>JABYQJ010000007.1:0-600000 GCA_022606055.1 Trametes gibbosa
CTACCAAGGAGCCGCGAGGGCGCGAAGAATCTGAGGTAGGAGACGTTGACGATTGAGGAACGAAGGTGCCATAGACGCTTTGAAGACCTTCGCATCCTTTGTCAAAGTGATACTTGCTATCCGCCGTTTCGCCTCCGGCTTGAGCTCGTAAATGCTTTCTAAGGTCAAGGTGACAGCTGGACAGCATCAATATTGCTGGTTTGAGCTGACAATCCTTCATGCCAGCGCTCCGCATAACTGTGGAAGCTATGTCAAGGACGGCAGGGCATTATGATATGTGGATAGCGCACCTTCGACCATGACAGTGACTACTGCAAGTGCGGCTACAACGTTGCCTCTACTGCGGTAGTGAGCGGCGACGACCATCCACTGACCACATTCAGAAGGATGGTCAGAGGATCCTTTCAACAAAGCAAGTATCTCGTCGGGTGTGTCGCCCAAAGTGTCTAGGTAGACAGGGGCGTCTTTGCCACATCGACTTAGATGGATATAAGGGGCGTGTAGCGGGAGATGCGAAGAGGAACTGGGAGCCTCTCTGGATTTGCGAGGCCGTGTTGACGTGAGTGAGGTAGACGCGTCGATGGGCAGCGATCTTGGAGAGCCAGCCTCGTGGTAGTCTCCCGCGTGAGGGAGGTTCGCGTCTGCACTCTTTACGGCAGAGTAGTGTGACGTTTCATAGAGGTTCTCCTTGTCGTGGTCGTCCAAGGATTGTGCTAAGAGCTTCGTGTCGCGCCATCCATTGCGCCCCTCTGCCACAGGCATCGGAGCAGCGACTGGCTGGAAGGTGGCGCTAGAAGACGGGCGTCGTTTCTCCTTGGCTACGATTGTGTCATCACTCAGACTGGTGAGACCGCAGTAAAAGCACTCACGTAGGCGAATCAAGTGTGATTTCATGTTTTTTTTGTATGGGGTACCTCGCCCACTACCCTGTGGTTTGGGGTGTAAACTGGAGGCAGCAAGATATGCACCTTGGCTGAGCGCTTGCGTGAGCGCGCAGGTCATTAGCTGAATATGTATCCACTCACGCATCTCCGCGTCTGTCCAGAACATGGTGTATGTCACCATCGCAGGCCGATGTCCCGGGAGTCATAGACCACTCTGTACGCTCCGAGGTCATGATTATTTCGGTGGGAGAGGAGGAAAGGAGGCGCGACGGGCGCGAATTTCTCGACCGTGACTTTAAGTAAGGGCTGTGAAGAGCAAAATTCGAAGGGGGGAGCGGTCTGGCAAACCATCGGGGAGAGCCTGTCACGATCGCCGTCTTATATTGTGGCGAAGAGACGCTTCTCACGACACCGGCGCAAAATAGCTTCACATCTTCACAGAACTTGGCTCGATTCAGATGCACCAAGCCAGAACCACAGAAGTCCAGGAAAACATGGAAGATGACAGAAAAGCAGCCTATCCAGCTCATGCCAACATGGACACGGCTGCAAGCTACAGGACCGCTAGAGGTCAGTAAAGCAGACTTTGCAATGGACGTGCGAGAAATCACTGGGATGGATCTTGATACACTCATGTAGGCGGCGATCCCGCGTAATATTGTATGGATATCATGTAAGTTAGAAGCAATATGGGAGAGGACGTCGAAGGACGAGCTCGACAGCTCAAGGATCTGCGCGAACTTGGAAGCCTTCCACAACAAGGTAACCGGAGCGCCCGGACCGGAGATGAGAGTGGATGGAACTGTACAGTTGCACCGGGCGTTGCCGATGCACGCAAACCTTGTTTTGGTGGTGGCGGAGCCCAACAGAGTCAAACAATCTCGGTGCGTGCAGCAGCAACAGGCAATCGAACTTGACGTTCTCTAACTCTGCAAAAGGTCCCCTGCGGCTCCCCTCAAGCCCTCAACTCCGTCAAAATGGCCGCGGTACAAGCTCTCCCCAAGGATGTCTCCAAACTTGGTCAGGAAGTCAAGCTCTTCGGCAAGTGGGATACCCAGGAGTGCGTCCGTTCATTTTGAACCTATGCGCGTGCAAGTTCTCATGACCATGGCGAAATAGTGTCGAGGTCAAGGACATCTCCCTGACGGACTACATCCAAATCCGTCATGCGGTATACCTCCCCCACACCGCTGGCCGTTACGCGAAGAAGCAGTTCAAGAAGGCACAAATGCCCATTGTTGAGCGCTTGGTTGATAGGTGCGTGCAGATTGTATCCCCCTGGAAGAAGAAAAGATGGACGTTCGGTTTGCATTTAGTCTGATGATGAAGGGCCGTAACAACGGCAAGAAGATCCTCGCCGTCCGCATTGTCGCACACGCGTTCGAGATCATTCACCTACTCTCAGACCAGAACCCCATTCAGGTAAGTTCACGCAGCCACCAGTAAGTACGGTCGTGGATGCGAATGTGAATACAGGTTCTCGTCGATGCTATTGTCAACACTGGCCCTCGTGAAGACTCCACTCGTATTGGCTCTCAGGGTACCGTCCGTCGCCAGGCCGTCGATGTCTCTCCTCTGCGCCGTGTCAACCAGGCTGTTGCTCTCCTTACCATCGGGGTACGTCTCCTGTTGTTCATGCCTGATTGACGGTCTTTTCATTTGTTGGTCAGACGCGCGAGTCTGCGTTCCGCAACGTCAAGTCTATCGCTGAGTGTCTCGCCGACGAGCTGATCAACGCAGCGAAGGGCTCGTCAAACTCGTATGCCATCAAGGTACGTCCATACATGAATACAATTCGCTGCACATGTTCTCATCCGTGTTTATACAGAAAAAGGACGAGCTGGAGCGTGTCGCCAAGTCTAACCGGTGAACACTTCGTTCTGGGGGCCGAGCTATGGCTATATGGGTGTTCTGGATCCTCTTGCCGCTGCACTCTCTAACTCTATCATGACGCACCATGTAACCCATATGTCTGCTTATGGCAACTTCGCTCGACGCTGCGTAATGCTTCGTTTGTATCATCCCTTCGCGCGCTAAGCTACATCCACCTCCGAGCTTCTTTGAACAGCTTTTCAGTCACATTGCGGTCTCAACGATCACTGCAACCTCAAAGCATAACGTCTTTCGTCATTTCTACCACGTGCTGCTGAGTTACGAATCAATGACGCACGATCAGACACACAGTTGGAACCATGGCACCAGTCTGTGGAAGTTTGCGACTTTGTACCCCCGTTTTGGCAACCGCACAATCTCCGTTCGGGAACACTACATTTTTTGCTTGACCCGATACGCAACCCCATCTCCGCGGCCCCATTCCAGCTCTGTCTGAGCTGCCCAAAACCTATCCGCGCCTGAAAGTCCTCAACGATGTGAGCTCGTCCGATGGGGGCTGGTTCATCCACAACAGACCCCGAGGGAAGCTGTGCGTGTGCTGCAGGGAGCCACCCGTGCAAGGGCTGCTCGTCGATTCTGCGGCCTCTGCGGCGTTTTTACGTGTCGCTGGCCCCAGCTGGCCCGGGGTTCGGGACGCTGGGCCTGACATCATCCGACATCCCCTTCGCACACTGGACATGTGGGCGCAGAGATGCCGGTATGTGCGTCGGTGCCAATAATCGCTGTTCCGCCCGACGGTTGTGGGGAAGGGCTCCGTGCGGTGGTCAGACACGGTAGGAAAGGGAGGTCGGGCATAGTACACCTGGCAAGCCCCCCATGCGCGGGCCCTTTGGCTCATCCCTCAGGCCTCAGCGTTCAACGTTACCTCCAACACCTGGCACGCAGCGCTCAGCGTCCGAGTCTGTTTGTACGACATGGCGCGTGACTTCGTTTCTCCCACTCCGCGCAGATCCCGTGTGCTCTCGAGCGGTCGCCCCACACCTCGTTCTGCGGGGCGTGGGGCGTTTAAGGGGGTGCCTGGCCACGGCTGGCTGCCTTTCTGTATCGGCGCAAGCCGCGTGAATTGCCATACAGGTGCAATGTATCCACTCAGGCTGACCAGAGCAGTGGGCCCGGACGGTGGTTGTCTTCCAGACTCCATACTCCATACTACACGTCCTACGGGTCTCTGCTCATTGCGCGCCATATGCACCGTACGTCTATGTTGTCTGTCTGATCGTTATGGATAGTGCGTCTTCTGCGCGAGAGCGCACGTATCTAGACCGGACTAGAACAGGCACTAGTGCGCGCCCGCTCGGACGTTCCTCGAGCTGTCTTCCTTTTCTCCACGATCCACCACGCTACACACCGGGGAAAACAGCAGGGGGGACCGTGAATCCGCGAACGTCGTCCTCCGGATTTCCCCGGGCGCGCCCGCTGCCTGTGGACTTGGGTAAGTATAGGTGACCTGGGTGGCGCGGAGGGCAGGGACGCACATGGCAGGCGGCCTGGGGCGTGGTTACCGGTGCATCATTCACAAGTATGTCGGACGCACGCAGTGGCCGATGCTACACGCTGCGGCGCTGGGCTACTCGGGCTGTCGCTCTAGATGTGCAGGGGTGCTGCTCGGTGCTGATGTGTTCATATGCATGCGCGCGCGCGGGGGCCAGGTAGGTAAGTAGGTAACGAGGTAGGTAGGCAGGCAACGCGAGGGACCCGCCGCAGCGTTCGGGCTTGATGACGACGGTCCCGATGATATATCCACCGCGCGCCTTTTCATGAATAAGTATTTGGGTTCATTTCATGCCCAGCACTGTCTAGGCATGTACGGCGACCCGGAGGTGGCCAAAGATATACAAAGCTCGAAGCCAGAGATACGGACCCGACTGCAAGTACTGCATGTCGGATGACACGCACCTGCCACTCGAGGATGGATTGTGTGGGCGAGCGCATCGCCCGGAAGGACTTGCTACGAAGTCCTGTACACCAGCGCGCTGATTTGCTCATCGTCCGGTCCCGGGTGCGCAGTCCACACCGAGACGCAGCAGCGTTCGACTAGCATTGATCACGACTGCGACTGGTTGGCCCTTCGCACGCGCAGTGCGCGCAAGATCTCCCCGCGCAGCACCGAGCAGTAGATTTACGCATCCCCTCTGCGCTTCTCGCGCTCGCGCCCCCTCCGCCAGTCAACCCAGCCAACCGTTTCTTTCATGCGCCCTGGGAGGATCCGCCGCCGCGCACAGGCCGCGACCGGAGGAAACATCGCCATCCAGCCTGTCGCGCGCCGTCCCGTGCCGTACATTCCACGCACCACGTCCACCCGGAGGGCTTGGAACGCCATGGCCAGCCAGAGCGGCGGCGGCGGCGGCGGTGGCGGACGTCTGGAATGCTGCGCCGCGCGCTGTTGCGCGCAAAGATGACGGTGCTTACTAGTGGTACTTGGTGCTCGCCGGCGGGGATCTGATCTTCGGCGGCTCGCCCGCGCCCCTCTCTGCCCCAAGTACGTATGTATGTCGCAGTCGATGGTTGGCTTCGGTGCTTCGACTCCCGCGGTACGCACGCCACGACATACATGGAAGGACCGGGACAGACAGAGTGCCGCCCTGGCGCTGGGCGTCGTGCGCGTGCAGCGGCGCGCGCTGGAAAAATAACGCGCGGACACGATGGCGCCGGGAACGGCTCCGTCGACGACGCCCTGCTTCGTACTAGGAGAGAGAGGGGAGGGAGGAGGTAGGTAGGTAGGTGCGCGCGCGCGCGGCCGGGCGCGGGACGTCGACGCGTCAGTGCCCGCGCGCAGACAACAACTTCGTCGTCGATGCTGGTCTGGATCGTCGCCCAGTCCGGCCGGACGCGCGCACCGACCGTGAGCTAACAAATCCTTCGCAATACTCAACATGGATAAGTGCAGGGGATCCGGCGCGGCGTCCGCTGCGCATCCTCCTCCGAGCTGCAGTTGGAGTGGGTCCCGAAACGGCCCATCGACGAACTTGGAGGCTCTCCCGATTTCGCTTGCGCAGCGCCACGAATTCTGGACGGCAGCCAGCAGTGCTTCGTACGCGGTGCCATCTGCGAGCTTAGATATCTAGAGATCTTAGAGCTCGCGGCGGCTGGCGAACAAGTGCGCAGTGAGTACTCTAATATACCCCGTCTCTTCGGAACCCAAACCGCATCCATGCCAAGATCGGCGCTGCAGACAAGGATATTGCAAGGCATCCTATGTGCTCCGTTGGAACGCCGTGCATGAATGCATGAGCCGTGGCCGCGTTTGTGCACACAGGTGGGGAGAGCTGGCCTGCGCAGAGACGCACCATCATATTCAATACACGGGGGCCACACGCACACACGACACGCCCGAAACGACAGAGGATCATCCGAGGAGGCTCCAACCCGAGCCCGTCCTGTATTCCAGAATCCGAACGACCGTACAAGGTTAAATAAAACAAGCGGCGGCGACACCACGGGGCCTGAAGGCCTGACCACAGCGTGTGCGCAAAAGAGACGGCTCGCCCAACCAACACCGGGAGACCGTAGGGCTACGGGATAACGCAAGACTGCAAGCGGTACAGTAAAGGGCGCAAGGGAGCATGCCGCCGGACCCGGGATCGTGCCGTACAGCGCGCGAAGGAACGCAGGCCCATATGGGGCGTACGTACTACGGCGAAGTGCGCGAAGCAGATGAGGCGACGATCCGCGGTGGGCGAGATGAAGCCTCGGCCGCGGCACGCGCGAACCCCTGTACAGCGAGCGAGGTCCCTGCGCAGCGCCGGGCTCCGGCGCGAGCGCCGCGAAAGGGCACTCGACAGGCAGAGGAGGTTGGAGGGATCCGGAGGAAGTGTGCGACGGGGCAAGAGGGAGGCGGGGGCGCGCGCGTGTAAGCGGATATAGATATTAGGATAAATGGGTATGTTAAAACACCGGGGGTAAAGCGCAGAAAGACAAGCGCAGGATGCAACCCGAAGACGACAGCCGATGTAAACCGGATCCGCAAAGGGAGAAGGGGGCGGGGCGGACGTGTGCGCAGCGAAGCGAAGAATGCGGAATGTGGGAAAATATAACGGTAATCCGACCGGTCTGACACGGAAAGCTGTAAACGGCGAGTCCTGCGGGAGAGAGATGGAGACACGAGACAGAAGCAGAGATAAAGATGCGATGCTAATTGCAAGGGGGATGGGCGATGGGGGCGGGGTGGGGACGTAAGGTTGAGGACGACCCCGAGCCTCCGCGACGCGTAAGTTCAGCGCTACTGAGGCTCCAGGGGGTTTGGTGCAAGCTTTTGGTGGCAGGATGGTGACAGCAGGGCGACGGTGGTGATACAGATGCGAGACTACAGCGTGATGTGGGTGAGGCTAGGGAGAGCAGGAAGAGTGCGAGGTAGATGGTGAAGGCCGGCGCGATATCGTACAATGAATCCGAGGTAAAGCCAGTGTGCATGCTTGGACGATATAGCCAACGGATGGAGGCAGAGGCGACAGTTCGAGCGCCTTGTATCCCGACGTGCGGACCCAGTGATGGGGAAGTAGTCGTCGATGTAGATAAATAAGGATACAGGGGAGGGCGTGGATGCCTCGGGTGGACGGCAGGGGCGCGGCGAGCTAGGGTGGCCAGGGCAGAGTCATCGACAAGGGTCTGGTCGAGATGCAGCGGGTGTCTGTAGTGGCGCTGGAGTGGCCCACCTTAACACGGAGTTGCGCGCGCACGTCAGGTCTCTACGCAGAGTGAGATGGGACGAATGGGCTAGTGAGACATCGCCTGTGCTGCTACCGTGTGTGAGGGACGAAGCGTGGCTCCGGGAAGCCGTTCACGTCCTCAGTGCCTTGCCTATGAACGACCCCGTCGACGCCCCGGTAGCCATACTCCTTGCCGAATTCTTTCACCATGGCCATGCCCATAAGACAAACCCAGCCCAGGCCTTCACCGGTGATAGCCTGCGGGGGCCAGAAGAGCTCGCAATCGTCGTCCTGGAAGTCGGGCTCGTGCTCGTCCAAGGGACCCAGGGTCGAGAACATCATCCGTGCGAGAGTCCGCGGAAAGTGCCGGGCCATCACCGGAAGGTTCAGATGCTGCTGCGCCGTCTGCATGTAGTGGGAAGAGAGGAGCAGGCCGCTGGACTGAGACTTTCTGTCGACGATGAACTGCGTGTTCACTGGGATGTGAACGTGAGGAGGGGGAGCAGCCATAGGGCGCTCCGCGGCGCTAGGGCCATGATTCGCCTCTGACTGAGGGGCGATGTCCATAGCCGGGTTATGGCCAGGCGTTCCATGGCCGCCAAGAGGCGTGGAGTTGGAGCTGTTCGCCGAGTTGCTACTTGCGGGGGAAGGAAGCATGTTGGGCGTCGAGCCAGACGCGGAGGTCTGCGCCGCTGCAGCTACTCTAGCCTGCGCCTGAGCTTTCTCCGCCTTCCACTGAATGTTCAGACGGTTCATCTTGTTGTCATTCTCTTTGTCGATTGCGGTCGCCTGGTACTTAAGCTTGCGTCCGTGGATGTAGGCATCGACCATGAAACTGCAGGGAGATAAAGCCACAGCGCTCGGGGCAGCGGAGATACACTTACAGCAGGCCGATGAATGCTTTCTCACGCTCATCATGGCTCTCCGCGATCAGCTTCTTCTTGGTGGGCTGCAGAAAATCGTTGACCGTGCGCCATGCGGCGCGGTAGCACGTCCGTACGCTGTAGTCTTTGCACCACAAGCCGTAGACGAAGTGAAGGAGGGAGTCGATCAACTCGAGGCGCGCCATGAGAAGGCTGTCCTTGGCGTAAGATGAGCTCGGATTAGGCGGATTCCGGAGAGGCTTGTACTCTTTGCTGGTTGAGGGGTGAGCCGCAGCTACGCGCGAGAGAGCCGAGAACCTCAGCATGCGAGCCTTTGTGAAGCACTTGTCGTAGACGGCATCCCATTCACTGGTGGGAATGTTGACGTTGTCGCCGCGGCGTGGTCGACGAACGGGCATGAAGGTGAGGCCGGCAGGCATATTGCTTGAGCTGGTGGCAGCCTCTTCCTTGACTTCGCCATCCTCTGAGGGCTCGTGCCTGGAGGAAAGGGCGGCGGTGGCGGTGGTGGACGACGACGACGGGTGTGGTTGTGGGAAAGGCCGTGGGCGAGATGTAGTGGACGAGGGGGTGACGCGGGGCTTCTTGTGGCTGGCTTGGTCGAGCTCAGGATCGTGGCGGCGCTTGTGGCCGGGGGCGGGAGAGGCGGCACGAGAGGCAGGCGGGGATGGTGGGAGTTCGGGGGGGAGTGGGGCGCTAACGGGCCCGAGTATCTGTGGGCAGAGGAGGTCAGAGATTGGAGATATCGGGAGCGAGGTGGATGGACGTACTTGCAAGCCCTTCAAGAGCTGCTCTCGGGTAAGTTGTCTGAGGAGGGATGTGTGAGCAGGGAGGACATGAGGCGGTGGGAGCGAGAGGGAGGGGCATACCGCGAGCGCGATCTATGGGAGGCGGCGGAGGAGGAGGAGTCGGGGGAGGGAGTAGCGCGATGCATGGCGAGCGGCGCGGGCGGGGATGGTGGTGGTAGGAGGACAAGAGGGTAGGGACCGCAACGATGTCGGCGGAGAGAACGGGTCAGGGCAGACCTGACCACACTCGCCCACCGGCCCTCCCGGCGCTTAGACGCCCGCCCCAGGCTTGTCCTGACCAATCCGAACTCTCGGCTCGTCGCCAGCCTCTCTGCCCGTCCCAACACTCTTTTATTCTCCTTTATCCGCTGCCTTTTGTCTCCCTCCCCCTCGTTGCTCGCTGTGGCCTGGGGCATGGGGGCCTGTACCTGCCGTGCCCCAGTGCGACCTCGAGCGCAGGGCGGATACGGCGCCGCATCCTCGGGCGCACCGGATCGATTGAATGCAGCCAGGAGCGAGGCTGGTTATGGCAATTCTGACTGTACTTCGGAACGTGCGCTTTCTGCATGTGCGCATCATCTTCCATTCTCATGACCTCCTCCCGCTCTCCTCCCGCACAACCCTCCAGCTTCAGCGAGACCTGAGGATACGAGTCCGTTGCGTCCTACGCCCCCCGTGCAATGGACAGACCCCGCGGGAGAGGTGCAGGCACCGCTCCTCTCCAGCCCGCGTCTCGACCACCTCCTGGCGGTGCAGGCGCCATCCTCTCCCGCTCTCAGCGGATACTCCGCGGATCCGGCTCGCAGACTCATTCTTCGCGCTCTCGCACCCCGGCCTTCCTCGCCTCCCTCAGCGCAACACCAGCGAGGGCTTGTCCCCCGTGCACGTCGGTCCAGTGGGGCTGCTTTGAGAAGCCATTCGCCCACGCCCGGGATGGTGTACTGACCGCGGATCTAATGCTAGTGACGGACGAACACCGGACACCATGGATATCAATATCTCTTGACACTGACATTAATTGCCATCCACCTCCAAGCGCCCTCCTCCATCATCCATCGACAAAATGCACAAGCACACTTCGCGCCCGCATGCCCTGCAGATGCTATATCTTATCCTGAATTGAGTCCGCAAGTCGAGCGAGCTCTTGCTTGATCCTCACGACAATAATATCCAGGGACCGAAAGGTCGCGGAACAGCGGGGGTCACTGGTTCACGTTTCTGCTTTTGTGATCAATATATGTCTTTATGACGATGGATCCCCAGGTACCAGCAAGTCGCTAACTACTTTTGCTAGATTTTCAGCATGGAACGAGGAGGTGGTCACCCTTGCGACGCATTCGCTGCCAAGGAACGTTCTGCAGTGTCCATCGCGTCCTGCGTTTTTGCTCACGCACGTCCCCTCGGCTCCTCTGAGTTCCATGTTCATGCAGGTGGAGCAGGCAGGCACTCTGGACGCGTTCCAGGCGCTCCTGCCGCTTTCCGTCCGCGCCAGCCCGGTGTCAGCCTGCGTCTCCCAAACTACCGTGCGAGCCGGTCGCGGACACATGCAGCCCCGGGGACAGACATGAATTATCCCGCCCCTCAGCGTCCAATCCCAAGACGCCCTTTCCCTCTTCCCTTCCCAGGCCTCTCAAGTAGCGTATGCCAGTCCCAGCCCGCACCGGCGAGTATATGTCATCGCGCGGTGGCCTGCGGCGTGCGTCGTGCGGACGGCTCCGTGCTGCATGTGCTCCAGCCGGAGCCCTCAGCAGTTGGACACAAGGTTGTGCATTATGGGCCGCAGCACCTAGACTCCATATGGCCTTGTCGCCCCGCCACAAGATCGCTCGAATTCGCCTCGGCTCGCCTTGCGCTGTGCCTCTGAAATGGACGGGGACCGCCGCCGCCTCGGATGTGCATCGCACCCTCCATGAGTCCATCCTGTCGCGATGCGGCGACCATTGCCCCCGCAGATGCCATTGATGGACGCAGGAGAGGGCGCGGCGACGGTCTCGAGAGCAGCACAGCGCAGCCGACGGTGGACCGGCAGTAATTGATCGGCGCTACAATCGGGCCAGGATTGCCATATCGGGTGCGCAGGGTCGGCAACTCTCGCGTCTGCCCCTCGGTAATTATACCACCTCCGCCCGCCTCTCCGCGCACGAATCCCTCACGTCCTATGCAGCGTCGCAGTCGCACCCGCTGCGCTGCGACACAACCTTGGGACGAGGTACGGCATCTCTCTGTCAGTCTTACGAGCACGACGCGTAATACTGAAAGCGATGCGGGTCAGATGCACTCGGTTCAGTTACAGTTGCGATCCGATCACGATCCCGACTGCAAGCCATGGCGATCTTGGTGGTGGCATCTCTCCTCCATCCATCCGTTGGTGTGCCCACGATTGTCGACCGCTTCGAAGTTGGCGGATATCCAGATGCCTTCTGCAGGGCAGATGCCGCCGGGGTATGAACCTTCCGAACCACACCGGTGCACCCTTCCCAGCGCCCGACTCCCCTGCCGAGATATCTACCGTCCGGGCGGCTACGTCCTTTGTACGGAAAACGTAAGAACGGAGACCTTTCATTTCCTCAGCTCCTGCCTCGTCTCGCCTCGCCTTTCATGAACAGGTTGCGGGCCACCCGACTCAGCCCGAACCCCGCCGCGCTATCGCCCGGGCTCTCGTCTCCCCCCCGTCGGACCACCCGCCGCTCGTCTTCGACTTCCTTTTCGCGCCTGGGCAAGGTACCCGCGGCTGGCAAGCCCTCCCCGTGGCAGCTCAGCCAGGGCGAGAACGCAAACTCTTGATATCTGTGCCGGCTAGCACCCCACGGAAAGCACCGCGCGCATAAAGTGGAGACACGTGCTGACGACTATCGTAGCGGCAATGGGGCGCGTACAGACATCTAGCGATTGTCCAACTCACTCGCCGAGCGCGCCGCCCGCTGGACGATGGCCATGGGCCGGCGCTGCCACATAACGAGATCGGCTAGTGACAGAGATGGACGAAACGTGTCTGGGGCGAAGACAGCCGCTGCCTGCACATGTCGCGCAGCACCGGACCGCGCACAGACGGGGCCTCTGAACTTTACTGCTCACAGCGGTGCACCGGCCGGAGATCGCGGAGCGTTCGAGGGAGCCCTCTCTTCGACAGGCCCCGCCTTCTACAGGATGTGCTGTGTGCGTATGGTGGCGCACCTTGTGGTGATCCACCCCTGAATGAGCGCCGCGACGGCGTTTGGGGGACCCTCGGACGAGGGTGATCGTTGCACGAAGTGTGGGCTGAGGGAAGGGAGGCGAGAAGTGGCCTCGCTGCGTCATCGCAGCGCTGTGTGCAGCGACGAGACGGATTCTTGATTTCGCGAAGAGGAAGAGGAAGGCGGATGGATGGCGAGGAAGCACGCCTCTCCAGCGCTCGGGGCCCGCGCGCTTCGTGGGCGCAGGGAAAGCGCCATTTGGGGCATTGCCGTCCAGTTCTGTGCTAATATGACACGACGTGGTATCGCAGCGTACCACCCACCAGAGCCCGAGTAGTGTAAGAGCGGGCGATGATTATCAATGATCATTCTAAGTACCAAACTCAGAGAGCTCGGATCTGAAGACGGTTTACGGAGCTCGCAGCGCTTCGATACGATTGTCCGAAGAATGCAGAGAGCCCGTCACCTTGCCCATTGCAGCAGCGTCTGATAGCAAATACGTAGTGTTCTTCCCTTCCTCCCTGTCATTTCTCTTGGGTTTGAGAACAGTCTCGGCGCTAGCCATCAGTTTCCTCAGTGGCGGGTGGAATTGACAGCGCTCTCTCAATCCGGGTGCTTTCTTAATTCGGGTACGAAAGAGGCTGATAGCCCACGTGGCGGGATACTTTCCGGATCGAGCTGGCGTCTATACTCACCACGAAGCCGCCATGCCACTGTACTCCCCTTGAAACTGAGGCCTAGAGTGTTAGCTGCGCAGTCTCACTAAGGGTCTGAAAAAATATACAAGAGTAGCTAACCCGAGCTTCTAGATTGCCCACCAATCCCATAGATATCTTCGGCAGCGTCGGCTGACGAATTATCGCGAGATATTCGCCCCCCGGCGGTCAACTTAAGGTGACGCCGTCTATGCCACAATTCTTGCTAGCACCGGAGCTGACTTTGAGATGACATAGCGTGTTGTAGTGGTCGCTCGAGGTGGATACTGTATTTTTAGGCTGCGCGAGCATCCCAGCATCGCCACCGTAAGTCGTCCGGTCGGGCCACGAATAGTGTCTTGCTCATCTATGATGCACAGATGGCAAAGGGAGACAAGGAGCCCCTCCCTGTATACGAATTACGACCACCCGAATGGCTCCCGAGGGCACACGTTTCCCGCAATGCTGGTAAGCCTGGACTTGGTTGCGGACTCCCACCGCTGACAGTGCCGTCCTTGCGCAGGATATATGGGATTTTACCCTCCCCGACCTGGAGATCCAGAAGAGGTGTTGTCTGCGAAAAATGTCAAAGAAGGACTCATGCTCCCACACGAAGTTTCGGTGAGCCTCAACACGCTGACGATGTGACGCGTTGTCGAGCTCAGAGGCGTGTTAGGTCGAGCATTACAGCCAGCGGAATGAGATCTGGAGGCGCCTCGTGCATGACGACGCCCTCGGCGCACTCGAGGATGTCATGAACCAGATATTCGCACGCAGGGCTGAAACTGTTCCGGCGATCCCGTACGTACGCCAAAGCCCTGTCTGTCGCTATGTTCGCCCTTACACTCGCATGCCAGATCGTCGTCATTCCGACTGCCCTCGCGCGTGACCTTGAACGATGCGAAGAGGCAGGCATGGTTTGCGGATCTCGCCAACTCGGACATCCCCCTTTCCAAGCTGGGCAAGAACGTCCCCCACGGGGCGAAGGGACACGATCTGCTCGACCTCTTGCACACCAACAACGTTGCCATCCCTCGGGCCGTATGGTTTCTCCGAGTATTCGGCGCGAACGAGTCTGTGTGTAACGTCTCCGGGTTCAGGTCTCGCTGTCGTGCTGATGGTCTCGTAGGCAGGCCTGCGCAACAAGCCATCGTACAATCCGACACAGTACAGCATCGAATGGGCAAACGTGATGACGAGCTACATGAAAAAACAGCTCGCGGACATCGCGCTTCCCAGCGCCCCGCGCCTGGTCGCAAACATCAAGCAGACCTTCAAGGGCGTCCTGTCCGACAGCGACACGCGCCAGAAATGGATCTCGCGCTTTACCTACTGGTACGTAAGCCCCCGCGCGCTCTTGTGCCGCGAGCACGGGTGCAAACCAGGGTGCTAACTTTGCCGTCGGCGTTCTGTCGGGAAGCTTGAGCTTGTTGCGCACGTTCTACGCCGAGGGTCTGGTGGACAACCGGACGTTCCTGGCCTGGCTCGTGCAGCAAATGAGCACATGCAACTTGGCACAGGCGGGATTTGTCGTACGACTTGCCGACGAATATCTCGACGGCATGCTGGTGAGCCGGGCGCTTACACGGCCATTCATCGAAGCTAGCCTGAGCAAGTTGGTTGAGGTATTGTGTTATCTTAGCCTTCTACGTCAGCGAATCTAACCTTGTCCAACCTTGTCCAGATCGAAGGTGCCCCGGCGAAGGAATTTTTGCCAGATACAGCAAATATTCTGAGGAGCCTGATCTCGGTGCGTGAATTGTCTGCGAGACTATGCTCATGCCGCCCTTGACGCGTGCATGCGCAGAGGTCATTTCTTGCACTACCGGATGCCTGCATTTGCCCGCGCATTCACATAACATATGGCGCCACGCTAGAGGACGTCCTCATGGACAACTTTGTGACGGATGGCTCAGAAACTTCCCAGAAAGCCATACAAGCCCTTCGGCAGACGGTGGTGGACACCTTTTCTGACGTGCAAAGGCGAAACGAAGCGATGCTTTTCCAACACCTCCCTCATCGCGTTCTGGGCTCGCTGTCGTCCGCGCTGTCCGACGTCAAGGTGCAATAACGGCAGCCCTCCCGTATCATGGATTGCTTGCTCATTTAGGCTGCACAGCTCCTCAACTCCATTTCCGGCAAGACGGACATGGCAAGCGTGTCCCTCTTCGACGACAGCTCGGAGATCTCGCCATCGTTCTCCCGGAAGCTCGACTTTCTCCTCACTTGGAGCGTCACCCCGCTGCAGTACGGCGACCATCGTCCGTACGCAGCCGCCTGCCTGCTCCAGATCTGGCGGAACAAGGCGGAGGAGCGTGCGATTCGGCGCGACGCACCTTCTCCCGACGGACAAATCCAAGACCTCTTGTTCGACTGGCTGGACAGCTCTGATGTCGCGGGGGACCCGGGAAACTTGCCGGCGGTGGCGCTGCTCTTTGGGCAGCTTGCGAAGCACGGACTGTTCTCGTTTGGGCAGTACATGCAGCGTCTCATCGCTCGAGGAGAGACGGGAATCTCGTTCAGCCAGGTATGTCTCAGCCGTAGGCAATGTCGAGCGGGACACTGACACATTGACGGGACGGCGCAGGAAGAGGGCTCCCGGCATCGGCAGTTCTTGCGGTGGATACCGCTGCACGACGCAGAGGCGTCCGTGATCAGCCAACGCAAAGTCATCTTGTACGGCTTCCGCGTGCGTGAAACGCCTGAAGATGTGAACGAGCGTGAGATCAGGAGGGAGTTTCGGGCGCTAGTCCCCGAGATATTTGGTGGTGAGCCATTGTCTATGGCGCTTGCAAAGGCGAACCTGACAGGTGTGGGTACAGGCGAGCCCGGCAGCGGAGAGCCATTGACTACAACCTTTTGGAAATCATGCAACAATCTGCTCTCTGCCCCACGCTATGAACAGCTGAAGGCGATCAAGCAGTGGTTTCTGCCTATATACAAGAAGTTCTTGGCCAGGTCGGTCAATAATCCTCCGGACCTTGTTTCACAGGCTCATGTTGGTGAAGCCAAGCGTTCGGCACAGATAGCGTAATCTTGCGTGTCTTCATCCTGGGCACAGTGATAATGGCCCGAATCAGGTCTTATGGCTCTATTCTAGACGTGCGTCGCTTGACATCTTACTTAAGTCAATCTAACTGTCGTTCAGATGTCATTATGCACCCTCGAGTACGCGAACAACAGTGCGCTTCTGACGGCGGTCATCGAGACCATTCGACAACACATTGAAGTCTGGGCATGTATGGACCGTATGTACGACGTGACGTCCGCTCTCTGGACAGTGCACCAGACCTGGCGTGGCCGCGGTCTACAGAATCGCGTATTGCTGAAGCTTCTAGCCGAGGTGGACAACGACCGGCATCTGGACGCTGCCTCTAGAGAGCAGATGCTCTCAGACATATCTGCATTCTCCCACGTAAGAGAAGCCGAGTTGTACGCCGCCCGCTCGACACGCTGACCCTCTTCTGTCAGGCGCTCTTCCCGACTAACGAGAACCCCGACCAGGTGCCGCCAGTGCTCCCCGAGATCCTGCTGCTCGCGACGGACCCCAACCCCGATGCACCGTCGTTGCTCGCGAACAGTCTCTGGTACAAGTACATGACCTCGCCGGATTGGGCGTGGAAAGTCTGGGACAACACGATTGCGAGCCTGCGCCAGATACCCGTGATGATCGAGGACGTGCCCGGGCGGCGGGCGTGCGCACTGCGTTATGCAATGTTCCTGCTGCATGTCGACCAGCACCTACCCCGGGGATTCGATGAGCAGATCCGCGCATGGCTACTCGGCTCAGGGCGGAACGAGGTCGCGGCGCTGTCCCCGGACGCGTGGGACATCGTGACCGTGGTCCTGCTGTACCTAATCTGCTACGGGGCGCTGACGACCACGACGATGCTCGAGAGCCTCATCTACCAGGTATGGCAGACGGGCGCGAACGTGAGCTCGGAGGAGCAGGCCCAGACGCTCGAGACGCTCTTGGCGTGGAGCAACACCCTCTTCGAGCACCTGCTCCTGCGGGACGAGTGCGGGGCAGGCCTCCCGCCTGTGGACGTCTTCGAAGCGCAGGGTCTGCAAACGCGGAGACGCGACGTCTTCCGGGAGCCGCATTTCTCTAATCTAGTCGCCCACTTCCCCGCCCTCGTCCTCATCGAGCAGAACCGGTACCTACCGGAAGCGCTCCGCCTAGCGTCGATGAATTTGCGGAGAACGATCTGCAGGGTGAGCGTGTTTCGGCAGGGGATCTATCGCGACTTGGACGCGGTTCGCCTCGCGTTTGAGAAGCTGCTCGAGAATCAGAGCGTGCCCGATGAGTTGCATGAACCGCTGGTCAGCGCGTTGCGTCTCATGCTCAACGACCCCGGACAAGGCAGGTCGATTGAACAGCCAGCTGCAGCACGCACCTCATCTTTCTCTCAGATGGCCCTGTGAATGCCGCCGAATGGAGCTCGGCGTCGTCTCTCCTCAGTCCCTGGAAGCTCGCGGCTACCTCAATTGAGATCAGGTTGACCATCAAGCAACTGGGAGAGGGCATGGCTCGGGAGTCGACGCGGCTCGCAGCCTGCGCAAGCCTGGATAAGCTGACGAACGCGGTGTTCTTCCACTGCAAGAGTCCAGAGGAAGCTGATTTTGTCGCGGAGATGATCACGGGCGTCAACGAGACCGTAGCGGGGAAGGTGAGCAATTATTGTCGCGCAGGGGGCTAGGGCGTGCTGTGCTGATAGAGCCTGGTAGTTCGTCAATGCCGGTATCCGACGCATCGCTGATATCTTCCGCGAGACAGACGGTCCGAACAAAATCCAGTCCATGGTGCGATTGGTCTCATGCGCGGGCGAGATCCTCCGCCTGCTCGCGAACATCGTCGCCCCGTTCCGGAAAGACACGTCTCTGTTGCAGCTTGATGCGGCCGTTCTGGAGAGCATGTTTCCACCCATGTGTGCAAAATTTGCTGAGATGACGGAGATCATGGCGTCGCTCGTGCAGGAGCCGTGGAGTGAGGACCTCGCACGCAGCACCCAAGCAGTCATCTTCATGGCCCGTGTCCTGCAATTCTATCTTGGATTCCCGGTGACATGGTCTCAACAGATGAAGGACCTCTCAGAGGAGCTTTGTGCCAATCTAACCAGACTTGCTTTGGTACGTCCTCCTTCAACTTCCTAGGCACTGAGTGTTGACTCTACGCAGTTCCACGGCGCAGGAGAAGGCCTGAATATGCTCGGATTCCCCTTGATAATGGATACCTTATGCTATACCCTAGACGGTGCGTTCCGGGACGGAAAAACAGATGCATCCATCGTGAGACTCTAATGCCTTCCCACAGAGATACCCACCGACATCAAGGCGACCACGCCCTTTGACCCCTTCAAGAACTACCCCGATTTCAACCTCTCCGACCTCCCGACCGACATGCCGCCCGAATACAAGGCGCGGATGCGTACCATGCTCCCCTACGTGGCCCTCACCCCCGCCGTACAAGACCTCGTCTACGCCACGCGCGACGCCTCTGGCGCGCTCGTTCCCACCGGGCCTGTACAGAACCGCCCTTGGGAATGGACGGAATACCTCGGAGATGTGCCCGGGGCGGACGCACGCCCACCCGCCGCAGACGCAGATGAGAGGGACGGCCGCCCGCGCGTGAAGAACTCCGCAGCGCTGTCGCTCGAACTGTTCGAGGCGCATCTCACGCGTGACCGCATCATCCCAGCCAGCACGAGCGCGAGTGGGGGCGCTCCGCCGCGCGAGGGCGGGATGATGGAGGAGAGCCTGCACGCGCTGCAGGACGACGTGTACGCGGAGGGCGCGTTCGCGCGCGACTGGCGCGAGACCCGCATCTCCCTCGACGACGTGCCCGCCGTCTCGCGCGCACGTGCAGAACAGCAGCACGACGGCAGTGTTCTGCCTCTCCCTGCTTTCAGCACCCACGGGGGCCCGGGTCCGGGCGCGGACGCACGGGCATCATCCCGCCGGCCGTCGCCCGCCTCCTCCGTACGCTCCGCGGCGTCGGCGCACGCGCATAGCCGACTGTCGGTGTCAACCACCGGGGAGGTGATCGACGTGGATGCATTTGAGGGTGGCACATCCGGCTCAGGCTCGACGCACAAACGCAAGGCAATGAGCAGCATCGCGGAGGATGACGAGGTCGAGTTCGTCGATGGTCCTATCCCGGCGTCCGCTCGTGTTCCCAAACGGCAAACGAAGGCGAAGACAGCGAGCAAGACGACCGCAACCAAAGGAAAGAAAAAATGAGCTGCAACCCATGGTGTACATTGTACATTAGGTTGGGCCCGGTGAGTTCCTACACAATAAGCGGGAAGTGGCCGCCCAATATCTGGCTTTGTATAGTACTAGTCCTACCAGTCGTATTCGAAAGAGCTTACACGAGGTTCGACCGCACACACATTAGAGGGAATAAGCCGTGGCGGAATGACAGCACTCGTCAACAGTGATACAGACTAACGTCCCGCTCCTCTATCTTAAAGGCATGCCACAAGAACCCGTGTTTTACGAGATCTACAGGGGCGAGTGCGATATGTAACAGTATATACGAGTATCTGAGAAGGTATATGTAGGAGCTGAGAATGCGCGTGAGTAAGATAATGCAATGATGATACAGTACTTGCAAGATGCGGATTCACTACAAAGAATATGTGGGACAGTATGCGCCGGTCCTCTGATAGAAATAACGTACGACAGATCCCAATGCATCACTACTTTGGGCGGTTAAAGGGACGGCAAAGCGAAAGGGAAAAACCCATCCCAAGGCCCTTCCACCGTTTGCCCCAGTAGACGCGGTGGGTCTTCTTTCGGATACGACTCCCCCTGGAGGGCTGCGATGGTCCGCACCATGTGTTTGACAACAAAGTTCTCCGCCGGTTTATTACGAACGCCCACTCGGCATGTTGGGCATGAGTACGCAGGTTGCGCTGTATTCTCTTCCAACCTTGCGACCTCCCTCATGATTTGTCGGCGGGCATGGGCGGACAAGTCCTGGCGAGCAAGGGTAGTACGGAAGTGGATCGGGACCATGAGCTGTGGGTTGTAGGTTGGGTGAGCGGACATGTGTTGAGCAAGCGCAGTGCTGAACCAGTCCTGTATACAACCCTTGCAAAACGTGTGTCCACACGAAAGTCTAGTGTGGTCGGATAGCGAAGTGAGTTTCGATGCAAGAACTAAGAACACGCATGAGGCATACGTGTAGGGATGCCACATCTTCATGGTACATATTTCGCAGCTGACGTGCTCGTCCATTGTTGATAAGATCTTGGCAAGATATTAGAACACGCGCTACAAAGAATGCTGAGGCGGTCCTTACCTGATCTAACCTGACATCGGACGGAGGTGTATCCTTCTGCGCCAGATTCTGGGGCAGTGTGTCTTGAGCTAATGTCTGTGGTATAGGGCGTGTTAGAGCCGTCCAACAACGTATTCGATGTTATACTCACTGCCTGGGCGGCTAAACTCACTGCCTGGGCGGCTAAAGCGGCTTCCTTCCATCGTTTGCTCTCCTAGACGCATGACAGGGCGTGGTCAGAATCTCACCATGTCATCATGCAGATGCACACACACCTCTTCGAGTTCCTTCACTCGCCGCTCGGCGAGACTCATAGAACCAGACGAGCGCTTGGCGGGAGGCTCATCATCGTCAGACGAGATTTCGATGATCTCCGAAGGTGGCGGAAGCGGTGCGCGAGCCTTCTGCTTGGAGCGTTGCTTTGCAGACTTCTTCTCTGGTACCATCTTCTTGCGAGGAGGAGAATATTCACCGGATGAGAGTGTGACTACTTCGGATGCGGGGCGACGTACTTGAATACTGGCTTGACGATGATTTGGCGTTGAGCGACTCGCGTGCTTCATTTCAGTGCGAGTGGCTGGCATGACGGCTTGGAATGGAGGGTGTTGTATGGCCAGGAAGAACCAGCCTTTGAGAATGCTAGGTAGTTGTATGCGAGACGACAAGAGGAGAGTGAGGTCGTCGAAGGTGGACGGTGCTTGTTAGACTCAAAGCGGCAAGTGCTTGGTGGTAGTTGCAGGTTGAAAGGCCGCAAGCGCCGGCAGGCCTAGAGAGAGTTTCGCGCCACAGCCTGAGCCCGACGCGTCCACCCGCTCGTCACGTGCCCACGGAAACTCGCCCAGCGCCCCGGTTCCCTACTTTAGGCTGGCCTGGCACCGGGCACCCCTGCCATGGGCAAGTAGCATCTTCCATGCATTTTATTCCTAGGACTTGTTGAGTATTCTTACAGAATTACTGCGAAGCCTATACACCAATTGCCACCAGTTTAACGCAATGTGTAACTCGACTCTCCCCACCAACACATTTCC
The DNA here is from genome assembly GCA_022606055.1 of Trametes gibbosa. Lineage (NCBI taxonomy): Eukaryota > Fungi > Basidiomycota > Agaricomycetes > Polyporales > Polyporaceae > Trametes > Trametes gibbosa. The sequence continues at coordinate 21,274 of JABYQJ010000007.1, forward strand.
ACAGGGTTGCTAACCGACAAACAGAGACCAGGTATTATTTATGAGCTGATAGGAGGTGTTTCGTATCACATTTAGGACGCAGAGGTGGTGCATACATATCAAGCTAGTGCCTCCAGTGATACAAGAAGTGCATGCCAACAGCTCGCCCTCAGTTCCAGCCTCACTTGCACCTCCCCGCCAAATTGCGTGAGTGTTGCCTACTGACGATGGCCGTCGCGGCGAGTGTAAGTTTCAACCCAATGCTCATACGAATCACGCGCGCAGTTTGCTGCGAGCCGAACAAGAAAGGTCAACACTCGCCTGCCGTCACATCGGGCAGCCTCCCCGCCCAGTGTGATATAAACTCAACCGTCTGCGTCCCACCTCTTGCATACATACCACAACCACCATGATTCTCACTTCAGTTCTAGTAACTTGCCTCATCGCCATCCTCGGTGTCTTCCAGCAGGTCTCGGTCGACACCCTCCTCTCCCCTCTTGCTCACCTTCACCCCTCTCTCGCCTCCTTCACCTCCTTCACCTCCACCGCACTCACCTCACTCCTACTAGTCACCGGGTACGCTCGTCGATGTTCCTCGATAGAATGCGCTTCTTGACTTTGGGGATGCAGCTTGGACATGCGCCCAGCCCTAGATGCCGCACCCCTAGTGGAAGTTGACTTGATCCTCTATCAACTTCACCTGAACGCGTCTATCGGCGATGGCTTCGCAAGCCCCGACCTCGATTACAACCCCAATCACAACCTCAATTACAATAACAACCTCAACCTCAACCTCGACCTCCCCGACCTCCACAGCCCCATAATCGTATCCGAATCGTCAACCAACACTTCTGACAACACCAATCCCGCGCTCGAGAAGCCCACGGACGGCACCGGTAGTCAAAGTTGGTGGGACGGCTTCATCGAGAATAGCCCAGTGCAAATCGCCGTCGTGCTGCTCATCCTGTTCGTCAACGTCGTGCCTGCCGCAAGGCGGGAGAATGCGAAGCTCGATACTAAAGAGGTGGGTGCATCTCTCTCGCCGCGATGGGACAACGCTGATGGGCTTCGACCAGGACACAACACTCTCCAATGCTCGCTGTCCGGATGATGCACTGTACGAGTATATGCAGCGTCACGTTGCATATGCAGAGCCGCGCATCCATATGCTGAGCAAGGGAGAGATTGACTTCCTCGCGACGTCACGCGAGCTTGTAGCCACGATAGATGAGGAGAGAGCACTTGCGGCGAAGAGTGACCGCGACCCGGCGCCGTACGACCCAATTGCGACGATGATGGCTCTGCGGCCGCTGGTACTCGAAGAACTTGCGCGGCAGTGTCCCACCCCGCCAATGGCCTACATTTCTCCCTCGACGACATCGACCGATCCTGTGCCCATCGTCCTCCCATTCACGAAGAAGGTCTCCATCCCAGATTCACACGCTGTAGTCAATGTGCGACGGTCGTCCCCCGTCGTTCCCATCCTCCCGCGCGTGGTCACCAATGCCATGGACCCGCCACAAGGCCATATCATACCCGACTTTGCGGAGATCACAACCACCGACGTAGTTGAGACCTTCATCAACGGCGAGAATCACCGTGCTCTCAAGGAGCTCATCAACAAGCTCCCGAAGATCGATGGGCAGAGAGCTTCCGGCTCTACAGAGTCCGAGCCGTCATCGGAAGTGCATCTAGAGCCTCATGCCGCCGAAGATATCTTGAATGGTGTAGACCGGGAATTCCGCAGGATGCAAGACCTCCTACAGCAGATGCTATTCGACGAGGAGGCGTTCGCACTCGGACGTCTCTATGGTTCCGTCTTACATACGGTGCCAACCACGAGGCTGCGCCGCTCCATTCCACGAATACTCACTCTCCACAACGCAAATATAGATCCCCCGGATAAATCGTCAGCCGTTGGAGAAGGATAGCGATATCTCTTTCTAATTCATCTCACAATTTTCTCTCGTATCTGTATACCTATCTCTTACTCGGTTTATCCCGTCTTGTCTCACCTTTTAGATATGTCCGTCTTCTTGGATGTAATATACTGGATCCGTATCTCGATAAAGATTTATTCATTTGACTCCAAAACGCGGATATATGGTTCGGAGTACAGTACATCTCCGGATATGAGGGAGAATGAGGCCGGTCAGATTCGACGTTTCAAAGGCGTTGAGTATAGAACATGCCAAATAAGGTGCGTGTGAACATAGAGACTACATTTGTCGGACATCAATTGATCCGGGGCTCTATATTAACGGCTTGGCCATCCCGTCTTGTATTGCTCCCACATCCTTCTGCTCATTCGACCAAGCACTGACGGAGCGAACTACATCGTCTGCAGAGATCGCTACTTACTATCAGCCACACTGAAAGCACCTCGCGAATCCGAAGTCTATGCAGGCTGAACAGGACGACCACAAAGTTGATACATTAGAGCTCTCCAATGGCGGCTTTCACCCCCTTTTTGCCTCTACAGATGGTGACATCGTCCTAGGCTCTAAGGACCGAGTGCACTTCCGCGTGCACTCGTTTACGCTCAAAACAACTTCGGGGTGGTTCCGTGCGATGTACTCGCTCCCGCAACGGACCTCCACCGTAGTTGATCTCCCCCCGGAAACGATTTATGTGGACGAGGACTCGACGACGCTGGAGGGGCTCTTACGCATGGTCTGTGGACTTTCCATTCCGCGCCTTGACTCTTATGATATCATCGAGCCCATCCTCCACGCCGCCGAGAAATACGACATGCCCGGCCCCATGTCCATCGTGCGCGCGCTCGTCATGACGCCGCCTCTCCTCTCTGATTCCCTCCGGCTCTACGCGATCGCCTGTCGGTATGGCTGGCAGGATGAAGCGATGATGGCCTCACGTTACACTCTTACGCTAAACCTGCACTCGCCCGAGCACCGAGGGACACTTCAAAAGCTTGGCACGGACGCGCTTTTGAACCTCTTTCAGCTGCATCATACGCGGCGCGAGGCGCTCCGACGACGGCTCGACGACCCCCCGTTCGTGAACGACGGCGGGGACACGTCGTGCTCGAATTGTGGCTCGCTCGTCGACTACCACACCTGGCGCGAGCTCAAATACGTGATCATAATGGAGATGGACGGGCGCCCGCTCGGAGACACGGTGTGCACTCCGGGCCTCCTGGAGTGGCCTGCGGCACGCGCATGCTGGAGCGCGAAGTGCATCAACTGCGATAGGGTGTTGTACGACAAGACCCTCACGATGCGCGTCATCCGCGAGTGCATCGAGCAGCTACCGACCACTATCGAGTGAGTATTGTGTCAGCTACGTTTGTTTCCAGGGAATGTGCTGACATCCCCGGGGCTTCATAGCCCTTTACCACCACCTTATCCACCTCCTATCCTCCCGCGTACGGCCCCCGAGTAACGGTCTCCCAGATTTGCTTTCAGCTCCATCTACTTTCGGTCTCGTGCCTCCCTCCGACCCAGATGACTCTCGGTTTTCGGTATCTGTATTCAAGACAATCACGTTGTACGATGGAACTGGATGTATAGATAGCTTTCCTCCTCGCCCAATGAATTTATCTCTCTGCTTAGCCTTGACTTCTTTTAGATCCATGAGACATTGCTGCGGAGCGCCGTGCCCTCCTTGATTAGCATGGGTCATTGCTGGACAGCGAATAAAAGCGCGGTTCGTGACTGACATCCATGCAGTCGAAGAGAGACACCGAAGTATGGATGCAGTGACCCACGCCATCCGTAGGGCCAGCGCTTCGATTTTTGTCACTTTAGCTTTTGAGACTTATGTGTTCGGAAGCCCGTCATGATTGCATGGAGCCAGGAAAATGCAGACCAACGTTGATTATAATTATAGTAGTAACGAACGTATGTGATATGTCTGGAAAAGTATATGAAGGAATGATGTGGACAATCCACTGCGTTGGAAGAGGTAAGCCACTGCAGGAGAAGGACACACTTAGAACCTAACCTGCCTCGGGTACAACACAAGATCAGGAAGTGATCACCCTAGCTTCTCACAGGGTAAATCGTGTTTGTAAAATGGTATGAGGCCGCGACGAGCCGAGCTGGGCGCGGACAAGCAGATGCTCAGCGACGAGCGTAGTTCCGCTGGTGGGCGACACGATGACAAACCTGAGGGATAGGTAGGTCCTCGAGTCCCTCTCTAAACTTTTCTGGCACTTGTTCAATGACTCTATCGATCTCCTCTCTGCCAACGAGGTATTAGCAATGAGCGTAAGAGGCCTGAAGATCGATCATATAGCGAAGTATACGCACGACAAGTTGCGCAGGAGCTCAGCGTGCATCGGTGTCGGGTCGTTATCTGTTCACAGAGGATGGTTTTTGGAGTAGGTCCAGTTTTCGAATGGCTCCAAGTACCAGACTTGGTGAATCGCGAAAGCGCTTACAGAGTGCTTGACAGAATGCCTACAGGTGAGGAGACATTGAGCTCTTTGTGCGTCTTCCCGTGTGTCCTCGGATATCAATGAAAGGGACAGACACGCACCCTAAGAAAACCCCCCCCTCTACTGTTGCCAACGGTGATGTTCGCATCTTTGCATGCAGACCAAGATGTCTCCGCGAAGTATTAGTGCGAATGCATACGGAGAGAACAAAAAATGCCCACAAGATTGGGACCAGACTGTCTGAAAGAGGTCGATAGTGTTGCATATCGACCGGGCTCGAAGCGGTTCGTAGTGAGACCCGTTGAAGCTGTGGGGCTAGCGGGATGTATGGTCTGCAGCTTGGCTACGACGTCATCTCAGCCTGACCTCGGATAAACCCAATCAGGCCTCCCCACCCACCGAATCCCAACGAGCTCGAAGGAGGTGCTGTTCAAGACAATCGACAGTATAAGGATGGGCACGCAGCAACACTTCGCTAAGGAAAGCTTACGGGCTCGCAAGGCAAGTGTAGAAGGCGCCTCGTTGAGTTTATCGGTCACGTCGGCGAGATCTGCTCGTAAATGTATCGGTGCAAGCACCATAGCAGGTACAGTGGTTGGACATACCTGCCGCAGTTCCAGAATGACAGCAATCGAATACCATCTGCACACCTCATAGGTAGGTGGGCAAGTGGTACTGGTCTGTGAGAAGATACGTACCACGCAGCTAGCACCAGCAGGTAAGCGCATAAGGGTTGTCCGTATCTCCTGCAACGTAGCATATAGATGAGGGATAATCTCCGTATCGAGACATTACACAGATGCTCACATCGTCTTTGATATAGTTTACCAAAGGAACATTTGAAGAACTGTTCGGATCGATTGCGCTATCCGCGGCAAATATGACTGAGATATAGCGCAAGGTCATATTCGTTCGTTGAGGTAGCGTAATGGTGCCCTACTTTCGTCGAGGCCATCCTTTTCGTCTAGATCATCAACAGCCATGACCTGACTGCCGTGGCCGGAGTCTATGAAAGATATCAATCGTCCACGTCGGTGTCAGCCACCTGAGTCAGCTTACACATGAAAACGAAGCAATCTCCCGAGGAAGCGTTCCTGATAAGATCGCCCATTTCTCTCATCTGTGTAACATGCCGACAGACCGGACCATAGTGGTAATCAGGTGTCGGGAGACATGGTGACTCACGATGTTGCTCCTCGTTGGCCACAGTCTCGCGCGTTGGTCATCAGTCATGTCGGGGTCATCTTTGAGGACGACGATGTCCTCCTGCTTGTAGCCGTACTTGCCTACAGTATGCCATGTAGCTTAAAGGAGGAAAAATGATGTCGTGCTTACGTATCAGGAGGTTGCGGAAGCGTTTCGCGTCTTGGTGCGCACCAGGGACGTTCATTTCGTGACTGAAGAGCATCGGAACATCACGAACTCCAACGAGAAGGGCCTTCCGACGCGGTATGCGGTCGGGTACCGTATAGAAGGAGTGTATATGAAGATGTTGGAAGAAGCAGGAGACAATTGTTCGCTGCATGCCGCTCGATGGAGACCACAACCTTCCTGATCTCGGTATATGTATCATCTATGCGCCATGCATGATTGAGGGCGGCGGTGGACGTCCCGCTCGAGTCACCGGCCTCAAGGTAGGTGCCAAACGTCAAGAACGTCAGGAAGACAGACGCAGAGACCACACCACGTGTAGGGTGCTCACCTGATGGTGTAATACACAGTGGGGCATACATTGTTCATGTACGGCTGCTGTCTGGTGGAGGCCTAGGCAGAGAAAACGTTTGCAGGCGTTCAAGGGTCCAAATTGCCCAGGACCGGGAATATGCTACCCTTGTAGTATGTCCAATACTAAGAATAACATCCAATCCCGTCGACTGGTCATATCGGCTGGCACCGACGTGTCGGCTTAATTGTGGTATGATGGGCTCGTCCGAGCTTTCGAGCGCGCTGGATAACAGGAGACAGTCAACTACTGAACCGGAGACCAAGCTGCTTGTCGTACGTACGAGAAGGATGGATTGCCGATAAGGATGGAAGTCACCCTGTCATGCCCGGACCTCAGATAGGTTCTGAACCTAAGACGGAACGTAACACACAATGGTGCGCGGGCGACCTATGCGCACGTAAAAACCCGTTGACAATTGCGGACAGTAGCACAACGAGAGGGCTCACCAAGTCTTTAAAAGCTGACCTTTCCACGTAAGAGTCAGATGGGTAGCACTACCGGCAGAGAGCCAGACTAGGCACGTATATGATCACAACGTGGATGGGTGAGCATGAAAGCTTGACAACATATAAGCTGAATGCTGAGTTGCGTTGTATATCGAAGTACATGTAGTGCCAGTTGAGTCGCAAACGTGCCTGCTTTTTGTGATCGATTCTGCATCAGCGATAGCCAGCTTTGACACTTAGAAGTAAACTACTACACCAGCGCGTTAACGCGCACCCAATTTACATAATGGTACACCCATCGTCCTTCCTCTCCAGACCTTTGGTGATGTCGTCTGACCTTAGTACGCGGCCTTGTCCACTCGTCTGGCCATCCAAGTTCACGATCAGCACACCGGCGTTGTGCTCATCCAGCTCTGCAACGAGACCATTCCTGACACACAAAGAATCCGTTAGAATATACACGATATGTGAGATGGAGCGGCATCTCTACGTTTCCATGAGCTCCTCAATAGCAGGTTTGAGCTTAGCCACACCCCCCGCGGAGTGCAGGCCCTTGCCTGAAAAATTATGTGAATGCCAGAGCATTGATCCCGCATATGATCGCACACACCTGTGATGAAACGGATTTTGGAGTCCCCTCTCGATCGTGCCTCTTGAATAGACTTATCTGTGTACCGGATGGCCTCCTTAACATATAGCCCATGGAGGTCAATCTCTCCCGGCCCACTATCCTGAAAACGCGACAACCAATTCTCAGCTCGCTCTTCTCAGACGCGTTCATCTCAAGTGCACTCACTGTGTTGTTCTCTATTCCACCAACCACCAAGCTATCAGCTTGCCCCTGTGTTGGGCACTCTGTATTTCGCTCACCTCTAAAAATCCACTCGGCCGCCTGCTCGTTCAGCCTCTCCATCTCCTGCTGTGCGGCCTTTCCCCTGTTCGACAGTTCCTTCGCACGCGCACCGTCCCTATGCTCATACGCCTGATGCGCCTCCTCAAAGCACCGCGCCATCTCGTCCCCCGCTGCATTGGCCCGCGCGCGGAGATCGACGTAATGCGCGTTATGTTGATTTACCTGATTCGGGTCCTACGTAAGTACAAACGAAGGCCCGCGTCAAATCTTATGTGCAGCTCATCGGAACACGGAGTAGCGCGTCGGAAGGACTTACAGGCCTGCCCGGGGACCATGGACGCGACGGCGGGGACGTCGTACCAGGGGGCGGACTCGCGGGGTGCCCCGACGTAGGCATGTGCCCTGGACTCTGTCCACCCTGTGCATGAGAGTGATGCTGCTTGTGCTTCTTTCCCGCATGATGCTCCTGCTCTGGACGCGGCGGTTGCGGTTGCGACCATTGGGGCTGCTGTGGCCGGGGGTGGTGCTGAGGCTGAGTGGGCGGGTACACGGGCGCCGGCTGCTGCGAGACCTGTGGCCTATGCGGGACGGTGGGCGGGACATAGACGTCGGAGGTGTTTCCCGTCGGCGGAAGAGGCTCTTCTTTGATGCCCCCACAAAGACAGTTCGCGACCGCGCTGAACAGCTCGCCGAGCAGACCCATTGTGATGATGTTGGAAGTCAAGCAGAAAGATAGTGTGGCGCGCGCCCGCAGGTCCGTCCCTTGTTCGTGGTGGGCGTTGGCAAAGCGGATCTGAAGTAGTATTTAACGCCATGGTGAGGTTGTACCTGGCACGTTGTAGGGGAATCAACATGCAGGAGCAAGGAATCGGACGTCATGGGCTCTAGCAAGCGGATATAATTGACACGCGCGTTCCTCAGGCTCAGTGACGCTGACGTCGATGAGAAGTTCAGGTTAACACTGGCGTTGCATAGGCACATGATCGGTTACAATTGATGAGGGAAAGGAAGAGCACAAGTACTCTCCGTGGAACTACACTCGTCTCCTCCACTATGAACAAGATCCACTTCATCGCGACAACAGCCAAACGACGCCGTAACCTTTCATCGCCTCATCTCCCAGTCACTGAACTCCAGAAACCACCAATTTTCACTGAACGCAGGCCGAAGATGGTCTCATACGTTCAGTGCACGAAAGAAGATTAGATCTCCAAGCCCACTAAGACATAGGCGGGGTCGACGGGGAACACAGGCTTTGTCACAACCGTGCCGCCAACGTACATAAGGGAGTGGAGCAAGTTCCCCAGAGCAGGCGAAGACCGCTCAAGAGCGATAATGAGCGCATTGCACTCCAGTTGTTCGTCGGCAAGATCGAGCAAGGCCACGATGCTGTGTGGACATTAGCTGATGCTTCGTGCAAGCGGATGCGTTGAACCCACCTCTCGCGCAGATTGACATCGACGGCGCATTTCCCATCAACATAGAATGTCTTGGCGGTGCCCGGAAGCGAGAGTACGACGCCTTCGAACGTAGTACTCACACCAGGAGTCGAAATGGAAACGCTCTTGGCGTAGGGAACAGCACTGAGAGCGTTCCGAGGGAAAAGCGCGGAGAGGAACGCGGACTGCTTAGCACCGAGCGCTGATAGACTCCCGCTGCCTTCCTCCGGAGCGTCGTCCGGGGTCAGGGGAGGAGTAGCGATGTCGGGGGCAGGCTTCTGAACCTCTGGAATAGCACGTGGGGCACTGGCATTGGGGAGGCCCACGAGTGGGAGTTCCGGCGAAAGTCCGAGCGGAGAGTCCTCCGGCGGCGGCGTGGGCGGGAATGGATACGAGCGGGTGGAGAAATTGGATGGCAAATGAGGCTTGGAACCAAAAGACGATAGCGTAGAGGCAGCGGAGTCGGAGGAGTCGATGGAGGAGGTAGGGGAGGAAGATAGAGGAGGAAGGGATGTACGCGCCAGACTGTCTGTCACCCAGTCTGGCGACCCTCGATCAGGAGGGCATTTTGCGGTAGGGGTGTCAAAACCGCCACTGTAAATCGCACATTCAAGCAGGGAAAGGGGCCGAGATAAGACGATGCAGGCGCAAGCGAAAAATCTTGGTCAGTAGAGTGTAGGGGCTTTTACAGTAACTACGGCACTTACCCCGGGTCCGCCCGAGAACGTAGTAGAGTAGTAGTACATGGAGTTTGTGCCCTCCATGTGGCAAACTGCAATGACGCTAGGAGTCTTGTCGGTTGTGAAAGCCCCATCTCCAACGGTTTGACGACCGTTGCTGTTGTAGACAAAGGGGTCAGTACATCCCGCCTACGGAGACTTCGCCTAACATCTTTTTCACATTGCCGACTCCGACGAGCAGGCACATATGTCGGATGAGAAGGATGAAGCAAAATGGCGGACGTACGCGGGGCGAATACTAGATTGTTGTTTCGACATATTGATATAATTCATATTCGACATGAGGTGCCAACTTGTTCAAGCTACGGTTTTAAGCAACTGTGGGCGGGAGATTGAGTTGAGATTGGGTGCAAGAGCGAATGACACTGAGTGCGCGGCGCAGCGGATGCTTAGCAAGAGTTGGGCGATGGTGGTGGCTGAGTCGGAGGCTGGTCGGAGCAGACGCTGGATGTTATCGCCTCACCCCCGGGGTCTTTATGTCTTCCGCTCAGGCGCCCTGCCCCCGGACACCACACCACGTGGGCTCCTATGCCCCGCCCCATATGGGAACACGTTCTTGGTCTTCTCCTCCCCCTCTCCCAAGGGCACCGGCGATGTGGCTCAGACAGTGCTTCGCCTCGGCATCGCGAACCCATGGCACCCCCTCTGGAGCGCATTATATACGTTTCAATGCCAAGGAAGCAGGCAAAGTTCGAACGCTCAGTGGTCACCGGATCTCCGCACGGCTCAGGCGTGCGCAGTGCGCGCCATCCGACCCCGTTATTGTTACGGCAACGACGTTACCCAGGGTCACTGGGAACCTGAGTAGGGTCGAACTCGGAAAAGTCTTTGCATGATACCATCGACTGGTCACCGTGTCCTGGGTCAAGGACGGTTCTGCATCTAACTTCGTATTGGTATGTTCTTGAATACATTCACGGATGCCTGTACGTGCAGGTTCACCACACCGTATCACAGCGGACTTCACAGACACACCACTATTTGGGGTGATGTTCTATTAATATCATGGGAGACACCTTTTCTTGTTCTTCCCTCTGGCCGCTCGCGCTCGCGCTGAATGACACAATTGTGGGCGTAATAAGAATGTGCTTTACGCCGGTAAGACTGCCCCAATTCCCTGCATAGACAGGGCCAACGTATGTATCAGGCTATGCATATGTCTTTTTAGATGGTGACGATTATGAAGCTGAATTTTTTTAACTCTGCCGCGGCCTCAGGCTCTTGTGACGACGACGGCGCAGCGGCCACCGATATTGGTACTCAAAGGGCTTACGCGACAATGTCCCACTCCGCCAATGACCTCCATCTCTCCCTCAATGACGTCAACCGATCTCCCCCCCTGCCTTGCATCTCCCTCCTCCCTCCTGATCGCAAAAAGGGCCTCTGTGGTCTCCGTCCCGATACGCACGTGGCAGTGGATTTGCGACCGTTGTCTCCCGACGCTCCTATTCACCCGTACATGAGTACCCCAGGCAACCGCCGCACAAGCATTTACAAGATGCAGCCTTAGTTCCAGGACAGACTTCAGCCTATGCTGCCAACGACAGCACCGCTAGCGACGCGGTCAATATGATTGTCAATAGTGATGGATTCCGTGCACTCAAGGCGCTCATTAACGAGCTTCCCGCAAGCGACAGAACATGGGCTCCCAGGGTGGCAGACCTCGTCTGAGGAGGGCTCGAAGTGCGCATTAGATGTCGGGTCGGAGAGTACGATCCGACAGTTTCGCATGCCTCAGGCTATGCTCCAGAAGGTCATGTTTAACAAGGATGTATCCGTGCTTGGACTCCTCCACAATGCCGTCTTCCACGTAGGACTCGGGACGGGGATGCGTTCACCGCCACGGGCTCCCTGCTCAACAACGAATAAGGAACCCCTGCTGAAGAATCGCTGGCCGTCGAAGAAGGATAGTGGTGGTATGTATCGTTTCTTGAATCTTTCGATCTCGTATCTGTCTCTCCTCGTCTCGTACTTGTGTGATCCTGTCTCGTATATCTCATCTTTGTCTCTCCGCAGATTCAGAGTTCAATATCAATTGTTCAGATGTCCGGGCATATGGAAGCGTTACACACTCAAAGTGAAAAGTATATTGTGGGGAGTTTCCAATGGTACATGATGTCGTTTGCAAAATAGGTTTGCACGAAGGATAGGGAGGCTCAGAGTCTCAAAAAATATCAAGATTTTAGGAAATCAATAGTCTTTTTTGTGTCACGTGTATATTGCTGTAGTAAGCTACGGCGAGTAGTGCCTATGTGGCCGTCTGCTTAATCGTAGGGTAAGAGAGTGGGGGAATATGGAGACTACAGCGGCGAAGCCGCGTCAGGGCACGGTAGGAAATCAAAAGTCAGATATGAACACGGAGGTATAAATACAAGTTACACACCAGAAAAGTCATGGGTACCATCATTCACAGACGGTGAAGGCTACCTCGTGCATGCTGGGGTAGAACGTGCGGAAGCGCGACACGCAGCCTTTGGCGACACCTATTGTCTCTTTCTCCTCTCTGGTTTCCTCTGAGTAGGAGCTCGCGACCGGTTTGTCCCCGACAAACACAACGTGCATGTTCTCCAGATGGCGAAATATGGTGCGTGAGGGAAGTGGTTCCACCTCGCCTCCAAATAATCGATCGCATAGCGCAAGTCTCTGAGGTTCCGTAACGAGGGCATTCACCATGAACGACACCATGAGCACGCGCAGCAACCCGGGATTAGGCAGCTCCGTTGCCAGTAAGTGTAGTAGACATCCGGTATGTTCACGCAGCCTAGGTGGGGCTCCCTCGGGCTGCCTGCAGCCCTCAAAAAAGACGGAAAGCTCGAGCAAATTTGGGAAGGTGTCGGAGACGAAGCGCATGAGCTTCTCTAGGGGTGTAGGTGAATGAGGGGTATGTCAAATTGTGTGTATAGAACAGTCGCACTCACGCAATCCGCTGCCTAGGATGTCAAATATGTATCCGATCTTCAGCGACGTCACTGAGGCGCCTAGGAATACCCCCACGGGCGGTTGCCACAAGAAATTAGACCCCTAAACCAAGAATCACTTCATCTCAGCTGCGTCGAACGGATGGGAACGTTGAAAGTTTTGGGCACTCACGAGAAGGGAGACGTGTGCGATTTTGAGCTTTCTTGCAGCGACGGGGAGTAACATTCGGCCTGCAGGCGGGAAATCTTTTGGGCCAATGGTGCAGTTGATAACAATGAGAGACCTCAATTGGAGGCACGCCCAGATCAGATCGCAGAAAGTACGGTCCAAAGAGAAGTTGCAGTTGTGCAGCACGAGTTCTGTAAGGTGCGCAAGCATCGGAGGCCGCATCCGCAAGAGCTTCGGGTGCATTTTGTGGCGTTCTCGGTTTTCAGCTGTCAAAGAGCCGGACACATCGACATCCTCCAGGATGATATGGCGGAGCTTAGGGAAGCTCCGCAGCAGGAAAGGCGTGATATCACTTCCGGCTAAGAGCCCCGCCCCCCTCCATCGCCTGGTCAGGCAAAGAAAGGTGACGCTGTCCGCACATTCTGGTTGTACACGAATAGTCGTCAGGAAGCGCTCTAGAGTTTGCGGAAGGAGGACGACATATTGTCGCAGAAGAAACCTTGCGTGAACGCTCCACGCTCGGCAGGTCAACGCACAGGCTCCCAGGTTTGCTTGCATGGTGACGAGTGGTCCTGACAGTTGGTCGTAGGGGAACGTGTTGTAGCCAAACGCTGGTCTTGGTAGAGTCTGAACATTGTCCATGATTTTCTCACAAGTTTCGATGGGCAGACGACAGCTATCCATGACGTGCTGTATACTAATTAGTCTCAAATACGACAGCCTTTTTTGAGACAATACTGTTACCGACCGACGTACTTTTGAGCCTGGTACGTAGTACAAGCGTGAAGACCGGGGGGCTAATAGTCGTGGGAGAGATGAGACGAGAGGTTTACAGCGTTGGACGGGTCTGCGGCGAAGAGCACGTAAAGTCGTTTGTAGGCTACGGCATGGGCGGTGTTCGCACTCCAGTTGTTCTGCAGGCGGTTGTGGGCGGGGTTTGGCGGTGGCGACAGGCGTGCGCACTGATCAAACTTCGCCTAATATCGATACATGAGTAGTGCTTGAGGAGATCAGGCCAGCCGCCAGGATACACTCCAAATACTCGATATCGTAGGATCGTAGTCAGTGAGGCTCTTGCAAGAACGAACACATATCACAGACTCCGTATGATCATGATGACAGTGGCCGGCGTCTGCCTTGCCGAAGTCGTGACAGGACGCCAGATCTGTGACCCGATCCATCGCTGAATTGTCTCGAAGGCTAAACCGGCACTATTGTTGCGCACTCTCGAGCTAACTGCACCACGGCTTCAACAACGGGTATATATATATAACTTTTATCCGCGCTACAAAAATCTCCGGATGTGTAGGTATCGTGGCTGACCCGCTCTCACAGTTAGTTGGTTCTACATATGTTGTCTTCAACCGCTCCCTTGGTCTTCCTTTCTCTACGAATTCTCTATTGCAGAAAGTGCATCTCGACACGTTCGACTAGTATCCCTGTTCTTGTGCTCTGCTGGGGCTATGGTCTTTCCTGGTCCCCCCCCCCAGGCTTTCCTACAAGCCGTGAACCACTCCTTACGTCAGATACCTTGGACTGCCTGTAACTTCTACCCGAAGTTATGTCGTCTATGCACTCAGCACTACTAAGCTGATGTTCTTGCATCAGCTAGTAGTGTTGTGCGCTAAATCTGGCATGCACTTACGAGTCGGACGTACGCACCTCAATGGTCTCTCCTTCGACACAACCTTCGAGGTGCTCTCAGAGGGCATATGATGAAGTTCACGATCTGTACTACCCTCACGTGGCGGCCGGACGAGTACTTCTTTCTCCGGTTTCTCGACCCTGTCATTGACGCGCTTCCCATGCGGCCGAGCAGTGGTCAAGACGGGGAGGCCATCAAAAGGCGTTCAATCAAAGTGTATGCTCGGGTACATGGGGGAACAACGGCTCGTTTTGCGGCGATGCGCGAGGACGGTGCGCTGCGGTCGTCGCGTGTGCTGTTGGACGGGCCGTATGGCGGCGTCGAGGGTAACATAAAGGTATATGACTGTGTGATGCTTCTCGCTGGAGGGTCTGGTTCGTGCTCTTCCTCCATGGGTTGCGAAAGCAGATTCTCAAAGAGGATGCTTGTTTACAGGCGTCGCCCGTGTCGTTCCACTGCTCCTGGATATTGTGCGTAACTTGATCGACAGGAAGAATGTTTGCCACCAAGTGCATCTTGTTTGGGCCGCTCGCACGCTGGGAGCGTGATCAGGCTATAAAATATGTTGTGCACCCACATCGTTGTGTACACAGATGCCTCTACTTGGTTCCAGGATGGGATTGAAGCAGCTTTCTGAATAGTGCCCAAGGGCCTCACCGTCACTGTCTCCTACCACATCACGGACAACGCGTTCTTAGGCAAAGAGAAGAGCTTTACGCCCGTGGGTTCGAGTGCGAGATGGCGATCTTACGGGGAAAGGCGCGCTACTGCAAGGTTGATATGCACGAGGTAAGCGCGTACTTTCTTATGGATCACGTACTTGCGACGCATGTCTAGCTGGCCAAGAACAAATATGCAGAAGCCGTACGGTGTTTCAGGGTTCAACTTGAAGGTCGACACAGATGGTAATCCCCTCGTACTCGGTTGCAGACATCTGCAAAGATATTAGTAGTACCCCAAAATTCATCAATGTTTCTCTTTTTCCACTCAATGCAATTTGTGCCGGTTGTCTTCATTTCCATATGTGATTCAGGTCCCTTGCCACTCGAAGACATTGCACCCTGTAGTACCACTTGGTACCGAGCCGCCCGCTTTAGCGCTGGAGCGAGAGATTTGGGAAATTGTGTGGATGCTGGAAGAAGCATCTCTCCTCTTTCCTTCTCGTCTCTCTCTGCTGGTCCCATCTGCCCCCTCGGTGTCCGTTTCCTTAGGGTCAATTATCCATTCCCCTCTTGTAGGGAGACATATGTGGAAGAATGTTCTGAGAAACACAACGTCGAGGGCCACAGTCCGGAACGGTCTCTCACAAACGCGTCGTTTTTCTGATGTTTTGCGCTCAGTACCGCTTCGGATTACGGCTGAGCCCTTCAAATATTGCTCTCACTGCTATGCCACGCTTTCCACGTCGTTTGTGCAACCGGAGCGTGGAGTTCCCCCGGCACCCGCTCTGCCCAGGAATGTCCCTGGACCTTCAAAACGCGCCCCTTCCTTCACCCGAGGGAGTCACAAAGTCGAACACGCCCTCGCGGAAGCCGTGCAGAACCTCAAGACACCCCACCAGCTCCGCCTGTTGTTCGTCCACCTCCTGGTCAATGATAACGTTCCCTCCCCTATCGCCATCTGGAACACGTTCCAAGACGCGCTCGCGCACGACTTCGTGGTCGAGAGCGGCAACGTGAACATCGGGGTGAACGAGACATTGCAGGAGATCCAGAGGGCGCTGGCGGAACACCGCAAGTCCCTCGCTTTCTACGGTCTCCCCGAGCCGTCCTTCCACAGTCGCGAGGTGGAGGTGGAGATGGAGAAGTGGAGGCCAGAGGCGAACGTTCTCGCCACGCGGTCGGCTACTGCAGTCTCCAAGCTCAACGTGGAGCAGTACCAGATTTATAAGGAGATCATGGGCGCGGTCGCGCAGAGGAGGCCACTTCGAGCATTTGTGGACGGCAAGGCGGGGCGCGGGAAGACGTTCTTGGTCAACGCGATCTGCAACGAGCTGCGGTCTGGGGGACGCATAGTCCTTCCGACCGCCACTTCTGCGTTTGCCGCGCAACTATATCCTGGAGGTAAGACAACACATTCCGTGTTCAAGGTAAGATCGTGTTTGTCGCGTCTTATTACGCGTCTTGACGCGTCATAGGTGCCCATAGGTGAAGAGAATGAGGCACTTGTATCCCCCATAGAGCCCCACGATCCCCGCGGCGAGCTCATACGCGAAGCTTCTGTTATCATCTGGGATGAAGCACCCATGGCTAAGAGCGTGGTGTTGGCCTGCGTTGAAGAAACATGCCGACGCGTTATGCGTAACAACCTACCCTGGGGTGGCAAGGTGGTGGTGCTTCTAGGGGATTTCAGGCAGACTTGTCCGGTCGTCCGACACGGCACACGCAACGACATCGTTGCCGCCTCGATCATCTCGTCCCCCTTATGGGACCAGTTCAACGTGTTTCGCCTACACCAGCCAATCCGTAACGCCGCGGACCTCTCTTATGCGGATTTTGTTGACCTCATCGGCGACGGCGCGGGGCCGCACGTCCCGCTCGACATCCTTCAAAAGGTTCATGGCCGCAACGACCTCATCGAGTTCGTCTATCCCTCCGACGTGCTGCGCGACCCTGCTCTCTGCCTCAAGCGCGCTATCCTAGCACCTACGAACGGCCAGGTCGACGATTACAACGACGAGATCCTCTCGCGTATTGAAGGCTACCACCGCACATTCCACGCTGCGGACACGCTCCAACCTGCGGAAGATACTGCGGACGATGACGGGACTGACCCGGAGCTCGTACTCGATGCCGCGCGACGCGACGCGCACCCTGGCATCCCCGCCCACGCGCTCCAGGTCAAGGTGCACGGCGTGTACCGCCTCATGTGCAATTTCGCGCCGGACCGTGGACTCGTGAAGAACACGCGCGTCGTCGTCGTGCACGTCGGCCGGCGCATCGTTACCGTACGCATCCTGCGCGGGGTTGGGGGCGTGAGCACCGTCGACGCCGAGGACGTGCTCGTGTCGCGCATTCCGTTCACGACGCTGCTCGAGTCCGGGCACACGCTCGTCCGCCGCCAGTTTCCGCTCGCGCCCGCGTACGCGACGACGTTCAACAGCTGCCAGGGCCTCACGCTCGACGTCGTCGGCGTGGACTTGACGCGGCCGGTGTTCAGCCATGGGCAGCTGTACACAGCGTTGTCGCGGATCCGCCACAGGAGCCATGCGCAGGTGCGCGTTCGCCCAGGTCAGAGCATGACGAGGAACGTAACGTACCAAGAGATTTTGCCTTGATAATAATAATGCTACCCCCTCTGCTCTTTGGTAGTCACACGTTTTGTCACATATACCTACTTAATACTCTCGCCCACTTCTTAGTCCTGAGTACTAAATACTTGCACCAAGGCTTAGACTACTTTTGGTGCCCTCCACAGCTGCTTAATGACTCCCTGTATGTTACTTGCGCTTCCTTTGGTCGATGATGATAGAACATGGGGCCTGCATGAAAGTCACAACGGCAAGTACGTCTTGCGCATTGTGATCTGCGCACGCAACGATGGGTGGTGGGGAGGCTACCCTACAACAGCGGCTTGGTACAACACAACACGATATATTCCGCCCCCTACACCATTCGTCAGCGTCAGCCCCCCCCCCCCGGCCACGCGTACAGCTGTTGTCCAACGTTCAGTCGTCCTCCTCGACGTCGCCGAACTCGAACATCCCCGCGCGGTCGCGCTTCGCGGTGTTGATCGCCTCCTGGAGTTTTTTCGCCATCGCGGGGTACGCGGACAGGTACCGGCAGCCCTTGCGGTCGATGGTCGCGAGGCCCTCGCGCACAAGGTCTGCGTTGATGCTCGCATACGCGTCCTGCGCGACCGCGGAGTCGGTCGGGTCGATCAGGCGCAGGTGCACGAGCGGGCCCTCGCGGTGGTCGATATTCGCCACGAGCCGGCGGCCATCGCAGAGCGCGCGGAAGCGGTCGACGGCCTCGTCGTGGTACTCGCTCTCTGCGGCCACGAGCTTTACGAAGCTACACGTGAGGAGAACGACCCGTTAGCGCAGGTCTATCTAACGCGACGCGTAGAAGAGAGCGACGGACCTGAGGCGTGCGTCCTGCGCCTGGCCGGGCAGGGCGCGGAACTTGGGGTCGAGCGGGCGAATGTCCTTGAAACCGACCGTGTCCTGGTTCCCGTAATCGATGAACGTGACCTCGGCTTCCTTCTTGACCGGAGACGCGCGGCGGACGCGGGCGCGATACCACTGCCCGTCGGAGAACTTGGCGGAGACGAGGTCGCCCGCCTTGGGCACGAAGCCCGCGGGCACGGCGACGGTCTTGTGATGGAGCGAGAACTCGCGCATGAGGCGTTCGAGGGACGCGATGCCTTCGGTGTTGAGAATCTGGATCGAGAACGCAAACTGCGGTTTCGTGCGCACGTCGCTGATGATCACGTCCAGGTACTCCGTCTTGAGCGGGCCGTTCGCGTCTTCTTTGGGAGCTTCGACGGCCTGCTCGGCCTCCTCGTCGTACTCTTTCCAGATCTAACGAGCGGCGCGCTGGTGAGTATGACGCCACGGACTCGCGACGGAAGCGACCTACGTTGCGCTTAGCCTGTTTTGCCTCGGCCTGAAGACGTCGCGGTCAACACCCCGGGGTAAATTTAAACCTTCCAGACCAGCTGATATACACACACCTCCGCATCGTACAGCTGCTTGGCATATGGAAGACTGTCCGCCGAGTACGCGTGCACGGTCGCGAGACCCTCCTTGACGAGCGTGACCGCAGCGTTCTCGGTCTTGTTCAAGTAGAGCGCTCCGATGAACCCGCCCGACTTGTCCGCGTCATTGATCTCAATTTCCACGTCACGCTGCATGTACCGACGGGTGGCGAACTCGGCCGATTCGGGCCCACAGGGCTCGTTCGACTCGGACGCATTCCGCGCGGTGCGAGGGGCGCGGATGCCGCCCAGGACCAGGGTGAGTACCTGGTTATCTTTGGGCAGGAAGATTCTGGGCGCGGGCGTGAGCAGACACGGGCAGGCGACACCGCTCGTGCGACGTACTTGAAGCGAGATCCTGCGGCGACATATTCGACGACGGCGGGGATACGTCCTAGTCGTTTGAAGCCGTTGACAAAAGTGGTCGCACGGTGCGCCGACTGCCACGCGGACCAATCAGTGAGGACGTTGTAGAAGGGCATCCAACGCTTCTTCGCAAACTTACCTCGGAAATGTTCAGCGGCTGCTTCGGCGCGGGAACGTCCTTTCCAGAGTGGATCCCTCGTCCCTCTGCCGCCGCTCTAATGGCGAGGAATGGTAAGTTAAAAACAGCCCGGCAGATGCGAGAGCATAACCTACGCCTGTTCCGCAGCCATCAGTTTGTCATAATCTGGAGACCGATCTTCGTCGTCGCGTTTGTGCCGGACGGCGCCAGCGAGGCCTTTTTCGATGAGTTGCTCTGCAATGTTCCTTCGCCGGTCTCAGTCAATGCGCATCGGTCGCGACCACACGAGAAACTGACGAGTTTTGTCCACCGTAGCGTACAGTCGCGCACTCGCGCTCCTCGAACTCGCCCTCACGGGGCCGAATGAAGTCCACATGCACCTTCACATGCTTGCCAATGAGCCTTTTCCGCAGGAACTCCCGGGCTTCTTGGGCCCAGTATGCTTGCTTGGGATCCGAAACCCTGCCACACCATCAGTCACGCCCGGAGCATAGAGCATGACGACGTCCCCGCTCACCTCGGTCCCCTCGTTGAGCTCAGCTGAATGCGCCTCTCCTTGTTAGTCTCCCGATCGACGACGGAAAGCTGGTCTGCGCTCCACACGCGCACGACCGTGGCGTCAAACGCGCGAGAGTGGCCGTTGATGGCGGTGCCGTTCGCCTTCGCGGCGGGCACGGCCGCGTTGGCGTAGAGGTACGCGCGCTTTTCCTTCGCCACCTTCTCAGCCGCGCGGAGACGCTCCATGCCGCCGCCGCTCGCGAGCATGCCCGCGTGCCAATCGACTACGCGTGCGAGGCCGGCGGAGACGAGATGCTCCGCGACGTTTCCGGCAGGATGAAGCACTGTTGTTGCACCGTCAGATGACGCGGGACAGTTGCGGAAGAAGAGAGTCCTGGACTTCTAACCTGTGCCGATGAAGATTGTGGCAGATGGGGGAGCGGCCGCACTCGCGCCAGCCTGGAACGGCGTCGGTGCCGCGTTAGGGAGCGAGAGGAGGTGTACCTTGACATAACGCTGCAGTAATCGAGACTCTGTGAAAAACTTGGCCTGGCAACACACATGTGAGCATGTTCGCAATTTGTTCCCGCGAGCGCGAGCGCGTGACCCACCTCATCGCCCCACTGCTCAGCCGTCTCACCGGGTTTGCTCGCGACGCGCGAGCAGCGAATGCCGGCGAGAGCAAGGTTTACGAACTGGTGTTCACCGTCGGGCAAGATGAGGCGGATGCGGAGCGTTGAGCCATCCTTGACCTGCTCGACGAGACCTGCAACCGAGTGAGCGGCTGGGGCACACGTGGTCTATGGCCACAATATTACCATCGATTGGGCGTCCTTTCCACTCGGTGATGAATCCTTGCGAGTCGGTGGGCATCATGTAGTTCGTCGTGCGCGCCTAATTCTTCCACATTTTACGGCAGAAGAGCAAGGTATGTCGACCGTGCGCACCTTGGGGCCATGAGGGTTCCATACGCCTTTGCCCGCTGCGCGCGCCTCTGCTTCGATTTCCTTCTTGCGGAAGTCTTCCTCCGTAGTGTCGCGCTTGAGTTCCTTGAGCTTGGCCCATCCATGCTTGAGCAGTTCGGACGCGAGGTCCACGCCGTTGATCTCCGCGGCGCCAATATCGCGCGGGACGTCGTCGCTCGCAGGGAGGGAGTGCGTGGACGTGAAGGTGACGGGTTTTCCGACGGCGAGGGCGCGGAGGAACTCGCGTGACTCGAATGCCCAGTCCTGCGCACAGCAGCGAAGGGCGGTCAGGAGGACGGCCGTGGTACCGTGCTGACGTCGCCGATCCGGCACGCACCTCATCGTCGCGCGACGCCGTGCCCATGCGCGGCGCCTGGATATCGGCGAGGTGCAGGACGCTGGGACGCGCATGGCGGGACGTCAGTGCGCGCGACCGCCGCATCGGAGGGGCGATCACATACCGCTCTTTAGGAACCTGGCCCTGGGGTCCTGGGTTTCCGCGCAAGAGGAGGGAGTCCCCAGAGATCACGGCTGGATACTCGGTGACGTTCAGGACAAGGCACAGACATGCATACGCGTGCGGAATCCATACATTTCACGATCTGGGGAGCAATGCACACGCCGCACGCCGATCAGCCTCTTTCTCTCTCTCGCTCTGCACCCTGCGCCGCGTGCGATGGTTTTGGCTTACCGCTTTCATGGCCATGGCTGAAGCAGTACAGGTCGTTATACACACGGATAGCTAGAGAGCAGGCAGACGAGCGGGAGAGTGGGAGACTGTGGAGAGATGGGTTACGCTGCCAGCGCTGGCGGAATGGACTTGCTTTTCCCGGCCACGTGGAACAGACATTGCTGTGGGTCCAGTTTTCCCACGCTACATTTCCTCCAGCTCGCTGTCTGGCCATCCCCGCAGGCGTCGGAGTACTCCTGCTCGCCGCCCACCATGCCTTTCTACCGGCTCGTATGCATCGCCGCCCACTACTCCGAATACGTCTGTGTCTCGTCTGTGTCTGGCCGGACGCAAAGGCTGACGCTCTCCCGACGTCCTGCAGAAACACATCAAGGATCTCGTCACCCGCGCAGCGACACACGTCTTGGATAACGGAGGCGTAGTGCGCAAGCTCGAGTCGTGGGGCACGCAGACCCTCCCCCAGCGCATGCGGAGAGCGAAGGTGTACCATCAGATTGGAGAGTGCGTGTGCTGCTCGCTCGAGGGCCCGATTTCCGTCCCGCTCACCCATGCTGCTTTGCAGCTACTGGACGATGCAGTTCGACGCTTCGCCGGCGACGCTGCGCGGGTTGAACAACATCATGCGCCACGACCCCCGGGTGATCCGGTGGACGTCACTAAAAGTCGGCGAGAAGGTGGACGACGTGCTCTTGGTGGAGGAGAAGACCCTCACTCGCGAGACTCACACGATAGGTTTCTGAGGCCCTGCGTGCCCACCGCATACTCTACCGGTCTATCAATGTAATGCTGCCATTGTCTAATCACGACCAGGCCGGGAATCCCACCTCCCACGTGCCAGGATTATAGTGCGTTCTGCTTCCGTACCCAGTCGACCACGGCGGACAGCCCTGGGACGACCTCGACACCGGTAAGATCCTCCCCCGCCTCCTTGTGTTCCTCTTCGCCATCCGGCCCTGGTCTGCGGAGGAGCAACGCGTGAAGGCCAGCGGCCGTCGCGCCGCGATAGTCACTAACAGCAGGCATGAGCCCCAACGGTCCCGCCCACTCAGTACCGTGGAAACCATACCACTCCAGCTCGTCGCCGACGTGTACGACCTCTCCAGGCGTGGTGACTCCGAGCCTCGTGCACGCCCGCTCGAATATCTCCCGCGAAGGCTTCTCGACGCCCTCGTCTTCGCTCAGCAACACCACGTCCAGATGCTGGACCAGGCCCAGGTCCTCGATCACAGCCCCTACGAACGAAAAGATGACTGTTTTTCAGCAGACCCACGGCGCGAGGACGGCCCTGGCAGGGTCAGAGAGACGTACGCATGCGCGCGTCGGTGTTGCTGACCAGCCCGGTGCGAACGCCCGAGCCCCTCAATCGTCGCACTGCACGTCACGCGAACCGCTCAGTAACAGCCGGGTGAACGGACGGTTCAACGGATTTGTGGGGGAGGGAGGGGGAGGGGGAGGGGGGGCAACTCACATGTCGGAACGGCGTCCTCGAACAGCCTGTACCCCTCGCGCGAGCTGAAGCGCGCGAGCAGCCGGGGCACGATCGCCCCGAGCGACGCGTCCACAGCTGACACGCACACACACGCGACTCCGTTCAGCGCTCTCCCGCCGCCCCGCGCGCGCGCAACAGGCGGCGCTCACCTGCAGGATCCGCGCCCGCGCCCACGGCGGTCCGCCGGATGACGTCGCCCCACCAGTCGTGCGCGCCGCCGCGGTAGGCGGGCTGCGCGCGCTGCACCTGCTTCAACGCTTGACACGTCCGAGCGCGAGCCCCCGCGCATGTGCATGTGGATGCGTACGTGTATGCGTATGCGTATGTGAGTGCAAGCCGTCAGCGCGGGACGTCGCGACTCGACGGGGGGGAGCGGGAGCCAGCCTGCAGCGAAGTGGGGAGAGCACAGCACGCACCGGACTTGAAGGAGCGCCCGAGCGCGTCGGGGTCGAGCGCGCCGAGGAAGGGCGCGAGGGTGTGCGCGTACTGCGTGGGGATCGGGAGGCGGGGCGTGACGAGCGTGTGCAGCGCGTCGAAGGTGGCGAGGCGGAGGACGAGGGCCATATCTGTATATGTATAGATATATGTCGTGCTGGTAGGATGTGCGGTTGACTGGTTGTGTTGGAGTAGTGCGAGGCTTGCTCAGGGCGTGCTTGATGATAGATATCAGCGCAGCAGCAGCAGCAGGTGGAGGAGGGAAGGAGAGAAGATGCATCGGCTGGTGGGGCGGGATACACACAGTTCGGAGGCTCGGACCGGCGCCCGAACGCGTGCTCACCAGAGTCACGCTCGTCGTGTTGCAGGCGCATCGGCTGGCCGAGTCTTATAAAAGGAGTTTCGTGTGTGTTTGACGTTGCGGCGGGAGTCAAGGATGTCGAGCTCGGTCCGTGGTCGTGGTCATTGACCGTCTCCCGACTCTGCGACAGATCGAATATGTAGACTATGATATCAGTGTCACAGTGCAGTGTATCAAATTGGCTTCTGGCTAGACACTCGAATGACATGCAACACCCCCGTAAACAGCCCCACCCCAGACCAGCCACACGGTTCACTTAAGGAGCCAAGTACCATATAATCGGCGACCCCCGGAAACGCAGAGCCCACCGCCCTTGGTCAGGACGCGCCTACCGCTCCAAACCCGCCGTCTGCGTTAAAGAACGGCAGCCCTCTCTGCCTCGACGCTTGATGGCCAGTGCTCGGCCGCTGCCCAACGGCGTTGATCCCAGACGAGAACGCCACGGGGTGCGAGCGTGGGGTGCCCGATGCAGATGCAGGTGCCCGGGGCCTGGGGCCTGGGGCTTGAAGCTTGAGCGTCGAGGCGTCGAGAGGTCGAGAGGTCGAGAGGTTGGGACGTTCGAACTTCGAACGCCGAGGGCAGTACTGGCCGTACGTGCAGCTGGGAAGCAAGCCCCCGGCGTACGCGATGATCGATTATCGCCGGCTTCTGCGACGGGATCATCCCCGGGGCGGTAAGTGAGTAAGGAAGTAAGTGAGTAAGGGAGCAAGTAAGGAGTAGTGTGCGTCGGCGCGTGGGGCCGCGGCGCGCAAGCGTCAGCGCACGAGCAGTCGCCTCCCGCCGATGTCGGTATGTTAGGAAGCGGACGGGTTCGCGTCGCGCGTCGACGGGCACGCCACCGCGCCTTTTGACGGTGGGCCATGACGCGGACGTCTAGACGATCGAAGCTATCGAAGCTTGAGCTAGGAAACGGGGCTCGCGCGACTCGGCGACGGCGGACGGACGGACGGACCGCCAGGAGGGGCGAGCGCGGGCACACCCAAACGCCACACCAGAGCTGCCAAACCTAGTGACACCATCGAGTCCGCGCAGAGAGCGCGTCCGCAAGGCGTCGTCGTCGTCGTCGTCGTCGTCGTCGTCGTCGTCGCCCGGCCGCACAATCAGACAGATGTACGGCCCGGCGTCGCTAGCCGACCACCACGACCTACACGTGCACCGCACGGTGTGCTCGGGCCACTCCTCCCCGTGTCCTCGGGGAGGGCGAAGAAGGGTGCGATCGCACCCTACCTCGCGTCCGCGCGCGGAGACGGGAGAGCCCCCCCAAAAAAAAGAAGAAAAAGAAAAAATCACCCTGAAGGGATGAAGCTTGGAGGACCACGACTACCCCTTGCGCCCGGGCGCGCGCACAGGCAGACATGCGAGGCACGCGTGGTCGCCGCCGTCTCCCCGCGCCCCTCCCCGGCCCTGCACCGCAGAGAGAGAGAGACGGGGATCGAGCTCGGGCGAATCACGCCCCGCGCTCCCTGCAGGGACGCGGGGGCGCCGGGGAAGAGGAAAAGGAGGAGGAAGAGGGGGGCTCCCACCGCGCGAAAACGGAAGGGTGTCGTAACGGCCCCCAGGCCTCGCGGAGTCGCGCACCCGAACACTAGGCCTGAAAATTTGGGCGCGCGCCGTGCGGCTGGGGCGGCGGGTAGTACGTACAAAGCTCGCTCCCGATAGGTCGGCGGGCGTGGGGGAGGAGCAGGAGCAGGAGCAGGAGCAGGAGCAGGGAGAGTTGGGGCCTGCGAGCTGCGAGCTGCGAGCTTCTGGGAGTAGTCACCGGCACTCCCGAGCTGCGTGTGTGGCCTGGCCAGGCGGTGGCGTGCGTCCTGCGGGAGATGCGGCGTGGGGCACACCTTGAGGCTTGAGGGCGCTCGCCGATAGTGCACGCGGGGCCGGGCGCACCAAAGGCGGCGCGGGGCAGTCGGTTGTTGGGCGAGCGACGTGGGTGAGAGCGATAGGGAGTTGGACGGGCAGGCGCTGGGCAGGAAAAGGAAGAGGGCGATGATGTCGAACGCTGCTAGCACGGCCGTGGTCGATGCGATGGCTAGGCGGCGGCGTGGACTCGGTGGGGCGTGACGCGTGACGTAGCGTCGTCAGTGCCGCTCTCGTCCGTCGACTTGTGCCACAAACGACGTCTTCCCGGCAGAGGCAGAGGCAGAGGCAGAGGCAGAGGATATTCACCGCACGCGTCACAGCAGACGGCGAGGCCTGGGCGCGATCGTAGGGTTCGTATCTTGATCCACCCGCGCACGATCTAGAGTTTCTGTGGCGCGCGTGTCGACAGGGCGAGTGCTGTCAGCCCCTGTCGGCGGCGGTTACTAGGGCAGACCGCGAGGAAGCTGGAGCGGCCGTGCTCGGTGATGCTCGATCGACGCCGCCGGTGTCGCCCGCTGGGGACGAGGGCGATATCGGCTGCGCCCCACCCGCCACCGGCGTGGGGCTTCGATGTAGGACACCGTGCTGCCATCGCGAGACGCGCAGAACCAGATAGCCTCTGTCGGTGACAGCGCGCGATCTGTCTCATCGGGGAGATTGTCGCCACCAGCTCTTCTTGCTGCCACCGCTCGCTCGCCGTACAGCGACAGGCAGGGCCCGTATATGGAACCAGCCGTGCAAGGACCGTCGACTGCCTGTTCAATGTGCTGCCATCAGTGTGAAGAGTCCGCAAGGAGCGAAGAAGCGTAGGCGAGCGTGGGTGGCAGCTTGGACGTGCTATTGACGTCGCTCTCGACTCTGCCCTCGGCGCACGGGTGCTCGTACACGGCAGAGAGGCACCGGGGTCTGCACGACGGTTGAGGGTGTGGACGCAGAGAGCGGGCAAGCTAGGCGGGGTAATGGTGGCGTGGGAAGAGGCGAGGGATGCTTCCGTTTTGGGCAGGGGAAAGTTGAGCTCGATGAATTCCTTCTGTCAGGCGTGGTCACCGACCGCAGAGAGAGGGTCTGCTCGGCGTCTGCCCTGGCTCTCTCTGCTGTCCCTGCCTTGGCTGTGTCCTCCACGTCGAACGTTGTCCTCGCGGGCCGCCCGTCCGCTGCAATTTTTTTTTCCTGCGCGTCCGCGTCCGAGTGGGGTCGGAGTACACGGGACTCGTGTGTGCACCAGCTCGGGTCCTGGCCTGGTCGACTTCCCCACTGGGCAGTTCTGCGACGCACGCGTAGCACGCGGGGTGCGCTGCTGGCTGCATGCTGGTGCTGCGCGACACGCCATGCGCACAATACTAGGCGGCTGCTGGTGATCGTCCGCCAGTATCGGTCTGGGTGTCCCATAACGCCGAAGAAGAAGAAGAAGAAGAAGAAGAATAGATTGGCCAGGAAGACTGCCGCAGACGTCGGCCGTGCTCGAGGGCCCCCTGCAGGCTGCCATGGACGGGCGAGCGGGCGCCAGGCGGAGGCAGGGACCGGGCGGGGGAGTTCCCAGGCTGAGGCTGGTCGTCGTCGGGCGCGGGGCGGCTCCTGCCTGAAAGCATCTCGCTCGTCCCCGGATCCGCGCAGGAGACTGGACGCAGACTGACCACCGACATCGCACGCACGCCCCAGAGAAGCGACGTACGCGTCCGCCGGAGCGCATTCCCCGTCCTCGCCTCAGCTTCTTCCGTCCCTCCCGCCCTGTCCCTCTCCTCCCCGCTCCCCCCGCCTATAAGACCCTCCGCCCCGTCCCGTCCCAGCCTCGGTCACACAGCCCGCCCCTTGCTGCTTGGTCTCTTGCCACCTCTTGTTTGCCACCCGTGGGACTTGCCCCGCCCTCCTTCTTCGGCTCCCCAGCCCACCGCCTTCGCACGCCCCGCCCTCCCCCATCAGCGCCCCCTCTCGCCGTCTCCCATTCATTCCGTCCCACCGCCCCCCGTACGCCATGAATATACACCGCGGAACCGTGCCCTTCCCCACCACTCATCACCACGAAGATGTGCGAACCCCCTCGCTTTCTCGCCATCTCATCATCTTCTCACGTTGTGCTAACCGCCCGCCTCTCCCTCAGCCACCGCTCGTCGTCCCCGATCGTCCCTCTGTCCCGCCTCGCTTGCATTCCACTCCCTCCCTCCCCAATATCGGGTAAGCCTCCCCCCCCCTCCGTAGCCCCATACCCTGACTCCTCGCCTTCCTAGTATCCAACACATCTACCGCTCCTCCCCCTCAGCTCCCTTTCCTCCCCAGCCATCCGGCCCGCTCCGTCCTCACCTCCGACCCCTTGACCTCGCTTCCTCACCCTTGCCCTCTCCCACTAAAAAGGACCCTTCCTTCGAGCTCCTCCTCCGCCAAACTATCCTTCTCACTCCCCCCCTCACTCCCTCTTCATCGTTCAATTCCAACTCCAACGACACGCCCTCTACCCCGCCTGAACAGCGTTCCCCCCTTCGCTGGCCGAGCGCCTCCGAGCGCGAACGTGTCCTCGCTGCTGCTCACTCTACCTACTCTGCTGGGATCAAGAATTTCATGAGTTCCCCCGTCGGCGGCACCAACGCCGCCTATCCCACCCCAACAAGCGCCCTTCCCCAATCCGCCGACCCACTCGCACTCGCACCAACCTCGGCGACTACGCCAGACATCTCTGTCTTGGCTTCTGGTTTGACCAGCTCAGAGAATACACCCAGAGATGAACGCACGTTCTCCCTTGGTGCACAGACGGATCTCGACATTGGTGAGACCAGTGAGACCGCTACGAGGCTGCTCATGGTACGAGACGTCCCCCTGTCCGTGTGCTTGTTGCTCACTTTGGTCTGGGACAGGTTCGCCGCGTGCCCCCAACGGCGCCCTCGACCGATCTGCGGCAGGCCTTTTCCGGTCTGGGAGACGTAAAGGGGATCCTTGCGCGCTTCCAGGCAAACCATGGCGTTGTTATCCTAGCGTTTTACGACACCCGACACGCAGCCCGGGCCCTCAGGCACATCACAGCTCATACATTTCCGGTTCTCGACAACGTCCACCTGGAGGCAGCGTTCGTGTCCCCGGCTCATGTGCAGAGTGTGCGGTTTTTTTTTTTAGCCAGTCGACTATCCTTTTTGTGCGTGCTAAAGGGGGCGTTGCAGATGATGGCCCAGGAGGATTTTATCTCGGAGCTGGACGGCTCCTTCTTTGTCACGGTCGAGGGCCGCGCGGTCGAGTCCAAGGATGTGCAGAAGATGTTGGCGTCATTCGGCGAGTTGGCCTCGTTCTCTGCTTCAGGCTCTGATCCGTGCGACCAGGTGTGTGTGTTCTCTCCCACGGCTTGTATGCGCTAGAGATCAACTTTCACCGCTCGTCTAGTCATTCCATGTGGATTTTTGTGATTGTCGGGACGCCTTGAACGCCTACAACGCGCTCAATAACCGCACCATTTTTGGTGCTCGGCTCACCCTCGTGTCCAACAAGGACGCGCTCGATCACACAGTGCGGATGATGCACAGCACTGCACGGAGCTCAAGCCCGGTAAGCCAGCCAACTGGGATCATGATGGCTGTATTTGACCGCGCATTTCGTCAGGGCACAACGTTGCCGCGAGACGCGGAAGGTGAGACTCTTTCTCGACCGACGGCCCTGACGGTGGATGCTAACATGCAGTCGGCTTCTATGCAGGCCTAGACCGCATCCGCCCACGGAGCGTGAGCGCCAGCGAAGGCGTGGGTACCCCAGATGCGGTGCGGAGGCAGCGACAGTCGAAAGAAGCGTCTCAAGACCGAGGCAGGCGGCCCTCGAATGACCTGTCATTTGACGCCGTCGGCAAGGTACGTGGTTGCTATACCAGAACCCTTCAAGTACCCCGCTCTTACCGTGTATTCTCCAGGCCCTCGACCCCTCCCATCCTGCAGTGTCGAGACCTCGTAGTATCAGCGCGAGCGCCGAGAACCCCTCTCCCGCAGCCAAGATGCAGCCGCCCGTCAATGGCTACCTCATCCCCGGCCCACACTACCCGTATCCCGAGCCGCCATATGGGTATGCTCACCCGGCAACTCTGCCAGTCATCTACGGTGCTCACGGAGCGCCCTCGTACGCGTATCCCGCGGCGGTCTACCCCTCCGATATGGGCATGTACATGGGCGACCGTAGTGGTGTCGGGCCAAAGGGCTACTGGACCTACGCCGCCCCGCCACTACCCCAAATGGAGTACTACCCCCCGCACGCGAGCCGCACCCCGATGTACCCGCCGCTCGTGGCGACCGCCGCCGCTGCCGCCAGCACTGCCCCCCGCGCCCATGCTCAAGGTCAAGCCCACGACCTGCGCGCGCGAGATCCGCCCTATGTATCGCTTCCGTTTCCCGGAGACCAGCCGCATTCACCAACCGCCGCAGACAGAGCGTTGGAGACGTCTCAGCCCGGTGGCCAGCGACTTCCGGGATCGAAGAACATCGTCGACGTCGCGGCCATCGAGAGCGGCGTAGACACCCGGACCACGGTGATGATCAAGAATATTCCGAACAAGATGAGCGACCAGGACCTGTTGAATTTTATCAACAGGGTGTGTCCCCGCCGCATTGACTTCATGTATCTGCGGATGGACTTTCAGAACGGTGCGTGAGATGATGTAATCGTTCTATCTCGACCTTGGGCCCGGGGCTGACGTCGCCCGCAGGGTGCAACGTGGGCTATGCGTTTGTCAATTTTATCACCGTGCAAGATCTGTTACACTTTGCTAAAACACAGCTCGGTGTAAAGTGGTGCGTAGCGAACCGCATGCTATGCGTTAGGGCGGTCTGATGTTGATACGCGCTCGCAGGAACATGTATTCGAGTGAGAAGGTATTGCAGATGTGCTACGCCACGTATCAGTACGTCTTGTCTCCCGTTCCGCAGCGTTCGAGACCGGTGTTCAACGTCGCATAGGGGCAAAGAGTCCCTCGTCGAGAAGTTCAAAAACTCCAGTATCATGGACGAACGCGAGGCGTGGCGTCCGAAGATATTCTATTCCGACGGGCCGGACCAAGGCCTTCCGGAGCCATTCCCTGCGCCAACGCATCTCCGCAGGAAAGAGAGGAGTCAGAACAATCGCGGCGCGCTCTTTGTCCCTGGCACGCACCATCCGTCCGGTGGAGGGCTCCACCACCACCGTCCGCGCCCCCTTCACATGTCAGCCCGGTAATCGTCGACGGCGACGGCGGGCAGGGGCCCGCTACTCCCAGATCGCTACACGCTCCGACTCTGCATCGTGGGGACATGTCAGGTCTGGAACCTGACGTGCTCGGACTGCACCTCTTCTCTTCTCTCTGATCCCCTCCGTCGAACTGTACTAATCCACGCCCGGTGTCCATCGTTTTCGCCCTGACACTTCGTTGCAACCTCGCGCCCCGTCTCATCTCGCATACGTTCCACCCGCTCGTGTTCCCGTGTACACCCTCGCTGACGCTGATTCCATCCGCTCTTACGCGCTTCGATCGGCCCTCGTGCCTGCCACCGGACATCGTCCCGCTCGTTCCCGCCACCGGCACTAGACCGTCCCGCCATGATCTCACCCGATATCCGTTGCGCTCTCGTGATAGTACTAGCTTTTTATTTGCATACCTTCCGTCGTTTCCTCGCTGTATAACTCTATTCTAACCCACCGCGTTCTCGTGCTGTATGCGGGCGAAGGGAGGGCCGCGGTTTGTTCTAGTGTATGTAATGATCTATCGTCCCCGCGTTCGTTCCGCTCCGGGGGCGCACCTGTCCAGTGACTGTTTTTTTTGTTTTTGTTTTCCGGTTTGTTTTCCTCTCCTGACCGGGTCCGAGGGAGGGAGGTGCCGCCTCTGGCGCGCGCTCGCGCATGAGCACTGGGTACAGAGTGTCGGAGCGTCGGAGTGTCGGAGCGCCGAGCGGACGGGGATGGTATGACCGCACCCTCGGAGATGAGATCGGACGGAGGACGAGTGACGTAGGTCATTCACGTTGGCTGCCCCGCCGTGCCGTGCCACGCTGAGAGAGCTGCCGTCGAGGGAGCGGTACTCGTGGACGCGCAGGCGGGTGTGTAGCGTGCGAGGATGGATCGCGTGTGGGCGCGTGCGCGCGGACTCGCCTCTGCTGCGTGGGCGCAGGACGTCTCCCCCCCTCCCCCCCCCCCCTCCCCTCTTGCGCGCAGGCAGTTCGGCGTTCAACGTTCAGCGCCGTCCCGGGCGACGCTATCGGGATAACGCGGGATGCCGGGGGGTGCGAACCGAACACACGACGTACGCACGGAACTCGTGCACCCCTGTCGCCCCGAGTCGGTGCCCCGCCGCCGTCGTAGACGCGGAGCGGTATATTATACGGTGGGCAGTCCACGCGCGGGACGCGGGACGCGGACGAGGTTCCTCTCTCTCGGACGAGCCCGAGCGCTCGCGCTCGCGCGATTCCAGCTCAGCGGCGCGCTGCGCCTGCGGGCGCAGGGACGGTCCCGGTCTCGGGGGCGGTGCGGCCGTATGCTGACTGGGCGCTGAGCAGCGAGGTGTGCGAGGCGTGCGGGCGGAACAGGGGGTGTACTACAGTAGAGCCCCGCTGAGGTGTGCGTTGTGCGTTGGGCGTGTGCCGCGACAGACGGCAGGGGATGTGGGGCATCGTGCAGTCGTGGTGCAGTGTGCGTCACGCGACACGACGCGACGCGACGCTATGCTATGCTATGCTATGCTCGGGACCAGTACGTGCACCGCCCGCGGCAGGTCCGAGTTGTGGGTCCCAGTGTTAGCCTCGCGACGCGCAACACCGACGGATCTGGAGGGGGGGGGGCGGGTGGCGGGGGTGGCGGGGGCGGGGTGACGATGCGGCGCCGCTCGTTGGAGGACGTCGAACCGGCCGAAGCCCGGGGCCCGTGCGACCCTGGGCGACCGCGAGTAGATTGTTGGGTTGGGACACGCACGCTGGATCTGGAGATTCGGGTTTCTCAGGCCGCTCGGGCGCGGGATCTCTCGCTTAGGGAGGGGTGTGGGAGGGGGGGGGGGCGGAAGGTATGCCCCGTGGCGTCGGTTCTATGTTGTCGGGAACCCCCCCCCCTCCCGGTCTGAGTGGTACCCCCGGCACTGGCATGCTGCGAGCGGGGCAGACTGGCGACTCCGCGCTGTCGCTGTGCCGCCGGGCGCGGGTTTTACTTGGACGGACGCGCACGCGCACGCCGGCGGAGGAGACGGGGTGAGTTGCGTTCAGTGGACGTCGGGCGACGCGCGCCGGGCAGTGATGTGATGCAGACTCCGAGGCGGCGCAGAAGGGGGGGGGGGGGGATGGGTAGGCCCGAGGCGGTGGGATCAGCGGTTGTGGCAGGACGCTGGGGCGCATGATTCAGATTTGGGGCTGACGCGCCTGCATTATGGAGGAGATGTCATCTCCGACGTCCGAGCCAGTGCGCAGCTCAGTGCCAATCGCGCCGTGTCGGTGATGAGAGCGCTGATGGGCGGTATCGCTGGCAACTCGGAGTCGTCGGTGTTCGTTATCCGTTCTTTGTTGTCCGTCGTCCGTTACCCGCTGCGTGCATCAACGGGACTGGTGGGAATAAATTGTATACATACATAGGAGGAACCAGGGCGTCGGCAACCCATTGTCATACATACACCGTTCGTCTGCGCCATTCATACTGCAGCAACGCGCGCGCTCCGTCCCAACACGGCATGCTCGCGAACGTAGGTAGTGTCCTGTGAAGACGGGAGACCACTTTGCCACATCGGCCGCCACCGACGACGGTTGTGTGCCGGTAAACATGTCTACCGAAAAGTGCCCACGATGCGCTAAACATCAAGCAACGGAGATTCGCGCGGGGAGGGAGATCGTCGCGAAACTGTGAGGCGGTGCGGGCGATGAAGTCGGCTAAGCGTTGTCGTTGTCGTTGGCGTTTAGTCCACATCGCCGCGCTAGGGTACGGCCGATGGAGCAGTGCTATTAGTTGTAATCCGGGAGGAGCGGGACGCCAGCCGCTTTATCGTGGTCGTCGGCATGGGTTGCGAGGACGGCCTCGGCCGCGGCCTTGGGTCGCCGCAGGCCCACGTTCACAACGAGGTAGATTGACGCGAGGGAGACGATGACCATCTGTAGGAAGGTGCCGCAGGAGTCTACGGCGCGACGAGGCGATGGTCAGCGGCCGCCCATAAGACTGAAACGATGCAAGAACGACAGGGGTATCGAGGCGGACGTACCCAGCAATAAGCCTGGATACAGAAAACGATGTCAGTCGATATTACGCAAAAGCATCACGCGATTGCCACGGAATACGGACCAAATGCAGGTGCTCCGATCCACAGAGCCCTGAGTGCGGGGATCGTCAAGATGACACTGAGGGGGAGGATGAGGACGCCTTCGGAGAGCGGCATGCCGTCGTACGCAGACACGGCGATGTAGACCACGACGGCGGTCAAGAGCCAGTTCACAATGAATAGGACCATCACGAAGAGCTGACTGAGCACAGTTCGATAGAAGACGTACTGCACGCCGAGTGCGGACGTCGCGTTCCCCACGATGGGCTTGACTGTGCGCACATTTTCGTTGTGCACGAGCTCCGGCTCAAAGTTATTTGTGGCGTCTGCGATGCGGACGAAGAGCGCGGGGACCGTCTCGTTCGTGGATGGGTCGAGAGCTTGGAAGTACGTGTCGAGGAAGTAGTGATCGAACGGATAGGCGTATTGCTGGTCCTGACCGTACCATGCAGTGACTTCCAACAGATGATCAGTCTGTCCCTCAGAAGTAGCTTGCACGCTATCGTAGAAACCCATGAGAGTGGAGTTAGCGTGTGATTTCGCCGAGTGAGTAGCAAACATACTAGAAGAATCCGTTGCTGTCGACCAGGTGCAGCAAAGATGTTTCAGGATCGTATGACGCGTTGGGTATTGAGCTGCCATCGAAGTAAAGATCCACCGCCGTGTTGAGCCTCCCACAATATTTAGACTTATAGGTGCCGACGGTCTCCGCAAACGAGCCACATCCGAGGATTAGCCAAGACACCTGAGCTTGTCGAGAGGGGATGTCAACATTGTAAGCATGCCCGAGAAGCGCAAGCTGTGGACGCCGAATGCGTGGAAAGGATAGGTTATCATTCAGTCATGATCGATGCAGGAACATCGAGACCGACCCCGTTCCCGCCTTGTGCGGCGTTATCAATAATTTTGCCAATGTTGGTCTTCGCCAAACCTGCTATCAGGAAGGCACCCGCGAAGACGGCACAGATGATTACGCAGAACACAAAGAGGTAGATGAAGACCCTGGTCCGACGGGACAGGCGAGGAATACCGCAGGAGAGTCTCTTGCGTCGAGGCATGATGGTGGTTGAACGTCAAGTTAGGCAGCCCGACTTGGTGAGATACTCTTCTAGCATGCTAACAACGACCTGCCAACGACACGGGGCCGCGGCATGAGCATGGACACCGCTGTATTAGCCTATGAACACGTACCGCGTAGCTTGCCGCATCCTTGATGATCAGCGGAAGTATAATCGATGTGGCTAAGCTTATTCTGGACGATCTTCGCAAGGCCCCGCGTGCAACAGTTTGCGAGCATCAATACTTGTTATATGTACTTGCACTGCTGCAGCCTCGCGGACCTCAAAGCTTGTGTCTCGTTTCTCGTGCATGTGCGTGTGCTATGTTTGCGTGGGTCATGCGCACATAACCATCTGCCAGAATGTGGTGGGCGAAGGAAAGCCATGAGAGCAGTGGCTGCCCTACAAGCGGGATTACGTACCTGTTTAGACGCCACTCGATGGGGGCGTTCCCGCCGGCCGCACGGCGACATCGTATCCCATTGTGTGCGCAAACAGTGGTATCAATTCATTTATGGAT
The DNA here is from genome assembly GCA_022606055.1 of Trametes gibbosa. Taxonomy (NCBI): domain Eukaryota; kingdom Fungi; phylum Basidiomycota; class Agaricomycetes; order Polyporales; family Polyporaceae; genus Trametes; species Trametes gibbosa. The sequence continues at coordinate 56,883 of JABYQJ010000007.1, forward strand.
CGAAGTGAACACACCCACTGGATCATACAAGAAGATTACACAACTTCATACAGGTCAGGACAAAGCAAGCGCCTCATGAAAGCAGGACCTTGGAGTCGAAGTCAATCCGTCTCAGCAATGCCCACTTCGAGCAGCGAGCTGATTGTGTGCATCACAGGGGAAGCTGGTATGGTATTGATGCGCCGCGGTATCGGATGAGACGTCGTACACGGCGAGAAGGGTTACTGCCAGCGCTGGTCAGTGTGGACACTTGGTGGAAGAACAAGCCAAGCGACATTCTTCTCTGAGTTAGATACCATACCATTGGATCAGAGGAAGCTGAGAAGCACAGACCTAGATCTATCGCTGTAGCGAGGACCTGATAGGATATCCCACGATCAAGTCAGGATTCGGGACTGAAATTCTTTGGTAGGACGTCGGTCGGACGCACTTAGATCAGCACACTCTGTGCGGCGTAACATTTTAACTCGTCGTAGTCGAAAAAGTAGAGCAGAACACCCTCAAATCCCCGGCTCAGATACTACAAAAGGCCAAGATACATCTCAACATGCACTCATCGTGAGTTATACGTAGAATACCCGTCGACCACTATGCCTGAATTTCCAAAATAATAACATTTTCAGCCTGTCAACCCTTCAGGCCGAAACAGAGGAGCCATTCTAGGTGGTAGTGAGGAGAGCAGGGTCGATATACGAGCTCGGCACTCACCGTGGTGGTAAAATCGTCAAAGCCGCACGGGTGATTGGAGGAGTTCACCGACTCGGAGGAGCTAGTGGGGGGGCTGCTCAGACAGAACGGTCGACCAAAGGTCGTGCATTGACGGAGGAGTCGATCGAGGAGTTGGCCGGGACGGAAGCGTCCACGGTAGAGCTTGCCGGCAAGGCGGGAATGAATGCAGTAGGGGCGCTGACGTGGAGATACTGGAAGGCAGGGGTAGGGGCACTGATGTGAAGGTCTGCAACGGCAAGGGATGTGGCACATCCGGCCTGAAGGCCAATAGCAGCACCGTCGCCTAGTGATGAATGAGCTTCAGCAATGCCAAAACTGAGGGTGCGTATACCAGACGAACCCTTGGTGATCATCATAGCGGCCAGAATAAAGCTCCCGAGGTACATCATCGTGAAGGGTAGAGGGGAGTCAGTCAATGTGAGTTGGATCGAAGGTACGAGTCAAGATGGGGCCCGAATATGAATGTCGGATGTTGGGCTTGGGGTCTGCGTTGTCCACCCTTTATACAATCTTGAGATGGAAGGCGCCGCTTCACATTAAATATCAGGGTGATGCAGGGCGAACATGGCGGCAAGCTGCGGAGGCAAGCGCGCCTGGTGCTGGCAAGACCGCGAACATAATGCTTCGTACGGATACCATCTCCTGGATGCCATCTTCCCTGGAGCCTAAGCGAAGAGTAAGGCATATTTTCACTCATGACAGTCGCAGTCTGACACGGTAGTGCCCGCTCTAGTTGTCAACCATCGAAAATGGTTCGGCGTTCCTGGATCAAATTCCCAAGCGGGGGTCCCACCTGACAGTTGTGTCAGTATTGATATGAACGCTGCGAACCCGTGTTCGTGATGTCCGTGAGCGGCATCGTAAGGAGTAGGAAGCCGTAGAGAGCACATACCGCTGGGATTTGAATAACAAGGAGTTTTGGTGCTTGACGGTCTCTTCCTTCGGTGTGCACCCGAAGCACAGATTTCCGAACCACAATTTGAAAGCTTCCCTCGAGTCCATGGCTAGTACGAAGGCTGGCTCTTTTTAAGCGGCACGGAATACATCTCGGAAATCACTTACTGATGACTACTCAGGAGATTGTGAGCCTAGATCAGCCTCAGGTGGCTGTCTTCACCAGTCGCTTGGCGAGCGTTCTGTCAATACCCTTGACCAAAAGCTTCCTTGTGAGGTCCTGGCTAACTATGCTATGGTCATATATGCAGCAAGTAGCTGCCAGTAATGCTGAGAGGGTATTCAGCGCTGTGATTATAGTCACGACTTGAGGTGCCGACGTCGCGGCGCCTTGTCGATCAATGAAGACTCCATGGTAAAGTCGTCCAAACATGCATCCCTGGAGTCGCAACGTACTGGCAACCATCGCCGATGTAGCATGTGAATGCTACAAGAGATTGCTGTTCGCATCTCCCCACGGCTGCTGCGGAAATTGTACACGACCCCGGCCCCGAGGCGTACGCCGATATATACACGTTGAGCGGCGTTGTCTGGTGCCCCAGGGACATGCTATATTTCGAACGATTACGAGGTCGTCAGATGTCATCATACTAGCCCCAAGCACTCGATCGTTTGCTAATTCCATGCTATCAACTTGAAGGCGCTGAGTGTGGATATCAAATAAGTGCGCTGTCCATACCTAGTACTCGGGGCTAATGGCTCCTCGGATCCTAATTTCTTCGGTTCGGAGAAACATGGCGGCAAGTGGTTCGTCCGTGTTGGTACTGAAGGAGAGCCGTGTCAGGTTTCGCGTCGGACTACTAGGCAAATACCAAAGGGGAGGCGAAGTGGGAATGTACCACGACACAACCCCTGTACAAGTATGGGGACGACCCACAGCTAGTCAGGGTGCTTGAGTATGAACCTCAGAACTCACAAATCACTTTCATTGACGAAAGGATGTTGTAGTCTTATGTTGGAGCCCCTTTCCGCCGTGCTTTTATCGGAGAACCTACAAGCAGGCTACGAGCTCCTTGAGAGACGCAGAGGCTCAAATGACCTCAAGCCCATCTAACAACCTGAATGTCAACCGACGGGGTTGTCCGGAGCATTGACGACAGAGGTGCGGGACGGCGTTTGGGGCGCCGCGAATGAGGTGAGGACAGCGAGGGAATGTATTACAAGGGAGAACATACATTTTTATATGGTGTGTAGAAGTGCTATGTTCGTTGTCTAATATGGATGAAGCTTTGCGACCAAGTACTTCCGCTGAGTCGGAGATTGGAAAGCGGGCGCAGAGAAACAAAGCGCCCGCGGATTGTTGAGCGCGGTCAACCCACCAACTTGCTCTCCTTCTCCTCTTCGCCTACATTCCGTCTTTCTGCCCCGGCTCATACAAACCGACTCGCGCAGAGAGATATACTAGGGTTCTAATCCTCAGTCTACTCTGCCTTGGCCTTGACCTCGTCAGTCTGAAAAATCTGCTGATGACCATGTTGCATAAGAGTAATCCGTCTGTGTCCTCCCCGCCTAGCAAGAGCAGAAAACACTCCATTCACCTCCGAATCTCTTCAAATACAGTTGATGCGGCTTCTCGAAAGAACAGACAGCACGGGCATATATCTCGCAGGTCGATTCTGTCACGCTTGGATGTCTGGCTCTCTAGCTCTGCTCCGACTGTCGTTCGACCCTGGATCCTGGGTATACCATTTCTGGCGACGTTTGTCTTGGGATACTGTTTTGTGAGCGTCCTGGTATTCTCTGGTTATGTTTGCTCCAGTTTCTGGGTGCGCTCCCTGAAAAATCCTGAGGCGCTAGGTGATTTTTCGGCAACCTTCTAATTCTTTGTCTGTCCGCTAATGCGTTGATAGATCTCTCCGTACTGAAAGGGCTTCCTGTTGACCATCTTCTCTCTAAGGTCTCAACTTCCTGCTCTCTTCCTCCTGTCTTGAGCTTGAACGTCTTGTCGACACTCTCGGAGAACCCTGTCTTTTCTGCTGCCTTGTGGACTTCTGACGGAGAAGTGGAACATATCGAAAACTGGGCCGCAGAATGGCGAGGTTAGAGGGCGGATTGCACAACTATATGCTCACAATTTAACGCATACACAGGACCAATAAGCCTACTCGTCACGACAATGGTGTCGCCATCCTCACCAGAGCACCTCCAACTTGTCGCGAAACTAGCGGCAATCCAGCGCAAGCACCCACCCCTCAAACATACGTTCTTCGTTTCCTTCCTTCATCTGAACACGACAGCAGACACGCATCCAAACACATACCTCAATCTCGCGCGGTTCCTAGCCCCTAGCCCACGCGTTGTTCTCTTCCCTAGCAACTTCTCCTCCGTACCGCCTAAGACCCTCTATCGCACCCTGCTACATCAACAGCCCGCTTCGTCTTCGGCAATGTCTTCGCAGGGCCGTGCGCGCAGGCGCAGGCCGGCGGTGCTCACTGACAAGGAACGCACGTCGTTTCCGTTCACGCCGCTCGCACCGGTGGTGCTCGCGCGCGACGACGCGACTTGGTGCACAGAGCGCTTCTTCGCAGGCATGTCCCGCACGGCGGACTGGGAGGAGTGTCTCTGGCAGATCTGGCTTGCGAACTTTGGCGACCTGGAGGTGCGACAGGTCCCAGGCCTCTCTGGAATTGGCGCGGACACGGCAGAGAATGCGGTCACGGTACGATTGCTCTGCATCTCGCCATATTTACAGCTCATGTAGTGTACACAGGCGAAATTGCACCACAGACTGGTCGCCAAGTTTAGGGGGGAGACGTGTAGGCTAGCTATCAGACGGTTCGCGGCACTGCGCGATCCAGACGTAGGCGCGGACACGAAGAAGGCGCGCTGGCTCAAACGTGTCTGTCGCAGCTGGACCTCGAACTGAATGTGATACTCCCCTGTAGTGTACACGATTGTAACATAACACGGTAGCCCAAGCAAGATCATTCGATGTCGCATGTATACAACGAGCCTCCTACAATCATATGGCGCCCAAAATAGTCGTACACCTTGTCCCAGTGACCTGAACCACCTCAAACGAACGTGAGCCCACACATGGTGCACCGATGCTGGACCGTGGCCATCGCGCACCCCTGTGGGCACACGTTTCCACCCGCAGGCGCTGCGGTAGCCGCGCAGACGAGCATGTGGATGAATCGCCCAAAGGTGTCAGCGTGTTCCTTGAGCTCGCCGCGCGCGAAAAGATCCGTCCACGCTGGGAGGCGGATAGTGATGTCTGGATGTCTGATGTTCACGCGGACAAAGTCGAGTTCCACCTCTTGGATCTCGGGGTATCTGTAGCATACAGGAGTAAGCCTGCCATCTGGCCCTATTGTCCGAAATGCAATGGGCTGATGCTGACCTGGAGGTGAAGGGAGAGAAGAGTTCTGTGAGGATATTATGTGTCGACAGTTTCGAAGCGATGTCGCCCAAGGCAAGCTGCTGCAGTTCTGCGTTGCCGTACTGTGGGCGTCCGGTCAGCATGACGTGCGGCAGCAGATCGGACACGATAACTCACTTTAACAGCGAGGCGGTACATTGACTTCGGCGAGCATATGGGCAGCTGCGCTGGGTCGTTCTCGTCGTCCACAGGAGAAAAAGGGAGCCCCTGAGAGTGTAGAGGAGCAAATGCAATCCGGCGCGTGTAGGCGTAAAACAACACTGCACGCCATCTGTCCCCGCGCGAGATGTGAGCGTACGTTGATAGGGAGATGGTGCACACGTACGTGCGATAGGCTATGTCTGTGACGACAACCGCACGTGGTGAGGTAGTTACAGAGTCGCCCGCGCGGCGAGGCTTTTGAGCTGCCTTTGATCTGAAGGTCGGCTTCTTCGGCTTCGTCTCCGATACTGGAGCCTCGGGTTCTGCGATGGACGTGGCAGCGATGACATCTGGTACGGGGATCGAAACAAAGTCGTCAGATTGGGTGGGACTAGGGGAATCTTCCAAGAGCTTTGCTGTCTGCTTAGCTCTTTAGCCCGTTCACCGTTTGGGTGCAAGACAACGCACCTTGGATTTTCCACCGTCCTGACTTTTCCCACCAACATTATCGTCTTCCTCAGATACGGAAGTTATGGGGGATACTTCACTGGACAGGGAGGGGTCGGACTCAAACGCGACTACTGGTGATACCTGTTTTCCACCCCCCCGTTCGTCATCGAGTTCAACCTTGGGCGCATTTTCGGTACCGTCGTCCTCGTCCGACACATAATCCTCGAGATCACTGTCCTCAGCATACCCATAGGATGTGGCCGGTACACTAGCATTGGCCAAGAAAGTTGCCTTCTCTTCCAACGTCCCAGCTGCCTCTTCAACTTCGGCCTCTCTTATCAGATGTGCGCCCAGCATGAAAGAGGAATGAAACAAGCCACTTACTGTTGAAAAGGTTTGGCAAGGTCCGTGATAGCAGGGTCCGGTTCGCGTACAATATGCGTGGTGCGCCGACGGACTCATTTGCGATACACTTTGAGAATGTCACAATCCGGAGATCCTCGAACCGTCCCGAGAGAATGCTTGCATTGAGTGCATACTGGCCGGCCGCCTCCCAAGTCGCACTTCCGGGTGTCGAATAGATGCTTGATGTCTCATGGCTCGCGTGAATGGGACTCGCAGTCGCAATGTGACTGGCGGCTGGAGCATCTGCACTAGATGGGGGAGTGCTGCTTGAAGCGTGTCCGGCACTGTCTGGCTCAGACTCGCCTCCCGTAGCTGTCACCCGCTCGGCATTGACTTTATCCCAAAAAGGTACAAGTTTATTCATTCCTGCAGCTGCCTGTTGGCGACCCGCGAGAGTATCCCAGAAAGGTAAAGTCGGTGTAGTGGGTGTGGCTTGCGTTTGACCGTCGCGCTTTTTGGACTTACGTCGCGAGGACTTAACGGTTGGTTAAAACTTGAGTGGTTCAATCGACATCAATGAGCGCACCTGCTTAACGGCGCTGTTGCTAGAATCACCCTGAGGCACGGATTGTGGGGCGGGGGAGGCTACCGTTGGCAGAAACGATGAGCATCTATTCCAGTTAGCATCGTAGAGCAGCATGACCCACCCGCGACGGTAGCACTCATGGAGTGTAGACAGACTGAGACTGTATGAAGTTCGAGTTCAAGCTCGAGCGCGGGTCCGCGCCCTTTGACTCTTGCCGCAGTGACGGCGCTCGCTCGCGTAACTCACCGTGCGTTTCCCACGACCTTTGAGCACTAAATAAGGTTACTTGTGCAATGTTCAGTACTGATTTGTTATCATGCACGACCGTCAGGTGGAATCCGACGGAGTTGATTCTGGCAGCTGAGAGTTATAAAGGTGCTGTTGTGTAAGTCTAAAGCGGAAGGCATCTAGAAACAGGTACTTATACTTAGTACAGTGAAGATCTCAGATGATCTGATCGCGGAAGGGCGCTTATCTATGGTACTAGCAGAAGACGAGAAAGGTGACTGGAGCATACAGACTGACTCCTTCGCGCCCTCTCCGACTTGCTCTTGACACTCTGCGTCCTGAACCCCTAGGGACAGGAATCCGCTAGGATCCTCATACAAAATGGCCTTCCCACCGCACAACCGTGAGCGGACTCACACATCCTGTTCATACCATCACTTGGCTTAATGTGGCGGGCAGTGTCGGCGCCATTCAATTTCGCTAAGGAGGAGGAGAAGGTCCTTGAGTATTGGAGAGAGATTGACGCGTTTCAGACAAGCCTGAAGCTTTCAGAGGGTAGACCCGAGTACTCTTTCTACGACGGTCCGCCATTTGCCACCGGTCTGCCCCACTATGGACATATGCTCGCGGGGACCATCAAGGTACGCTCCTCTGAAACTGTTAGGAACTCATGTAGACGGCAATTTTAGGACATTGTGACCAGACATGCGCATGCAAGTGGATTCCATGTGGTTCGTCGCTTTGGTTGGGATACGCATGGTGTCCCGGTCGAGCACGAGATCGACAAGAAACTCGGTATCACCAGCCGCGACGATGTCATGAAGATGGGAATCGACAAGTACAACGAGGAATGTCGTGCCATCGTCATGCGCTACGCGTCGGAATGGCGCCGCACTGTTGAACGTATGGGCCGCTGGATTGACTTCGACAACGACTACAAGACCTTGAATATCACCTTCATGGAGAGCGTGTGGTGGGCGTTCAAGCAGCTCTTTGACAAGGACATGATCTATCGCGGACTCAAGGTCATGCCTTACTCGACTGGCCTCCTGACGCCTCTCTCCAACTTCGAGGCCAACCTTGCGTACAAGGATGTCAACGATCCCGCAGTCACCGTCGCTTTTCCTCTGGTCGACGATCGTTCGACTTCTCTTCTAGCATGGACGACAACACCCTGGACACTGCCCTCCAACCTCGCGCTCTGTGTGCACCCCGACTACAACTACATCAAGATCCACGATCAAGAACGCGACCAAAACTTCATCATCCACGAGAATCTCCTTCGAACGCTCTACAAAGACCCCAAGAAGGCCAAGTTCAAGAAGATTGCCACATTCAAGGGCTCTGATATGAAAGGGTGGAGATATGTACCCCTTTTCGAGTACTTCACGGAACAGGTAAACCTCCGGCGCTCAGTCTTGGATAATAATGCTGACCCACCATGTCATAGTTTGAAGACAAGGCGTTCCGCGTGCTCAATGATACCTATGTAACGGCTGATGACGGCACGGGTATCGTTCACCAAGCGCCTGCGTTCGGTGAAGACGATCACCGCATCTCCATCGAGAACGGCGTACTTCGTCCAGAGGATATGCCCCCCTGCCCGATTGACGATGCCGGTCGGTTCACTCAGCAGGTTTCGGATTTCGCTGGCCAACATGTCAAGGTATAGTGCTCTACCAGCTCAGCTTGAATCTAGCTAGATTACTGAGCCCACATGTAGGCCGCGGACAAGGAGATTCAGAAGGTCCTCAAGAACAAGGGTCGCCTGATTGTGCAGTCCACTATCAACCACTCGTACCCCTACTGCTGGCGGTATGCCTCATCATTGTTAGGGATCTACGGTCTCTTGACCCATACAACAGGTCAGGCACTCCGTTGATCTACCGCGCTATCCCGGTGTGGTTTGTCCGCGTCCAGCCAATCGTAGATCAGCTGGTAGCAAACAACAAGGAGACGCGGTGGGTACCACAGAGCGTGGGCGATGGTCGGTTCGGCAACTGGATTGCGAATGCGCGTGATTGGAATGTCTCGCGGAATCGTTACTGGGGAACGCCCATGCCGCTCTGGGCGAGCGAGGACCTTGAAGAGGTCAGTGTTCACGTTGCGCGGGGATTCTTTTCAGTCCTCTGATGCTGTGCCTTTGCGTTAGATCATCTGCGTCGGATCAGTGGAAGAACTGGAGAGGTTGTCTGGTGTCAAAGGCATCACCGACCTGCACCGCGACAAGATCGACCACATCACCATCCCGTCGCAGCAAGGCAAAGGTCAACTCAAGCGGATCGAAGAGGTCTTCGACTGCTGGTTCGAGTCGGGCAGGTGAGCTGCGACGCCTTGGGAGAGCCTGAACTGCGTTGCTCACTCAGTACGCAGCATGCCCTACGCTCAACAGCACTATCCCTTCGAGAACAAGGCACTGTTCGAGAGTACTTTCCCTGCCGATTTTGTCTCGGAAGGTATCGACCAGACGCGCGGTTGGTTCTATACCCTGCTAGTGCTCTCTACGCATCTCTTTGGTAAGGCACCATGGAAGAACCTTATTGTCACTGGGCTCGTCCTCGCAGAGTGAGTACTTGCGAACATTCCATAGGGAACTTTGGTACTGACGTTCCATACAGGGATGGGAAGAAAATGAGCAAGAGCTTGAAAAATTACCCAGATCCCAACGTCATCATTGACCAGTACGGCGCTGATGCTACGAGGTGAGCTGCTTGAACAACCGCCACGCAATGAAGCTCATCCATGTCCCCCAGGATGTTCCTTGTAAACTCGCCGATTGTCCGTGGGGACAATCTGCGATTCCGCGAAGCTGGCGTCCGAGAGGTCGTATCGCGTGTGCTCCTCCCCTGGCTCAACGCATTCCGCTTCTTCCTTGGGCAGGCGGCGCTGCTACAGAAGACAACAGGTCGGACATTCGTCTACCACGCGCACGCGCCCGTCTCGCAAAACGTCATGGATCGCTGGATTCTCGCGCGTTGCCAGTCGCTAATCCGCCTTGTGCATGAGGAGATGGCCGCGTACCGGCTGTATACAGTCATCCCACGCCTGCTTGACCTCATTGACGAGCTCACAAACTGGTACATTCGCTTCAACCGCAGGCGACTGAAGGGTGAGGATGGCGAGGAAGATACAGTGGCAGCGCTCAACACTCTTTTCGAGACGCTGTTGACGCTCTGCCAGACTATGGTCTGTGCTGAGAATGTATCCTGGGTGGATGCTATACTGATGGAGAAACTGCTCACAGTCATCATTCACCCCATTTCTGACGGAGAGCGTCTACCAGGAGCTCAGGAGATTCATCCCTGAAGACCCTGATGCTAGTGATAGACGATCTATCCACTTCTTGCCCTTCCCTGAGGTCAAGGAGGAGTACTTCGACGAAGAGATCGAACGCAAAGTGAAGCGCATGCAGACGGTCATCGACCTCACGCGTAATCTCCGTGAACGTCATAATCTCTCGCTCAAGGTCAGTGGCGCCTCCCCCACACTGAGCAAAGCTGTCTTCTTATACACGCATCTCCGCTGCAGACTCCACTCCAAGAGCTCCTCGTCTTCCACACCGATCCGGTATACCTCGAGGACGTTAAAAGTCTGCAACGCTACGTCCAATCGGAGCTCAACGTCCGCGACATTGTCTTCACCTCCGACGAGAACCTCGCCGGCGTGAAGTACCGCGCGGTGGCCGACTGGGCTGTGCTTGGCCGGAAGTTGCGCAAGGACCTCGGCCGGGTCAAGAACGCGCTCCCGTCCGTGACGAGCGATGCCGTGCGGATGTATGTCGAGACGGGCAAGATCACTGTGGACGGCATCGAGCTTGTCGCGGGGGACCTCGCCGTACAGCGGTACATCGAGCTCCCAGAGCAGGCCGCGAGCGGCGGTGCGGCGCAGCACGCGACGAACACGGATAACGAGGTCGTTGTCCGGCTCGACATCCAGGTCCATCCGGAGCTGCAGACCGAGTACCTCGCGCGCGAGCTCATCAATCGCGTGCAGAAGCTGCGCAAGCGTGCGGGGCTGCAGGCGACGGACGACGTGGATGTGTACTACGCCTTTGAGGAGGGCGCGGGGGAGGACATCCTCGCCGCGATGGAGGCGTACCTGGAGGTCATCGAGAAAACTGTCCGGAGCGTGCCCCGGGACGTGAGCGAGCGCGGGGAGGGCCGCAAGGTCCTGATGGAGGAGGAGCAGGAAATTGCGGATGTGAAGTTCGTGCTTTCGCTTGCGTGGCGATAGACTCAATCCTCTGGGAGGGTTAGGGGCTTCGGGCGTTATCTGAGCAGCGAAGAAAAATCAGAAGTGTATTACAGTAGTGTGTGTGCATCTAGAATACAACTGCGTCTGTGTCGTCGAACATGGCAGGGCATACAGTACACGGCTCGAGGACAATCCGGGTCACTTTTTTGTCGTCCCGAAGCCGGCAAACCCCATCATGGACATCATGTCGTCGTCGCCTGGCTTAGCCCCCGGGGCGGCTGCTGTGTCCTTCGCGAGTTCCACTCGAGCTTGTTCCCGCAGCGCCTTCTTAGCGGCCTTTTTCTCGGCTCGGAGCGCGGCCTCGCGCTCACGCACCTCCGCAAGCCTCTGTTCAAAATCGAACGATTTCGCGTTGGATGCCTCGCGTGTCTTTTCGCGCAGGTACGCTATTCGCGCGCGGACCTGTTCGAGAGTGGAGCGTTCTATCCGCGTTGTCTGACCGAGTGCGCGCAAATCTGTGAAGCGCCGTGAGATGCGCTGCGCGAGCCAGACGGAAACACATATGGTATCATACTCACGTGCACGGCCGTTGATGTGGTCGAGGTAGCCTGAGCTATCCTTGTATGTCCGATTACACGCCTCACAGTAGAATCCGGGAACACCGGGCCCGCGCGTTCCAGCGCTCTGCACGACGATGGTCTTCCCAAGGTTCTTGTCGAGGTCGAGAGAGCCCTCTCTCCGCTTCATTAGCTCCGTCGGCTTTGGGAGATCATCCTTGCGTCCCCGACGTGGCTTCTTGCCTGCTTACGCTGCATCAGCAAGCTAGGGCCACAGCGCGGTTGGGGGAGGAGCTGACACACGCACCTTGCTTCTGCAGCTCTTCGTTCTCCTTCATTCGCGCCTTCTCCTCCTCATCGTGCTTGCGCGCCTTCTCTGCATACTCTTCTTTGTCCCATTTCTTGCGGAAGTCGGTGTCCTGTGCGCGCGCGCCGTACGCGCCTTGTTTGCCTGACATGGTTTGCTATCTCCAGTTGCTGACGAATCAAGATATAGGAGGCGCGTTCGACGCGTAAGTGTGACCCAGCAGGAGAGACTATGATATCAAGACCGCCACTGCAGCGTGAATGCCAACTTGAACCTCAGTACTTCCGACGCATCAGGAAGTGGTGGCGACAGCGTGTTTGTGCATGTTAGGATGTGAAGCTATTGGCTCCAACTGATTACTATTCCTGGAACTCCTCCTCGCTTTCTCTGCAGATCCTACGGCGCGGTCCTGCGACTGTAGGCGCATATCGCATTGCGGCAATGCCTCCAACTTGCGCGTTACAGCTTGCCAATTCACATGTTATGGTTTGCGGTGCTTCTCAGAAAAGCGCCGGTAAAACTAATACACAGATCCGTTGATGTCATGTCTTGAGTACTTGAGAACATACATAGCGATTGGACCAATTTGCGTGCCGTCTGCGCGAGCCGTGTACGATAGTTTCACAATTTAAGAGATCCGTTCGTAAGCGAAGGTTGTAAGCCGCGCCCAAGTCCGCGTCAATATTGCACCAGGTTCCGCACCGAATGATCGCGGATGTTAACGTTCGTCGATGGGTCCCCACTCTTATGCCTTGTGGACCTTTGTATGCGTGCAACGCATGACGTCACTGCGTTGGCCCACTGACGACAGCATGCCGGTTAGCGCCCGGTGTGACGCCTGCGTGCAAGTATATAAAGCGACAGGATGCGTTCTCCGCCGACTGCCCTGACTCCGCTACCAGCCCTTTCCTCGTTCGCCATCTGTATCGCCGCTCCAATAATTCAACATGCACTCCGCTTTTCGTCCATACAACATGGTCGCTCCATCACGCTACGCGTTCGCCGCTCGCCGCATTGCGGGGAGACGCACCTTCCAACGTCTTCAGTCTACGGCTTCCACCACACCCTCACAAGGGTCCGCCTTCGACGCCTCGCACGTAACCGCCGGGCTAGTCGGCGGTGGTGTCGTTCTTCTTGGAGGTGCGCGTTCATGTCTGCGGGTCACGACCGCCAGCGCCATGTATGCTCCCCCAACTCACTCCTGACCTCGTAGGATACACCTACTACCAATTCTCTGGCATAAAGAAGGCTGTGGACGCATCTCAAGCTGCCTCCGGCTACTACCAACAGGCAAAAGCTGCCATAGCCGAGAAGGCTCCCAACAACCCGAATGAGGCGCTCACCTACCTCCGCGACGTCGCGCGATCATACCTCGTCGTCATCCCTGGCGTGCGCCCTCACGTTGATGCCGCGTTCGACACCATCGACGAGCTGCGCGAATCCCATGGGGACGAGGTGAACCGTATCGTTGCAGACGGGTACGAGGAGGTGCGCGTGATCGTGCAGGACTCGGGGAGCGGAATGGACGTTGCGACCGCGATGAAAATCTACGATGTGCTCCGGAAGCGGAGCGCGCAGCTGGAAGAGCTGGGCGAAAAGGCGGGAAAGGATGCGTTCGGGTCGCTGAGCGAGAAGTACCCGGAACTATCAGAGAAGCTTGGAGGCGGGTATGGCGAGCTGAAGAAATTAGCGCAGTCGAAGGGTCCGGAAGCAAAGAAGTTGTACGAGGAGACAAGTAACGAGGTGCGTTTCTTCCGCGAAGGCCGGGGACAGTGGCTCACCGCAAGCTCCCCAGATCAAGGACATATTCTCGAAAGGATTATCGCAGGAGAGTCTCGACCGGGCCCGAAAGCTGATCCAGTCGAAGACGGCTGAAGTTCGCAAGATCGCGAAGGAGTCATCGCAAGACGCATGGGAACGCGCGCTGAAGGAAGCTGGGCCTTACCTCGACAAATTCCCCGACATCAAGAAGCTTCTAACGGATAACCAGGACAAGTTCATTGCCGCAGGTGCTGCGACACTCACGGGAGGCAGCTCGAGCGCACAAGAGATCTTCAAACGGGTAAAGGAAGTGGCAGATGGAGATAGTGCGAAGAACAAGGAGAAGTTGAAGGAGCTCACCGAATTTGTACAGAGGAAAGCCGAGGAGGCACAAGAACAGGGGAGCGCGCGGCTGGAGAAAGGCTGGGAGAGCCTGCGGGACTGGGTCAGGACGATGCCTGGTGGCGAAGACGCGTTGAAACGGATACCCGACGTGAAGGTCTTTGTGAAGGTTTCGCAGGACAGAGGGGAGGAGGCAAAGAAGCTAGCGCAGGAGACATACGAGGCGATCCTGCAGGTGCTTGAGGAGAAAGGAAAGAAGGCTAAAGCGTTGAGTGAGGTGGTCAAGGAAGACGTCAAGAAGAGAAAGAGTTCCTGAACTTCAGCGTTCGTTTGGTATCCGGATTGTTGGGCGTTAGGACATCGTGATTAGCGTTGCTGTAGTATGCAATGCTTCCATTCTGCTCGCGAGCTATGTTCCACGTAGACCACAAACGACTGGTAGGATCATTCGCAGACAAGGCGTAGTCGTATGTGGAATTGCAGATGGAGTCGGAATGCCACCGGTGCCGTTGCTTTATTTGCTCGCATCAAGCGTCTGTTTGCGCCCGTGGATGGTGTGGCACGACGGGTTTCCCCGTGTTGAAGCTTGAACTCATCGCTCACTAGGCTCTCACAGCCTTACCATTCCACAGCCCTTACCATCCCTCTGTCACAATGTCTGGTCTATGGCATGCTGCTGCGACGTTTTAGCCACTGCAGGCCCCAATATCGGGAACCATATATACCTCGCAAGTACTAGCTGATTGCAGTGCTTGTTCCCGCGCCCTCCGCAGCGCTTACTACCACAGTCCATCGTTCTCCTCTCCAACGCTTCGTCCATTACACTTTATTGTCCCCACCCTTGCGTGCATCGTCACACGGCTATTGCTTGTTGTATTGGCTGTTGCCAAGGGTCCCGGCGTTGGTTTCGTATATATTGCTGTCCCCGCTTTCCTGTTCTGCAATACTGTCATCTTTCGTCCACTCTGTAGCTCTACCACTCTTGCTTTCGTGCTGCCCTCTGGATCTACATTGCCCAATTATAAACACAATGGCATCAGCACCACACCACTTGTGAGTGGTCATTTACATGTCTCACCCGTTTCGTACTCATGGATTGTGAACTTGAATTTGGTCAGAAGTCATCAAGTCCCCACGGTTCTCTCCCTACCCGCCGAAATCAACCAGATAGTTCTCAGCTATCTGGATTGTCCCATGCTTACCACCTGTGCACTCACTTGTCGCCGGTGGACACCTTCTGCCCAGTACCTGCTCTTCCGATTCGCCCGAGTCTCCAGTCCTGCTTCCGCGCAGAAATTCGCTCTCGCCCTCAGCGAATCGGCCCATCTCCGCGCCCTCGTCATTGAACTCACGGTCTGCGGTCGACTGGCCGATTCGGTCAAGCCGTGGATGTGCTCGCGGATCGACCTCACTGCGCTTCTCCCGAGCCCCAAGCTCGTTCCCCGCATGCGCTCCCTGCGGATCGAGTACTGGGACCGCGTATACTCGACGACGAAGCTCTGGGCCCTGCTGCGTCGCTACAAGAACGTGACGGCGCTGCACCTTCGCTGCTGCCACTTCCAGACCTCTCACCACATCGAGGACTTTATATTCGCGTTCCCTCACCTCGCTACGCTCACGATCGACTCCGTCCGCTGGAACGGCGACCGCGAGCGTGTGTTCGTGCGTCGGCCCGAGTACGAGGGCCGCACTCTCTCGCTCCAGACGCTGAGGATCTGCAACCCCTACGAGTATGCGCCGCTCTTCCAGTGGCTCACCGCACACCGCTGCGTGGGCGTGAGCCGCCTCGAGCTCGTCCGCTTCGACGTGATGAACATCACGTCCGCCGCAGCGTACGTGAAGGAGCTCGGCGCGGCACTTCAGTCCCTGACCTTTGGGATCTACCTCCCGTCGTGCTACGATGTGTCAGGTGAGCTGCATTCGTGTTTGTTCTTCATGTTGTGTCCTTTGCTGAATACTCTGGTAGTTCGCCGGCTCAACCTTGCGCATAATACGAGCCTTCGTGCGTTGTCGCTGCAGGTGTACGACGTCACGGACGTGCGCTGGATGAGCAGCGTGCTCGCGTCAGCGGTCGAGCACCCACTTGCGCGCGTTGCGCTCGCGCTCACGCTCGACCACCGCAAGACGCTGTGGGAAGCGGCTTGGGATGCGATCGCGAGCGCGCTCTCGATGTACTGGCGCACGACGCTCTCGGAGGTGGTGTTCACTCACCATGCGGTGCCCGGGTTTCTGCAGGACGTGAAGCCATTGATCGTGGAACGGCTTCCGGAGCTCGCGGCACGCGGTGTGCTGTCGGTGATCGTGGACACCCAGGACGAGTGATTATAGGGCATGTTCAGTCTTGAACGTTTGAACTCCCACAAACTCGGACTCTTGCAATTGTTCTGCTCTGCTTCAAGTTTATTTGTATGGGGTTGAAGTCGCTGTGATAGCTATTGCCTCTCGGTTTAGGACTTTCTGTAACACTACGAGTATCGAGCTTCAGTCTACGCGCGGTTGTTTGACACACGGCTTTGGGTTTTGTTGTTACTTTAAGTAAATGGCTTCGGGGGATTTGGCGCCCATGTCTCTCCAACTCATGCGGGAGCCTTCTGACAAACTTCTTGATCTATATATTGTCCTCTCTACCATGTACCTCACTACCCCTACTGCATATGATGGACTGCATTGGTCTAGATGGAGCTGATTGTATGGTCCGTGCAGTCACCGCAGTGCTGTCGGGGACAGCACTGCGGCACTTAGTACGTAAACACATCTTCCTGCCGCAGCCAAGTTCGTCTTAAGGCGAACCAGCTGCTCTTTGCATTAGGAGCTGCGGTA
Organism: Trametes gibbosa; assembly: GCA_022606055.1. Taxonomy (NCBI): domain Eukaryota; kingdom Fungi; phylum Basidiomycota; class Agaricomycetes; order Polyporales; family Polyporaceae; genus Trametes; species Trametes gibbosa. The sequence continues at coordinate 73,679 of JABYQJ010000007.1, forward strand.
GCTCATTCACTCTCAGTCCAACCCTGACGCTGGGCTACACATAAATACCGCTGGGACGATGACCTCCTTGTCATCATCCACCCACCGCATCCGTCTCGCTACACTTCACCGTGTGGGAGGAAGTCGAATCACAAGACAGTCTCCGCGCACAACGCGTTGACATCCTATCGTCCGGTAAGAGAATGAAGAAAGGCTCAAAGGCTGCAAGGACTCGGACTCCGCTGGCAGCACCCGGAGCCGCTGCGCATCTCCTCACCACTGCGACGCGGGAACAGATCTCGCAGTATGCGATGCTCCACAGCATGGCCACGGGGACATTCGAGGACGTCAAGTTTTATCTGTTTTCTCGTCGCAAGGACTCGGGAGTTGTCTATGCGCCTCGCCCGCTGTTCGCGAACAGCGCTTTGATCTGCAAGACGTCGCCACACTTCGATTTCGGTGAGCGTGGCAGAATGCTGTCTGTGCGGACTCGGGTTTGACGCGCCGAACGCTCCAGTTTTCGCGGCCGGTTTTGCGGAAAGCGAGGCATCCGATATGGATGCACCCTTTCCACCGGATCGGGCGCCTCAAACGCAGGACTACGATTACAGCGCGGACAGCGACCTGGAACGTGACAATGACGACGACGACGACGACGATGGAGATGGCGGTGGCGACGATGCGAGAAATGTGACTGACCACGGGGAGAGGCAGCAAGTGACAACGCCCTCCCCTGCTCGGACTCGTCCGCGCTTCCTCTGGAAGGACTCGGAAAGCGTCGACGTGCTAACGGACGATAGGAGCGCCGTTGCATCCAAGCTCGCATCCCTCAAGCAACCAGGTCCGGAATTACCAAGCAACTACGATATCGTCGAGGTTGAGGTGCTCCAAAATCAGTATTTCACAATTCGTTCATGAACATTCAATTGTCCTTCTGCAGAAAATTTCCCCTCCTTCTCCCGCAGTCGCCGTTGAAATCAGTCGAGATGATCGTGGAGAGCCTCAGGCCATTATCCCGGTGCAGCCTCGCCGCAAAGGACGTGTGGTGTTCATCGAGGACATCGCCTATCGAACGTAAGACACACTCCCTATGTATCTTGCATATCCCATTGAAACAGATTGAAGCTGGGAGTCGTTCGTATTCTACGCATACTTCGGTCGCGTCGCCTTTGCTCCTCTATCGTCACAGCCGGCGGCGTCCCCCACCGCCCGGCCTAAGTACGAGCCCCCGCCTTGCTCGCCAAAGTCAATGTATCGACTTGCCGATAAGGTGCGCATTCTCGTCGTGCCATCTGCATAAGCTCTTCTACACTACCTCCATATTAGTATGGCATCGAGGGTTTGAAACAACTTGCTCTTGAAGATCTGCGAAGCAAGATGTTACAGCACAACATACTTGTGGAACTCCTTTCTCCGTTCAGCTTCACGTGAGCCACCTTTCCTGAACTTTATGTTGCGAACACTGACCGGTCTTGTAGTTACACAAGCGTACAAGAGATGGAATTGGCATACCTCGTAGACAACCTCAAAGGGCAAGAGGTTTACCAACAACTGCCAAAGTGGGTCCAGGCTCTGGAAGAAGGACATTTGCCGTGTGACACTTCTGTTGTGTTGTCCAAGGCACTTGTACGCGTTCTTTCACAAAAATGTCAATACTGTAGGCATTGAGTGGCTGTTCTTGAAGAGCAATATTTGAATACATTGTGCGCATATTTCTCTCCCGTTTCTGTGCTTGATATCTGGCTCCGCCAATGTGTCAGGATGATTACTCGTTGGGATAACTAGCAGACGCCACATTTGGCGAGGGACATGGTCTACGGTCGTCAAGCCTATGTGTACAGCGTCTTCCATGCAACAACAATATGTAGTATCAGCGACGACTTTATGACTCTATCCGCTTGATATTTCAGTGCAGCTCCGGCTATACTAGTATGTCGGGTGACGCATCGATGCCTAATTTACGAAGCCTTTCCTTAACGAGCAAGGAAGCGAGTCGTGATGTCTCGTGTAGGGCACGTTCAATGTGCAAACGAAAGGATTGTGACGTTTCGACCGCCCCGAATACATGAGGTCCGTTACCGCAGCACTTCGCTGTCCGCACGCCTCACACACACAATGTAGTTAAAATATCGACTTCTCAACCCCCGGATACTTGGACACCCTCACTGTTCTCTATCTCATGTTACGATGTCAACCCGCGGCAGAGCTTATATAAAATCCGTAGAAAAGGCTCCTGGTGAGTTACCCAGTTGGTGTCGGTATTTAGCACATAGTAGCCGATATTGACACCAGGCTTTTCAATTCCTTGGCTCGGTCTGGTCGAACCTATCAGCCCAGGTTTTGGTCCTACCAAAAGCGCATCCCGTCCTCAACTTGCCGAAGGTTACTCAAGCGGTCCTCGAGTCAACCATAACCACAGGCCTCTTCATCGACTGCCAATTTAAGCTGTACTCTCGACGACTCACCTCCAACGGCGCAGTCCACACTCCGCGTATCGTATATGCACACAGCGAGGTCCTCAAGCACACTACAGACCATTTTCAGTCTCGCGAGTGTACCACACCTCTTTCGCCAGTCTATGGAAACTCACGTGCGGACCTTACTAGTTCTATGTGGGGGATTTGCGGAAGGCAGGGGAACAAGCGGGGGGTCTACGGAGATGCCTTCGCAGATTGCAGCCAACGAATATGGATACGAGTCGGACAGCGATCTCGAGGACGATGACGACTCGACTCCCGCATTCATCTGTCCATCAACGGAGGCCTTCTCCACTGCCAATGGTGGCGCACAATCGGCACTTCAAGCGAATGGCGTTTTGAAAGATGCGGGTGGATCGCCTTCCGGAGTCACTCCTAACTCGTTAGCGGAGGGCAGCATGCATTCTGACATGCGCCCTGATCTTCCCGTGCGCTCCGGTAATGTGGTCATTATCCCTGACACTGCGTTCAAGACGTGTGTATAATCACCATATGATGTGTGACCTACTTTTCAAAGATTGTCTTGACAGATTCAAAGCTCTTGTGTGTTACGCATACACCGGCCAGATCCATTTTGCCAACCTGAGATCCGCTCGAGACGCTGCCAAGGATTCCCCTTGTTCTCCTGCGCCCTCCGAGATGGCTTGCTCGCCCAAGTCGATGTATCGTCTTGCAGACAAAGTGAGTTGAGCCTCACGTCGATGCGTGCTGCCCCTCTTGAGTTATGCTGATAAGATATGTTCAGTACGGTCTGACCACGCTCAAGGACCTAGCAGCAAAGAGCATTTGCTCGCAGCTGTCTCGAAAGAACGCATTGCATGAAACTCTGTCACGATTTACTTCCAAGTGAGCCTTGACGTATGCACGTAATACCGCGTCCGATGACGTTGCAGCGTAGCTATACAGAGATTATCAGCCTCGAAACGGCATTCATCTACGAATCCGACACAAGATTAGATTGTCTGTGGGATCTGGAGTTGTGGACCCACAGAGTGGTCAGCGGCGAACTTGCCCATGCTGGCGAAGCACTTGCCACACTCATCCGGAAGCTGGCTAGTCGACCGTAGAGTACTGGAGGTTGATGGGACACCGTGTAGTTGTGGCTGTGGACGCCTGTGCGATATGACTTCAGCCTTGTATATACTGCGGGGGCGAGGAGACGGCTATACAAGACAACGATCACCCCACATTGCGACCTCGGAACGCACCAGCTCACTCATACAACATCATGCGGCCGGGGGCCAATATATGAGATAAAAAGCAAGGGCTATGGGTACATGGTCTACTCGTCTGGGACCTCGATCTCCCCGTTGTTGATCGCGTCGATGATGTCATGCGCAGGCTGGCCATCGACAGTGCACCCAACGCTCTGCGCCGTGCCGAGGATCTCCTTGGCGCCGTTCGCGAGAGTCTTCGCAAGGGATTTTGACCGCATAGTGCGTGCGATGTCAAGGACCTCGTCGAAGGTGATGTTGCCGGTGTGCTTGATGTTCTTCTCCTTCTTGCGGTCACGTGGGGGCTCTGGAAGGTAATATCAGAGGTTTGCTAAAGGCTCGATGACTGGGCAATGTACGCACCCTTGAGAGCCTTGATGACGAGGGAAGAGGCGGAGGGAACGACGTCGACCTTCGCTTGTCGGTTTTGGATGGTAAGTTGGACCGTTACGCGGAGACCCTTCCACGCAGAGGTAGCCTTGGCGATATCTTCACCGACCTTCTTCGGCGACTGTGGAGAAAGCGGTTGAACAATCCATGATATGCGTTCGAGTGTAGAGGTATGCGTACGAGACCAAGGGGACCGATTTTGGGGGCTAGTGCTGAGGAGGCACCGACCTCACCACCCGTTGCCCGCAGGTAGATAATCTTGATTTCATTGGGGTCCTAGGGAGCATAACTGCATAAGCACAGTAAGAGAAATCCCCGCAAGCCTCCAACGCACAAGTTTGGGGGCCATGGCGAATGTCGAGCGGGAGGGAGGGGACGGCGGCGAGGATACACGATACGACCAGCTAGATCAGTCTAGTCTCGCACCCGCGCGTATACTTCGAATTAAGGTTTGAGCGAGGCGCAAGTGCTATACAGCACAAGGGTGGCGGAAAACCCCGTGACCCATAGCATCCACGTGCACCAGGCTCTGGCGCAACGGCTGGGAGATCCACGATCCACTACTATGCCTGCCTGATTTGTCCGATTGTGTTTCGCTCTGTGGTGCATCGAGCTTGACGGTAGTCTCGGTTCTACTTTCCCCGCACTTCTCCCTCGCCCGCCGCACATCGTCGGAAACAGCGAGGACAAGCCGAGCTGGTGGCGGACAAGGCTACCGCAATGGGTGCATGGAATCTCCGGAGCGGGTCGAACTACCGGCCGCTTTCGAGGACGTCGATGTAGACGTCCTCGTCCAACTCATAGGTCCGTCGCTCTTTCCATCCTTTCGTCATTGTCGTCTAACATCTTGTCGGAAGCCGACATGATGGAGCGTTTGATGTCTCACAACGATCAAATACCACTCTCGCCGTGCGTCAGCCACTGCAGGCTTCGCAGGAAGACGGTGTAGGAATAACCTTCGAACGCACAGGGAAAGTCTTACGCGTTTCCACTCGCGCACCCCTCCCGGAATCTCCGTTCTGGACTACCTTCGGCGTATCGTTCGGTTCACCAAAGCGGAGGTAAGCATGTATTTTCCACATGTCGGTGTCCCCCTATCGCTCACATACAGCGGGCAGCGGTCGTGCCTGCTCATCACCTTGCACTACATCGATCAAATATCCGCCCGGATGCCTGTATTCGTCCTCTCGTCCCTCACCTGCCACCGCTTCGTGATCGCCTCAATCGCTGTTTCCAGTAAATGTCTCTGCGACACCTTCTGTAGCAATAGCGTCTACGCCAAAGTTGGCGGTATACCCCTCGGCGAACTGAACGTCCTCGAACGCGAATTCCTCCGCATGATCGACTGGCAGCTCACGGTTAGCATCCTCCCGCATCCCCCCCTGTCCTGTCCAACTAAACCCGGTCTCCCATTTTCTGGTGATCTATCCAACCACCCGCCTGCGCTCCGTCCTTGGCCGCCGCTCAGTGCACCCGCGAGGTCCTCCAGGAGTACTACATCAACCTCGTCCGCACGTACAGCAGAGGCCTCTACGTCATCAACGACGCGCTCTCCTCCAGCGGCATCTCCTCCGACAGCGACATGGACTACGACGCGACGCCCTCCCCCACCGCCTCGCCCGTGTCCGAAGCGCACGCCCCGAGCCAAAAAGCACCCCCGCGTGCGGGCACCGGCAGCCCGGCGAACGTGCGCCGCGAGCCGTCGACGATCCTGATCGACACCGCGACGCTCGCGCCAGAGGCCCCGCAGCCGCCCACGCTGGAGCAAAACATGGCCTTTGCGGCGTTCCGCCAGCAGCACGCGATAGACCAGAACATGATAGACCAGAACATGGACGCCGGATGAACGCGCGGGTCGCTCGGTCGAGCGTCGCCGCCTCGGTTCTGCTACGGTGGAACGAGCGTTTTGGGGGGGTGGGGAGGGGGGACGTGCGCGCGGATCGGACAGAGGAACGTTGTTCGCGCGCGGGCTGGCGCACGCGTGCGTGGACGGGTATAGGGGAGAATCAGGCCCCATGGCGTACTTTTATATGTGTGTTATTTCCATTAGCCGGTACTGTAACGCGATATCCACTACAGCGCCCGCGCAGGGCACGCACGATGCGGTCACGTAATATATTGCCATGTCCGTCCGCGGTACTGTTTCGGGGCCGTTCGAGTTGTGTGTGTGTGTGTTGTGCGAGTATTACTGTTACATTTGCCACGCCGACGCAGTGTCCTCCGGGAGAGCAAGCACTGTTGGGTTCCAGACCGGGGGAATGATGGATCGAGAGGAGAGGAGAGCATACGTGCTGGGTTCAAGAAAGAGAGCAAAAGGCAAAAAGGAGCGAGGGCTGCTGCGTACGTGCGTGCGTGCGCGCGAATAGTAATAGTATGGGGCTACCGGTACGACGTACGACTGTCCACTGCAACAACGGCGTTCACCCCGGGCGTGACAAGAAACCTCCGGGCTCCGAACAAGACGTCGGCCCGGCCCCAACACGTAGAGCGCCGATGGCACGACTAGACCACCATGAGCCGATCTCTCGATCTCTGGACAGCGACACACCGCCGCCCGAGCGAGCAGAACGCGCGACATACATAAAACTACAGCGAAAAACGTGAACGAGCGGAAGGGTTCGACGCGGACGCGCGGGCGGGCAACAAGAAAAAAGCGTTCCACTTTCCGAGGAGCCGACGGACGGACGGGCGCGACGTGGCTGTAGCCCGCTGAGCGCGGGTTTTGCCCCGTGCCCGCTCATACGTACCGCCGCGTGGATGCGTACGTGCGCGCGCAGCGAGCGGCATCGCCCGCCGACGTCGAGCACCCTCCCAGCACTAGTTTGGGTTGGGGATGTGTGGACAAACGAGCGTGTGTGAGCGGGAGGGGGGCAGAGAGGCGGAGGAGACGGACAGCGGTACTGCTACTGCGGCGGGGAAAGCGTAAGGAGCGGACGCGTATCTGGATCCGACGACGCGCGGGAATAGCTTAAGGAGCACGAGCGAGCGAGCGACTGGTGATAGCGGTGAGATGGAGGGGTAGGGACGTGCAGGCAGGCATGGAAGCGGAGAACAAGGATCCTATATACTATACGGCGCGTCCCGAGCCAGCGAAGACGAAGGCCGAAGCGACGACTTGTCGGTGACAGCGACACGCTCGCCGTCGGCCGTGAAGGTAGGCGTGATGTCGACGGGCACCGACGCGACTGTCCGCTCCGCCAACGACCGATCGTGCGCGTGCGAGTAGTGTCCGAGCGGGATATGTGTGCATAGGAACTACGTCCAGCCAATGTATTCACGACGACGGAGGTATCGTACAGGTAGTTGGAACATTGCTGGCTTGTCAGAGTACGCTACGGGAGGGCGGTGTTTAGGCAGGTCGTCTAATCGGCGAAGGGGGGGTGAGCGGTGCCGGCAACAGTCCGTGCAATGGGCGAACCTCGCGTGGCGCACATCCAGCGTCCTGAGAAGACCCCGGACGCGCGCGGGAGACGCGAGGAGCAGCAGGAGAGAAGACGGGAGGGGGGGTCAAAGGGGATGATGCATTGTGGTCCGGAGCCCGAGGCTCGATCGACGACGAGCAGGAGAGCGGATGATGGAGGCGACGGGCGGGCGCAACAGAGCCGAGATAAGAGGGGAGAATATGCATGCAAAGAAGGGAAGAGCGCGAGCGAAGCGGAGCGGAACGAGTGTGCACATTCTTGCCAATGGACGGCGGACAGACCGGTGTATGTGTTTCCACCTGCGAGACTGGACCGACTTTCGTGTCGATACATAACAAACCGGCGCAGCCGCCCACACACCCGTGCGTCGTGTAAGACGACGACGGAGGCGAGCAGGCGACCGCACAATATCATACAGCGAACATCGGGACAGACAGGCAATTGCAGTAGCCCGTCGGCTGGAATGGCCAACCGCTCCGGGAGCGAGCAGCGCAACAGCGCTCACCGGCGCAACGCGGAAAGCATCTTCGCGAGCGCATTGATCTGGCCCTTCTGCACCTTGCGGGGCGATCCCTCGTGTGAGCCGGTGCTTTCACGTTCAGCGTGATCGAGATCAGTCGTGCTCGTCGCTGCGTCCTGGCGCTGGCCCAGGGGCGACTTGGGGTTGCTGGAATTCTGGGCAGGCCGCTCGTTGATCGTATCGAGCACGAGGTCCTTGGGCTTATTCGCACGCCGCTTGCGCGTGGGCGGGCCCCCAAACTTCGCATCGTCCGGGTTCGGGTACATCTGGCGCGGCAGCTGGTACAGCTCCCAGGGCGTGCCAGTGATGACTGTAAAACGCAAAACTGAGCATGATAGAACACTGATGCACGGGTACCGGAACCTTACACTTGACATTCGCCGGCATAGGATTGCATTGCTGATCTTGCGGAACCTTGCTGCCCTGGCTGCGCCAGCTCTGTGCAGAAACGCTCGTCGCCGCAGTTGAGACGCTGCGCGTGCTGTTGTTGCTGTACCGCGTGAACGCCGAGGTGCTCGTGCCCGCGCTCGACATGGAGCTGCGCCAGTTGCTGGACACTGTCGAGCTCGCGCTCGACGCCAGCGGGCGGCCGCTCCGTGTGCTGGACGGCGAAATGCCACGCTCCGACCTTTTGTCTGTGCCGTTTCCGTAAGGTCCACCATAGCGCCGCTCGGGGCTCCCGCGAGATGGCCCGAACGGCGCAGCGGAGGATGGGCCCCATGTGGCGCTCCCATTCGGACTGGTAGAATACGGCTGCTGCGGCTGTTGCTTGGGGCGACGGCCACGGTTCCACGAAGCAGCGTCGTCTTCGATCTCGACGTGACGCAAGGCAGAGGTATGCTGGCCCTTCGTAGACGAGGCCGGCGGTGCGTTGAGACTCATGAGCAGACTCGTGACGTTACTTGCAGTGGCAGACATCGGTTTGCCAGAGACCTCAATGGGAACCGGAGCCTCCTCGGGGGCAGAAACGAGCTTGTTCGCTCCAGAGGCGACGGTTGCACTGCCTTTGCCGAACGAGAGCTTCCACTTCGACGGCTTCTTCGAAATTGACGGGCTGGCAGAACCCGGGGACACGACAGAAAGAGGAACGGACGGGTTAAGGAGCGACAGTGGCGGCAATGCCGTATTGGGTGGGACGGGGTACGGCATGGGACGACCGACGGAGTGTGCGCGCACGGAGTCGATGCCAGACGAGAGCGAGGGGGACTGTGAGAGACGCGACGTACGTGAGATCTCGCGAGCCAGAGCTTGTGAAGCCTGCGCGAGGGTCTGCAGTGTCACGTCGTGCGTGGAAGCAGGGATTGTAGGCGATGCGGCGGAGCCCTTGCCCTTGCGAGCACCCCGCCTGCGACGCTTGTTCGTAGAAGCCGAACGGGAGCCGCTCTCGCCCTCTCCCTCTCCGTCCTGCTCATGGTCGTGATGGTCATTATCGTTATCTCCAAAGGAGGGCTCCTGCTCGTGCTCGCGGTCGAGAACTGGCGGGAGCGTGGTCGGGCTGTCAAGCACATGGTGCTCGTACGCGGGGCCAAGAGAGGGCGCACGAGAGAAGTTGCGAGAGGCCCGACGGGAGATTGCATCCCCAACAACGGAGTTGCGCAGCGATGGACGGCGAGAGTGGGGGATGGAGGAAAGGCGATGGCCCTGCACGGAGGTGATGGAGATGTTGCGGGCATGTCCACGCACCGATGCACCACAGAAGAGGTTCGGGAGGTCCTTGATCCAGTGGCCAAGGGCGTGGGCAGAGATGCGCTGGGAATCATCCCTCGGGTTGTGCAAAATGCAGAAGACATTGTTGGCGAGGAACTCTGCAACGGGGAGGGTCATGCCGGTGAAGCGCTGCATGAAAAAGTTGACGGGCTGTTGACGGTAGAGCTCAAACGACGAGCACACGCCTAGCGTAGTATCCGTCCAGGGGTTATAATGGTACAACCTGTTGGATCGCACGTGTCAGCGTGGAAACCAAAAACGCATAAATGCATATCTGACATATTGATAAGCACGATACCAAGTGACCAGACGTCGGCAGCTCGCGGTGAATAAGTAGGGTGTAGGTTATTACGGCACTCTACGTGACATTGCCCGTTAAGAGATGAATGAACTGGGAGTGGGTAAACCGGAGGCGCACCAAAACTCATATAGGGAGCACTGCCACAATCCATATCCGCCGATTCAACATCGGTGGTGGACAGGCCAAAGTCTGAGAGCTTGACGATGACCTTGCGCTCGACGCGACCGTCGGGCAGCGTTGTCCACCCATCTGTGACGATGAAGTTTTCGGGTTTGATGTCGCGGTGGAACACGGAATTATCGTGGCAGGTGGCGACCGCCTCACACATCTGGGAGAACATAGACGCAATGAGGCGGAGACGCGTACGAGAGAGCAGCTGCGACGGGTTGAGGGAAGATAGCAGGCTTGGAGTTGGGGGCGTGCGAGAAGCGCAACTGGAGTCCGAAACACAAGGCGAGGTGGAGAGGTCGGTCGTTGATGGGTCGATTTCGTAGTGGTCACGAGCTTGTTCGAGAAAGTAGAAGAGGTCTTCACCGGGGACGAACTCGAGTAAAAGAAGCAAGAAGGAGGGGGTCTCGAGTGTGCGGTGAAGAGTGACGATGTTGGGGTGGGCCGGAAGCGATTGATGTATGGTAGCCTGCATATACGCGCGTCAACATCGTCGATTGGGCCACACAGAAAAAGGAATCAACCTCGAACAGCTGGGCTTCCAAAGCCTCCTCGTCGAGGTTCGCTTTTGAGAGCACTTTGATAGCATATTCGCGACCATACTCCGTAGACTGGTTACCGGGAGAGCCGTCATCCAGATCCATGCGCCCGACAGTGATGGCATGACCGTCGTCCGAAGGCTGGGGGCGGGAGAGAACCTCACGCACGAGGTACACGACGGCGTAGCTGCCGGAACCAAGCTTTCTGACGACCTCGAACTCCGTGGCCGGTTCATCGTGGTCGACCGTCGGCTCGGATGAGCTTATCGGGACCCGGGAGATGGCCTCGCCTCGAAGATAGAGACCTTCGCCCACCAAGTCACCCTGAGAGAGAACATCGACGATGCAAGAGGAGATCGAAGAGCGGCCGCTCGAGCGGTTGTCGTACGAGGGGAGGTCAGAGCGGAGGGGGTGGGGAGAGCGAGGGATGGGGCTGGGAAGCTGGCGAGCGGAGGCGACGAGAGGGGAGCGATGGATCGGTTTGGCGGGGGTGGACGAGATGGGGGAAGGGAGGGGGGAGGGGTAGGTGGAGACGGAAGCCGAGGAGGAGGGAGATAGGGCGATGGAATTGGAGAGGGGGCTTAGCGGTAGGGCTGGGGGGCGGGGGGCGACGATCCTGTCGTGGACGGCGAGCTTTGCGAGGCGGGAGTGGCCGTTGCGACGGTCGTCGATGTCTCTGTCTCTGCCATGTGCGGGCGTGCGCTTTGAGGAGGAGATGGAGAGCGGGGGGAGCTGGACTGGGTACTGCAACATTAGGGGAAAAGCTGTAGGTCGTAAGCCAGAGGATGACTATTCCTGCGCTCTGGGACTTCTTCTCGAGAGGAGAGGAGGGGGAGGGCGAGATGTCAGCTGAGGGGGGTCGTAGACTACAGACGGACGAGGACTGGCTCGATATGCATGCAGATGTCGGCGGTGGGCGCGGGTTGACCAGTCTGGGAGGGATGTGGCACTCTCCTAGGGGCAGCTGAGAGGCAGGGGGGAGACTCGGACGCCCCGGGACGTCTGCGAGCGGTGAGCAAGCCTTGCTTTGGGGAAGCGATAGGCAGGCAGACTTGTGGGAGATGGCAGCAGGAGGCAAAGCTAGCGAGCGGAGTTGGAAAGGGGACGCGGAAGGATAACGAGGCGTGATGTGGTCGCGGGTCGGAAGAGAAGACGTCAGAAAGGGCTAGGGTGCGGATAGGCAGAGAGGGGCGACGTACCGCTGCGACACGAACCACAGGGCAGGACAGGACAGGACCGGGACGGAGGGGAGAGAAGAGGAGGAGGAGGAGGGGAGAGAGAGGGAGAGAGAGGAAGAGAAGGCTGAGGAGAGGGAGAGGGAGATTAGAGGGGGACTGTGCACGACCAGGCGCAGCACATGGTCCTCGCCTTCCACGGCCGCACGCGTGTCTTTAGCTTCTCTCTCCAGCGATTATTATTCCTCCTGCACCGCACAGAACGAATATTCCAATTCCAATCAATACAACGCCATCAGCCCCATCACATCTATCCACCGTCTCGCGCCTCCATGTGCTCCCCCGTCTCTCCCACCCCGACCCCGACCCCGACGCACCCGCCCCCCGTCGTCCGACTCGTCCTCCCCAGTCCTCGACGCCCCCGCCCCCGCCCCGCCCCACCCCCGCTGCTGCCCGCGGGAGCGGCCACGGCTCGCACGCGTCTCGTCCAGGCCTATCTTCACTCCCTTGACACCATCCCCGCCGCTTCGTGTGAGAACAACACACACCCATCCTCGTGTCCTTCCTGATCACATCCCTCTCCCCCTCCCACCCGTCCCACACGAACGTTCGCTACAGTCTCCGCCCACTCGGCCTCCCCTCCCTCGCCCGCCCTTCGTCTTACATAACCCCTCCGGCGCGGACACTCTGCAGCCTTGGCGCTCTGAGCTCTGCCTCCCAAGGCCAGCCCCTGCGCTCCAGGTCCCGCGCGGTCGTACCACTGCCGCCCCGGCGCAGCCTCTCGCCCGCGCGCCCACATGGCCCCCACTCAATCGCCAGGCACCTCTCCCCCGAGCTGATCCACCCCAACGCGAACACTCGCTCTCCGAGTCACCGATCTCCCACCTGCGACCTGCGAGCCCAGGAACTCGTCTGCACGCCATCTCCTGTCACGCTCGCGCACAGGCCGCGTCGCCGCATCTGTTCGTCCTGCGCAGGCACTGGCAGCGCTATTAGCAGTAGTCCTACTAGCGCACGCCCCGACCCGAGAAGCCGAGCAGACGGTCGTCTGTAGCCCAAAGCTCCCACCAGATGCGCCCATCGCTCTCACCGCCGGCTTCCCCATTGCGGCTCCTCCGACCCCGGCCCCCGGGCGACCGGCCTCTCTCGCCCGTCGTCGGCGCACTAACCGCGAACGCATCCTTCGAGTTCCCTGCTTCCCCTCCCTTCCAGATATCTCCATCCAAGCACGTCCGGGATGGATGCGCTACGTACAGTATACCGTATACCAGCATCACTGTCACTGCTCGCACACCGATGATGTTCCGCCGCGTACCGCGTGCGTCCGTGCATGTGCCTGTCCGGGCGGCGAGCGTGCTGTCCGCATCCATTTAGACCTCACACAAGGCGGTGCACCCGTCCAACTCAGAGGTCTATATTAAAAAGCACTCCGCATGACAGCATGCCTCCGATGCGCAGCGGCCCACGCCCCGCGCCCCGCGCCCAACGCTTATACCGTACATACATACATGCACACATACATACCTGGAACCCGAAGCCCGTCCTCCGTCGCGGCGTATGTTTGGAAACCCCACGCGCCGCGGGCGTACACGTATGTCTGGCCCCAGTCTGACACCGGACTCATCCAAATGCAACTGTTCCTACAGGGACCGCTCCTCGTCCGTAAGACCCGTAACGTCCGCGTCCGCGTCCTCCTCCTCCCCCCCGCGCCCGTCCAGGATCGCCTTCCACCGCCGCTCGACCTCCTCCCCCGCCTCCTCCCCGAGCACGCTCCGCGCCCGGCCAACGACCGCGAGCGCGTCCGCACCGCGCCCGCTCCGCAGCAGCCACGCCGCCCACGCCGCCGTCGCCCCCACCCCGTCGCCCTGGCGCCAGAACTCGTACACGGCTCCGAGCACGCCCCCGTCGCCACGCGGCCACTCCGCCTCCTGCCGGAACACTTCCGCCCACACCCGCGGGGAGGGGGTGTACGCGGCGGCGAGGCGCCGGACGCGTGTGAGACGCGCCTCGACCGTGGCCGGGTGTGCCAGGGCCGCTGCAGGACCCGCTCTCGTCGTCGTCGTCGTCGTCGGCGCCGGCGGCCCCGCCAGCTGTTCACGGTGCGTGGCGAGATCCTGCTGCTGCTGCTGCTGCGGGGCCCGATCGCGGGGTTGTCCTGCCGAACCCGAGGTGCTGCCGCCGGCATGCGGCGTCGATGTGGACGCATGGCGTGTCCCGCGCGGAGTCTGATCTGTGTTGTGTATCTGTTGCGGCCGGTGCGCTTGCTGCTGTTGCTGCCCGTCGTCGTCGTCGTCGTCGTCGTCGTTGCCGTGCTGGCTGCGTTGATAAACCTCGAGGGGGCAACACCGCTGGAGCAGCGCGCGGTGTGTTGCGGCGGCGTATCGCATCAGCAGTACCTCATGGATCGCGCTCGCAGCCGCTGGCGACCAGATGCGCTTGCTCTCAGGCAGGAGAAGCTGTGCATAGATTGAAGGGGAAGGCGCGCGGGGAGGACCGCACCGGTGGTAGGGAGCAGGTGGCAGAACGTCCGCGTCAGGCCTTGTTTCGCGTAAGAGAGACGATCACGCTGCGTACGCACCTCGAGCAGCGCGACATCCGGGTCGTCGCGTACGACCTGGCCCTGGCCCTCCCTCGCGTTATCGTCCGCCTGCGTCACGGTCCGCGGGCCTGAACGCGAGGGTGATTGTGAATCCTCTGAAGCGGGCGATCGTTGTACGTCTTCCGGCCGCAGGCCCCACAGCCATACATCCTCCTGCTCGTCGCCCAGGACGTTTTCTCGAGCCGAGCGCCAGGCGCGATCCACATCCTCCGGCTGAGCAAACTGCTTCTCCGCGTCCAACCGGGCGAGCCATACGGCCGCGCTCGAGGGCGCCTGGCTGGTGTACTTGCGCGAGACATGCAATATCTTCTCTGGGCTGTTCACCTTGGGGGGCAGCAGCGCGGAGCCGAGCAACGCATGGTGGCGCAAGAGTAGCCGAACGTGCGCCGCAAGCAAGGCCGCAGGGGTGGGGGAGGGCAGTTGCTGGATCAGGAGGTGCAGGGACGAGATGAGGAAGGCTTTCTGTCAGAGACAACACGCGTGTGAGTATCCGCATCCATGTGAAGAGTTTTATTTGAAACAAGATGTGAGCGCGCGGTGCATGGGATGTTGGTTGATGGCCACTGAGGAGCAGCTCAGGGAGCTGATCGAAGGCGAGGTTTACATGAGTGTGCGAGACATCGAGACTGACGTGGCGCGCAAAAGCGGAAAGAGCAGACGAGTAGAAGCGCTAGAAGCGAAACATGAAGCCGACGGAGCACGCGCGGAGGCGTCAAGCGGCGTGTAAACCCGGTCAGAAATTCCGGGGAATCAGAGAACATGTACCGGGACCAAGGGGGAGAAAAGATAGCAACTCACCAAACTGTCATCGGCGGTCTTCCTGATTAACTCGTCGATGAACTCAACGTATACACGCGCCATGCCTTCTCTCGCTTCGGCCGAGCTTGTTCTCACGGCCTCGGAGAGCACATTGTTCGCGTTCCTCGATGCGTCCACGAGCTGCACGCCGGGGAGGTCAGCGGTGAAGGCACGCGTGGCCGCGAGCTTGATTGCAGCGGGGAGCGAGGGCAGTGTGTTTCGAAGGAGAGCGTGAAGATGGTCGAGGAGAGTTTCTCTCAGGGATAACGGGGAAGGGTACCTAGAAATGAGCTCCTGTATGGAGATGAACAATTCAATTTTGGGTATTGCTGTGGGAATATGAGGACATTCCCTTCGCCGTCGAACATCGGGGGAAGAGCGCACCTTGGACTGCATTGGATATTACAGCTTTGACAATGGCCCCATCCATGATTTGTTTCCGGGCTGCTTCATCCTCGTCGACCGCTTCCTCCTGCAGATCCACGTCCATGGAATCGTGGTCCCCTTGGATCTCGTCCTCCAAACCGCTTGCTCCTAGGTCATCTGCTACGTTCGTTTGCTTGCCCTTCACCTTGATTGCATCTTTGCCCTTGCCTTTCGTGTCGATGCCAAGGACGCTCCACCGCCGCCGTAAACTTTCGACAAAGTTCAACTCCATCTTCACGTATTCACGCCACATCTCAACGCTGTCTGAATTGAGTCGAATCCCCCGTTGCAGCAATGCACGGGCGGCAGAGGGAGACAGGTGCTCAAGCTCATGTGATGCCGCGAGGACATAGAGCGCAGGGACGTTTGGATGTAGTTGCAATGCTCTAGCGACAGATTGAGATTCGGACCGGTGTCACCTCTTTGAAAGAGACTATACCTCGCAGTTATTCGCCCTACGAGTGCACGCGCGCCTTCCTTCTTCGCGACCTGGATGTACTGTATCCACAGGCCGACGTCGCCCTTGAATTTCTTCAAGGCGCGTTCGAAAATCTGGAACTGTCTCCGGACTAGCGCGTAGTCGGAGACTGACGGCGGGCCCTTCGGTAATTCTGTATCCGACAAACCATCGGTTCAAAGTCGATCCGCGGACGGCAGGCAGTCGTAGAACATACTGAGACGCTCCACTCGTTTTCTCCGCAGTGCCTCCAGGCTCATCTCGTAAGTCGCGTAGCGTAGGAAGTCGCTTTTCTTGGGTATCCGCCGCACTAGTGCGGTCTCGAACGCGGTCCGCTTCTGCATGATCTGCTTGACCTCTTTCTGTGCGCATAGCGCTGCAGGTCAATTACAACGTCGTTCCAGACACGGACGCGCGGCGGCGTGAAAGACGCACTTGGGTGAACAGGCTCTTTTGGACGAGGTCCTTGAGCTCAGCGAGCATCTTCCGGAGACGTGAGCATCCTGTCGCTACGCGCGCATATCAACGCACCTGCTCCTGTTGAAACTGGACCCTCTCCATATTGTAGACCTCAGGGAGTTGGTGCGTGCAGAACGCCTAGAGCAAGAGCCAAATAATGGAGCAAAACAGAGTCGCGGGCGCTCCGCCGACTGGACGATCGCAGGAAATTCTTGTGTTGAGCACGTGACATTCCCTCATTGAGCACGTTGTTGGGCGCGCGGCGGTCAAATTGCTATTAGTCATTACCTGCCCGGGCTATGCCTGCGGAGGGGAAGACCAGACCCTGTCGAGAACTTGGACAGAGGGATAGGAGGAATATGCACGGCAGTGTCGAGGTAGTTTGACAGATGCTGAGTATCCCGCGAGGCGGAAACGTAACAGTCGGATACGGCTTCAGCGGAGCTGTGGTTGGAGTCGAGTCCGACTCCCGGCTTGAAGTCCGCCAGATCCGAGGCGCTTGGAGATGTAAGCGCAGGTCTTTCGACTCTCGACCTCCATCTCACCTCCTACCAACACCACCAACACCGACGCCATGCCAGCCAAACGTCCCAGCGGCCAGCTTCGCACACATACTCGATCGTCTTCTGGCGGCACTTCCAAGCTCGGCCTGAATCTGCAGTTCACTCAGAAGGATCCTGCACCCCAGCGAGCGGCCGATAAAGCGAAGAAGTCCTCCCACTTTCACCACGAGGTTTGTCCTCCTTTCACTCCGCCGATCGTTCAAAACAGCCACCTTACGGGTCTCGTCGACGTTGCGCCACGTATAGCCCGGCGCGCGCAATGCTAGTTCCCAGTTTTTGCGGACAAATAGCGGCGTTCGTGTCCATTCAAGAGACAACCTCCAACCTGCGGCGTTACGCCGTGCCCCCACCCCTCGCGGTGCGGCTGCGCATAACGGGTCCAAGCGCGCAGTAGACTTCTCGATATCTAGTCCAGATGAGGGTGACGATGACGAGTGGGTGTCTAGTGAGAGCGGCGCCGCAACACCTCTCGATGGGTCGGATTCAGATGCTACGCCAGTAGAGGAGCTTCAGCAGAGGCTCTCTGCTCTTCCTGCTCAGTCAGACGCAGGTTCTGACCACGACATTGTTCATGATGTGGCTACGCCTAAGGCTGCCCTGACATCTCTCCCCCGCGTTGACACCGCACGGCCATCGCAGCAATCGTTGGCCCCAACCACGCACAATCATGGCTTTCAGAAGCACATATCCCAGGAGAACTTCCCTTCGAGCCTGATGCAGAGTGATCAGCGTCATCCGGAACCAGCCATACAGATTTCCACACCCACGCCCCCTATCGGCAAGGCGCGCTCAGAAACTCACTCTCCTCCGCGCAGGTCTCCCGACACTTCGTCCAAACGACAATCCATGACGCGCCCACCTTCCACGCACTCGATCAGCAGCAAATTGGACACACACCCTCTCATACCACATCCACTCATCCGTGGACATTCATACGGCCAGGGTTTCGCGGCAAAGCCCGCCCCTCTAGCGCCTCTTACCACTGTACTGCCAGACTCCGCGTCGGGCCAGATGTCGACAGCCTCTTCATCCCCATCCAGCATACGCGCTGGTTCTCCAACAAGCATCAGAACCGCATCTGGATCTACGAACCTTTCCTCCCCAACCTCCTCTTCACCCGCGCATCGTCAGCTACGACGTACGTCTACCTCTTCCGCCCGATCCACAGCAACTCTTCCAGCCCCGCCATCAGCTATCGAACGGAGTTCTAGTCGCGCAAACCACGATCGACAGCGCACGTTATCGACCATATCCTCTAGCTCTTCGATCGCGGCGCTCACGAACTTTGCCCTGCGCTCCACGCCTTCTCCGCCACACACCGCGGTAAAGGTCACCGCGCACTTCACTCCTTTGGATCCATCGGCGGCGACCGAGAGCATCCACCCCCTTCTGCCTCCGCCATACCTCAGCGCGCACCTCACCGTCCTCGCGTACCGCAGCCCGATCGCGGAGTCATATGACAGAGTTATCCGCGCGAAGCAGCGCAGGTGACTGCGGAGACCGTCATACGTGCGCGAGATCTAGGTTGAGGAACACTTGGTGAGTTCTCCGTGCGCGCCGTGCTTCTAGCCCGTGTCTGATGACCCGCAAGCAGTGTAGATGAACGGACTTTGTTGTTTTTACTCGGATCGCATGCGTACAAGCTCCAACTATGCTTAATATTTATCAGTTCGTGTAATCTGTATCCGCTTTTTCGAGGTCTTTGGCGATGGCCGATGAACGTCGGAGAGATGTCGTGCTGCGTGCAACGTGTTCCGTTCTGGTCCTTATCGTTCATTCTCGTGTCAGGTGGCCCTGTACAGAGGCAGAAGCTCAGACTCGCTGAGTTCACCCGTCCTCGTCATGACGACCTTGACCGCAATGCCCAACGGCGCGCGCGCCAGGGTCTTCCGTGAAGCACCGACGTCTGGAACTCAGTCAACAACGGACTTTGACCCACAAAGGTATCGACCACTCTGTCTACGTAACACACGGTGATGCATGCAGGGTCACAGGTCGTGCTATCGGAAGGCGCTCCGGTATCGCGAGTGTGCGCTCTTCAACTGAGCAGAGCCGATGTCGAACGGCGCACTCGGGCGAAACTATCATGCAAGCTGAAGTTCGGACAGGACCCAGATTCATCCAAGTTCAAATGCGTGAGGTCTTGCAGCACATACAGGCCGCTACGGAGCGGCCGGCGGCGAGAGCTGCCCGGCGCCTCGGATATTCCTCGTCAGACGACGCCGCTTCTGCATTCAACGCCTCGGTCTCGCCGCGACGTCGTCCGCGTGGAGGTGCGGATCGCAGCGCCGTTCTTTCTCGTTCTCTATCACGACATCACGGGCGAGCAATGGGGCTGCGGCTCTGTGACGGCGTCTCGCTCAGATGGAACAGGACAGTACTCCCAGTTCTTGCCACGCCTCGGCGGTCGGAGGGCGTGCCGACGCTGCATCGTTACGGTGGATCTGGCATGGTCTACGTTTGGGCGAGGTCGATGCTTCGTGCGCTCGTCGGACGCATCGCGCGCGCGCGCGCGCGTCCGTGACTTCCCCGTGTGCTCTTGCGAAGACTACTGGACGTGCGACGGGATACGCCGCTCGCCATGGCACGCTTCTCGCCCGGGGCGGGGCGTGTGGTCGCGGACAAGGTTGCGCGCATATGAATACGGATCCTGTTCTTCGAACGTCGAGGTCTACCGCGGAGCCTGCCTGCGTCCGATAGTTGATAAGCAGCTTGTCGCGGCGAAGCGAATACTCAATATCATGTAGTAAGTAGGCGTGGTGTGAGCACGGGCGGTCGCGCTGTGCATATGATGACGAGTGTATGGGATGCTGACTGCCAAGCGACGGAGCTATCTAGCCGCCAACCCAGTTCCGCTGTAGGTCCAGCTTGTGGCAACGTGGTGTCTCGTGGCCTGCGTGGCTTGTCCTGACCGGATGCACCATGCTGGACGAGGGACCGCTTCGCTGCCACCGCTACCTGCAGTGCCTGGCTCATGTGAAGCGGCGTACAGCAATTGTGCAGGCACCATCATGCACCAACGTGCATCAACCTCTGGACGTGCTCGGTGTACCCATTCGATCAAATAGGCGACGTGAGTGCGTACCTCGACACCGTGCTGCTCACTTGGCCTACGAGTCTCGGGACGTTCTCCTCACAGGGCATACAGCGAAGGCGCATGGAGCACGCGACCGCGCATAGAAGGCCGATGCCACTCCCGCTGCAGTTCGCCGTTATCTCGGCCGTCTACTCTCCACCAGAGCATCCGTCGACCGTGTGCAGCCTCGCCACTCCCCACGGCTTCTCAGTTCGCGGCGGTGCCACCTTGCGCCTCGACTTCCCTGAGTCCCTGTGGGGCACGGTCCCCTTCCGATGGGGACATCAGTCGGTCGAGCGGACGCTACTGTGGTGCCATACGGCGCATATAGTACCCCCTCAGTCACACCAGCTGACCGTCAAGTTACGGCCTTCGAGGCCGCGTATGCGATTCCTCGCTCCCGCTTGCACCCTCGACTCGCCAGCCATGCGGGGCTGGACCGCTACTTTTGCCAATCGCCAGCTGCAGAGCGGCTGCGTTCTTGATTCACTGCGGTACGAACTTGGGGCTCAATTCATGCTGTCGCGTTGGTCCTCCTGTGGCTGGGGCCTAGAACACGCCTACTATCTGCCTTTGCGTGCAAACGAGACGCTCTTTGCGTTGCGCTCCTCGTCCCGCCCATGGCTCCGCACCAAGCTCAGGCCTCGATCGCTGCGCTCTCTTGGATGAGGTCGCTAACTAGGGAGCAGAGCTACGAGTGACGCCGCCGACATGCTCATGGCCGTAGCAGTCATCCGCCGCAGTTCCTGCCAAATCGGTACTGACGAAGATAGGACTCGTCTCGGCGTGTTCATACCACTGTTAACGATCCATGGTCATTCTTAGGAACCCCGTCAGTGAAGTCCGCTCCTCAGCGTCTGGACCCGCACTGCAGTGTGCTGCCCGACGCTGGAGACTCACACTCGATGCGCATCAGCAGCAAGCAGAGTATCTGCAATGTTACGGTGAGCGTACGAGTGACACCTTGCGGCAT
Organism: Trametes gibbosa; assembly: GCA_022606055.1. Classification (NCBI taxonomy): domain Eukaryota; kingdom Fungi; phylum Basidiomycota; class Agaricomycetes; order Polyporales; family Polyporaceae; genus Trametes; species Trametes gibbosa. The sequence goes on from JABYQJ010000007.1 coordinate 94,922, forward strand.
TTACGTCAGTAGATCACGGTGTTTCCGTTAGGGATAGGTAGCCGTTTACCGGGCACGTCACGGTCGCTGTGCCAGGGCTCAGATCCAGGTGACGTCCTCGCAGCTCACCTCATCATCCCGCTGTTTAACTGGCATGCCTTCGATACTCGATGCTCCCTTTCCAGCCAGGATCCGGTCTTTACGCCCACACGGCTCGGACGCTCGGAGGCCCGTGATACTAGAACTTGACGCCGACCAGAGCCTACCACTTGCACTGCAGCCCCCCCACCCACCCACCGCTGATAATGCTGTCTTCAGAGCGGGATACCACCCCCATCGGGTCGGCCTAGCGAATCATTGTGATCATAGTATCTCGACCACCCACTCTGCAGTGACGCTGCCACCCCGCAGCCTCTCGGGCTCTCGTCTCACCACCACACATCTATCTGTATCAGAGCCGGTGTGCAAAACTCAGCGTCTACGACTGCGCCTAGACTGCATGACGGCGATGGCCGCGGCTTCCTTGTTTTCCGTCGCAACGTCGTTTGGGCGGCGCAAGATGTACCAGGCTCTTCGCCTCCTCGGTACGGGTCTTCAAAGCTTCAAGTGTTGAGGTCAAGTCGTCCATCCAACTCATTTCCACGCATGCCCTAAAAATATCAATGACCGTTCGACACGGACGCCGTGCAAGATCACAGCCATCGCAGGTGCGCACCAAACGCACGAGTACTCGTGGACATGATACGCATACAGACCGCCGACGCATGGGCGCATATCCATGTCTTCGACCGCGCAAACGTTGTTCGTCGAGAAACGGAGTATTCATGCTGTTGATTATCGCCTGGGAACCCCTCCTTCCGCTCCCTGGAACCCGAGTACTACTGCAAATCAGCCGTCTATGGTGATGGTAGCCAGTCATATGAACAACGAACAAAAATGGAAGATGGAATCGAAGACGTATCGTGAGACGTGGATGGAGGTCGTGCGTGGTGGGGAAGGCTCAGTATGCGCATGAGCAAGCGACGGGGGCGCGCAGAAGCGCAACGAGGGCAGTATAAACGACAACGTCCACGGGTGGTCGCATGGGTAGGGGGGCGTAGGTATAACTAATCAGCATTGAGTTCGGCATACGTAGGATGTACGTGCGCGTCACGTTTATAGCTCCTGCATAAGATGATTGCCAAATTAGCAATGCTCGTGTGGGCCACTTCAATGGGCAGACGTACGATCATGTTCAGGTTACCGGAGAGCAACCTGTTCTCGAGCACACAGCCGTCAGGGATGTCAATGCGCTGGCCCTCGTTCGCGACGACGATGACGGTGCCACGCAGGGTAACGTTCCGGCCAAAGTACACGTCGCCGGTGACGGTAAGATGATCAAGCTCAATAATCTTGGGGATCTTCTTGAACCGCTTTTGGAACTGCTGAATTTTCTTGAAGTGGTCCCCGAGCTTGATTACGGGCGTTGTTTCGAACATGCGATTCGGGTTGATCACGAGCTGACCGTGCTGCAAGGAGTAGATGTCGCTCTTGATGAGCAACAGGTCGGAGCAGCTCTTGACGGGGAGGAAGCGGCTACGCGGCACATTGACACCGTGCGCGTTGTTGAAGTGCTTGATCGCTGCACCGGCCGCAGTCTCGAGTTGTACAACGGCCTGACCGTCATCAGTGGTCTTGGGGTTGACGATGATATCGAGCTCCATGCCCTCGGTTTCCATGACCCTCTTGAGCGCTGCATAGTGATGACGTTAACGAATGACTGTGAGGCGGACGAATCACTACGGACCCCTCAAGTTGATCCACAAGTTGTTCGTGTTGAAGATCTTGAACTTCCGCACTGCAATTGTAGTCAGCACCGCCACGTATGATCTACGCGAATTTGTCGCGTACCCGACTTGAAGTCCTCGATGTGCTCATTCGGTACTTGAGCGACCTCGAGCAGACGTATGTGTCCCTCGTAGTCAATGAGGGTACCACCCTTGATATCGGCCTTTGTCTTATCGGTGACCTCCATGATGAACTCTGACTGAGTGTTGATCATGTGCTGAAGAATGCTCTCGTCGACGCTGTATGTTTCGTCAGTTTTGAGTCGAGCCTGCTGGGCAATGGCCAACTTACACGGCACCCAGATTGTCCGAGTTGGAGACGAAGAGATACTCCTTGCCCTCGGAGAGCAGCTGGTCAAGAACACCCGAGTGGGTCAAGGCGTTGTACAAGTCGCCGTGCCCAGGCGGGTACCAGTGCTTCTTGTCATCGTCTGCGGTGCGGGGGCAAGGGAGGAGGGTTTCCTTGAAGATACGGGGGTAGCGAGACTGGTTGAAGGTGGTGATGCGCAGTTGCTGGTTGGCGTACTTCTTGATGATCCGCAGGGTGTCCTCGTGAGTGTTGAATGATGTCATAAGGATGAGGGGGACGTCGACGCGATGGGTCGTGTTCAAATGCTCGATCTGACGGACGGTGAGGTCAAGGAAGGTCATGTCGTCCTTCACTTCGAGTGCGCTCTTTGCACCAGTCATGCCTAGGGATTGTGAGCATTGACAGCTGATGCGAGGGATGGACTTTGCACACACCCATGGAGGTTCCGAGACCACCATTGACCTTGAGGACGGCGAGTTTGTTGAGGCTGGAGGAATCGGCGGCAGGGAGTTTAGAGTAGGGGACAATCTTGTCTTCCGAAGGAGACGCGATGCGTTCCCAGTCACTGTAGGGGAGTGAGCCAATAGGCGCGCATGGGGATGGTGAAAAAACGCGTACAGTTCTTGGCTGCGAGCGCGTTCGGAGAGGTAGCGAGTGAAGAGGTAGAAGAAGGACTGCATCTCTGTGTCGAATGCCTGATAACGGACGATCTCAATCATCTGGGCGATCGGGGGTACGGGGGAGTGGGGACACACCTTCTTGGTCTCGGGATCCTTGACGGTGTTGACGAGGGCCGAGAGCTCGTTGCGCATGGCCTTGGCGGCGACGCCAGTGGTGGCGGTCTTGAAATCGATGTGGGACGCGCCGCGTACGCGGGCGTTGAAGGACTCTGTCCTGGGCATGAGGGAGTCGGCAGGCATGGTACTGGGCGGTTGATTGGTGGTGAGCGGATGGGCGCTGGAGGGACGGAGGGCGAGGAGAGAACACTCACGGATGATTTATGTGGACCGGTTTGGTGGTGTTGGTGGAGATGAGGAGGGGAAGGAGGGGGGCGGAGAGGGAGCGGACGGGGGGAGCCCGTGGTCTGTGATGACGTTTATATACGTCGAGAGCGATATCCAAAACGGGCGAAGACAGGGATATCGATCCTCTCCGCCTGGACGGACTCGGCGGCGCGGACTCGCTCTCCTTCGTCCATCCAAAATATGCGACCTCGACCTCGTCCTCGTCCTCCGTCCCGGCAGACTCGCTCCGGCTGGGCGAGCTTTCTTCCCGGATGGGCTCGCAGATGGATCGTCGGTGTCGCTCGCGCATGCTCACCCCAGCACCATCGCACTCTCCCTCCGTTGTCTCCCCGCGCAGTCTGCTCGGGCCTGCAACCGTCGTCCGCCCCCGCCCACCCCTGCCTAGCGACAGCCGGCCGACCGACGGGCTCGCCTCCGTCAGCGCTGGCCGTGGCACACCCTTCCCATTCCCCCGCCCCGCCTCCGCGCACGTCGACCAACGTGCGTGCATGTCCCAGCACCAGAGCGATCAGCACTGTCAGTGTCTTGCCGCGGTTCCTTTCAGCCCTCCGAGATCCCTCCGGAGACAGTCCAGAAAGCGAGATCGAGAAAGCAGGAAAGCAGATGGGTATATAGCGATCTGTAGCCGGTCCAGACAGAAACTAAACGGCGCGCGAGGCGTGCCATCCCCGCCTTATGTACTACCCTGCCCTCCTGTCTTACCGTCCTCCGGCTGCGGGCCCTGTCCGCCCACGCCAGTGTCCGTCCCTGCTGAATATATCGGGCCCTCTAACATCGACTACTCGTAGATCGGAACTCTAGACCGCTGATGATGCACCCATCACGCCTCCCTCGCCCCCTTGCCCGGCCTTCTTTCCCCTTATCTGCCCCCCGTGCCTTCCTCCCGTCCGAGCCCCTTCCCTTTGCGCATCCTCCTCCCTCTCTCCTCCCTTTCTTCCTTCTCCACTCTGCCACCTGTCTCCTCTTCCTGTCGCGTCTATCGCGTCATTGCACATGTCGCACGCGTGCCTCAGCCATCACTCGTTGTCTCGCGCTGCGCGTCGCGTCCCGACACCCGGGCTTCTCTACTCCACCAAGTCTACAGCCTCGCCCGTACACGACTCGCTTACGAGTACCGAGCCCAACACACTCAGCTCGATTACTCGCCCCGCGAACCCCGAATGCCTCTGCCACAGACGCGCGCTCGTACCCTGTGCAGCTCGACGTTGGACGCTCATGAGAGTTCAGTACTCCTCCGCGACATCTGTGGCCTGAGCTGTCGTCCTTGTGCCTCAGACATGTCGTCGTCGTTTGTACGCCCTGTCGCCTTCCGTCTCCTGGTCCTGGGCGGCCCACCTCTGTCCCTGGCAGATGCCACACTTTCTCTGCTGCCGGACATGCGCCCCAGCTCTATCTCCGTATTGAGGGCGCGCGGTGGTGCCTTGGCTGTTCCGTGTCTGGTTCCCAGCCATGCCCCCTTTTGGCTCTCTAGGGCGCGCGGCAAGCAATATCGCGGCAGTCGGGGCCCCCGCGTGCGAGCCGTCAGCAGCTTCCGCGGCACCGGCGTGTGTCTGGGAGGTTTGCATGTATCTTTATCGCCTTCCAGGCGGGCGTTGGGATGCCGTCGGGGAAAGGGCCCGAACAGTGTATCGCACGGTGCGGTACGCTCGACGACGCCAAGATGTTACAGGAACGGCGCCGTACGGCAGCCTCAAGTTGTGAACGACAGCGAGGGTGTCCTGTGGACCGAGTAGCCGACATGCGTGCGCGATAGTTGGTCTCCCCAACGTTCGAGCGTTCATCGGCACGCGGGCGGTAGGGAAAAGATGTACGCTGATAGTTTATCTCGAAGTATAGAGCCGCCGGGAAGATGGACGCCGAGGAGGAATTGCGCCCCTGCTTCTAAGGCATAGGATCGTCGAGCGCCGGAGTCCTTCGCCTTCAGCCCTGCGTGTTCCTACCTCCGGACTCGTGCGTTGACTTCACAATTCCTCAGGCTTGTTCAGTGCTGTGCAATTGAATGTCCAAAGGTTCAGTTCAACACAGTCAGCCATGTCTAGTCTCCGCTTCAATATCGTGAAGTATTTGAATTTCGTAGGTATCAATATTCATGCTCATGATTCGCGTATGTTTATTGGCGGATTTATGCCCGAAGCTGTAGCTAGTACGTTCGCTTCACACATCGTGTATCTTGAATGCTCAGGCGCTGCACTGGTGGACTGAACAATATATGAGAGCAGAGCTTATCGTAGTGAATGCTTCAATGCATACAGCTTGGCTCCAAAGCTTAGACTTGTACTAGTACTATCATGGACCGGGAGTTCGGACGGGACCTAGTGTTCGGACATTGCAATAAAAACATACCTTCACGCCCTTCGATAATCTTGCAATTTTGCACAATTGTACCTCTGTGTCTTCTCTAATACCTCCAAAACTTTTGAAGTAAAAGGAGGAGGTGAAGACTCCGATCTCGAGGGAACAAGTTGTCGACCTCGGGTTTTTTTCTATGCAAACTAGGGCGCTATTACCTGTCTTGTCTGTGATGGCTCTGTCAATTCTCCTGCAGATGGAGAACCTATGAATGTATGTTCCTGAAATTTCTGCGAGGTTCTCCGCGTCGTTGGTGAATGAAAAGTTGAATCATAAGAGTTGTGAAGCTCAGAGCGTGACATTCGCGCGAGCGCCTGTGCACAACTTAGAACTCCGACATGCACTTCTCGTTGCGCATCGCGCGAGCCCTCGCGCGCGCGCACACACACCAATGGATCGGAGCTCGAATGCGGCATGGCTCGGCGGCGTGACATTCCGTTACTTCTTCACATCAAAATGTCCGAACACTGGTACCCTCTCACTCGTTCGCCTCTGGTTCTCTCAAATCGCCATAAATGTCGTTCAAACTTGGTACGTCGGTAGAGGTACATTTCAAGTACCATCCATCAAAATGTCATCGTTATCTGTGGCATGGGAGATCAGAAAGCCGCTGTACACTGAGGGGGTACCCTCAGCCTGTCCGAACTCACGGTCCATGATAGTAGCGAGACCGATCAGCTAATCTCAGATCTACACGATGGCGCCTATAATATTCTGAATAGAGGATAGTACCGCTGGTACAACGTCTTCCTAACACTGTCACAAGTACTGATAGCCCATAGGTCAACCATACTCACACCTGGTATGCCCAACCAGCAAGTGGAATCTGCCACTCCAACGAGGCTGGCATCCGTCTCTCCCGCGCTGCTTTCGAAAAAACTCCGGGTGGCGGGAAGGTGCGCATCTCCTCTCATCCACACGCACACAAGCGGACTGGGCTCACCCGTCCTTTCCCGCACAAGACTGCTTCACCACGACGCCGACGCGTCGACGATCATGATCCACGACGGCGCGGACGCGCTCCTCGTCGACATCTCGCTGTGCGTCCGGAACGCGTGGAGATCGCCGCCGTGGCTGCGCGAATCCGGGACGATCGTCGTGCTCGTGGGATACGTCGAGTTTTCTGACGTACGTCCCGCGCGCGCGCACGCGTAAGACAGGCAGGGGACTGAAGCCGTGGTGGGATGCAGGACCCGCTCCCGCTCCCTGTGCTGCCGGCACATGCACCGCTCGTGAACGTGAACCCGCACCTGGTGCTGCGAGCGATTATCGCGGAGGAGGCGCCGGACCTTGATATGTCGCTGTGGAACAGGGCGATTCAGGCCCGAGAAGAGCTCACGCAGGGACAAAAGCAAGAGCTGTGAACGCATTGCAGAACTGGCTGCATACAACGGAGCTGGATCTCTCTCTCTACTTCGGGACGACGACAAGCACGCCCGCGGCGTGGGCTCACCACACCCACCACGCGACCCCGACGAAGACCGCGAGCGGGACCCACGCGACGTTGCACACATCCAACGCGAAGCCCTTCAGAACGCCTCTCCTCTTCTGCGCGACGTCAGCTTTTGCGGTTTCGCCCGTCCAGAAGAATGCTATCAACGGGCCTAGCAGCGCGGAGCGAGATATCGTCAGCCGCCGCCGACGCCCGCAAGCGGTGAACGTGCATGTTCGCGACCACGCGGCACGGGGAAACTCCTTGAAGCGCCATGCGCTCGGCGGCGGCAGGTCATAATCTGCCTCAGCAGAGTCGCGAGGGTTGAGGGACGTCCAATCGGTCGGCTGAGACGATGGCGAGGAATGGCGGGTACAGGACCGCCAGATGTTTGAGAGCAGCAGGGCGAGTAGGCTGGCGACGATGAGCGGGATGTAGATCGAGAGGTAGATGCCGAGCTGATCGGGAAGGAGGCACGGGGCATGGGCGAATGTCTGGGAGTCGGGGAAAGAGGAAGGCGGGATAAGGGAGAGCAGTTGGTAGCCGGGTCGGCGGATCCCCATGGCCATTGAGAACGATTTCACTGTGATCTCTGGTACTGAGATGGGTGGTGAGGGTCGTTTGGCATCCGTGGCTGGGAGCGTATGCACGTATTCACAGTAGTCGTGATCATCTCCGCTGCACAAGAGGGATGAAACTGGTTTGCGATGGACAGAAACTGACAGCGCATTACCTGAAGATGATCGCAGGCCGCATGCTCTGCAGCAAGAACTGCGAGGCTTGCGGAGTAAGCAAATTTTGATACCCTAATCCCCTGCCCTGTCGGATCGTCCCTCGCTCACGCAGGGGTCCACAGGAAGCACCCTCGGGCCGAGAGAGCGGGACGTGAGTGAATAAGATGCGTGCATCGTGTTCAGCATGATCTACGTCTGTAGGAAATGATGACGTGTTCAGCATCAATATTACCCCCGTATGTCCATCATGTACGTCCGATGTCGCAATGGAGGAACCCACCTTGCATGAACGTGTGTACGAACGCAGTGGTACTTTCCGGATGTGTCGGAGACCACTCGGCGTAAGATACGCCGGCATTGGCTCGCTCCCGGTCTTCGTCGACAAGGCTAGGAGCATCAATGAGGAGTACCGTGTGGTTTCCCAGAGCGATGCGTTGATTCAGCGGACCGAAGGAGGATAGGTAACGCTCCCGGGCATGGTCTGAGAAGCGGTAGGAAGGAGACGATCCTCCTAGTCTTTGATGGCATAGGTGAGGGAAGGCGGCGGCACGCTCACGGTGCCAGACACGTACCCAATATCATGATTACCGGGGATGTAATGCATAGGAAGGCTGGAATCGCTAGTGAAGATGCTTTTGAATCTTCGAATATAACGCCCATACCTGGCAGCACACTGTCAGTCCAGAGTCATCATGGGGGGCGCTGCTCAGTGGCAAGGCAATATCACTCACTCTTCATCAGACATGTCTACTCTTCCGTTGTCCATCATGTCTCCAATGAAGACCACCGAGTCAGGGCGGCGGCGCCGAGCTGCACGCCAGCTCTTACGAATATTCAGATCCACGATGAACTGGCTAAGCCGCACTAGCCAAGGTGGACGGTCTGGATAGGAGCGACGATCAAGGATTTGAGGGTCGGCAACGAGGAGGACATGAGTTGGAGGTGCAGTCAACATGCCCTATGAGAGAAACAACTGTTTCTATCAGCCTTCACCTAGCCGGAGCGGACGAGTACATACGGGGCTGGTGAAGGCTGCATCTGGCCATGGACAACTGGCCGTATGGTGATAAAATGTACATAGCTCAAACCATAGCATCACAAGTAGCCATACAAGGCGAAGAAAGTTGACAGGACGTGGTATCATGTCGGTACGCAGAATGGTCATGTTGCACTGACTATCGGGAATGTGAGGAACGCGACTGTAGCCTTACAACATAGTCGGAGCTTCGATGTAGACGAAAATCTCAGATCCTTCTTGGTTGACAAGGGTGAGGTAGCAGAGTAATGAATGGGGTGCGAGAAAGCAAGGTGGCAGAACTTGAAGCATCTGCCTGGTGCCCATTGCGCCAGCGTGGGAACGAATAGCTATTGGTGCGCGACGCCTCCACATCCCAAAATGGCAATCCTGCTTTCTCCTACATAACACACTACCTTTTGATTTTGGGTTTGAGAACGCGTATGGCAGCGGCACATGTATTTGAGGTGAGCCATATCCACGACCTCCACGAAATGGCACGCTCTAAACGCGTTATTATGTAGTATAGCAAAAGCAGTCGCGCGACGTGCCATGGTCCGCCACCCTGCAGGGGCTCTTCAATCGAGCTCGGGTCTTTGCGGTACGGACAGGTCAACCGCGGACGTTATGGGGAAACTGTAGAATGGCGGCATTGGTGTGTTGATCCTCATATTCTCCCTGTTATCTAGGCTCACTCTACATGTATGAAAGGGGATGCGTAACCCTCGATATCCTTGTGAAGCTGGCCTCTGTCAAGCTTGAGACTGTCCCTGGTTTCATGGACCTCTAGTGAGTCTAGTTACTGATTATAGTAAGAGGATAGTGCAAATACGTCCTCTATACAGCGCAACAGACCAGTCGAAGATCAGAATCGCCGTCGGGCTCAAGCGCATAGACCCCGAAGATCTTCCTGCCGCTGCCCGAACACTACCAGACCCGTCCCTATCTACTGCAGGTCCAAGTCAGAGGAAACGAAAGGCGCAGCGTGAAGCTTCTTTGATAGCATCCCAGGGCACTCCGCCTAGTTCCTCGCAGCCCAGCTTGTCGCAGCCCCCTTCATCGTCTCAGCCATCTTCCTCGCAGCCCCTTCGCCGTATTTCGGGGCTTCCAGCAGGAGCGTCTATCCCTCGACTAGCTGAAGAGGAGGACCAAGACGAGGCGCTCGAGGAAGAAAGCAGGGACGAGCTATATCTCATGATGAAGACAAGCATTGTCGGAATCCAGTACTATAAAGGTGTGTGCCTTACATCAACCGCTGCGTATGAATGCTAAATGCGACAAGGCTTGGTCGGACCTGGCGAGGAAGTATTACTTGTACGGCAGCCGACGAATCCTTACGACAGGTCAGTCTAATGCGTGGGCCCTTCCAGCACGGGACTCAGTTGACCCACAGGAACGCCATCCAGGTGAAGAACATTGGAGGCACTCAGGTATGCACACATGTGTTGGCGCTTTGCAGATACCAAAATTCGTGTTCAAGGTTGGCCATATCCCGCGTAATGTGGCAAGCAAACTGGCGCCACTCATGGATAATGGCTTGGTCACCGTTGAAGGTGTTATGCATGAAGGCAATCGTGCGTGCACATCTTGCGACTGCTAACCTCGTATATACTTATTTTGTCCCATAGTGTCTGGCTTTGCATATTCGCTTTCCATGTATGTTCGCTGTCACTCTAAGTAGACAAGATAGATCAAACGTGGAACTCACACTCATTCATAGGACGCTTAAAATCTACGGCCCTGCAGACCAACGCCAAATTCTCGAGCCCAAACTGATCTGGGCCACTCCTGGTCAGCGCGGCTTCCCTAAGCCAGGTTCAAATGGTGTGCGGGCTGTTCCGGGAGCTCCTGCTCCCCGCTCGGCGGGGGCTCGTGCAGTGCCCGGGCCCCGTGCCCCTCCTTACCCGACACCGGGGCATGCTACGTCCAGTCGCACCTCCGCATCTGCGAGTCAGCGTGCGAGAACTACCACCAGTCAGCAAGAAGCGATACGAAAACAACAAGAAGCTCTACAGAAACAACAGGAGGCACACGAGAAGGCCATGGAACTAAAACAGATCTTGAACAATCTAGAGAAGGTTGACGACCAGGGCCGAAGGACTTCGTTGCTCGACACGCTGTGTGCTGTAGACGATGTCCTCGGTCTACCCGAGCATCCCAGTCCCCCAGGTATCAGTACTGGCGAGTTGACGGTCAATCTACTGAAGCATCAGGTAGGCTTTATCACTATGACAGTTGCGAGGGAGGAACTAAGTTAGTTGCCAGAAACAAGCGTTAAAGTGGTGCATCGACCACGAGTACCCGGAGCTCCCGAAGACAGAGGGCGACAAACCAGTTCAGTTTTGGCAACTTCGCAAGGGTCAGGGAAAGGTAAGGAAGGGTGATGTTCGAGTATTCCGGGCTTGCTAACAATCTTTCGTCAGGCATATTATTTCAACAGTGAGAGCAGGTTTCTACGCGTGGTACGCGTGGATGTGCAGCCGTCCCTAACGCCGCGTTCGTAGTTGCCACCAAGACTCCACAGGAGGCACCGCCCGTGCTCGGGCGCGGTGCGCTCTGCGCGGATAGTATGGGTTTGGTACGTGTTCCGCCGATATCTTAGACTCGTGTGCTCATTCATCACTAGGGCAAAACTCTGACTATGTTAGCTTTGGTGCTCGCGACCAAGTCCGATACACCGATCGACCATTCGAACTCCACTCTCATCGGTGAGTTGTTACTTGCATATACTATGATCCCTGACTCATTTTCGCTAGTCGTCCCGTTGTCTGTGATGTCCAACTGGGAAAAGCAAATCATAGATCATGTCAAACCCGGGGCACTCACATCTTGCGTCTACTACGGCAAAAATCGCACCATGACTGCTGCAGAGCTCAAGAGGTTCGATATTGTAATCACCACATACCAGACTGTTGCGTTGGAGTATGACCTTGGGGCCGCTGCCAAAGGTGGTATCCCCGCGGCCAAGAAGCTCAAGGCCGACAAGCCCCTCTTTGATGTTTCGTGGAAGGTGCGCCTCATATAGTTTGTCAAACATGGACAGACGAAGACGGCATTGTGTGCAGAGAATAATCCTCGATGAGGGCCACAATATTCGTAACCCGAGGACGAAGATGGCGAAGGCAGTATGCGCATTGACCGCTCAACGGCGCTGGGTGCTTACCGGAACACCGATCGTGAGTCCCATGAATTCATATACCATAAGATTGCTGACCGTAATGCCGCAACCAGATCAACTCACCCAAGGTTGGTTGATCACTACTGTTGAATCGACGCGGTTTCTGAACTGGCATTCAGGATTTAGGCTCAATTCTGACTTTCTTGCGCATCTGTCGGCCACTCGACCAGGAAGACTTTTACAAGCGCATGGTTTTGCGTCCTCTGAAGGATGGGGATCCTGCTGGCGCTGAACTTATGCGTGTACGGCACTTCAGTTTTTTTTTCATTGCTCCGAAGCTAATGGTGCGGAAGGCCTTGATGAGCCATATATGCATCCGGCGGACAAAGGAGGTATGCATAGCGAAACCCGAAACTGTGACGAAAATCTGACGCGTATATCACAGATGCAAGACAAAGACGGAAACCCCTTGGTGCCGTTGCCCCCAGTGAGCATTACTACAAGTAGTCTTCGACCATACTCTCAACGCTCAATGTTCTAACCCTAGGTCGAGATGACTGTAGTGCCTGTCGCGCTTACAACCAAAGCCAGAGTATGTCACCCATGTACTGCATCGCCCGCAAACGTCACTGATGGCAAGCAGGAGCTGTATGACATGGTAGAAGAGTTATCCAAGGAGCGCGTTGGCAGCCTTCTCGAGCGTCATGGATCTATCCACGCTGCCGCGGTACATTCAGACCCTCTCCTGAGAGAGCACGCGTACATGTCTACTGACCAACTACCATCTAGGTTCAGTCCAATGTGCTCAGTCTGCTCACCCGAATGCGTCAACTGGCGCTCCATCCCGCCTTGCTTCCTCCCAACTATTTGCAACAGTTACAAAACCCCGAGGCTAGTGAAACTGCTGAGGAAGGTGCAGCCACGCCTCCCCATATTAACCCTCAGGAGCGGATCCGATTGCAAAGTGTGCTTGCGCAAGGCATTGAGGACAGCGAGGAATGCCCTATATGTTTCAGCGAGCTGAACGAACCCCGGATTACATTCTGCGGACATATGTTCTGCTTGGCCTGGTGAGTGTACACACGGTGTCTCATCGCCCATAACGTTCACGTTACACCATCCGCAGTATTTCTGAAGTGATCGAGCGGGATCCAAAGTGTCCAATGGTACGACTTTGCCCGCTCGGACTAGGTTGCGCGATTGACAATAGCACCAGGATCGACGATCGATCACCTCAAGCAGTCTCGTTGAGCCTGCACCTCCCACGGATTTGACACAAGCTCCAGTGCGCTTCGACGAGGAGGATGAGAATGTTGAAGATGAAGACAGCAACCTGCGAAACGGATCTTCTGCGAAAATCGACCAGCTTGTAACACTATTGAGGCTTACGCCTGAGACCGACAAGTCGCTCGTGTTCTCTCAGTTCACCGGATTCCTTGATAAGGTTTGCACGGCTCCAATTTCTCTGCGAACACTACAATAACTCGGTATGCTCACAGATTGCTGAGACGCTTCAGAAAGAAGGGTGATCGCCACCTCTGTATGTTTTGGCCCTTGAGCTAATTCATCCGTTCGATAGCATTCCCTACGTTCGCTTCGATGGTAAAATGTCTGCGCGCCGTCGTCAGGAAACCATCGCCAGGTTTTCCGTCCCGGTCAAACCCGACGATAGTGTCGCCGGACCTCCGTCGAGTCAAGCCACCCAACCCTCGTCTAGCCAGGCTATCATGACAACATTGTCACAGCGCCCTGCACGCCGGCGTACTCGCTCGAACCGGTCGACTCTCCTGGACGAGTCAGGTGATAACGACAAGGACGACGAAATCGTTATGATTGACACCGACGGTGATGAAGACGACTCGGACGACTTCATCTTTGATGAGGACGTTCCGTCCGCGCGCACGCTAACCAAAAAGGGAAAGGGCGTAGCCAAGGGGAAGGGCAAGGCTAAGAAGACCATGAGCGTAGACGACCTTGTTCCAGAGCATACTCCTCCAACAGACGCTGTCAATCCACGTGTTATGCTCATCTCGCTCAAGGCGGGGGCGCTCGGACTGAACCTGACGGTTGCGAACAATGTCTACTTGTGAGTGACCTGAAGACGTGTTCGTTGTGCAATAGCCAACTTATAACATCGCGTAGGATGGATCCGTACGTCTCATTGTCTTGGGATCGGCCGATGACTCACTGCGGTTATGTAGCTGGTGGCAGGAGGGCATCGAATCGCAAGCGATTGACAGATGCAATCGGTCAGCCCATGTCTTGCCACAAAGCGGCCCTCCTCTCTGGTATACTGACCATGTTATGTAGGATCGGTCAGACGAAGCCCGTCCGTGTCTATCAACTTATCGCTGAGAATACCGTCGAGTCGAAGGTAATTGGGTCCTACCACGACGCTTAGGGGCCTGCATCGACTCAAACGATACTTAGGTCATTGAGATCCAGGAGAAGAAGAAGAAACTCGTAGACGAGGTCATACAATTTGCGTCACGCCGCGCGTTCTTTCTGATTTAATAGAAACCTCACAGGCTTTCTCCGGAATCAAGAACGCTGCAACTCAGCGCCAGAAGAAGGAAGCCCGTCTTCAAGGTTTGTTTGTCTCCAAGAATATCGTCGTAACCATTTTATCACATTCCTGCCAAACAGAACTCGTCCACCTGTTCGGTCTGCAGAAGGACGCTCGTGCTCAGGCTCAAGGCAGTGCAGAACAATCCCAGAGCACCCTCGATGGATGGCGGGGTTGAAGAAGGCTGACGAACACCTTATCCTTCGTCGTATAGTATTATCCTGGCAAGATGCAGACTCCTGAATATCATCTGCCTAGTGCCTACGGTCAAATTGCTCTATAATCACTCGTAGATTCTTGCTCCATGTAAATTACTGTACCTTCACGTTAAATCCCCATCATCTTGACATGCGTTGTTGAATAGGCCGCTACGTATGTCATTTAGCAACGACCATAACCTCCTCGCCCTGTTCAGTAGCATGCGCAGGTATTGCGGCACCTTCCTGGAGGGCCATCGATGTAGAGTCCGAACTTGGTGTGGATTCATGACGAATGAATTTATCGTTCGAAGATCGTGCTACCCCTCAAGCATTTTGAGAGTTCGGATCCAGAGAACACTATGATGATTATCACTCGACACGAGCAATCAATGAACCTAGGGCTACACAGGGGGTATCTCGGGATCGGGAGCGTCCATGTCGAAGCCTGTCCGCCGCACCACCGCCAGCCCCTCCTCCGTCAGTGTGATATGTCGAAGCTCGTCCCTCTTACGCAGCTGGGAGTTGCGCGTGAGGCGGGTACCCTCGAAAAGTCCGCTGGCGACGCTCTCAGCTACATTGACGTCATCAATTTGCACTAGGTGCCGGATCCAGGGCTCGTAGTCAACGAATATCGCGCTCGCGTCGCGCACGAGATCCTCGCGGGGAACTCTAAGTTTGTCCAGAACGGGAAGCATCGTACCGCAATGCGCGGCAAGAAGTGGGTGCACATGGGGGGTGGGGTCGCGAAGTTCGGCTGGGGCTAAATAATGGTTCTGGGAGAAGGAAAGGAGCTCATTGGCCATGGCTTCGTCCCAGTGGTACGTCGAAAGGGCCACCGGGAGGTCTGTGTCCATGTCGTGGGGCGTCGCGACAAGAGGAGTGAATCCAAGCAGGTCATCAGCAGAGGGAGATGCGCTGCTTGCCAGAAAGTCCTGTCGGGTCCGTTCATGAGCCTTATAGGGGATGTGGCAAAGAATGCCTGACCCACTCTTAAGACTTCCTTTCCAGGTCGTCGCAGGTCGCTGTCTACAATAGAAACGAAATCGGTGCATCTCGCGATGCATTTAAGCCACTGGATCGACTGGTGTTGGTCGATCTCTGCGGGGGCCTGAGACACCAGCGGTAGTTCACCTTCCAATGCCGCACCTAGCTGTAGATGGTTGATAGCCTTGCGTAGATCCCGGGAAGGATGTACTATGTGGTCAGGGTGTAGTGCAGAATCGGCACGGCATTCCTCCGCAGCGTTGAAGTCATTCTCGTATAGTTTCTCAGATGCGCCTCGGCCGAGGAGACGGTTCTCAGCGAGACAGAGTGCTTGGAGATAGGACACAGCTAGTGGCGTAGGACAGGGCTCAAACACCAAAGTTGTCTGCAGCGGGAGGTCTCGCAATGGGATTAACGATGTGTCTTGAAAAGTAGTCATTGGTGTGGGCAATAACAAACGACAGCCAGCGACTCACCGCTGCATGTCAAGACGACCGGTCGCCGACACTCTTTTATGATCCTGAATAAAGCTGGCCAGAAATTCGCATCCTCCTTATACAATACATCCACTTCCTCCACCAGGATGAGAGACTGTTTCACCACTGACAATACCTCAGACTTGACGTGCCCAGGCTCCTCACCCTTCTGCGCAGGGGATACTGCACGTTGACTTGGAGAGTCTTCTCCCTCGTCGTCGGATACGATACGTTTGACGAAGATGTTGCGCTTGGGACGGATCGCCTTCTCTCTTTGTTCATCGCGAGCGGGTTGTGATCGATGTTGCGTCGACTTCACCAGGTGATTCTTCCCTACGTCGCCAATAAGCTTGCTGAGGGCGACCCCACTGCGCTCCCCGATGCCAGGGTAGACTTCAAAAACGTCCCACCCCAGCTCTTCTGCACAGGCATACACTGCTGCGGTTTTCCCGCACCCATGTGGACCAGACAAGAGAATGGTGTTATAGACGGCGGAGCCAAACTTGGCCGGCCTATACGAGGAGGGAGGAGCCAAGTCCAATGGCTGTGATGCTGGGTCATCGGTCGATTGAGATAATGGAGGGGGACTTGAAGGCGGCTCGTCTAAGTAATCGTTGGTCTCGTCGGATTGAAGTCGTGATAACCTTGTGGGAACGAAATCGCTGAAGCTGCTGAAGTCGCTGAGTTCGCCTTCGGACTCCAGGACAGCCTCCAGTGGTAGCTCGTCGTCAGTGGAATCATTTGCTATCCATGATCCCTCCCGCTCCTCCGAGGTCGTCTGACGCCGTTTCTTCTGCACTTCACGGATAATGCGAGGCCGCTTCGCACCCTTGCCTTTCCTCTTGACTGAATGTTCTGCTTTTCGTTTGCCCTTGAGATCCACAGCAACGTCAGCGGTGTACTCGTCGGAGCGGGCAATATGCAGCTTCGACGCGAGCAGCCAGTCCCGCAGGTAAAGAGCAGACCGCTCGTTGCCCAAAATTTGGTTGGCACGTAGAGGCCTCCACTTGTCGTTCCATAGCAGGTGAGATGCTGTGGATGCGTCGGTTGTCTCCACGCTCGGAGAGGATATTTCATAGAACCGGTTGATGGCGGGAAACCGCCGATGTGCAAGCGGTAGGTTTGCAAGATGGCGCGCCTTTGCGCCAGCGTCCAGAGGTAGCGCCGCGGTAGACCGGAGACCCACAGGTTTGTGCGCGGCATGATCGTTACATCCTCGCATGAGTTGGGAGTAGCTGAATGCGTCTTCGGTATCTGCGACCCGATTTCGGAAGAGACGTTGTGAAGGTGCAGTTGCTGTAGTGTTAAAGACGCTCTGAGGCCCTCGGATGTGTTGCGTGAATGCGTCTGGGAATGGTGCGGGTGGTGCGGCAGAGCCAATGGGGGCAGGTTTCTGAGATGTTGGTCGTTCATCTGGTCGTCTCTTGGGTGCAAATATAGAGTATAGGGGTTTGGGGGGATGTTGCGGTAGGAGTTTTCGGGGTCGTACGGGAGAGTGCAAGGGCGAGCTGTCGGGCACGAAGATGGGGACGTCTTTACTGCCACCTACGGCGTCATGAGCGTGAATAAACTAACCGCCTTGTGAAGAGCTGAAAGCGCACTAAGAACGTCCTCCCCTGCCGTTGCCAGGCTTCCGCCATCAGTAGGGTACGGGCTAGATGGTGCCGGGCCAACGCTAGGGTCCCTCAGAGGCTCCGCGTCCGAGGAATCGATCTCAATGACATCATCAGTCCCTACAGATTCGTTCTCGGAGGTTGCAGCAGATGCCGTAGGTGTGTTCTTAAGGCCGAAGGCATCCCACAGCGAAGTCTGGCGGGACTGCAGTCCGTGTCGAACGAAGTTGAGTCAAGATGCCGATGCGAAAACTGAGCACTGACAGAGCTGTCCTTCTCCTTCGTGCTCTTCCGCGTCCTTTTCCTCTTCGTCGTCTGTGACATGGGCCGCGCGGGGGTAAGAAGTAGTGTGTGTGTGGCAGGCCAGGCTAGCCACCACCGTTCCGCCGCGTCGACGCGTCAAATGCACGTGATCATAATTTCCGCCGGCCCTGAAGTGACCTCAGGGGGGTTTATAAACCCTGTCAGCGCCCTTCTCTGCCCTTCAATGGACTCGTCGATGCAGCCAAGATGGCTCGGGACGGCGAGGTACCCCAGAGTCCGGTGAGTTTCATTTCTCCTCTTATGTACAATGTGTCTCATGTATCGTTAGCCATATGCCAGAGACGTCGGAGATATGCCTGAGGCCCAGAGAAACCCGCGCAAGAGATGCGACGGGGACTGCGGCACAGCTCAATCGTCCGGGACGCTCCAGTGATGAGTGGCCAGGGCCTCGAGTATGTGTAATCTTTCTTGACAGACCTTTCGTCACTGACAGCCTTTATCAGTGAGCCCGGGTAGTTTGCAGCTGTGCTCAGCTTGAAGTGTCTGGATCGTGCAGTTCCACGAAGGAACTCGATTGGCATGGCGAGCATGGGGGGCGGTCGCATGAGCGACTCGCAGGCCAGAACTGCCCGAGAGCCTTCATGTGAGTTTCTTTGTGAAGCCTTGGTCGTCATTCCCTCATTCCATTACAGTGGCGCCTTGTTGCTGCAGTGCGTATCAGCGCGCAGCTTAGGATCGTGAAACGGTCAACCGGCCTGATAGGTCAAGAACCTTCTAAGGAATTCCTCAGAGGTGTGCTGGCGACCGAGTACGTTCGTCGAGAACGCACTCGGCGGTCAGACAGAATACAAATCAAATACACCAGGACCCCTCCGGCGCACACACCGCTCAACGCCGCATGGACTACTGTGGGCCCGTATCGTTAACGAGCAGGAGGACATGTTACGTTTGTGTGTAGTGTGTGTGCCCGTATGTGTAACGCGATCAGGTCAATTGAATTGCTGTTACGCATGCATATTCTTCTTGACTGCACTTGTGACTAAGCAAAGTGTGGCTTAGCGCCGTCAATACAGTCTCTGCTCAATGCTGTGATTTGTGCGTGTGAGGTGTAAAGTGTGTGTTGTGCAACATGGCCATGTACGTATATTCTACGGTCGTCGGACTGATATTACCTTGGCGAAATAGGAACCTGCTTAGTTGAGGGCATGTGGTATGTGTGATGGCAGCTGGGTATACGTACATATTTGACCATCGCCGTAGGGTTTTGCATGCGGGATGGCACCGTGGCCCACTGAACACATTAATCACAGAGGTCCTGTTATACGACAGTGGCGACTTATACCCTACAAACGGGAATACAATACGGGAACGGCGCGTTTCCCCAGGTCGCTGGTACTACACCCGAGGCTTTGCGCTTTCGATTCCGACCACGTTCGGAATATGTCGTCCACTCGGAGCCCGCGTAGAACGTGCCAGCAAGCGTCCGACACGCCGCGGTTCGTAGCCGGCTTATCTGCGTGTAATGCCGAACTCCTGAGTGTGTCACCGGCTCGAAGTCTGTACGTGTCTACGCTTACCACCCGATACATGTCCATGCCCTGATGCGTGCACGGCGCGAGTCTGATGATGTTCACCGCTCCGCTTCAGCCCGCCACGGATACGAGGGCCGGATTTGGTACTACTGTTCGAGAACTCGTGGATCGGTCGGACGGCCGGGCGACATGAGGCACGCGGATCTCGCAGCTTTTCCGCCGGATTGCAAGCTCTTGATCAAACAGAGGGACTGTGCGCCTTGGACCTTCCCTCCCTCCCCCCTCACAACAACACGGCTGGATGTGAACCTGCTACACTGCAGCTGGTCACAAATCCGACGACGTCGTAACGTGAACAGGCGCAAGGGTTGAGCGCTGAGCGCTGACCACTGACCATGGGCATGCGGGTAGCGAGGAAGTGCTTGCGGTTCGAACTGCATATATACGCATAATACATATATACAAGAAGGCGTACATGCGCTCGTCTCAAACAACTCGGTACATACTCCAAGCAGACAGTCCACGTTAGACAGATACACCCAAAGCGAGACGGACATAACACTACAAGGCCCTGATCTATAGCTGGCTACACATACATATGCTGCACAGATCTCTCTCGCATTTCCCTACACATTTGCAAGCGCTGCCCGCAACTCTAGTAAGAACGTCAACCACAACAGAGTCCCAGACATGCGCTCGAATCATGCGCTCAACCGCACGGAGTCGTCCAAAGTCCCACCAGCCCATCCGCGCCCCCAGGGCGTGCCCACACAAGTACTCCGCACAGACCAGGCAATCCCCTTCCCCCCCCCCCCCCCCGCTCTCCCCGCCCCACCAGCATTCACGTCAGCCACCACGCGCACACAACCCACAGTACGCCCGCCGGCCACACGATGTAGCCCAGGTCCAGACCGACCCTGCGCACGAACGCACGTTTCCGCCCTCGGCGCGGCCACCCCGCGGCAGCGGCCCGCTCGCGCAGGCTCGGGCGGCGGCGCACAACCCAGCGCGGCAGCAGGTTCGCGACGGATATGCGCCGCCGCACGCCCCCGAGCGAGAACGTGAAGGCGAGCGGCGGCGCGGCTCGCCCCGCGCGCCCCTCCCCTCCCTCCGCGTGCGCGAGCTCCTCCGCACGGTCATACCCCCGCGCAGCGCGCGTGAGCCGGCGCGGGTCGTGCCGCCCGCTGGCGAACTCGTCGTGCTCGTGCCCGTCATCCCCGTCGCCCGCGCCTGCGCCCACACCCACGGCGAGGCGTGGCAGGAGGCCGCCGCCAAGGGGGCCGTCGTTGGTGGACGCGTCGTCCCGCGGGTGCGTCGTCGTCGTCGTCGCGGCGCGGAACGTGGGCGTGGTAGGCGTGCCGGCGTCGCCGCGCTTGCCGCCGCTGCCGCCTGCGGCGGGGAACGAGAGGGGCGTGCGGACGGTGCGCGGGATCTCGTCCGTCGGGCTGGAGATCGCGCGCGGAGAGTGTGGGGTGGTGGCGAACCCGGGGGTCTGGAAGGACCAGTCGGGCGCGAAGGGCGTCGGGGGGTGGTCCGATGGCTGGGCGGGCGGCCAGGGCAGGGTGGGCGGGAGCGTGTGCAGGGAGATGGACATGCGGAGGGCGCCGCGCGAATGGTGTTGGGGGAGTGTGGTCGCGCGGGGTTTGCGGAGGCGGAGGATGACGAGGGCGAGGGCTGTGAGGAGGAGGAGAGGGGGATATCGCCGGGTGTATACGCTGCGATAATCGGGCAGGAAACACGGGGTCGCGGCGGATGCGGGTGTGCCGGGATGTGTTGGAGAAGCGATAGAGAGGAGCTCGAACCCGGGGTGCCGCAGACCTTGTGCTGGCGAGAACGTCTTGACGGTGATCTCCCGAACGGGTTTGGACGCGTTGCTTGGTTGTGGCGAATCTCCTGCTCCTGCAGGTGCTGGTGGTACATGCATATAGTCACAGTAGTCCTTGTCATCCGCACTACCACTCGCCGTTACCGTCCGCACGAAGGATGGTTGATAGATGGCACACACCTGAATACAAAACTTGGACGCAAAGTCTGCAACACGAAAGCACTCGTCTTTTTCCCGAGCATGTTTTGGTAGCCGGGCCCTACTCCTCGATGAATATTGCCCTTCTCGCGCAAGGGCCCGCATGTTGCTTGGTCCGGGCGATACAGAGGTATATGGGTGAAGACGATCGTGGGCCGCTTCTGGTGCTCTGTTGGGACGAAGAGGTGAGACATACGTGTACACGGTTCTGGCGAACCGTAGTACCATCTTGGAGGGTCCGCAGGAATTCGACAGCACCGTGTGGAATGGCCGACCACTGCTCATAGTCACCGTACTTGGCGGCCCTCCGGTAGTCTTCTTCCGCGAGGCCCGCAGCGTCGAGCATGACCAGCGTATGATTGCGCAGGACCACGGCCTGGTTCAACGGGCCAAGGTGGGCCGTCCATCTACTTCGCGCCTGGCGGGCTCGTGCAGGGTCGACGTTCAAACTGAGATGGACGTTGGTGTTGCGGTCGCACAGCAATCAGGAATGCGGACCGGCACGCACCCGACATCGTTGTTGCCTGGTACGTAGAACGCGGTGACACTGCGGGGGAGATGGAAGATGCTCTTGAAGCGGCGTAGGTTGCGGTCGTACCTGGGACATGGAGAGGCCGCATGTGAGCATGTGCATGGGATGACGATCGAGAGATGTTCTCACTCCACATCCGACCTGATCTGCTTCCAAGGGGCGAGGATGTCTCCGAGGAAGATGACGACGTCGGGATTGGACCGCAGGGCAAAGTGCCAGCTCCGGTTGAGAGCGAGATTGGTGAGGAACTGGCGGAAGGCGCGGAGGTTGAGGGGGCGGGAACTGGAGGGATCGCGGACCTGGGGATCTGCGAGGAGGAGCACATGTGCGGGGGAGTCGTGATGCTTCAGACGAATGACAGAATGTGTGGGCATTCGCAATGGGAAGAAGAGGATGAGAGAGACGTACTGTCTCCGTCGCAGGGTCTGGCCATGCACAGGAGCGGAGGGCGAAGTGGAACTGCGCTAGCTCGCACCAGAGGACGAGGGACGACCAGAAGAGCCTGAGCCAGTCGAGGATGCCCCAGCGAGCGAGAAAGAGGTCGCGTGTGCGCCGCAGCGGGCGGAGAGACGGCGTGAACATGGGAGAAGGGGGCTGGAAGGGGATAGGTGTGCTTGCGGGGAATGTGGTCGAGGCGCGGGCGATGCGCGGGCGGGTATGAGGAAGCGAGGGTATCTCGGACGAGGGAGAGGCAAAGTGGCAGGAGCTGGGTCGTCTGCACTTCTATTCGCAGACCCTGCACACGTGATCGTGGCTCACGCACAACGTCCCCCTCCGCATGCATAAACGAGCTAATACAGATCACAAATGTACAGAAGACGCTGGCCGCAACACCGCCACCACCCCAGACACCAAACAAACGACCATGCACACCGTCGCGAACACGCTCGTGCTCAGCGCGAACCGCGCCCACGCAAAGCATAGCACCCCCACCAGCGCCAGCACGAACCCCACCGCCGCCAGCCACATGCACAGCGAATGGCAGTGGTCCAGCAGGTGCGTCGGCGGCTCCCCCCGTCGGAACGGGCCCACCTGCTCCAGATGCGGGTCAGACGAGAAGATCGGCGCCCGAGACTCCGTCTGCGTGCCCTGCCGCGAGCGCGACTCTGAGCCAGAGCCAGAGCCAGAGCTCGCGCTGGAGGGCGAGCCCGCAGCCCCGCCGCCGTGCCCCGCCTCGACCTTGCGCTCCTCGCGCTTCGCGACGGTGAGCTTGTACCGGATGAGGAAGAACGCGGCGAGGAAGGAGATGATCGCCGCAAAGACGTGCACGACGAGCGCGCCCGTCAGCGCCGCGTTCGCCACCTGGTCGATCGCCCGCTCGTCGTCCGGGTCGTCCGGAACCGTGCTCCCCAGCAGCTGCGCCTCCATCGCCGCGAAGAACGTCGTCTGCGCGCGCGCCGGGGGTGAGCTCAGCGCGGCACGGGAGCCCGAGGCGTGCGCGTGTACGCACGATCACGCTGATCAGCTGCAGCCTGTCCATCCAGGACTGCACGAGCTCGTTCATGGCCCGTCGCCGCGCCTTCTTGTCCGTCTCGTCCTGGTCCTCCTGCGTCCCTGTGCATTGCGATCACGAGCGGTCAGCGGAGACGCGCCATCACGGGCCGCAGGGTCTGACGCACATCTTCGTGTCGGGTTTTCGCCCCCGTTCCCGTTCGGCGGGACGTACACCGGCTGTAGGTCCATATCCTGCGGGAGCGAACGCAGGCCCCGGCCGAAGAGCCTCACGGGCGAGCGCGCAGGCGAGTGTGGCATTGAGGCCGGCTCCTCCGTCATCTTACGGTCTGCGGGCGGTACGACGCAGTCTAGTAGTAGCGTCCCTGGGTTCGCGTCGTCAGTGCTCGCTCGAGGTACGCATCTGACCGGCGTGGGCTAGCACTCACCGTACGCGCTATTATTGTCTCCTTTGTTTCGTGTGCGTTTTGGTGTGCGACCATCTGCAGCAGGTGTCGCACCTCTCGTCGGGCGTGGGGGTTCTGCGGAACGCACGAGTCCCACGGCGTGCGTATATACGTGCGCCGAGCTGCTTCGACTCCGCGCAGAACGCCGTCACGGTGTAGGCCGGATTCGCACCGGACCTGCACACACTTCGCGTTCGGATGCCGTGGCGCGTGTCCGCGCCAGACCTTGAGAAGCCCGCCACGCGCAGCAGCAGTTGACGAGAGGATGATGGTGAGATCGCCTTGCGGCACTGGAGTCCCTTGCTCGTCAGAGCGACCGGCTGGGACCCAACGTCCCAGGGACTCCCACAGGCGGTGCTGCAAGATACATACTCCTAGGATTGTACCCCTCAAATAGCATTTTAGTGAATATAACAGAAAAGAACAATATCAGTAAGCTCACTCAGTCACTGAACCGACTACGATCATCGTGCAGTGGCCCAAGAAAGTAAAAACATGACAAGAGTGGGATTTGAACCCACGCCTGGATACCCAGATGAGAAACCCGCTGAAGCAGGCAAGCTTTCGCTTGAGTCACACGCCTTGGACCGCTCGGCCATCTTGCCATGCCATCTGTGTAGGATGATTGAATACATCAATGGGTTCATTTATGTCATTGGTACATCTGGTTAGGAACCAATTTGAACTGATCAGCAAGTTCAACCGCTACTGCAGTGATTAGTACCACATGACCACCGCTAAGATCGTGTATGGGACCGCCTGGTGAGCCAATTGCCCAGAAATCTTCATGTAATGTAGGTTTTGGCTACCCTATTGACTGCTCAATCGAATGCAGGAAGAAAGACAGGACAACGGCCCTGGTTGTCAGTGCGGTCCTCCACGGATTTAGAGCGATCGATACAGGTGCGTGCCAAGTTCGTAAAGTATTAAACGGTACTCGGCTGATCCCCGTGCACCAGCGTGTCAGCCAAAACACTACCGGTACGGCACGGTCGCAAAAGCGTCAGTGATCCATCGCGTTGAATGCGTGCTGTGAAGCGAGGACCTGGTAGGTGCCGCGCTGCACACCCTCCAGACGGAACACGGCATCAAGCGAGAGGACCTCTTCATACAGACCAAGTCAGTCCACCTCCACGCACCGTACGTCTGGGGCACACACCCACTGACCTGGGCCGGCGATGTCGAGGTACACGCCGATCGGCGGCCAGGACCCGGCCCAGCCGCTCCCGTACGACCCGCAGACGGACGTCGAGAGCCAGATCGAGGCCTCCGTCCGGACCTCTCTCGCGAACTTGCGCACCACGTACCTCGACAGCCTCCTGCTGCACTCGCCGCTGCGCACGCTCGCGCAGACCCTCGCCGCCTGGCGCACGCTCGTGCGGCTCCAGGACGCGGGGGTCGTGCGCCGGATCGGCGTGAGCAACACGTACGACGTGAGCGTTCTGGAGGCCCTCGAGCACGAGGGGGGGAGGCGCGCCGATGTCGTGCAGAATCGATGGTACGAGGGGAATGGCTGGGACACCGACGTCTGGGCGTATTGTCAACAGCGAGGCGTACAGTACCAGTGAGTCGTTCGCTTCGGGGATGCTTCAGGTTTCCACGCTCACGCGTCTGTCTAGGTCGTTTTGGACCTTGTCTGGCTCTCCGGCTCTCTTGCGACACCCGAGCGTTCGTGCGATTTGCGCAGCGCAGGGTTGCACGCCAGCCCAGGCCCTTTTCCGCTTCGCGCAGTTGCACGGAATCACGCCTCTGTCGGGGACGACCAGCGAGAAGCATATGGATGAAGACATTGCGGCGGAGCATATAAATCTGGACAACGTGGAGCCCTCAGTAGCTCAGGTGTTAGCATTTGTCCGTCCGTGCAGTAGTGGATATTAGCGGTGAACCTATGGCAGCAAGTGATCTCAGTGTCGAAGGGCATTGCACTATGCACCATACTTGAGCAGTTGTTCGCTGAGCAGACGCAAGGGCAGAGATCCAGCTGAACTTGAGACTATGATACATTACGGGCACATCTAGGTATCAACTGTTCAAGAAACGTTCACTTAACCATCTACCCTCCCATACTCAAGCGGCGACGGCGACCCCCTGCATGATCTTTTGCGTCAGACCAGGCGCAACCTTGGTCGCGTCCATGGGCTGGAAACTCGGGATGCTCAAGTGCAGCTTGTGCGCGCGGCATTCGGCAAGGAAATCCGTGAACATCTGACATGACGCCCATGAGCACCTGCACGTCACATAAGCTATGGAAGAACATACCTCAATGGTGTCGAGCGGACCCCCCGCGCTCTCGGGGTGGAACTGCACGCCCCACACCTTCTTGCCCGACTCCGGCGTGGACTTGATGCCTTCGACAGACGAATCGTTGCAGTTGATGAAGAACGGCTCCCACCCAGCCGGGAACGGGTCCTCGAGCTTCAGCGCGTACTGGTGGTTCTGGCTCGTGACGTACACCCGCCCAGCCTTGATGGAGCCCGCCGACGCAAGCGCGAGCACGGGCTGGTTGTGGCCGCGGTTGCCGAACATCATGCGGTACGCCTCGAGCCCGGCGGCCATGCCGATCACCTGGTGGCCCATGCAGATGCCGAAGATGGGCTTGTCCCACTCCTGCATCGTGCGCCGCAGGTGGACCGCCGCCTCCATGCAGTGGTTCGGGTCGCCGGGGCCGTTGCTGAGGAAGAGACCATCGAAGCGGTCCCGGATCTGGTTGAAGTCGTAGTTCCAAGGGAGCACAGTCACAGCCGCGCCACGGCGCACGAGAGAACGGAGGATGTTCGCCTTCGCACCAAAGTCGAGCACGGCAATTTTGACGTCGCCGGTAGGGTTGAGTTCGTATGGAGCTTTTGTGGACGCCTGTGCGACGAGGTTCTCCGTCGTGGGGTCCCAGTACTCCTCTGCAGCAGGAGAAGCGAGTGACGCGTCATTGCCTACAGCGAGACGGCCGAGAGTTGTGCCCTGGTCGCGGAGGAGAGTCGTGATGGCACGGGTATCGACACCGGTGATGCCAGGGATGCCATTGCGAGCACACCAGGCGGAGAGGGATTCGACGGCAGTGTAGTGGGAAAACTTTTCAGCAAGATCGGCGACGACCACAGCAGAGCACTGGATTTTCTCGGACTCGAGGACGACCCCGACGTCCTTGTCATCGACGGCCGTCTTGTTCTGAGGGACTCCGTAGTTCCCGATGAGGGGGGTGGTGAATACAAGAATTTGACCGCGGTATGAGGGGTCGGTCATCGATTCGGTGTCTGGTGTTATGCCACGTCAGCATTGACTTGTGCTTTTGATTATTTTACGCGCAACTCACAAGAGGTGATGGATGTAGAGAACACAGTCTCTCCCCAGATACTTTGCGGGGCTCCGAAGGAGCGGCCATTGAACGACTGACCCGTCTTCAAGTGGAGGACAGCGGGAAGTGAGGTGGACGGAGATGAGGCATGGGTAGCAAAGCCCCGAGAGAGACGAGTGAAACGGATGAGATTGTGGGCCAACATGTTTGGACGATGAAAGTTTAATGACTGAGCAGAGAAAATACGAGGTCGCTGAGGTAACTGCAAGTCGAGCCTGTCAGTACGACCAACTTGACACGTAGAGGTGATAACGTACTCGTCACGAGTGTTTTGCGTGAAAGTCATGTACGAGCGTATTCGCTCAGGTTAGCGGGTTGGGTCGACAAGTCTGCGAGGATGTGGAGCACGGTCAAAGAATTTTATGCGGTGACTCGGGCGCGTATGTCAGTTTTGTATGCTTTCCCACGTGGCCCCGCGTATCATTCGGAAGCCAATCGAGGCCTTCTTTTACTAATAGTAAGGGATGTGCAAACATGTTAGAACAGTAGTGATGATCTTATATATTTGGCAAGTATAGATGTAGGCTAAGTTCAACACATAACCATATTTGTCCTGTATGGTTAGAATTCTGGCGCTGCTTATTGC
The DNA here is from genome assembly GCA_022606055.1 of Trametes gibbosa. NCBI lineage: Eukaryota > Fungi > Basidiomycota > Agaricomycetes > Polyporales > Polyporaceae > Trametes > Trametes gibbosa. The sequence continues at coordinate 122,733 of JABYQJ010000007.1, forward strand.
TGCGCAGACATCACGACCAGGTTCTAGCACTGCAGCGGTACTCATACTGTTTGACCAGTCCATAACGCACTTTTGATGACGCTGCCACAATGAACTTCTTCGACGCTTACGATGCCCCCGGAACAACCACCCCACCAGCGAACGGGCAGCCGAGCCTGAACGAGGAGGTCACTCAGGTTGTGGGACAGCTGAGTCGGTTTTGGGGTGGATTCAGGAAACAAGTATGCACATGCAACGCTATTGCTCATATGAGATATTGAGTGCTTTGACAGAGTCAAACGGCTTTGGAGACGGCGCGCAAGGATCTCGGACAGGTCGTGCAACAGGCTCAGAAGGAACTTACGAAACTCACTGCCGAGGCGCCGCCCTCTACCACCGCTGCTGCTACAGAGTCGAGTGCGTCTACCGCTGAACAAGACACATCGAGCCGGGCACACCCAGATGCTGAGGTCGCGTCCGCCGGGTCCACATCGACTCACGATCCCTCTGAGGACGCCTCCGAGCCTTCAACCTCGCAACCCCAGCCCACCTCTCAACCCCAGAACCTCTTCACCAGATTACAATCGTCGCTCCCCCCGTCCCTCGTCTCAACCGTACAGGCACAAATCCCCGAATCGCTGAAGGAGACTCTCCAGCATGCGCGCATAGGTAGCACAAGCCTCTCCGCGCCCGACTTTGCACAGCTCCGCAGCACCATCACGACGGAGCTACAACGCGTGCAGGGCGTGACGGAGGAGTACGTGCATCGGAGCGAGGATCTCCTGCGCGAGGCGGGTGAGTTCCTGAAGGACGCCGTCAAGGTCGTCCCGCCCGAGGCCGGCGACGATGGCTACTCCGGCCTCATCTGGGACGGGACGGACGTTTGGATGCTGCCCTCTTCATCAGCCCCTCCCGCGACTGAGAGCGTGGCGGGTAGCGCGAAGGGCAAGGAGCGCGAGGGCAGGTCATCTTCAAGCTCGGGACGTCCGTCAGTAGATCCCCTGCGTGCGGTCGCGACGCGGGCGCAGTCCATGCTCAAGCAGTTACGGCACGACCCGGAAGTGATCAAGGCCGACCCTAACGATGACGAGAAGACGCGGGACGTTTACACAAGTTGGCTGGCGGCGGATGCATCTTCAGAGGAGCGGGGGATCGGCACCACGGAGTGGCAGAAGAAGATAGATGCGGCGTTGGCAGATACGATAGATGGTGCTGCACTGCAAGCCACTCTGGAGACTCTGGGTGCGTTGTTTTCATTGGCAAATGGCTTCGGGTGCGGACCCACTCACACCATCTTCGGGGATCATGCAGTCCCGGCGGAGTTGACGCCGGAGGAGTTTTGGACGCGCTACTTTTTCCGAGTCTATCAGGTCGAGAGCGAGGAGGCTCGCAGGAAGGCGATTATCCAAGGTAAGAACCGAGGACAGGGATGTCTACAACCAGAGACTCATCGCGCCCACAGGTTCAAATGACAACGACGAAGAGTTTAGCTGGGAGGACGAGGAGGAAGATGTCACTTCGCCCACCACTCAAGTCCCTCCATCAAACGCTATAAAGGCTGTGGGACCGCCCGCAGTCATGGAGTCTCCTGCGCATCTCAGTGCGTCCGCGGCGGAGACGCCGCGATCGCGTGTGTCGACACCTGGGGTCATGAGTCCACGGCAGAGCAGCGAAGATAGCTACGACGTCGTCTCTTCGCAGGTCAGTAACAGCGGAGCTGCGGAGACAGGTACCGATACTGCGGTGGCAAAGGTTCCCGCGGCTGCGAAAGCCGAAGAAGACGGTGATCAGGAGGAGGAGTCCGAGTCGGAGGGAAGTGACTGGGAGTGAGCCGTGCGGCAGCTTTGGGGGGGACGTTTCACTGTAGGTTACTGTAAACCAGAATGGGACTATACAAGGTATTGCCGTCTGTGCGCTACGTCGCCGTCGATGTTGCGGTGCGGACCGGGGGGAGGGAGGGAGCGGAGGTCGATAGCGGAGGTTGGTGGCAGTGCCGTGCGCCCACTGCGAGTCACTGCATGGCGGGTGCGTTTTGTCGATGATGTCGATGATCGCCTACAGTAGACTATAGCTGTGTACGACTGCATTCAAGTGTAACCGCAGCGCCATGTGCCATCCCTCTCTCGACCACCATCTCGCGCGCCTTATAAGAATCCTTCTGGACATCACCCGCTCATCCAACTACATCGCGCCGCAACCATCCGCTTGGCTTGCCCCCACCTGAGCTTTGCTCAAGTTGCATTCGTCCCCCTCCAATCATTCGTCCACCATGGCTGTGCCGCCGTTCGGCCCGCGGGCGCCGGGTCTCTTCGTGGACGACGTGGGCCCATCCAACTCTGAGCTCTTCTCAGCCGCTGCACACTCTATTCTCATCCCAAACGAACCAGGTCTGTCCACCAGGGAAAACATAGAACGATCTCAGGCAGAGCCAAGCCTCCCGTCATCCACCGCATCCTCTCCCCCCTCCGTTTCGACCTCCAACCTTACTCGCAAAAGGGTGCGTCCCAAGATCGCCCTCGCGCCAGGACAGCCACCCACCGCGCGAGGCAACGATAGGATCCGCGTGTATGTCGCGTGTCACGAGTGGTATGCCAATTGTCGCACTCTATACGACTCCATCCACTCACCGTGGCCTTTGGTACGCTAGTCGTACTCGCAAGATTCGCTGTGACGGCGCCAAACCTATCTGCGTCCAATGTCAAAAGCGCCCTCCGGCATCTGGTGTATGCAGCTATGACGCCGCTCCCAACAGAAAAGGGTTCGACAGGCGCGGCAAGGGGGCATCACGCCGCACGCCAGGAGCCACGTCCACTAAGCGCCAGCGTACCGAGGCGGAAGACGCTAGCCTAAGTGACAATGCAGACCGGTCGCGCGAGTCCACCGATACCGAAGCACCGGCGTCGACCCCACCATCGAACATAGCCTCAGGGTCAGAGTATTCCGTCATTCATTCAACCACCGAAGTTCAGGAACGACACGCCGAAGAAGCCCAGCTCGACCCGGACAATGTCGACTATGATGTCGAGGTATGTGCGATGCTGTTACCATGAACAACGGCTGACGCGCTCCTCAGGATCCCTACGAATACGACCCATTCGCGTTTGATGCGGACAATATGGCATTGTTCATGGTTCCTCGGCTTTCTTCCACAAGCCCTCCAGCAGCAAGTACGACAACGGAAGACCAGAACGCAGAATCCATTCCCACACGACCCAGTATGCAATTTGCGCGCGATACCTGGTGGGATGCGCTTCTTGCCTTCTATGCCTTGGAGCGCGACATCACCACAGACGCTTACACAGTCGCGCTGACCTCCGAGCAGCGCAACCGCTCTACTCGGTTCATCATCTCCGACCTCCGCGCGATGTTCCAATCTTGCGCATCGTGGGCGAGCTTCATTCACCTACCAAGGTTCTTTGCGATCATCATGGACCCGGTACGAAGAGCGGAGATGCAACCGAGTCTCTTGATGAGCATCCTTGCGCTCGGCGTATTCACACAGAGTTCGGAGGTCGAGCGCGGTACGCGAGGAAGGGAGCGGGCTCTGAGGCTACTGGAAATGGCTCACGGTGCACTACAAAGCAGCCTCGCCACTGGGTGGGTCGACGTTGGGTTGGCCCAAGCAGCCTGGGTGCGTACTTTTGTTCAACCGCCAGATCGACCGGCTGACAATACTACAGATGATCCTCTACTTTGAGATCAACTCGCACCCGCTGCAGTCGTGGGAGCGGTCGTACTCCGCAATGCTCCTCTTGGACTCCCTCGTTCGGCTGTTCTCCCTTACTACACTGGACGCAGGCGCGCACCGGATAGGCAGCGCGGGCTCGCTCGCACTTGACACCGTGAGACAGGGCTTCGCCGGACAACCTGATATCGCGATGTATGCCACGACGCAGAACACCGCCGGCTTAGCTCCCAATTTCGTACCTCTGCAACAGGACGCCTTCATGCCTCAGTACAACATGCAACCATTCGGTCCAGAAGTCAACTCGCATGCACCTGTGCCATCGGCACACAATCCCTTCTATGCAAGTATACTCCAGCAAAGCCGCCCTGTCCTTCAGAGCGTCGCGCCGTCGCCCCTCGCAGCCGGGTCGTTGGACAGCTCCAGGATAACCCCGCCACACCAGGACCCGCATGCAGAGCGGCATTGCGACTGCGCGCGGTTATCGCTAGTGCGACACTGGTCTTCCGTGAGCGAATTTGCGCCGGCATGGTCGACCACGATGATGTGGCCCACAAACCTGTCCGAGGCGGAGTTTCGCAAGGAGGAGTGCAGGCGCTTGGTGTGGTCTAGCGTCATGATGATCGCGAACATGAACGCGTACGCCAGCATCACGCCCGAAGGTATCACCGTGACAGGGAAGCTATTCGTGAAGGAGTTTGAGAGTGTGAGTGTGTTATCTATGCTGCGGCCGGGATAGAGCACTCATCGATGCATCTATCACCGCTTTCGTGTCATGGATCCCCTGCCTACTGCCGTCTTTGTACGCCACTGCTATCCGGGGCGCACAGTTCGCGCTACAGACGCCGAGCGAGACGCTTGCCCTCTCCGGGACACCGGTGCAGGCGGACGATGTGTGGTCGCTGAATCTGCGCTCGATGCTCCTGCTGCACTCCTGCCTGCGTGTCCGTGCGAGTGCGGCGATGAGCGGTGCGCAGCGTTCCGAGTTCGCGGTCCGTGCTTGGCTCGAGATCGATGACATCGAGCGGCGACTAGAGCGCCATACGTGCGGCATGTCGAATAATTACGGATTCCACAGCAAGGAGATGCTGTTCAGGTGTGTCCTCAGCCGCGTATTTTCTCACGCGAAAGGCTCCTCACTAGGCTTGCGCGTGTTCAGTTTGAGATTATGCGTGTCATATGAATTCCAGCGGTTCATCCCTCAGATCACCACGTAAGTCACCCCCGATTCGTTCCCTGGTGCCGAGGCTGAGCTCATGGCGTCCATAGTTCCGGCAACGCACTGTTTTACCGCGACAAGGCTGAAGCGTGGTGTATGATCGCTCTTCCGGAGTCCTATCCCAGCTATCATCTCACATACTTGCCATTCTCATCCTTGCAGTGCACCACCTCGCAGAGGCCGTCGGCTATGTCTGGGCGGGCCTGCGTACATCTACAACGGGCGGCAAAACCCTAGATCATCGCAAAGCTCTGATGATCTTCTGGTTCATGTCCGGAATCAAGAAGTGCGTGTGACATTCCTGTCTTTCTGCTGCCCTCCCTTCGCGGCGCGCCATATCTGACGAACTCGTGCGGCTTTCCGCCCACCCACAGATGTGTCGTGCTGTGGCAAGCAGACCCGTCGCTTGACCTGGCGCTGGCCATTGCATGCAAAGCCGCAGGCCACCTCGAGCACCTCCTCCTGTTCTGGCCCGCCCCACGTGCGTGTTTTGTCCATGCCTCGCCCAAATGGCCGGTGATGACTTACCGTGATGGGTCCGCACACAGGTCTTCGGCAGACTTGGCAGAATATCCGCTACGAGCTCGTGGAGGCGTGTTTGAAATCCGGGGTGCCCCCTCCATCAGCATCGATCCCGCGGACGATCCCGAGGAACCCCTCCTCCTCAGTAGCATAAGCGGCAGCGTTGCGAGCATGAGTACATGCGCGTGCTGCTGACCTAGACCTCTTTCCCACATATTCTAGGGATTGTTGTTGTGGCTTAGACAAAGGCAGCTTCACCTGGTCTCAGCTGTCCAGGAATAGTGCGACAGACAAGTACCGGGCAGACAATTTTGAATCCGATTCCATTATTTAGGGGTTCACTACACAAATCCTACAACATGGTTCAACCTACACCCGGCCGCCCCATACATGAATGTTTCACGGGTCCGCGAACCTCAAACTGCGCATCAGATATCGGGGTGCGCGAAACGGAGGGGAGCGAGGTCCCTTCCGGCAACAGTGTCGCAAAGCCTCTCCCGGACGGGCACTTGCCCCCTCTCTATCTTCTGGGCAAGATCTCCGCTCCGCCCCGGGGACGGCTGCTCGCGGGCAAGCACCAACTTGCGCACCTTGAGGAACGCGCGGGCGAGTCTCTGTCAGAGCAAATCTGTCAGCAACCTGGTCGGGGGTGCGGGCACAGCAAGCGAAGCCCACGTCGCTGTCTTTGGCGGAGAGGTTCTTGCGGATGAGCGGGTGCTGGTCGTCCTCTTCCTCCTTCGCGTGCGTGAGGAAGGTTGTGACCGCGCGCTCAATCACGGCGGTGAACTGGGGATGGTCGAAGGAGGTCTTGGCGGCGGTCTCGATGAGGCGCTTGATCTCCGCGTGGTCCTCTGCAGGTCGGACTGTCAGCCAAGAAGCGGAATGGGCCCCGGCAAGGAGCCGGGTACGGGAGGGTCTGTACCCTTGTTGTGGGCGGCCGCGTCGCCAAGCCCGATGGCACTGTAATCGTTGTACACGGAGAGGTCCCTGGGGAGAACAATGCGGTGAGCATGATGAGGGTAGGAAGTGGGTTGGAACGGGCCCACGCACTCGGCGTCGCCGTGGATGGCCATCTCCCGCACGAGGGTGTTGGCGAGGGTGGCCTTCTGCTTGAGATCGGTGGTGGCCCTGAACCTAGATAACGCGTTATCAGATAAGATCATCTCCGCCGACCCAGACGCGTCTCGGATTTCGCAGACATGGGGGAGCACACTCGCCTGTCGTACAGGTCGCGGACGTTGTCGTGGTCGAGCTTGATCTCCTTTGTGACTTCGAGGGTGAAGACAGACATAGTGAATGCGATGTGAATACGGGCCTGTGAGGAGAAGCGAAGTAGTGTTGCGGGGGAGTGCTGGGTCTCCTTGTGCTTGACCGGGCGGGTATTTATGCTCTCGAGTGACGGTGGCATCCGTCCAGAAAGGCCATAATGATTCGCGCACATCCAGCATGTTCTGCACATGTATCGCCCATCTCTCTATGTGCCCGGGAGGGTGTCGAGAGGAGGCCATCGATGACGAGGACTAGACCCCGTTTTCTCACTCCATCCCGCCAGATGCAAGCCTTGCTGCCCGAGAACACGGCACAGATAGGAGATTTGTGTGAGGACCTTTGACAGCATGCGCAATCCTCGTTGCGTCTAAAGCGAGGGCCCGCAAGTTGTCCGAACGGGGAGGAGACCGTGCTCAGCGGTATCTAGTATCACACAGCTAGGCCCATACTGTGCATCCGTTCTTCGGCCTTCACACGTTTTGTTTCAGCGTTTTGATTCTTTTTTTAATCGATATACCTTCCGCTATGTGTTGAGCAAACTCACCGTAGCAGAGTGACCGACACTGCGATCAGTTGGGGTCAGTACGCCCTTCCAGCAGACAATGCAGCGCGGTTCGACTGCGTCGTCCTGATGTATAGAAGTCTTTGAGTAAATATAATTATATGGACTCCATGCGCCAGCAAGATTCATTTGAAAGATCTATCAGCGACGCCTGGCTCCTTGGCTTGAGGCCTCCAGCGCTTGCACCTTACACCCACGCGGTCAGCTGATCGCGTCAGGATATGTTCAGTGGTTACACCGTCGATAGTACATACTTATGGTGGAAACTGACTTCTGAGCGCTGCATTCTTCTGTATAACGTCCCTGTATCCTATCCGAATAAATCATGCTACACGCCGCGCTTTCATTTGATTCCTCGAATTGGGTCATCCCGTACCCAGAGTCCTGATCAGCATCTACCTGACAGGAAAATCCCCGCCATATACGGCAGGGCATTCTCTTATCCTGGACAATGTATGCATAATGTGGATGTGATTATGAAGGTGAGTATCCAACACCCACAAGGATGAGAACTCGCTCGAGAGAAGGTACGGAACCTGGGGGGCCTTGCAACTGTGTCATGGCAAGTTGGGAGAGAGTACAGGAGTTAACGGCGAAGAACGTACTTGACGATTCAGGTAAGAGAGGAAATGTATTATGGATTGACCAGCAGTGCAGCGAGCTCAGCGGGATCTATATTAGCAGATTTCGCTCTGCGTATGTTCTGTGTATGAGAGCGGGTATGACGGACCACTGTGACCTGAAGCTGACTATGCAGCGGTCTTAGAGTGGCCCAAATGGCGGTCATTCCACACCATGACGGCCGAGCTAGTGGGTCTTGGACGTATGTCAGCCAGCTCGAAATACTCTGGACGGCCCAGAGACGTGGTACACGTACTTCCTAGCAGTCTGTCAGTAATATTGACACATTCGGGGGAGTCGATGTGTTCACTATCGTTTGGAATTTCAGGGAGATGGTCACTCAACTTGGCGTGAGTCTCGACGATGTCGCATAGCGTGAATGCCGCTGAAGTAGTCCAGTACTATATACTTCTGGAATGAAGACCCATACGGGAACACTGCCAGTCCTATCAAAGTGGCGTTTGCTGCTATCTATATATCCTGCATGAGATGTCACAGCGAAAAGCGGGAACATTTGAACGAGATTGACAGCGCAGAAAATGGGTGACCTCCCCTGCAAGTGAGACTGCGCACCCGCGAATTGGGCCAACAGACAGCGCACGGAAGTCCAATCGATGTATGCGTTGACGCTACCTTCGTAAAAAGATGGAAAGTAGAATTATGACAAGATGCGATGTGCTATGAGATGGATGAGATGATGGAGAGCGGGGTACCAGGTACTGTATGTGCACGATGTCATTAGTGTCTTCTCCTACTGTATCGAGCAACATATGCAAGAAATGCGCACTGAACATGGACGAGCCTCTAAGCTAGCGATAACAACGACTTCCTCTTCTTCTGCACACCTGCTCCTGCACGTCTCTCGCGCGGGATTTGTGACTTTTTCGCACCTACATCCGAGTCTGATCCAGAACCCGAGTCGTCTTCGCTGTCATCATCGTCGTCGTCGTCATCATCATCCCGACGACCGTATGCAGTGTTGGACCGGCGTGGTTGCGACTGCGAGGAGGGGAATAGCATGGGCGATGGAATCTGCGACGAGTCGAAGAGTGTCTGACTCGCAATATCGGTCAGCCGGGGATATGGTGCTTTCCCCCTCCACCCATTCGGGCGGGCATTCCTGAGCTCGAGAGTGTCCTGGCTGGCATCGTCCACTCCCCTCTGATCAGAATCGTCTCCATCGCTCCCAATATTACCCCCATAGGTATGGCCATTGGCGCGAGGCGTGCTCTCAGGCAAACCGTCGGCGGGGAAGGGTGTGCTCAGAAACTGGCTGCTTGACGGGATGAACAGGGGTTCCTTTACGCGACCGTTCGGTTTGGGAGTCGTGAAGGGCATGCCACTATCGTCCGCCTGATCCAGAGCGCGATCCTGCGTGATGGTGACTTCTCGGGAAACGTCGGCCTCGTCGTTCTCGGTGGTATTGGTGGTACGGGAGATCGGCCTGGGTGAACGTGAACCGCGAGACCGCGGACTACTCGGCTGAAGTTCGTCCACCATAGACGACTCGACGTCGACTATGGACTCAGTTTGTGTCCTGGGCTGTGTGGCAGGCAGCGTGGCCCAGGCGACTTTGGAGAACCCGGGAGTGGAGGTAGATGGTCCACCATCTGTATCCTGCGCCTGTGCTGGGATTCGTTCGTCCTCTGCTACATCTTCCGCTTCCACATCCATGACAGAGCGCGACCGCGTCGACGTTGGTTTGGTCGCTGCACCTCTACCCCTAGTCGATCGCCCTCTGCCCCTCTTGGGCGCACCTTCCACCTTGGCCTTCTCTTTCTCCTCTTTCGCCGCACGCTTTACTGCTTCCCTAGCTTCCTTCTCCGCACGCCTAACCGCCTCCTTTGCTTCCCTCTCTACCCTTTTTGATGCAGCCTTTGCGTCTCGTTCTGCTTGCCTCTCCGCAGCCTTACGCTCACGTTCGGCCTTCTTCTCAGCATCGCGTGCCGCCTTTTCATCCGCGGTGAGTCGGCCCGTTCGGCGCTTGGGAGCAGCCGAAACAATAGCAGGCTCGGCGGGAGGTGGTACAGGGGCAGGCGTAGGGGTAGAGGCAGGGAAATCCGCCGCGGAAGATTGGCTCATGGCGGACGCACGGCGAGTGACGCGGGTTGTGCGACGTGGTCTGCCTTCAAGCTGCGGCACCTCATCCGCCTCTTCGTCTGCCTCTTGAGGATGCTCTGAGGGGACGTAAGCAGTCTCCTGAGGCTCGTCCTGCTGTTTGGGGACCGACGCTGGATCTTGAATTTGAGCTTCAGCTTCGACTTCGGGATTCAGGACGGTCGGCATCAAGGCACCTAGGAGTTGGTGCGACAGGCTCGGCGACGCCTTCGACGGAGACGCTGTCGTGAGCCTCCCGTGCCGGTCTTTCATGCGCGAGACCGTCCCAGGAGTGCGTGGCACCGCGGGTGGAGGCGTCCCCTCATGCAGACCCGCCAGGTCCGTGCCCGCACCTGTCGTTGTACCGTGCGCTTCTGCAGGCTCGCTCTCTGCGTCGGCATCCTCGATGGGGTCGTCGTCGACCTCTTGCCGCCGCTCGGAGATGTCTGCGAAGGATCCAAGGGACTCAATAGGATCGGAAGAATGATCTTCTGGGCGGAGGTCGAGCTCGCTGGGGTGAGCGCTGAGAGCCGCAGTCATATCGACGTCGGCATCAGTAGTGATAGAGTCTTGCTGACGGAGGGGAGGAGGAGACGATGTGCGTTCCAACTCTGCATCTGTGTCTAGGACGACTTTGGCGCGAGGCTGAGGTTCGGGCTCGCCCAGCTCAGGCGAGGGCGCGCGCGGTGCGGATGTGATGAGAGTTGTGTTCTTTTCGACCTCTTCATCATCTTCGGACGCTGAAGACTCGTGCATAGGTTCCTCCGTTCCCTCGGCTTCCTGCGGGACCACCTCAGGGCCTTCAGGCGAGACGCCGTCGTCTTCGTACTCGTCCTCATTTGCTCCCGGATCCAACGCCTCTTCGTCGGCTCCCGGGTGCGATGCCTCTCCTTCGTCGTCCTCGTTTGCTTCCGGATCCAACGCTTCCTCTTCGTCCTCCGCCAGCTGCTTAGAGATACTGTGCGGCGACGCCCCCTGGTCGGAGTCCGCAGTGCACGTGACATCGTATCTACCGCCTCGGCTTGCCAATGACTCTTCTCCGCCATTAACAACCTGGTCTTCAGGGCCAGACTCCGAATAGGAGTCCACCCGGCCTCGGAGGATCGAAGGAGACGCAGCTACTTCCCCAGCGTCGCTCGCGTAACCCTGGTCAGTGGCTGCTTTGGATTGCGCGTCCGTAGCGGCCGCTTCAACGGGCTGTTCCTTTTCAGACTCGGCTTGGACGTCCTGCGGGGTCGCAACTCTCTTGGACGCTATGGCACCCGCCTATCTTCAGCATGAGCGATGCTCATGGCACTCGACAATGAAGACCTACCTCGACGTCGGGCCCTTGACCAACCGTATCGTTAGAGTCCGTGTCCATGATCGTCAGCGGGTCGACAGAATCGTCGTTGGCTGCTTCTGCTTCTGCCGCACCGTCATCCATATCTGGCTCGAGCTCGAGCTCGGGCTCCGGTTCGTCATCCGATGACGACGCGGCGCGCGCGAATTTGCGTGACATTCGTCGGTATGCGCGGTCGTGTTTCTCTTCCTCTTCGAGATCGACGTCTTCCTCTTGAGGAGCCTCGTCGTTGTCTTCGGCAGAGCTATCTCCATCCTCTGACGAAGAGTCAGACGGGATTTGGTCAAGGATACTACCCCGCGGTCTGACAGGACCTCGGAGCAAGGATTCCAGATCGATGGAAGATAGGTCTGCGACGGACACATTGTTTGGCAGCAGTTCCGACGGTGGCTTGGGCGCGGGGGCGTCCGCTGCATCGTCGCTATCGTCATCTTCATCGGAGCTCGAGCTTGAAGTCGAACCGTCGTTACTACTCCCTTCATCCTTGCTCTCGACCACGACTTCCGAGATCTCCGACCCTGCAGGAACCCGAGGAAGAGGTGCAGAGCGAGCAGCAAACAATGCCGCGCTCAGTGGGAACACGGGGGAAGGCGTACGTTCCGCCGACGATGCGGCCGCAGAGGAGAGCTGGTGGGGGCCAGGGAGACTATGCACTTGCTGGCCCCCAACACTTTTTCGACGACGCTGTGCTTCCTTAAGGAGCACTTCGAGCTCCTCGACAAGCTCTTCGTTGTCACCAGACTGCTTCAACTGAGCGATGCGGTTGCGGATAGACTCTGGCCCGCCCTCCACAACGGGACAAGTGGTGCGTGAATGCACGGATGCCTTCTCGCATATGGGACACGCTGGTGCACTAGAAGGACGCGCCTTGGCTCCCTTGCCCTTTCCCTTGACACTCTGCACTGGTGTCTCGGATGGCTCCAAGGAGGCGCTGCGAGAGATAGATGCGTCTGGAGGAAGAGAGGGAACGAGGGGACCCTGACCAGCAATGGAGAGCGAGGCGGAGGGGTGCTCTTCTACCGAGATATCCTCGGGTCCCCACGCCTGACGAAGTTTGGAATTTCCTGTCTTGCGCTTGCGTCCCGGGAGTACAAGCTCTGGTGCAGATTGGGAGGGAGGCTCCGTCGCCGAAACGGGTGATGAGGATGCAGCGGCTGCATGACTATTCCTGGCCAGTACCGCCTGAACCGCCGCCTGGACTGCGGCCATCGCGGACACAGAGTCTGAGACTGCTGCCATGAGTCATGGGTGTGCTGTAAAGCGATTCAGATGTAGTCACCTTGGGGAGCAGCTGGGGCAATGCTTTTCTTCCTGCCTCTCTTCGTGACGGCCGAAGCGCTTGTAGAGGTGGATGCCACTTCTTCTGGTGTAACATCAGGAACTGGGTCCGCAGGTATGGCAGTCGAAGATATGGTAGGAGCATCGGGGCCGAGCGAAGTATCTGCGCCCACTGTCTTTCTCCGCTTCCTTTTCTTCTCTGCATCGGATGCGCGTCAGCTCGCTTAACAGAGAATTAATTATATAACTCCCACCCGTCTGCTGTGTCTCTGGAGTATCTTCAAGGGCGTTAGAAGGACCTAGAGTATGTGCTGAAGGCATGCTATGGTTTACAAAATGTGTCTGGCTTGCCAGATATAATGGACATGCCTTCGCTGGTGATAGTCAGAGCATTGACACCGCTTGGGACTTCGACTAGATCAACAACTTTGCTTTTCATACTTCGTTTTCGCTTCGCATTCTCGGTGGGCTCAATCGAAATATCACGGGTGCCCTCGAGTACAAGAGATGCTTCCTCTGGAGGGCTTGTTGATTCTACTTCTGCATTCGTTGATTTGCGCTTCTTCTTGGACTTCCGGGCTGATGATCAACGCCATTAGTTATGCCCTACCTTCAACTTTGTCCACATTTATACCTAGTGCTGTGCTGGAGTGCTCCTGGGGCAGGGCCACTGGCGCGATGTCAACAGAGACTTCGGTAGATGGAGCGGTGACATCAGCAACGCTTGAAACCTCTTTACGCTTACGCTTCTTCTCGCGAGAGGTAGTAGAAGCCTCCTGCACATCCAATGGCGCGCCCTCAGCAGCATTCGTCTGCTTTCGCTGACCCACTTTCTCTTTCCCCGCCTTCTTCGTAGCCTTGTCTCTAACGACGTTGTCTTCGATGTCGGCAATATCCCCTGCCTGAGGCTGCTCTGGTTCCGGTTGAGCGGGGGCCTTCCTCTTCCCTTTTTTGTCAGGCTTAGCAGCCGGCGCCGGCGCATCCACATTGCTCAAAGCCACATCGTCTGTGGCCTGAGCGCGCTTGTCCTTCTTCCGCTTCTTCTTTTCAGGGACGGAAGGGGGTGGGGAACGAGGCGCGGAAGGAAGCACGGGAAGAATACGGTCCAACGGGCGGTTAGAGGTAGCCACATGGAGGTCCAGGGACGCGTGGCGTTTTCGTTTAGTTCCTACAACGGGTGTTGGGCTCTCTTGCACGGTCGCTGTGACAGACTCCTTGGCGACAGAATCAACTTCAACGCTCTTGTGAGATTTCTTCGAGTGCCTGGGCCTCGAAGGGTCTTCCGCTGTGGCTTCAGAGGCTTCGGAAGATCGTCAGCTATGAGACTCTACGAAAGCAACGATTACTGACATTCCTCTGGCCTCGAGCTACTTTCAGGGTCCGCGCTCTGATGTGCCCGTGGCTCGTCTCTGCGCTTTCGTTTTCTCCGAGGCACGCCATTTGCGTCTAGAGTCGAAGTAGGGGCTGCGGTGGAGGTAGGAGTACTGCGCCCAGACGCGGGTTCCAAGAAAGTGGTAGATGGATGGGAATCCCCAGTCTTTTTCCTGTGCTGCTTCCGCGACAATGGCTGCAACATTTAAGGTACAGCAATGGGGCAAAGGACAAGTACTTCAGCGTACCTTGTCGGAAGGCGCCTGAGATGACTGTTGGGTGAACATCGGAGGACTGCTATTTCCCACAAAGACGGAAACGTCCAGAGTCGTCGCATAGCGTGCAATATGGCGGAAAGCTTCGAAGTCGTCATCTGTACAGACATATGCATGAGCAGCAGACGCCTATGTATAGCTATAGCTAGCGCACCGTCTTCCAAGTCGATGTGTCTGCCCCCGTGCAGTCGCGAGAATCGAATCGACGCGTCCTCCGCGAGCCCAAGTTTTGTCCGTACCAGTGATTTCATATCTTCGAGGGACTGGCCTGTATACGATCGTCCGCAATGTCTTTTGATGAGCACTTATTACGCGCCCGATGCTCGCAATTTAAACGCACCCTTGTAAAGGCGCTCGAACGTCCTGTCGGGCGCGAAGAACGTCACAACCGTACCTTCACTATCTCTCTTGCGCTCTAGAGCGTCCATGCCGCGGAGAGAGTCGTGGCGAACACGCCGCTTGAGGGAGGTGGGTTGAGAGCGTTCGCGGTCAGTGTGGCTTCGACGAAATTGAATAGACGCCCAAGCCACTAATTCCGGCGAGCAAGTCCGGTGACCCGCGCCGTCAACAGACCCAAACACCTCCTCCGTCCTCCCTCCACAATCATAATGGCTGGTCACCACGGTATGCTCTGGTGCCATTCAGCCCGCCGCCGAGCGAATCACTCACGGTGCATGTAAGGCTCCGGGTTCAACCCGCACCTCCCTGGCTTCAAACACAAGTTCCTTGCGACCACGCTTGGCGCGACCATGTGGTTCTTCATCTTCTATCGTGCCAGGTGCGTTCGCAGTGCTGCCGTCCGAACCGTTCGCTCATTCGTGCCACAGGAAGGATGGTGCGAAGCTTTTGGTGCGTTTCTACGTGTGTCCGCTTTGCGTGACTATTGACCGCGTCTTCCAGGGCCTGAAGCACCCGTGGGATGGCCATGACCACGATCACCACGGGCACGAGGCGGGGCACTCGGAACACCATTGACATGACAGTGACATAGACTCCAATGCATATGTAGGCCGGACTATTGAGCGTGCGTTGAGCGTCTGCATCACTTAGAGCGAGACCCATGCGCCCGCCGCGAAGCCGGGGCCGCTCCAGCAGCATGTTACATCTGTGCACATCCCCGCCCCCCCGAGGGACGGGGCTCAGAACATTACCCATTTCAAACGCTTCGTTGGCAACAACATGTACCCACTCTCTCCGAGGAACAACGCTTCGCCGCGTGCGCTCTCGTGTGTGAAACCCGCGGCCACTGGGCGGAGGGACCGCGACGACGGCGTTTCGGAACGAACGGTCTTTCAGCGTTACGCCCTTTGCACGCGCCCGGCCTCCCCGCCGTTGAGACGTGTTAGATTTCCTCCACATGATGAAGGATAGGACAAATTCTCCGCAGGCATCGTTGGACTCGGAGTCAAGACAATATACCGGCCGACACGGTCTCAGCCGACCTCGCAGCTATGTAGGCCCGTCTGGGCAGACGTCTTTGCTGTACCTTTTTTTCACTGCTTAGGGCTATACTGCCACTATGTGATCGGACATACGACGTTGAGTATTGAGGTCGGAGGCTTCGTGTGCTTTCTTGCAACGAAAGGCAGACCCTAACGATTGTCTTCAGTCCTCCGAACGTGAGGCTGGCTTAGTGATACAACGTATAGCTCCCAGTCTGGATATACGTCACCCGGGAATCTCCGCTGAAGTATTTCCTGAATGTACATCCGAAGACAATCATATAGCGGACGACTGAGTTGCAAGCTAGTAGTAGTGCCATTCACATATCCCCGCCGTCCACCTGCGCACTGACAGCACCAGAAAACATTTCATAATAAGCAATCCCGCCGGGCACCGGCGCCCCGGGATCAAAGTAAAGTACACTAATTTGGTGCTAGGTGGACGGCCACGCGAGACGAATAGCTTTCAGAGCTCTGAGACTGTAGACTAACACTACTTTAGCGGAGATGAAGGTAGGGGGGAGTCAACTATATGTGTACAATATGGGACATCATCTGGTAGATGAAGAGAGAGTGCGTGACACTAACAGGGAATGTGCGTGAGCGACGAGCATCGATGAGTGCGGTAGTATGTACGGGGGAACCGACAACATGCGCGATAAGTAAAGCAATAAAGCATAGATGAGGTCAGCAACGACAGGGTGGGGGAGGGGCGGGCGTGTCAAGCGCACACGTGATGTGTGGCGCGCTAGAGGAGGGTTGTTCTGTGCAAGGCATCGACAAGGAGCACATCTCGGACTGCGATGGTCGCAAGTCAGTACACGGTACAGGTACATATGCAGGCGCCGGCTCAGACTCACTGCTACTCAATACTGCGCCCATGGTGTTGGTATCCTGTTCCAAAATGTCAGTCTCTGGGAGGCAGCGCAGCCGCGACAGCGCGGATGGTGACGTACAATTGCACATGTGATGTGTACGTGCAGCTGCCGTTTGCGCGGCGAATATATGCGATGTACTTCTGTCATTTCTCGCTGTATGACTGCAGTGTAGCAGATGTAGCGTCAGAGCGGGATGCATGGCTACATATTCGAGGGAAACACCCACACTCTGCAACTGAGGCCACTGTGTTTGGCTTGTTGCGGTCGTAGTTGATGACAAAGGTGCTGAACTGAATACCTGGGGGTTACACCATGAGTGAGAGGTGCATCATGTTGAAATACACGAGACTTGCCCGCCTTGAGCTTCGCATGCAATAAATCCGCCTTGTTCAGCAAGAGGATGAACATGGCATTGGCCAGCAGCCTGTTCCGACACACGGTTTCCCACAGCGACATCGAGTCTTGCTTTGGTTCCGACGACGCGAGTGAGTACCGCTACTGAGCAGTCGAAGAGAGCATCCTGACGTACCAGCCTATTCACAGACTTGTCTTCGGACAGTCGCTGGTTGAAGCCGCTCATAGGGCAGAGGAAGATCATCGCGTTCACTGAGTGGGCGGTAGACGTCAGGTCTCTGACGGATGTCGCAAGTCCATCGAGACTCACCATCCTCAAAGTACGACGCCCATGAGGCTAAGCACTATGGTCAGTTATGTGGACGACTGCAGGGGTGGGTGAACTCACCCCGTTGGCTGCGTTGGCCACCAACATCGTAGAATATCCACTCGTCGCCCCTTTCGACAGCTGTGGGGATGAGGTGTCATGCGAGATCAAACCTGGGACACAGGTGGGAGGGCATACCGGTTTCCATTGTCATGCGATGCTCTTCAACCCCGACGGTCCGCAGCCGTGCGCGCAGAATGTCTCCTGGAACGACTTTAGTTACGCGACAGATTCATTATATACCGGCTCGACAAACCTGGTGTTGGAACGTACTGAATGTCGGCGATACGGCGCGCATCGTCAACGAAACTTGCGGAAAGTTAGTATTGATAGAGGCGTTGTGGCTGCAAGATACCTACTACCGCGCATGATGGTGGAGGTCTACGCCCTCGCGCTCGAGAATGGGGATGACGGGGCTTTTCCAGAACGCTACGATGTCGTCCTTGCATGCGTCCATTATCCGGCGCGCGTCTTCCAACTCGTCCAGAACGATCGAAACCTTGGACTGCGAGGGGCGGCGCCTGCGCAAGAAGGATTTCCATCCCGTGCCGCCACGCACAGATACCTCTGGGACGGCGACTGTATGCACCATTCTGTTGTCATCTGACGGAGAGGTTGATACGGGGGTGCTGTCGATGGCGAGACAGCGCGTGAGGATGAGCTCAACCTGTTTGAGAGGCGAGAGGCGCATTTGGAACATGCGGTAGACCCTGCTGGTGTCGTCTTGTTTATTGCTACCGGCTAGATTGGCACTGGAGAGGACGTGGAGGAGGTTGTTGACGAAGCGGGCGAGGTTGAGATGGATGACTGTGCGCCAGGCTTCTGCTTCGGCGTGGAAGGAGGAGGGACAGAAATACAGCTGGAAGTTCTTGATCATCGTGGACTTGCCAGACTCGGCTTGACCTGCAGGGAAGGTCGTCATTGGAGGGCCAGATGAATACGGACCCGGGCCGGGATACCTAGAAGCAAGATCTTGCTATGCGGTTTGTGTTTGCGGAGGTCCTGCTTCTCCTGCTCAAGAGCACGGTCGATCTCATCGCTGCAGCGCACATGGTGAGACGGCGGCGGCGGTGGTGTGTTGGTGGAGAGAGACGGACCTTATCCTTTTTGCCTCCCTCTCCGCAGCTATCCGAGCCGTTCTCTCGCTCTCGTTCTCGTTCTTGGGCGGCAGGGGCGGCCAGACGTTGGCGGGCATTTTGAGGACGAGACGGGGAGAGGCGGGGGGAGATTGACGCGAACGCGGGGCTCGAGAGAGACCGGCGAGGCCTGGGGGCGACGGGTGGGCGGGGGAGGCGGAGGTGAGAGTGGGCCGGCATAGTACTAAGTAATGAGTGGGCGAGTGGCGCCTAGCAGGACCGTGAGGGCGACGCCGTTTCACGAAACGGTGCTAAGACCGTGATGCTCCCTTTCCGGCGTTGCGCAGACGCTGCCCGCGATCTCCCTTCCGGGAAGAACGTTTGATGCGGTCGCCCCGCCCGATCGCATGGCGTCCCCGATTGGCTCGCACCAGACGCCCGCCCCGCCGCACGCGCCCCGTGCCTGTCGGCTTCTCGGTCTCCCCCTGCCCGCCGTTCCTGTCCTCCCCCCGCCATGCGCGTGCTGCCTCCAAGCTGGCAAGTATACTACTGGCTACAGCAGACAGTCTCTCCCTCCAAGACCCGAGCCTCCTCGGACCCACCCTCTCCCTGAATCTTCTCCAAGATCGATCTTTAGCCACAATACTTGGCGAGCTTGCCCTCACACCCGATAATCATCATGATAATGGCAGTCCCAGGGCGGGTGTTTTTGCTACTAGCGTAGTCCAACTGTCAAAGTCGGTATCCGAGCTCAGCCACCAGTACTCCCTGTGGAACTCCAAGCTTCTTCCGAATACCGGCCCTTGTCTGATAGCGGCGTGTCCAGAGTACTGTTTAATATCGCACTACGATCGAAGTACCACTGCCGGCTGAACCAGATAACCAGTCATGTATTCGATCCCTGTAGGTCGGTGGTACTATTAGCGAGCACATCTCTGACAGCGAGTCGGAATCCACGGCCCGAACCCGCTGCAACATCCATCAGGAAGTGGCTTGATACATTTCGAACAAAAAAACAGATTGCTGAGGGCAACCGCGCTGTGCCCGGTGCACACGACACAAAGGGTGTTCACTATAGCCCGACCGTGAACACAGACTCAGAAGGCGCATGCCGGGCGGCTCGCCCATATGCTTCCTGCACACATGTCCACCCACGTAACCACGGTACGGCACGACCAGCACAGCATGTCGAGAGGCGAGTTCCCGAAGTCAGATTAAAGTTTGGTCATATCACGCATGCTACATAATAGCGTTCACACTCAGCGAACTCGCTTCCCAGCCTATACGTACGTACGTTCAATATTCCGCGCCCAGGTAGAACGTTCCCTCCCGTGCCCAAAATCACTCGCATGGCTTGCGCGAGCCAGCAATGTGTCTCCTTTCTCTTCGTCTCAACGCGCACGAGGGCCTGAAACGCGCGCCGTGCCGAAGCGCACCGCCTGCGCACATCACGGACATGCAGGGACGTGCGCAATAAGTTACGTACGCTCTCCAGGGAGCGGTATGTTTGCCCTGCTACACCGATCCAAGCAATGCAGGCCGCGTCAGGCGCTGTAGACACAACACACCCGTCGCTGCTCGGTGCTGTGATTATCTTCATACCATCAGTGATACAGACGATGTGGTGCATGTTTTAGCCATAGATATGGGCCGAGCCTGGGGTATATCTCTCCTTCAGAACGCGGGTGTTAACAATCGGGGGGTCGCGTCGTCGCTGTGAGGGTCGTGCGAGGATCAGCACATTCAGGTTGCCGCGTTGGCGACAGCGAGAGACGTTCGCGGGTTTGGGTCCTACGCGAAGGCCGTCGTCAGAACAGCGACATCATCAATGGATTTTTCAAAGCCGTCGGCGTCGGCGTCGGCAAACGGCAGGTAGCGGTAGGCATGCGCGAAGAGCGTGCGTCTCGATGCAGGCATGTTGTGACGACATTATGTAGCGAGGGTTGTCATTTCGGTGGCAGCGGTGCGTACGTGTGAACCTTTTGTACAGCCGGGCCAACTCTGATCATATAGCGACTTGTCTGCCTAAATGACTATGGGTACGCAAACGCATAGACCTTGGCCGACGTTGACTGCGATAATTTATATTGAAAGATAGTGAGTCTCCGCCAGATACTTTCAAATTTCACTGGAGATGTTACACGGAGTTTTATGCCCGAGGGCTTGTTTGACGTGGCCCCCAGGTGTAGTCGAACACCAATGCTTCTCACAGATTGGCTTTCTCTGATCATTGCTGTGGTTAGACGTACAAGGACCGCAATGCATTGGATAAAACACACCTAAGACCGGAACGAAGTTGCTATCGCTTCTGGCATGCGTTTTGCCGATGACATCAGGGAGAGCCGCTCCAAGGGCGGTGTCGCAATTGCGTATTTCACCGATGCCAGCTCTGTGCGCCCTGGTGCACCTGACATAAATATGATTGCGCGTCAAGAGTTGGAAGGCTGACGCCTCCACCAGTACGTATATATAGCCGAAGCGCTCCGTTAGTAGCCGTGAAGTGCCACTTGAAGTATGGTCCTACTGCAGGATGTCACGAGCTGCATTCAGTACGAAGCTCAGAGGAGGGCCGCCTAGCTGCTATGACCAAGGGTATGCAAACTGGACCTGCCGTGTGTCCCATACAGCGTGAAGATGGTCGTATAGAGGAAAGAAAATGATTTACAGGATGATATCAATGACGAGCTGACGACCTACCTCTCGCGAATAAATGTTGGAAAGAAGATGACTAGCGACGCAGGCAAATGCTAGACATTGAGCTCGCCCAGTCCTCATAGAAAGTCACACCAGTAGGCATTAGTGGAACTCGAAGCTTCGAGTCTCATTCTGGATAAGGCAACAGTTTCGGCGTCTGCCGGCCGCCCTGCGCAGACGTGTGTATCGACTCCTCGCTACCGCTGCACACAACACAGGCCGTCAAGACCATCGGTGAGTCTCCTTGTGCTCCTTGAATCGCTGCCGGTGTATCATACGAGCTACGGAGAATGCTTGGGTTCGATTTTGGGGGGAAAGAAGGAGTTCATAGGGCTGGATGGGATCGGGGAACTTTGGATGCAGCTTTGTAAGTGTAATTTTGACTGACCTTTTCTCCTTGCTCCCAGGTTATCCATCGCCACCCATCATGTCTCTTGTTGTGCCAGAGGCCCACCAGCAATTCCAGGTGCGTTTGGGCCTCAGGACGGAGCGATTGGCCTAGAAGCTCACACTCGATTCAGCACATCTTGCGTCTCCTCAACACTAACGTTGATGGCAAGCGCAAGATCATGTACGCCTTGACTGAGATCAAGGGTGTCGGTCGTCGTTACGCCAACCTTGTCTGCAAAAAGGCCGATGTCGATTTGAACAAGCGGTATGTTTTGTGTCAGTCTACACGCACAGGGTTGCTTACGAGTGGACGGGACTATTCAGCGCTGGCGAGCTTAACTCGGATGAGCTCGAGCGTCTCGTCACCATCATCCAAAACCCCACTCAGTTCAAGATCCCTACGTGGTTCCTGAACAGGCAGCGGGACATTGTCGACGGCAAGAACTCGCAGATCTTGTCGAACGGTGTCGACTCCAAACTTCGTGATGACCTCGAGCGGCTGAAGAAGATCCGTGCGCACCGTGGTCTGCGGCACTTCTGGGGCCTCCGTGTCAGGGGTCAGCACACGAAGACGACTGGTAGGTGTCGCTTGTACGGCGGGTTGCTGTAAGAAACTGATATTCCACGCAGGTCGCCGGGGCAAGACCGTCGGTGTGTCGAAGAAGCGTGGCTAGACGCTTCTTCTCCGCCCTGCTCCTCACATTTTTCATCGACGGCGGTATTATGTTCACTATGTGATGTATCTCTCCATGCAATAATACCAACGACACATGACATGCTGTCCCTGCTTTCGCCTGTACCAGTAACACCTGTTCGATGCGCTGAGAGAATGAAGTCGATTTGTGAAAGGAATGAAGCAATGGCGCCCAAAATAGCAGAGAGACGCTAGAACGTTCTGGGACCGTTACAGCGCTTGCTAGATCTCTGTCTCGCGATATTTCAACTCTTGTGTCTGTCTACATCTGCTACCCACTTTTGCGCGTATAATGGCCTCTACAGCTTGGGCAAACCCATACGAACTCCACCCCTGGTTTAAAATGCCGTCTCTGAAGCGCAAAGACGTGAGCAGCGATGAAGAGGACGTGCCAGCCGTCCCTGCCCGCGGCGCGTCCTACGAGCTGCGACGCTCGCTCTCGCCCGCCCCGAGTCCCAAACGGCGCAGGTGCGACGTTCTCGAAAGTGGTCTCTCGCAGCTGACTCTCCACGGTCGGCCCATACCGCAGTCACCAGCGCACTTCACCCCGTCCCACCCGTTCGCGCCCCCACCAGCGCCCCCACTATACGCTCCCCCACCCGCCGTCCTCTTTCCCGAACCGCTGAACACTACCCCCCAATCCGCCGCGCCGCCATGGACGGATGGAATTCAAGTCACGCCCATGCACCCAGCCATGAACGGCGCGATCCAGACGTCGGTCGTCCTCCCCGGGTCGGTGGAGGAGCCCACGTCCCCCGAGACCTCCGCGACTCCAGCGCCGACGACGACGAATGAGGCGGACGCGCCGGACGTGTCTATGAAGGTCCCATCGTGGTACGAGATCGAGAAAGACCGTACGTCCCCTTCTGCAGCCCCCCCGTCCCGCCCTGCGCGCAGGCCGTGGCCGCCCCGCCCGACCGTGGCTGACGCCGCGCACACAGGGATCGTGATCACCGATCTCGAGGACTCGGAGGCGGAGGCAGAGGACGAGGACGAGCTACACGGCGCTCGCTCGCCAGGCTCTACCAGCAGAAGGCACGCCAGCGCGGACGCGGACGCGCCGCGCTTCACCATCTCGTCTGCGCTGCTCGGGCGCCTGCCGAGGCCGTCCGCGCTGGGCAGCCCGCTCGTGCCGGAGGCGCATCCCGGCAATGCGCTCGTGCTCTACCGCCCCCTCCCGCACTCCGCTCCTTCGGGGAGAGGTGGGGAGGACGACACGGACACTGAGGACGGTTCTCCGCGGATACAGGAAGTCGTGGAGGAGAACGTGCCCATAACGGAGGACACGGAGATGCCGGTGGACGATCAGTCCGACGTTGAGTTCACCCCGGTGGTGTTAGATTCGGCGACAGATGAGCCAATGGACGTCGAGATGCTTTGACCAATCATGTATTCGTGTAAGCCCCGCAGATGCGCGTATAGTATATTTCACTTTGTAGTATCGGTGGTAGGAGGAGTAAACAGCGACACGTTCCTCGGGGTGCTCGGTTGACGAATCACACCGCGTTATGTTTAGTTTATGCGTATACACAGATGGCCCTCGAGCGCAGCTACGTAGGTAAGTACGGTGTGCTGATTCTATGTTTGTGTATTTCCTTTGGAAGAAGTTTAGAACGACAGCGGGTGCGAGTCTGGACGGAGCCTTAAGTAACCAAGAGTCTAAAGAAAGGCGGGCTGGGGCTGGAGAGATAGTGCGACGAGGAATAACATGATTAAAGGAATAAGTCAACGGCAAGAGAGATCGGGACCGGGATCAGGGGCGTAAAAAGACAAGAGCCGGGAAGACAAACATGGGGACACCAGGGAGACTAAGACGTACATATGTACTCATGTTGTACATACGCATGTTTACTTTTGGTTGGCGGACGGGGGGAAGTGCATGAGGTCGCTCCCGCGGCGTTGCATGTCGCCTTTGATGCCCTCCGCAGATATGTTCATGACGCCGTGGTCTGTCGTCGGGGCCCCATACAACCGCTCCGTCCGGTTCATCAGCGTCACGTGGTGACGTGCGTGCGCATGCGGATGGGGGACGTGGTGCATCTGGATGGTGGACGTCTGATAAGGCGAGCGAAGGGCTATGGACGGGGGCGGGGCCTGTGGCTGGTGCTGTTGTTGCTGTGAACCCGCCGCCTGACCAGGCTGACCGGCGTGAACGTGTGCATGTGCGGCCCGACCGGGCTGCCCACCATGGACGTGCGTATGAGGTGCCGTGGTAGGGCGACCAGAGGAACCCCCAGGGGCGTAATGACGGCTGTGGTCGTGAACTCCCGGGCCTTGGGGTCGCGGGTGCACATCGTGAGGTAGGGCGTCAAATGGATTGAGAGGGTCTGGCGGCACAGAGCGTGGCTCGGCCGCCCCAATAGATTGTTGGAAACCAACATTTATGAGGTTTACCGGAGAAGCACTGTGACCCAAGGCAAGGTATGGGGAAGACGCAGACTGCGGAGGGTGTGGGGATTGGATCGCAGGGACTTGAGGCGACTGAGAATGCTGCGGCTGAGGGATCGGCGAAGGCTGAGGTCTAGCCTGGGTCGGACCCTGGGCTCGTTGCTGTTGCTGCGTCGCTATGGGCTGCAAGGGTTGCGGGAGCGGCAATGTCGATGAAGCAGACTGTGGACGGGGTTGCAGCAGAGGCTGCCCTGCGGGAGCGACAGGAAGGCGGATCTCCCGTTGCTTATCGGGCTGTTGCGACTGCAATGGAAGCGTAGGGGGAGAGTCAACATCGTGCGGAGAATCGACGGCCATTGGTAGATCTTTTGGAGAATCGACAATTGCGTCTGCATCGTCTTCGCCTTCTCCATCGGCAGAGGCGTTGCCGGAGGGGCCTGCCTCTGCTTCCTGATTTGCCTTTTGGGCGGCGATCTCCTCTGCAGTGAGGAAGCGGCCGCCTGGTCCACGGGGACGACGCATAGCGTGTTTGTGCCTAGATTCATGCAGATAGGGCTAAAGAGAGGCGAGTATGAACATGTGGACAGGGGACGCAAGTGATGACAGTCCCGCACGAACCTTTCTTTGCTTGGAAAGCCGGTGCAATTCCTCGAGGCGTGCGCGGGCGACGCGCCGCTTGAGAATGCGATAGTACTGCTTGGCGTTCACGTAGAGCGGCTCCTCGTCCATCGGAGCGTCATCCTGGATCTGATCTACGGGGGGCTCCGGCTCGCGCGGCTGTTGTTGCTGCAGCTGTTGGGGGGCTTGCGGGGCCTGTGGCTCGGATTGGGGGAGATGGTGTTGGAGGAAGAGATTGGGGGAATGCGGAATGGGTGTCGTTGCGGGCGAGGGACCTGTGGAGGCATGGCGAGAGGCATGGGGGTGCTGGTGGGCAAGCGGGTGCTGATGTTGCTGGTGCTGTTGCTGGTGCGGGTGGGGGTGTTGGTGGGGGTGCTGATGTGCATGTGGATGCTGGAACTGGTGGGGGTGTTGATGAGGATGCTGGGGGTGCTGCTGGGGTGGGGGGTGGTGTTGCTGCTGTTGGGGTGCGTAGATGTTGTAGAGCGGGTTGGTTTCTACAGGGGTATGTTGGGGTCAGTGTTGGGCTGAGAAAGACGAAAACATACGATAGTCGTGATAAGGGTTTGAATTGAAGAGGTGATTGACGGGGTCCATGATTACTGGGATGAGTATATGATTGGAGGAGGATGCGGCAGCCAACCAGCTGCAACAACGCCTCGCCCAGTAAGATCCCGTCGCCAGTCCCTTCCCGATTGGTCACCCACAACCGCCCTTCCTTTTCGGGAGCTCCTTCCTGCCACACACCTCCATGGAGTCTAAACTGTCTGTGCCGCCCTCGCCCTCTCCACGCTCCAGTGCTCACTTCTTTCTCCAGGAAAGCACTCAAGGTCGTTGACCTCAAGGAAATCCTCACAAAGGCCGCCGTCCCCATCCCAAGCAAGGCAAACAAGTCCGACCTCATCGCCAAAATTCTCGCCACTCCCGCCGCTGTCGACGTCTACAACCATCAGCATGGCACCCCCTCCACTGCTCCGAAAGCTGCCGCGAAGGCTCAGGAAAAGTCTCAAGCAGTGCGTACTACCTCTTCGCATTCGTTCTTTCATTCAACGCGCGCGCTTTACCGCAGCCACAACCAGCAGCAGTGTATGTGTCACGCCATCTCCGCGTTCATTCTCAATCTTATTGCTTCCAACATAGTCCTCCTACTCCCTTACCGCCACCAAAGGTCACAACGCCGGCCTCTGCCGCTCCCGCGAAGCCCGTGTCACAAGCAATCCCGAAACCAGTACGTATATCTCAGAATAAACCATCCCCATTCCTCCCTATTGACACATCAACCAGACTGAGGTCGCCCCGGAACCTTCAAATGACTCTGCGCCCAGCACTACGTCCGACTCTGACGCAGTCGTCACAAAGTCACCTGTAGACGATGAGGCAGAGAGGCGCAAAGCTCGCGCTGCCCGCTTCGGCATTCCTGTAGTCGAACCTACGAAGCCCAAGGAGAAGACCACGAACTCGTCAGCTAACGGCAACCCATCGAAAGTCGCCGCCCTTCCGTCTGAGGTATGGTCTTTCGCCTCACCCCATCGTCCTCACTAATGGTTGAACCGGGTTGCAGGATGTAGACAAGCTTGCTGCGCGTGCGGCACGGTTTGGCATTCAGGTATCATCTGCCGAGCCTGCGAAGAGCAACGGTACAACGAACACGCGGAAGCGTGCTGCCCCTCCACCCGACCCTGTTGATGAGGAGGAGCTTACCCGACGGAAAAAGCGCGCTGAGCGCTTTGGTATCCCAGTCGTGGTGCGTTTCCCAAGCTTTAAGAATAATAAAAACCCACTTACTTCGCTTCCCACCAGGGTGCCACCGCATAAACACGACTTCCGTCAATGACTGCCTCGTCACTTTGCGTGGCTTAATCTGTTCGTCTTGTTAGCCGTTGGACCGTGTTGTAATGTATATATTCTGCTGTCGCGTTGTTGCCCGTATTCAGAGTTATAGGCATCGCCAGCTATTTGCAGCGGCGTACCAAGTGTACGATGCCGAATCCTTTCAACTTGGAACAACGTCGGGGTGCTTGCTATAGCTAAGGTGAGCGCTCCTCCCTGTGCTTGGGGCTGAAACGATTCAGGCAGATGTCATTACATGGCGGAGTTGAATCTAGTCAACAAATATATGTGGGCCCCAGCTCCTGTGAATGTGCTCCACTGTGACGTGAATTGATATCTGGCAATTTGAGCTTTCTCAAGCCAGCCAACCTTGAAGCCTCATAGCGGCATGCTTGATCATTTGCGCTCATAATTAAGCGCTAATGCGCGATTAGCGGTCTCTCATCTGGTGTAAGTAATTCCCGACTTCGAGGCACTAGGACGCGGGCCACCGGACACACTACGGACTACTAAGGATCGGCCGTCGATGTATGCTGTTCAGGCTGGTCAGCACCGTGCATCTTCCGCAGCAGAAGTCTAGATCCGCCATCGTCAGTGTTTCTGCTTTCACGTTGTTGATGTGCCATGTACCGAATCCGCGAGCCTGTGTGACCCTAAGAACGATCACTTCGATGGAGGCCGGACCCGGAGATCGCACCTGGCTAGCTAGGCTGTCCAGGCAACGCCTGGTCCGATGATCATGCAGCAAACCAATTGTCAAGATTGTACAAAAGCTACAATATCAATATGGACACGTACATGCTCAGTTACTGAATATTGCAAACTTACTAATGTCCATACACTCGAAATAACACACAGCAAATTCTGGATAGTACGCACATAAGAATCATCATGATTCAAGGTGATATCTGAAATCGCCAAGCATCGAATATTCGACAGTTCACCGATGGTGTTCACAAGAGTGACGGTCCAATGATATTGATCTGTACCGGGGTCAAGAAATCATGCGATTCAAGGGAGCACTAGTGAGGCCTGTCAGCACGCCGAACAACGGGGTCCGCAGTCATAGGTGATCACCACATGGCGTGCTCTGAGCTCAGCTTTGGAATGTTGAATCATATATAGACCCCCATGCGTTTTGTCGAGGACGGATTGTGCGCGCCCTGGAACAAGCTGCTCCATAACGACTCTTCTACGACACAGCCGCTATGCAGAAGTTCACATCCTTCCTCGCAATCGTCGGCCTTGCCTTCGCAGCCGTCCATGCCATTCCCGTGGCTGACCTCGACCAGCCGCAGCCTAACGTACGTGGTGTCAACACTTCTATATCCTGAGCTCGCACTCACCTGAATGGCGATCGTTGTGTAGGGCATCACGACCACCTGGCAGCCTACCGCGACCGTCGTCGAGACCCACACCTTCACGGCGACGCGCGTTGAGCATCGTCTGACCGACGTCCCGCCGTTCCTCTTCGACACGACGTTCCCGATCACCTGGACGCAGACGGAGACCAAGACGGTATTTAGGCCCGTCACGACCGACGTGCCGGATATCCGTCGCCACGCTCGCGACTTTGAGACCTCTTGAAAGGTGCGTCGCACTTCGAATTTATGAATCGAAGGGTATCCAACGGTATGCTGATGCCTCGGATCGGTTAAGTCTCTCGGAGGAGCATGCAGCTGCGGAATCTCGGTCCCTGAGTGGGTCCTTCAAATGCAATGAGCGATGGTCGCATGATCTTGTGAATGTTTGGTGGGGGATTTTGTACTTTGTTTAACGACACGACATGATTGAGGTATTTTGAAATGCATATACTTGCCGTCAGCGATGCAAACAGCGCGAACAACCGGGGGTCACCAATCGATAGTCCATATTCCATATTCCATATTTCATGTTTGGTGGTGGTAGTAGCCACCTTCGCTTGAAGAATGCCTAGGCGTGAAGCTATATATCACAACTACATGTGTCCGCGAAATGTAGAGAATTGTGTCCACACAAAAACCATAGAAAGAAGCGTAGTACTACTCGTGATCGCGGTGGCGATTACCTGTTCTTATTGAATCACGTGACTGAACATTTGTAGCCACCTTTGTAATCGGGCGCGGAATTGAGAAATACTTGAGCTTCTGCCACTACTTTCGACCACCCCCCCCGCACTTGCCTCACACACACCACAACCATGGCGGACGTCGCTGTAGCACATCCAGATGCCCCCTCGGCTCTGTACACCTGTCTGTCATGCACGATCGCATTTTACTCCGCCCAGGATCAGAGTGAGCAGCCTGCCTTCAGATCTTGTGGGCAAGCAGAGACCAACTACTTCACAGGGGACCACTACCGTTCCGATCACCATAGGTACAACATGAAGCGACGAGTTGCAGGCCTTCCCCCCGTCAGCGCCGTTCTTTTCAACCAGAAAGTCCTGGAGAGGAAGGCGGAGACCGCGATCATGACATCCCCCAAGGAATCGACCTGCGAAGCTTGCGGGTAAGCATCAGGAACGGTGTTCGCATCTGGTTTTCTACTAAAAATGAGTTTCAGAAAGAGCTATACTACCGAAAATGCGTACCGGTCGCATCTCAGCTCTAAAAGGCACAAGGAGAACGAACTGCGTGCTGCCTCGAAGGCCCGCTCCCGCGTTGCTGCTCTTGAAGAGTCTGATCAAGTGCCTACATCCCCTGCCGCAGAGCCAGAGGCTGGCCCTTCTACACCACCGGCCATCCAGGAAGCTACGCCGACAGAGACAGAGACTTCCGCTGCTGACGATGTGACGAGGAAACTCAAGGCCGTCGCGCTGCAGGTAGACGAAGACGCAACGGAGGAGCAGATCAACCAGACCATCGACGAAAAGATCGCCGCTGCGCGCGCGCGCATCTTGCCCACGCAGTGCCTGTTCTGCACCACCGGTTCGCCGTCGCTTGACGAGAATCTGACGCACATGTCCGCCGCGCACTCGTTCTTCGTCCCCGACGCGGAGTACCTCATCGACCTCGTCGGCCTCATCACCTACCTCGGCGAAAAGATCGCGGTCGGGAACACGTGCATCTTCTGCAGCGGCCGCGGCCGCGAGTTCCGCACGCTCGAAGCGGTACGCAAGCATATGCTCGACAAGGGCCACTGCAAGATCGCGTACGACAGCGACGAGCACAGGCTCGAGATCTCCGACTTCTATGATTTCACGACGTCGTATCCAGACGCGGATGAGCGCAAGGCACGCCGCGCAGCACGGGCGGCAAAGCGCGCCGCGAAGGAGGCCAAGAAGGGCGAGGAGCAGGAAGACGAAGAATGGGAGGATGATGAGAACGTTGACGACTCGGAGGTGGACGAAATAGTGGAGGAGGAAGCGTCGGACTCGAGCGACTCGGACTTGGATTCCGAGGACGAGCTGGACGACAACCAGATCACGTACGGTGACTCTCACTACGAGCTCGTGCTCCCCTCCGGCGCGCGGATAGGGCACCGCAGCATGCGCCGGTACTACGCACAGTCGTTCCCTGGTAGGTCCGGCAATGCTGAGGACCCGAACTCCGGCGCGGCGCTCGTGCGGAGGCTGCTCGCGGACAAGAATTCCGCACTTGTGCCCCGGAAGGGCGGATTTGGTGCGTACGGCAGCGGAACCGATGTGGTGAAGGCACGGAATCCCGGAGAGGCGAGGGAGGCTGGGCGGCATGTCCGCGAGTTCAGAGACCAGCGCAGGAGAGAGGAATTCAGGACCAAGGTCGGGTTCCGCCACAACAGCCAAAAGCATTACCGCGACCCTTTGCTACAGGTGTGTTCGTCGCACTACTCGTATCATCTTTCTGTCATTCTAACATTATCACGCAGTGATCTGCCGTCTGCGTTCGCTTTTTATTATGTTTCGTACGTAGTGTATGTCATATGGCGACATGGGGCTGAGAGAGAGAACAATATGAACGATGAAGTGCTAACAAGAACGTAGAGTGCACACAAAGTCTGAGAAATGCATCATCATGAGAATGTGTAGGGAAGGGGAAAGTGGTGCGCGAGACCGAGGTGAGGACCGTGAGGGTCATGTAGGAGAGGGGGCCTATTGGAGGGCTGTAAGCGAGCGACCTCAAGGTCGATCTTGTACCACGGGTATCGAGGTGAGGCGAGACGGGAAG
Organism: Trametes gibbosa; assembly: GCA_022606055.1. Taxonomy (NCBI): domain Eukaryota; kingdom Fungi; phylum Basidiomycota; class Agaricomycetes; order Polyporales; family Polyporaceae; genus Trametes; species Trametes gibbosa. Next base: position 153,808 of record JABYQJ010000007.1, read on the forward strand.
TGACAATGCGACGAAAGCAAGCTCAATTGACGACCAAAAGGAGTTCGAGTTCGGGGAGAATAGACTAGTACACATACGAAGCTGGCACAACACCCTCCTGTCCCGTACGCGAGTCGCGTGCGTACCACCATCTGCAAAAAATGTCGTCAGGATCTAGTGCAACTATACAGCGCATTCGAGAGGTATGACACTCACGCGTCATCTCTATCATCTAGGATCTCGAGCTCCTGACCTGCCCTGACCGGCAGCTCACCCTCACCCTCGCCTTGGAAGGAGTACCGCGCATACGCTGGCCGGCTCTGCTCCTCGGGGCCCATGACACCGCCCAACGCATCTGATGGCGTCTCCGCACGCAAGTAATTGCTTGCGTCGGGCCCGCTAAACGGATCGTCGTTCGCAGCAGCAGCAACAGCTGCACCCGCCCCGGTACCCACCGACGCATAACCTGCCTCTTTCTCCGCACCCGGCCCGAAGGGGCTCGCGCCCAGGATCGTGGAGCGCGTGGCGGCGTTGATGTGCTCAAGCAGCGAAGACGGGCGGTGCGTCGAGTCGTCATCAACATCGAGGTCGCCGGCGTCGAAGTTCACCACCTTGTCATCCCGCCGGGCAAAGAGCGTCCAAAGAATCTCGACCAGCGCGAGGAGGAAGACGATGCCGGCGGCAATTGCGATGGAGATGAGGATAACCACGCCGGTGGCGAGGAACTCTGGTAGCAGGGGCGAACACGTTAGCGAAGATATGATTACGAAGGTTCGTTGTTACTTACTGCGCTGGTTGAAGTTGATCGTCTGGAACGAGTGGAATAACCCAGCCAGTGTACCGGGTGTGCCGGACTCAGATGTTGAGACAACGAACGGCGTGAAATTCTGGCCATCGAAGAGCGCAGCGGACGCGTTACCGAACGACTTGTCGGAGAGCGTACCAGAAACCATCAGGACACGGTCGGACTGAATGATGCTATTGCCGTCGTGTGTGTTCTGCAGCGGGACCATGACCAGCTGCGCGACGTCGCTTGCGCCTTGCAGGGAGTCGCCTGTACCTCACCTCAGCAAACCCAAAATACACCGGCTGCGCGTCAACACTCACCAATAGAACCCCAGGACTGGCCGTCCCAGAAGTACAAGAATGGCGACTTTCCGTCCGAAGATCTGAGGGCGCAATATAAGCACATATTCCAGCAATCGTGACTTCGAATAGCTACTTACCGGCCTGCAGCAAATATGCTGTTCACATTCCCAGCGTTCACCTCCGCGGCAGTGACGGGCCCAGGAAGATCAGCGCCGCTGCCGACAGCGGACCACGAACTGTTCGAGATAGAGTATGTCGCTACGTTCGCGGGGGTGCTGTCTGCAAGCAGGATTGATCCCGCCGCAATCAAAGTGTCACCCTACACCGAGACCGTCGGTCAGATTACGCAGTACAACGGTCATATCAGCAAATGGAGCACTGACCCCTGCGTTAACGACCGCGGCGACGTCGCCCTTGATACCATTCCCGAGAGCGGACCACTGTTTTGTCGTCGTATCAAGGGCACAGATCGCACGGCACGGCGTCGAGCCTGCTTGATCGAACGAGCCCGCCGCGATGATCACATTCCCGTTCGCGGGGGACAGTGTGATCGAGCGTACGGTCACGTCTGTGTTGGAGCTCGCGGAGAGGGGCTGGAGTCCAGCAGGGTCCCAGCCCTGGTTCGCAAGGTCGTACACGGCGAAGCCACTACCCTCAAGGCCTGCGACGGTAAACTCGCCACCAACGTAGAGCGAGTTACCCTGGACAAGAAGGGTCCGGATCGTTCCGTTCGGCTGGTTGCCCCGAAGCGGTGTCACGGTGCGGCTCGAGTCGTCGTAGAGCGCAAGGTTCTGCGCCTGTGTGCCGCCTGGAGCGGTGTACGAGAAGTTGCCACCGAGGACGACAAGGTCAGTCCCGGAGCTGTTTGTCCAGAATGCGCCGGCGAGGACGGCTGGAGCTGGGGCGGGAGCAGCGCTCGGGAGGGGCACAAGATTCGTTATGGGCGTGGCCTGGCGCTTGAACATGTTCAACACACTCAAGCCTGGGATCCAGCCAGCATTAGACCGGCGGTGGTGCGAACGACGCGTCTTGATGGCAGTGGTCGGGTTATTGGCAGAGGTGGGCGAATCGAACTGGACACCGAGAGGGGTAACCTTAGGCTCCCCATTGTTACCATTCTCCACCATCACGAATCCGGATGCGCCAAACCGTAGAGACGACGCGACGTCACCAGCGACAAATTGCTGAGTGCTGGAGGTGCCGTTACCAACAAAGGACATGGAACCGATGAGGAAGCCTCCGCTGTTGACCCAGGCGCTACTAGAGATGTCCCATGCCGCAAAGCCGGCAGCATTTTGACTCTCGCTGCTGCCCGAAGAAGTGAGAAGTTTCGTGAAGTTACCGGCGACGAGGACCTGGTTGTTCGAGATATCCAAGGATGTCACAGCTCCGTCAACACCGCCCTCGAGGGCTGACCACGAGTTTCCTGATATAGAATATACAGCAATACCTTTGAGGGCCTTGTTTGATGCTTGCACGGTGTCGGAGAAGGATCCTCCGACGTAAACGTTGTCGCCGCTGACGACCAAAGACTCAACAGGGCCGTTGAGGCCGTTGCTTGGTAACGTCGCGAGAGCCCCGTTCTTGAACACTACGATATTGGATGCGCCAGAAGCGGGCCCAGAAGACAGCGAGAATTGGCCACCGAGGAACACCGCGCCGGATGGATGGTGCGCAACAGAAGCGATAGCTGGTGAGGTGGTGTTCGACACAACGGAAGCAGCACCCCCAAGCGCATTCAGCAGATCGAACCCAATGCTGTCGAGAGAGGTGACCGCGGAAGTCGGCAAGATGGAGGCAGCACTTGACGTCGGGGTTGTCGCGCCAAGTGGCCATTCCAGGAAACCGAACCCACGCTCGGAGGCCGTGGAAGTAGTGGTGCCGGAGGACGAGTTTGCATTTGATGTAAGGTTCGCACTGGTCAAAGTCAATTGCACTCGGTCCGCGACGATCTCGTACTTCCCATTCTGACCATTGCCCTCCGGACTGTCTGCCAAGGCGAGTGAAATGGTTGTTTGGAAGGATGGGGAAGTGGGGACGATCGGTCCACGATAAATCACGGTCGTCTTGTCCTCCGTATTCTGCTGGGAGACGGTACTGACCCACGGCGGCTGGCCGCCACCTGGGAAGACGGTGACCTTAACGCTGGTACGGAGTGGGCAGTCTTGGAAGTTTGTGCAACCAGGGACGAGTAAGTCGATTTCGTATTCCCCCGAGGCAGACACATATGGCATCCAGGAGAAACTGGGGCCATCAGCGGCGGAGGTACCAACATTCACAGTGGAAACGAGTACTGCTTGAGTTGTACCAGGAATGGAGGTATCAGCATCCTTTTCGGACCAGTCTCCAGTACGTTGCGTGTGCGAAGGGCCAGGAGCGAAGCATGATTGTCCATTTTGAGAATCGATGGCTGAGGCAAACGCTCCGGAAGAGAGCAGCTGGAGAAGATGAAGACCAGGACCTGCGCCCTGCCACTCTGACAGCGTCAATTGGAATCCGGTGATGTCAAGATCCGAATCAAACAAGAAGTCCTGGTAAGGCACTGTAGGATCCGTCAAGAGTGGACATGAGTCCGTGCACGTCTTGTTCTGGTTGCTCGTGGGATCGAAATAATGCAGCTGGCGAACAGCGTTATCAGGGATGGTAGCGACGCTGCACGACAGTCAATCGGAGACCAACATCTGGATACGGGGTCACTTACCTGAACCCCGTAGTGCTACGACCGCCCAAGAACGTGTTGCCGAGACGGATGCCTCTGGCCGTCAGGAAGGCAAACTTCCTCACGGTGATAACAGCCTTGTTGCCGTCAGCGGCGAGCCACGTATTGCCGGGGCCATCTGCACCTGCAGGACAGAGGATGTTCTGCACGTTGCTGAACTGGCTGTCGGAGGAGGAAGGAGCTCCACTGATGTCTTCGGCAGATATGGCGATGGGGACGAGAGAGGAAGAAAAGGGTGTCGCCCCGGAGGAAAAGGGGACATTGGGGTTGTTGGTATCGTTAAGTGGGGCAGAATCGTTGCCGAAGGAGGTAATGAATGAGCCGGAGAAGAAAAGACTGGACTGGGACGAGTTGGCCGTGATAGACAGTACTTCAGCGGCCGCGCCTGTCAGCCCGCCGAAGGGGGCAGCAGACCAGGCGGAAGAAGCGATATCCCAGACCGCGACAGACGCGCCTGGAGAGCTGAATTGACCACCGGCCCATAGTTGTTTGCGCAAGGTATCGCAGTACAAGGCCTGGATGGCTCCGTTGGGCCCGTTGGAGCCGAGGGCAGAGAGCACGCCTGAAGAGGTCGTGTAGGACGCGATGTTGTTCGCAGAGGTGTCTCCGACCGAAGAAAAGCTGCCTGCAAAGTAGAACGCGTCGCCGACCGCGCAACCGGCAAGGATGCTGCCGCCAGCATTGGTGGAGGCGACCTTTGAGAGAGAGCCGTCTTGGGAGGACCGAACGAGGAGGGACGCGGTGGAGGGGTCGAATGATACAGAGGAGGAATTTGTGACGAGATCGAGGCCAGCAAATGCGCCTGCGATGCCGACCTTGCCCATTGCCTGGAAGTTGACGAGAGGGGAGCTAGCGAGGACGACATGGGCACAGAGCGCAAAAACCAGGGAGGTGGTCGTGAGGGAAGAGAAGATAGGTCTGCGCCGAGACTTGGACGCCATGGCGGGAGGCAAAGTATGGTGCCGGGGAGGGGTATCTTGCACAGGGCGGAGAGAGGAGGAGAGAGACAAGAGCGGAGCCCTCGCGCACTCGGACTTGAACAAAACACAAGTCAAAGTCAAAGTGAGAGTCTGTTGCTGCGAGGCTTGGCCAGGCGCGTGGCGGATGCGTTGACTACGCGACATCAACCATACATCTGCTTATGTCATCACCCTCCTTTGGTATCCATATATCACTCTACTCCGTAATACTTATGTCGAAATCCAAGACTACAACAAGCAATGCTCAGCCTCGTCTTCCGGCAGTCGCTGCGCGAACGTGTTCAACACATTTTGCACCGCCGCCCAGTGCTTCTCGCACCTTGGGTGCGATCTCCTCGAGTTTTCATCTAGCATTGCTGTCCAGCCACGCCTAGTCAAAGATGAATCCCGTTCGAAACACGTGCGGAATGGGTGGTCGAATGCACGGTACAGTGCGTCGATCGTGCGCATGAATCACAAGTAGTATGAGCCAAAGCGTGTGCGAGGGGATGCAGTCAGTGATGTTGTGTGTCTCTGCATGGCGACTAGTTTGCAGCGGATCTGTATCAAGTACGACTCCAAACCTTATGTTCGAGGTCGAGGTGTTGAGCGACCAGAGCGTCGTGTCAACATGTCCCGGTGGCATTGAAAAGTATGACAGGTCTTATTCCAAGCCTCGTAACAGACAAAGGGAAGGGTCTGAATGTGAATCGGACGCCGACCCATGTCAACGGCGGTTTTTACAGATTTTTCGACTCATCGAAGGATTTTGCTCACCGCGCGAGGCAATCACAAACTGAGCTTTACTGTACAGTCTGCACGACTCTGCAGTATGGCGGCAAGTACTGGTGCCAGCCTTAACGCCAACGGTCCCCCGCTCCTACAGGGCCTGTATCACAATGTGCGTGCTGCCCTATGTAAAATTATGTTTATTCATCAGGAGGGCTGACCATCCCCTCTCCAGTGAACATAGAAGCCAAGATGGCGAGGGCGGTCAAGTCTGTTCTAGCTGCACCGTGTGAGGTCACCGGACACGTCCTCAAGATCTCGTGGGACTCTCCGGAGGCCGCTCGCCCAATCCGTGCACAAGAATTAATCCATGTATCAGCGCGGCGGCCAGGACACCTTGGTACCCACGCCGCGGCCGGCGCGCGAGACAGATCTGTGTGGGGGGATTGCCAGGCGGAACGCGAAGGCCCGCTCGCTTCAAGGTGGCCATGGGTGTATCGCGGCCCCGGATGCCGCGACGCCTCGTATAAAGCTTGTTGGGCCTTCGCTAGGAGCCACCATCCCGCGGGATTGGAACGTCCTCTGCTCCCATCACCAATATTACCACTGACAACAACGACATGGCCTCCGAGCAGCAGATGAAGAATCCGCTCCTCGTCGGGCGCGCCATCCGTGCCCAGCTTGAGCACGAAGTCCCTCAGGACCTCCCACTCGAGCGTGACTTTCGCGAGGGCTCGGACTACACCATCACGGACCAGTGCGTTCTCTTCTGTCGTTCTGGAGTCAGGGATTGTAGTGCTGATCAAACTCCATTGTGAAGCGTGCAGGCACTGCACAAGAGCCTCTGCAAAGATGAGAGAACACTTGAGCTCGTCTCCGCCCTGGTTACGCACTTGCACGCGTTCGCGCGGGAGACACAGCTGACACACGCGGAGTGGACAAAAGCTGTGAAGTTCCTCACGCGCGTAGGAAAGGAGAGCACCGAGTACAAGAACGAGTTCGTCCTTCTCAGCGACTGCCTTGGCTTGAGCGCGCTCGTGGACGAGATCAACCATCCGAAGCCTGCAGTGAGTTGCTTGTGGCATCCTTGTGATGGAAGTGGATGGCCTGACAATGCAGTAGGGGTGTACAGATGGATGTGAACCTGGTCCATTTTATACGGATGATGCGCCTATTCTACCATCTGGCTCGTCGCTTGCGAAACCGGGCACCGAAGGCGAGTCGATGGCGTTCATCGGCACAATCAAGAACATCGAGGGCGAGGGTATCGAGGATGCCACCGTTGATGTGGTCAGTACTCCTGAGGCTGTCTAAACGGTGTGAAGTATCTTGAGGCTCACCCGCATTTTAGTGGCAAGCCGACGGCGACGGCGTATACGACATTCAATACCCAGATCGTGAGGAGCCCAATGACCGTGGCAAGCTCCTGGCGAATACAGACGGCACCTTCAGCTACCGCGGGATCCTTCCCACAGCATATCCTATTGTTCGTGTTTGCCGCCGTTGGCTGCTCGTGCGTGCATACAGTGACTGAATATGTCTGTTACAGCCAAGCGATGGGCCTACCGGCGAATTACTGCATGTGCTTGGTCAGTCAAATTAGTTCATGTTTGGCTTTAAACGCTCTGACGGGGGTTCATTGTGTAGGCCGTCATCCCCACCGTGCATCTCACATCCACTTCACACTCAAGGCACCCAGTTACGACGAGTGCGTGTATTATTTCACTTCAGCACCTTATCGCAAACTTACTTGACTGCCCACAGCCTGACAACCGCGCTCTACCCGTCGCACTCGCCCTTCCTTGGGACAGACCCAGTGTTCGCGACGAAGAAGTCGCTCATATGCCAGCTCACAGAAGAACGCGACCCCGCACGTTGGGTCGCGCTGGGTTTCAAGGAGGGTGAAGTGCGGGGTGGCCGGGTGTGGGTGTGGAAGTACGACTTCGTGCTCCCGACGGTCGAGCAAGTCGAAGAGCTCAAGAAGGCGCGTGCGAAGCAGTCGATGCTTTAGTGGGTCCTCTTGACTGCCCTTCGGCGGTTGATGGTGTACGTGTATATTGAATGGCGAGGATATGAAGCTTGTTCAACCAAGTGTGAGTTTGTCGGGAGGTGCAGGTGCAACCGGGCAGCCTACCCTCCTGTGCTCGTAGGAATGATGCATAATGAGCATCATAGAGTGATCGGCCAATGACGGAATGTGTGTTCCTCACTTCGCCGATATGGACCTACAATCACTCACAGTTACAAGTGATTGAGGTGACATGTCATGCAATGCTGTATCCAATACAGCACACTCGAAATCGCATGAAGAGCGATTGAAAAGGCAACGATATGATTGGTGGAAGTCTAGCCTCTCTTTACAACGATGTCGCTAGCGTCGAGCTTGAGGCCCACGGGCTGAGCGTGTGGTGAATACATCTCCAACTTCCTGCAGGCATATAGAAACGGCGTTCAGCGGGATTCTCTTGGGAGGGGACAGACAAGCCGTGGATCGGGAGAATGGAAAAACACGCACTGGGGGTACCGGTACCGGTGCACGGTGGGAGGCTTCGCATCCGTGACGAGCAGGGTTTCGTCAGAGCCCTGCGCCGAGAGAAGGAGGTGCTTGAAGGAGATGCTCTTCCACACATCGGCAGGAGCCATCGTTCGTGCGACGGTTTTCGCGATCAGGGTGTCGTCGCCCGGTGCAGGGGCAAACTTGTAGAAGGCGACGACGCCAACCGCAGCGAGAGCGGCCCTGCGCCAAAAGGGTGTGTTGAACACTTGGCGTGATGAGATTAGAGAGGTGTTGAGTCGATGGTGGAACAGCTATGCTTACCTTCCGGGGGGTACTCATTGGTATCATGGTAGTCCTCGTGTGAGTGCTCGTCGTGAGAGTGCGAAGATGCCGCTCTACGCTGGATAATAGAGGTACCAGCCCGTTTCGCGGGGTGCACAACAGCACTGGCCACCCTTGCAAGAGACATGGTTGAGGATGCGTGAGGTGTAGCATCCGTTGAGCCCGACGCTGTCCCGGTCCTCGAGTGTAGGGTTACGTAATCGTCGGGCGTCTGGTACTTGGTGTGTCGCGCGAGGATCGCTTTCGCGTTCCCACCTCCTCCCATCTCTGTGAACCTGTGTGCTGCTATCATCTTCCCGACATTCGCTGTGGCCGAGATGCTCCCGCGGTCTGTCTTCTAGCTCTCTCGTCACTTCTCTGCCGTGCATCTGCTCAGGCCCGGTTGCAGCTCAGCATGTGTCTTGCTCGGTTCGGTCTGGCGTGTCAGCCCCGGAGGCATGTGGACTGTTAGCCTCCCTCGGGGCGTATATAGCTCGCTGCGCTGAACCGATGCTCACCAGCACTCTAGCATACTGACCACCTATTTGCGTGACCCACTTTCGCTCATCGTCTCCGCCGCCTTCACCTTGAGTCGTACATTGCCTAACCTAGTGTGTCATGCCCTCCATCACTCGTACACGCGCACCTCTTCTCCCGGTCGCAATCTCCCAGTCACCACTTCTGTCTGGCGCACTCCCGGACGACCTGTTCTACGCACTGGCAAAACCTCTGCCTACCATTACCATTGCCCTTTACGATCCCTCTTCGACCGGTCTCGGGGCGGACCGCCCTCCTGCGAGCAAAGATATCCAGTGGCAAACACCTCCCACTGCTTCCCCTTCATCCTCAAATTCGTCCCTTTCCCTTCCCGTCACTCCGCCCACACCAATCCCGCCTAAAGAAGTGATCGCGCTGCTGAATCTCCTCGAATCGATGGACAACGACGTCAACATGGAGGTGCAGCGCGTGCGTCTTGGCATTCAAGAGGCGCGCTCCCTAGTCCGCGAGTGCAGGGAAGACAGCAAAACCCGTGCGCGCGAGGTGCAGAAGAGGCGGGACAGAGAGCAGAGGGACACCAAGGGGACTGACGACGACTTTTGGCTGGGCATGTAACCTGGGTTGTCTGTACGCCGACTACTGTGGAAGCCAATAACCTTACTCGTTATTTATCGTCCGACGTTCTCGTGTGCGCCCCCGAACGCGATTTAAGGTGAGCGTATACTTCGAGTTATGATGTCGGTACAACGCCCGTACAGCCAAGTACACCACTCGCAGCCCATATGCATGTGTCGATCTCGCACCATCAAAAGGCCTTTCCATATGCAATTCGTTTGGCCTTGGTCTGGGAATTGCACAGCCCGCAGTCTGCGCGTCCATAAAGATGGTCGCGAGAGCCGGCGTCGTCTTGGAACTGTCCCTGCGTGTCAATTGTCCAGTATGCCCATTCACAACCTGACCGACCAATGATGCTGATTCTCGATATATACAAGTTGCAGAGACATGTGGCTTCTTGACACCACCACTGGGAAGCTGCATTACATCGCTGATCCGTCGCGCGAAAACTATGCCATCCTCTCGCACGTCTGGATCTCAGGGAAGGAGCAGTCCTTCCAAGACCTCCAAGCACTGCACACTCTCACCTCGCGCGAAGCATGGGAAGACCGCCTGAGCCGCCTATGTGGTCGTAGGCCACCTTCCGCCCTCTCCAAAGCATCAGAGAAGATTCGGGAGTGCTGCGCGTTCGCGCGTGCCCGCGGGTATCGCTGGCTATGGGCCGACACGTGCTGCATCGACAAGACGAGCAGCGCGGAACTCTCGGAGGCGATCAACTCGATGTACCAGTGGTACGCGCAGGCAGGCGTGTGTTATGCATTCCTGCATGACGTCGACGACACTCAGGATCCCTGTGCGCTCGGCTCGCAGTTTCGCCAGAGCCGCTGGTTCCGCCGCGGCTGGACGTTACAGGAGCTTATCGCTCCGCGTGAGCTCGTGTTCATCTCAAAGCAGTGGCGCCCGTTTGGGACGAAGGCGAGCTTGGCAGACGTCGTGGAGGAGGTCGCGGGCGTCGAGCGTGCGATACTGGAGCATCGTCGGCCTTTGAGCACCGTGAGCGTTGCGCGGCGTATGGCGTGGGCGGCGCGGCGCAAGACGACCCGGGTAGAAGACGAGGCGTACTCGCTCATGGGCATCTTCGGCGTGAACATTCCGACCATCTATGGAGAGGGGCGCAACGCCTTCTACCGCCTGCAGGAGGAAATCCTCAAACACGTCCCAGATCAAAGCATCTTCGCGTGGGGCCCGCTCGTGTTCGAACGCTACGCATGGCCGTGCGCCCAGCTCCAAGAGGTGCCGCTCCCGGAGACAACAATGGAGGATACGCCAAATGGCCACCTGTTTGCACCGTCGCCAACAGCGTTCGAGCATTCCTCGCGCATCGATCCGCTTCCCCTCGATGCATTCGAACGCCGGATTGGCATCAAGGTCCCTGTGCCCGAATACGCCATCACGAGCTACGGCATCCGCACGTTGCTACCGCTTGTGACTATTTGGCTTCCTTCTATGATTGAAGGGCACTCGCAGTCACGGCTGTCAGTGCATGTCGCAGTACTCGCGTGTACCGATACTAGTGACGGGCTTGTTGCTCTCCTACTCCGACCGTCTCCCGGCCAGAACCACGAACAGTATGCGGTCGGGTGTCGGTACCCTGCGGGGTTTGTGCGTGGGGTCTCCCTGCGCTGCCTTGAAAGGACGTCGCGGCTGTCTCTCTCTCCCCTTGAATCCCTCAGCCCCGGCAACGATGCCATATTCAATCCCGCGATGACGACCATTTATGTCCCTTATCGTCCCTTCGAGCTGACGGTGGAGTCATACGCGGTACGTCACGGCAAGAGGTTGCTGCACACACAAGACCCCGACGTCCGAGATACCCGAGGCCCACATTTTGTTTGTCCATGCGAGGTCGTCATCCCGCAGGGGACAATCACGGCGCTGCGCCAAGCAGGATACAGCATCTCTGGACCCGCGGGCAGCAATTCCGACGGGACGGTCATGCAGGTCGCGGGCACGGGGTCGTTGGTCTGCATCACACTCTCTCGTACGGAAAGCGAACGGATTTACATTGGCCTGAGACCGTGTCTCGGGGCGCACTCGTCATTAGTGCCGCGGCCGCTCGCCGTGCTCGTTTCGTTCGACAAGCCCCCTGTTCATCCGTCGGCGGACTTGGAGCCTATGCAACGGAACGTCACCTACCTCGGGCCGATGAGGGAGATGTGCAAGACGAGCCATGTACAAGACTGGAGCGGGCAGTCGGCCACTTTCGAGGGCGACGGGAGGACGAGGGTGACGTTGACGTTTGGGGCGTGGACGGACTACGTGGGGAGCGGGAATGATCGGGGACTGTATGCCCTCACCCTTGACGTTGAAGCTTGAGGCCTTCAAGGTTCAGGAAGGTCGGATTCTGGCATCTCGTAAACGATGCGCCATGTGCCTGTCGTCGATGTCCATCCTCTGCCTGGGGGGACCAAGTCCGATGAGGCTATCATGAGGTTATCCATGACTCGTCTATAAAGTGCTAAATGTGCTGGACTTGGTGTTACAGTAAGCTTGCTTGTATCTTTGAGTGGACCTCACACAAATCACGCTGAATCCTCGACGTACATGTACTAGTACTTGCTGCCATCTCACTCTCCGCCGTTCAGCGCAGGGCGATAATGAGGTACGAGCTCCTTCCCGTCCTACGTTTCCACTAAATGAAAGCGAATGTCCTACTGGAACATACCACTGATACTGCATCCGTGAGTTGAGAGTCGATTTGAGACACATGCGCTGGAAGGGACGACGCAATTTACTAAATACCGTCCTCCGGTCGATGTACTGATACACACGCCAGCGACTCTGCAAGAAAGCGGTCCAGGGTCAGTCTGCCTCGCACAACATGTACGTCAGCTGCAGTCATAGGCCTGGGCAGTGCCAGTGGAAGCCCCATGTGCAACAGGCCTGCAACCAACGCCAGGAACAAACCCACGGCGTTGGGTGGTCAACAATATTATTATCATGATCAATGCATCTCCGTCAACACCCGTCGCTACTAGTGCAAGCCATATCGTCTGAGAGCCGCCACGAGCGTCGAGAAGTGCGGCAAATCGGGCGGAGAATTTGAGACTTGACGGTAAACCGGGGCCGTGCGACCAGTACTAGTAAGGACTTGGCGAGTTCAGGCGAGGGAGGGAGGAGATCGAGATGTGGTCCGACGTACTAGTGCCAGCGAAGGAGAAGACGCGTCCAGGTCTGAAGGCAAGCTCGCTCGACTTCATGCTCTAGTGATGACCAACCTGGTCGCCGAATTCGAGCTTTGTGGAGAGGCAACAGGCTATAGCGGCGCTGCGCGCTGCATGACTGACAAGGGAACATGCACAGGCCATTGATAGTGTGCACTGGCAGCTGCGTCGTCAGCGACTCAACGGATTTGTCTCGGACAAGGAACACGCAGCGCTCACGATTCGTTCGGTATCTAGACAGAAGACCAGGACGCCACAAGGACGCCCTTCGACTCATACGACGAAGGTTCAAAGACCGGTGAGCACAAATAGGGATACATATGCCCCAGCCGCCAGGTGCTCTCTTCAAACTTCTATCACGGTCATGCCAGATGCTTGCTTTTACAGTTGCACGCCTGTCCCGGGCCTCAAGGCCTCACAGCGTTCAAATGGCACGGCTTCCAGGCGTATTCCCTCCGAGTACTCGGAGCGGCGGATCACGCTCAGGCCCCCAAGGATGATGGGCACAGATCCCCTCGAGGCAAAGCTGTCGGGGTCGATACATAAGCGTGGCACAAGGCAATCCATTCCACACCTGTCTCCTTCCATTCAACCTCGCTCAGTCAAGGTCATCAGGAAAATCTGCCAACGCTAATTAGATGTATCTGAGGGATATCCCGAGGCTAATGCATATAACAAACTCTCACTGTGATAATGGTATCTGCATCACCGGAAACACTGATTCTCGCACCTACTCAGCAACAGAATAACATCCTAATGTCCATACACTGTTTTTCTTCTCTTTTTGAAGCATTTTGTATGGGTTCACAGCCAAGTCTTGCGTCGGCAGTTTCACTGTGGACGCGCCAAGTTAAGCAGTACCTGCCCTAAACGCGAGCGCTTCGGCACTTGCAGCGTTCCGCTGGCAGCCATCTGGAGTCTTATTCGTACTTGAACAGTACTCGCTGCTTGCCCCTAGTATGGTCTCTTGACATGTTGTGTCTCTGCCCTGTCTTTATGATGCCCCGGACGCTGACTGTTCACGAGAATCTCTCTTGTATGGCTATGCTGGGTCTTATCCTTGTTGTCTAGATAGGATGAGGTACTTGCACGTCCTGATCAACGTCCTAAGTCAAACTCTCTGTCTCGGACAAGCTCTTGGGAACCTCATCTAGGTCTCAGTCTGTGTCTTCATGATCTGTGGTCTGCACTGGGATCCACTGGGTACTCTGGTAGTTGCGCTGTCAAACTTACTACTGGCCTTAGGCTCGAGACTTCATTCCACTACGCCTCCGGGTTTAGTCTTCTCCTCGCGTCTGGTAGCCTGGGGCTAGTTGGTCAACCTGGCGCCGTCTCTACTTACATACACCGACATCCCTATCTCTGTACTTGGATAAAATGTTGTCTTGTAGTCTCAGACCTTATACTTCGCTCCGTGACTATCCTGTAGCATGTGTATAGTAACATGTACACTGGTAGCATGGCACAATAGATTCCCTCAATGGCTGCATCTCTCATGTGTGATATTCAATTGTGGATAAACGAGAGTGCTCCGGGTATGCGTATATAATCCTAGGTACTGTGCATACCTTGATCTAATTTATATGGGGACCTAGCAAATTAGAGATATTGGTATAACCCATGTAATGAGGCTATATATACCTAATTATAACTAATTAGCGTTGGGGGATTTTCCTGATGGTGAAAAACCATCCACATGGCCCACTGCTCCTCTACAGCTTATATGGTGACTCAGTACCACCTCCGAGTCGACGGCACCGTCGATACTCCAAACGAACATGAGCAGTATACAATTGGTCAGCACGACCCGCCGTCGCCCAATTTCCACTGCCGCACGGTTTTGACCGTGACACCGTCCACCCTCTTACCACTCAGGGTCTGCGCAGCGCTACTTCCAGCATTAACCGGCCGGTACAATTTGCTACTGGTTTGTTTGCAGGTCGGACTGTCCGACTGGAGTTGCAAGAGATACAATCAGCTGCGTCCGGTTTGAAGTGAGCATGCTCCAACCTTCGCATCTACTCTTCTCGGATTAATTCGGCACATTACTTTCGCTACGTTTCAAGATTCACGGGTAACGGCGCGATCGATATTCCTCTGGATCCCCCGCCAGTTATTCTCTGCCGCTTCTTCACCGCCGCCAAGGATGATGCTGGTCTAATGTACGAGGAAGAGACCGACCCGGCATATGCAGTGAGTATCTTCCTTACCAAGTATTTCGCAGACATGATCCTAAACCTACTAGGCGCTCGGTGCGATCTGCCATGTGGATATGTTCCCTGACCTCGTTCAGACCGGTAACGGCGCACCATACTACAACGCAAACGATTGCGCAGTGGGTCATCAGGGCGCTATCAACACCACTCAGTCGCTCCTTCAGCCAAGTAACCTGGAGGTCGCCGCTTGGCTGGGTAGCACCCCAATCTTCGAGAGTTCCAAGTGCACCACCATGCTTTTCGGCACGACCACTACATCAGCTGCCATTGTAGACTACGAGGGCGTGCAAGCCTTGGTATTCGTATTCTCCGTGAGTCCATGCACGCCGGCCTAGGCGCCGTTGAACTGTAATGTGTCATTGGAAAGATTCATTGGATGACATAGAACCTCACCGCCATCAGGTCTGGCCGCTTCTACCTCCGGTTCCGAGTCGTCAGCTTGCTGTCGACGATGGAAACGTCGTCTCAGTGCCCGACTCTCGCGGAATGCTTTGGGAGCTCGTTCGTGGTACATACTGCCGAGACCTTCCCCGGACGCCGTTCTCCAACCATCCTGACGAAGGCACGTCCCGTCCATTGCGCACGTCGTTGTATCCCGCGACAACATGCTGATCACAAATGCTCTTTCGTCTCCTTCTGCAGCACCTCGCACAGCAAGGCGTGTCCGTCAACATATACGATGAAGGCAACGGAGAACAACACGAGCAGGCCGACCGCCCCGTCTCCCCAGAAGAGGTACTACTGCGCTTCTTCGGCACCCCCATTTTAGCTGCGGGTGGCTCCAGAAGGGGCGCATCGCCTTCTCAGGCTGTCGCAACAGCCTCCACCCCATGGACGAACTCGCGGGTCGTCGCCGGTGTGCAGGCAGGTAGCCAAGAATGTGAAGATGCGGTAGGGCAGAGCTCAAGTGATAGCAGCGCGTCCCGCGATAGCGATTCCGGTGGTGAAGGAGACGACGATTAAGATGCGGTGCCGCCCCAAGTTCGCTCCGGTCATAGCACATGGCGTTGTCCAGCGGGTGTTTACAGACGTTGGGGCCACCCCCCTGTAGATGCTAGGCCCCTGCCAGTGGCTGAAGAGTTTCTCATCAGCGGATTCCGTGTTCTGTCTTCGAGCCTGCGCTCTCAAAGTGTGGGGATAGGTCTCTGCGCATGGTCGTGGTCGTACCGTCGTCCCCGTCGGTCGCTGGTGGTAGCTTCGTAGTACATATCACTCTTGTGTCTTTACCGTGGCGGTGCTACACTGCGTGAAAGAACATGGGTTACTGGGTCGGCCGTCTATTACCATGAGCGGCCTGGACACTGCCTGGCCAATGGCTACTATCGATAGTGTCTGGGTTGCGCAGCTTCATGTTCCGGGTCACGGGCCACATCCCGATCTGGACCTATGGTCACTTTAGCACTATAGAAGTGGAGACGCGCCATGCACAACGCGCGCGCTTTCCCCTCGGAACCTTGTTTCTCCCATCTCTATCCCTATCCACCCCATCTCTGCCTTCCTGCCCTCACCACATCTGTCTCTGTGGTTCATATCACGCACGATGTGTACGTCCCTGAGTGCGCTGAGTCTCGTCGAAGTCGGACCCTGACGTGATGTGCATCTGCATGCGGCACCAGCGACCCAAGCACCCGTCCCGCCCAAGCCTGTGCGCAAGCCGTCCTTTGACCCAGAGGCCGCACAGAAGCTCGAGAAGAGCCTTGCGCTGAGGCCGGAGAAGCACCAGCTCATCGATCGCAATATCCTCAAAGGTATGTGTCATACCGCATCGCCCGGTCGACGACGCCAGATCAACAGGGGATGGGACGCAGATGACTCTGTCGCCCCGTCATTGCAAGCCGCCAAAGAGGCGTTGGCACGCTCCCAGCTGGAAGTGAGTGCACTCCACTCGGTGTGCTGTGCCCTTGGCTGATCGTGCGGCTTGTGTAGGACAGACTGGAGCACGCGCTGCAAGCTCGACCGAAGCCCGAGGAACTCGTGAAGGGCGGGATTCTGAAGGGTGAGCGGGCAGATATTCTACTGCGAGCGTACAGCGTATTCACTCCCAACAGAGACAGACATCCCCCCGGCCTGACTGACTTTCCAGTTGCGACAATTAGGGTTTGCAGGTGGCGCTGTAGGATATTGAAATGTACGAGTAGTGGGTGAGATCTGGTCTGTAAGATGGTCAACGCATGAGCGGGAACACAGTCAAGTATTTATATGCGCAATCGATGCCGGCTCACCATTACGAGTCGTCCCGCTCAGTCCCTCTCGCGCCTGTTCCTAATCTTCTCTCGCACCTCCTGCGCGGCCCTCCGGGTGCCGGCGCTCCCAGCCCAACCCCGCGCGCGTAGCCAGTGCACTAGCTTTGGCGTGATGGCAGCGGTCAAGCCAACGCGAACGGGCAGAAAGAGGGTCTTGTGGATGGTGTAGGCGAGGAGGAGCATCGCCATGAGGCCCTCGTGGCCATTCGCGCTCGTGTGGGCTGCCGCGGCATCCATCTCCTCGCGACCGGGCTCCGGCGGAGTTGAGTGGATGAAGCCAGCGAAGTACTGTTTGACGTCGGCGGCGACCCTGGAGACGTGCTCGGCGCCGATGATGTTCACGGCCGCAAACGCGACGGTGAAGTCGAGAGTGGAGAGGATGATATATACGCCGAGGGCATACCAGCCGTACGACTTGACGAGGTGCTTGAGGCGTTGTGAGAGGGACGGATTTGGAGGTAGGGTGTGAGCGGATGGCTCGGGTTCCTCTGAAGATGATCGTGGAGAAGGCGGAGGAGAGGATGAAAGACGTGCAGGAAAATGGGAGAACGGCCTTGTGGTCGAGACTGCTGTGCGAGGAGCGAGACGGGTGGTGAGGGGGAGAAGAGGCTGCGAAACGCGCGATGCGAGGGCGCGCACGACAGGAATGCGCAGGATGTAGCTCCGAACCATCCGAGAGAACAGGAGCGGCGGGAAAGCAAGGGCGGCGGGATGGCAGAGACTCGGAGCACAAGTTGTGTTTCTGGCGGTGGCAGACGACGAGAGGCTCGGCGGAGAGGAAGCGTCACGAATCGGCAATCACCCTCGGCATCTGCCGCGCATGGGTCAGCATGCTGACCAATTGCAGGGCACGCACGCAACAGCCACCGCGATTTCTTATTGGGGGCGTCCATCGATCGCCCGCTTTCGGCCTCTGGACTCTGTCCTCCTCTCCCCCGCCATCCCGTTCATGCGTTCAGAGATCGCCTCTTCTTTCGCTCGCCACCACCGCCCCAGATAGCACGCCCTGCCCTTTTGACGATGGCCTCGGTTCATGATGCGCCCAGCGGTCCGTTCGAAGGACCTGAAAAACTCCTCGAGATCTGGTTCGCGCCCTCTGCCGCACACTGTCCAGACGCAACGTCTAGCACAGATGGAAAGTATGGTCTCCGAAAAGTACCCAGGGCCGTCTGGGAGGAGATGCTTGACATCGTCAAGTGCAAAATCCTGTCGGTAGTCGAGGGCATAGAGACTGACGCATACCTGCTGAGGTGCGTATCCTCCCCCGATGGTGGCCATCTTGTAGCCGCGTGAAATATTACCTTCCATTGCTCCCGCCAAGCGCGCGATCTATACCGTTTACCGTATATCTTCTGCGCCCCTAGATAGCGGCAGTATGCTATCTGCTATTATCACACCATCAGTCCGATCGCTCGCGTGCTTTTCGGTCGACTCATCCAACACTTGAGCGAACACTGACATAAATCATCGTTCTTTAGTGAATCATCGTTCTTTGTCTCCCCTCACCGCCTTATTCTCAAAACATGCGGAACCACCCTCAACCTCCTCGGTGTCCCCAGAATTCTCGAGATTGCCTGCGACCACGCCGGACTCCCATCCGTTCACCGCCTTTTCTACTCCCGCAAAGCCTTCATGTTCCCGGAGAGGCAATTGGGTCCCCACCGGGAGTGGAGGGCTGAGATCGAGTTTCTCGACAACCTCTTCCCCAATGGATCGGCCTATACCGTTGGCAAGGTGAACGGCGACCACTGGCTGCTATACCTCACATCACCTGCTGGTGGCTCTTCGTCCTATGCTGGCACAGCGCCCAGCAGCCCACATCTATCTCCTGTCGAGGCCGAAGGTCCCGAGTCCGGCTCCCCGAAGCTGGACGGAGCCGCCGTCGATGCCTCACCTGACAGCGCAGACGATGCTATCGCGTCCGACTATACCATCGAGATCCTCATGACCCACCTCTCTGCCGAAGCGCGGGCACCGTTCTTCAGTCAAGTACCGCCGGAGGAGGCAGAAGCCACAGCAGGCGCGGACGGCATGGCTCTGTCTTCCCAGCTTGGAATCACAGATCTGTTCCCTCCACACCTCACCACTCTTGACGCCTACTCCTTCTCTCCATGCGGTTATTCTTGTAACGCGCTACTCAGATGGCGCCCTGACACTGATCAAGACTCCTCGCGGCCTGGTGAAGGGTACTACACTATTCATGTGACCCCTGAGGAGGGCTGGTCTTACGCGTCGTTCGAGTGCAACGTGCCTCTTCCGACCAAGCCGACCGACAAGCCGACCAGCGTGCCCGACCTGAAAACCCTCATTCGCCGCGTCGTGGACATCTTCCAGCCTGGTCGTCTCACCCTCACGCTGTTCGTCTCATGCGCGGACAACGATGCTGCGGAAGAGGAAGAAGGCGAAAGCGCGGTCGAGGCAGCCCAGCGCGCGTTCAAGTCGGCCCTCATACTTCCCGCCAGACGAGCAGACCACGGAGAGGATGAGGCGGCGAATGGGGCATTCGCGGGCTTGTACAAGCGCACAGACAAGATCAACTACGAGTTCGGCGGCTACGATTTGGCGTTTGCCAGCTTCGAGCTCCGATAGCGAGTTATTTTGGCGTAGCGGCGATCCATTGGTTATTTCTGGGGAAGTCGGCATGCTGTTCGCACCCGAGACGGTGGTTGGAGGTCGCGTATACGGAATCTCTAGTCGGTTGCCGAGGCCGTGCACGACAACCCCTTTACGCACCGCAATATAGAGGTGTATGTACTATCCGGATGATGCTCGGTGTTGATGGCTCCTGCTCCAGGTTTATTGATCCTCTCGTCTATACGGCACCACTTGCTGGCCGGAATTCATCCAGGAATATGTCTTCGCCAATTTAGGCATCACAGTGCGTCGGATCTATCACTACACAATACGGCAGCATGATGTGCGCACCCCGTTTCTGACAAACCAGCGCGCAGCACCCTCGTCTTTCCATTAGTTCTCTGCGGCGGTGGACGGCGAGTCGGAGACGCCGTCATCATACGCGGACGCCTGCCCTCAATGCTGCCTTCGGGGTGCGCATGGTCTTATGAAACCAGCGCAGAGGGTTTTGAACGTCCCTGCTGTGATCACAACCTTCACGAAGTCCGATATGCCTCTCCCCGAATGCGTACGGGGTCCAGGACGGCCCGCTACGCGACCTCGAGGCGCGGTGGAAGCGCCGCCAGCCATCGATCGAAGCATCCGGCCCCGGACGCGCACGCTAGAACCGCGGTCACGCCGCCCCCCGATAGAGTTCTGCGCGGGCGCGTTGAGCGGGGAGGACGGCATCTTGTTCAGCGCGCCGCAGCCGCGGCCGGGCTCGTCCCCGCTGGCTGGGTCGCCTGTTCTGCTAGAAACCGTCGGGGTGCATCAGCCTCGTTCTGAGGCTCTCGCGGAGTGGCGCAGGCAGTCAGTTCCGCTTGCATACCCGAGTCGCCACCGCATGGGGTTAGGCGGGCAGAGGTTGCATCCCTTGCGCCGCATCGTTGCATGTTCTCTACGTCTGGCGACGTGCTGCGATCGCTGTGGCCGCACTCCGATCTCTGTTTCTTTGGTCTGACAAAGGTTGTGATTACGTAGCGACCTGCACGGGTCTCCTTGAGCGCGACGTCGCTCTTCCTTGCTATCATACGCTCGCCTTCCAAGAAGCGTACGAAGCCGTCCGTGCCCTACCCTGCATGCACCCGCTAGTCAACGAGAGTCACGGGTGCCCCCCTTCGCTCGTGTGCATCGACATGCGTCTACCGGGCAAGAAAGTCCCGGTCAGTCCAGGGCCTTGGGGGCGTGCAGCGTGCGCCGCGGTTGTGTGTCGTCGGGCACCCTCGATCTCGCGCCGCGGGACGGGATGAGTGAACACATCCTATTGAGTTTCGGTGGCAGGTACGGGATCTTTTGACTGATCAAACACGCTCTACGGCGACCGCCCTCGACCGCGGCGACGGCAGATGCCTGCACAGCTGGACCCCAGGCCCGGGCGGGGACGGATATTTGATTCGTGGCGGCAACAGGAAGACAGAAGTCTGACAGATAGATGGGCCCCTGCGCGCATGCGGTCAATGGCGAATTCCACCATCCATTTGTTTTGTCCCTATTCTGAGAGAGATATGCGGTCGGGAAGAAGGGCGAGCTGCAGCGGCAGGCGCACATGGAGAGGGCGTTGTGTTCCCATTTTGGTATCTGTGGTGTTCCGCCAGTACTTAAGTGATGCAGGGGCGCCCACGCCCCGAGATCGTCATATGTGCCGTGCTGAGAACTCGCTCGGCCTCTTTCGCACCCTTCGCTGGTTTTGCTCATCTATACTCAGGCCCTCCGGTAACTCAAATACCCCTTCTTGGGTGCATGCGGCTGGGGCCGCAGGGCCGATAATGGTTCAGTGCGGCACGCGGCTGGTTCTCGTCGGGAACAGGCTTTGCATTCGTTTACCGGACGCGCACACGCCGCCAGGTGCTGACGGACGGCCCCCGGGCGTTCTCCAGGGAACGGTACAGACGCCTCGAGGGGCCGGAGTCTGATGTCAATCAGCTCATCGACGTCTTCTTGCATCATGGGCGCAGCTATTCAGTGTCACAACGCCCGGCGCTCCGATCTTGGGCAGAAGCAAAAGAGCTCGTCGATTGCTCAGAAGGGTGGCCCCCGCCGCCGCACGGAGCGACATCTATCCCTCCCCCTCCGTCAGATCCATCTCCGACCTCGTCCTTATATCCCGGCCAGGCCTAGGGCGACTCGGCTCGAAGCACAGACCAGCTCGTTCGCCCTATCACTATACCCTCTCTCCCCCAGCTGGTGATGGACCTCAGAGTGATTGACCTCACCCCCGTTAGCGAATCACAACTGAGGCGTGCCTTCGATGAAGTCAAAGACTTTGCCACCACGGATATGGATCGCGGGGGGCCTGAGCGTTGGACGTATCGCATGCTCCCAGAGCCCGCCGTCGAGGAGGAGTTGCGGAAGCTGGCGTGCCCGCAGACGGTAGGCAGAGCGGATGCGGTCACTCTACAGCCCTGCAGGACGTGGCACTACCGCAGCCAGGACCGACATAGGGTGGAGGAGTGGGCGATGCCTGGCGGCACCTGGACGTACACGGCTGTGTTTGACGGTATGTCCGCTCATGCCGGAATTTAGTAACGCAAACAGACACAGGCTCTGAGAATTCGTCGTGATCTAGGTCATATGAATCACCATACTGTAGACCACATTTCGGCGGCGCTAGGACCACACTTGAAGGATTCTTTAGCCGCTGCATTACGTTCAGGACATTCGCAGTCCGCACTGAACACCCTGGTCTCTGGTGTTATCGGACACTCTCTAGAATCTCTCGACGGTGCCCTCGTGTCAGACTTCCTCGACGTCTTCCCTTCCTCGAAGCCAGAGGAGCTACGCCGACTTCAACCCTCGCGGGTAAAACAGCTCCTCCGCGGCCCGCCCACGGATAGGAAGAACACTGGCCATCTTAAAGCCGCACGAGCGTTTGGCGGCACCACCGCCCTCGTCGCCCTCGTCGATCCCACGGAAAGCTACTTATGGGTCGCTAACGTAGGCGACTGCGTCGCGGGTGCGTCACTCCGAGCGCAATTGGACCCGCGGCACGCTGACCGAGCCGGTCAGTTCTTGGACAGAAGGACCCTGCCGGCACCTGGCGGGGCTCTGTCGTCAACTCTATTCACAACGGGAGTAATCCCGGGGAATTGGAGCGCATACGGGCAGAACACCCAGAAGAGACGGACTGCACGTGGAATAATAGAGTCCTTGGCTTCCTCGCGCCGACGAGAGGTGCGTCCGCCGTCCAACCGCTACGCGTCTTCTGCCGTGCGCCGACATTTTTGTCGTCTCCCCCCTGATCTGCTCCCACGTCGCACACGCAGCGATCGGCGACGCTTGGCTGAAGTTGCCTGCTGTGTACGCTGAACTCACGTTCAAGCATCTCGACGCGGACTGGCTTACCGCCGAGGTCATGGAGCCGCACATCCCGCGAATCCGCACACCGCCATATCTCTCGAGTAAGCCTGATGTATACCACATCCCGCTCAGGAAAGGGGAGGGGCGTGGCCAGGTGAGCGGTAACGCCGCTCAGCCGAGGATACTGATCCTCTGCTCCGATGGGCTCTCCGATCTGTATGAAGGCTATTCTTTCCAAGACATGGCTGAGGAGTGGGTCCAAGTCGTAGGCCGAGAACTGGACAGCCTGGACTCGCGCACAACTGCCGGATCGGGTACTGGCAGCCGCGCGAACTTGGCGATGACGCTTCTTAGAGAAGCCATAGGTGGCTCTGATACACAGCTTGTTTCGCGGAATCTAACGGTGGAGATGGAGGAGCGGTGGATGGACGATACCACGATCGTGGTGCAGCGGCTGGTGTGAACTGATGCATGGCTCGGCTAGATGTGGACTCTCACTCGATACCCCCTTCACTCGTGGCCTACTCATACACGTTAATAGCAGTAGGTTGTAGTGTTACATCACAAGCGCGTGTCAACGACGTCGAACCAGATGGTCGTCGTGTTTCAGCGCGTTGCGCGACAGTAATACTACAGAAGTACACAGCAGTCGTCAGCCTAGATAGCGTGTACAGCACAGGAGCGCTACACCAGAGTCCCGGATTATTTGAAAGGCAGTATGCGTTAACGATGGAGAATCAACCGGCGGGGGCGTAGGCGCGTAAGAGCATCGAAGAGCGAAGACAGGATCCTGAACTACCGCTTCATCGCGGAACCTGGTCGGAATGACGATGCAGACTCCTCGTCCACAGCGGAGGGGCGGCCGTTTCCCTTCGAGCGCAGTTTGCAGAGTGGACATAGACGGATGAACATCTCGACCATCGGCCAAGTAATAGTCGCCTGCTCCTCAGAAGGTCGGTTACGGCATTCAAGCATCGCCACGGTATAAAGTCACTCACCATACCGATGCGCCGGGCTTCGAAGAGCATCGTCGAGGACGAGCCATGATTTCTGTGCGTATACACTAACACATCATAAATCTGATTCTGCACGGGAACACGCTCGAAGACTGCCGCCGACTGGAGAGGACTGAGCCCGTTTTCGGCGAGCTTCTTCGCGCCTTCGCTGTTCTCCTCGCCATCCGTCTGCACAACATAGTTGAGCCGCAACTTCTCTTCGTCCTCCCGGTTCATGTTGTAGAATGCGTCTCGGGGGAGGAGGACGAGGTGGCGTTTTGACGAGCCGGAACGCGCGTGGTGGCACGAGGTCCAGACCTGTAATCTGGGCGACAAAGATGACAACCGGCCTTCCGAAACGGCTCGAGCGACCTCGGCATACACCTCGGCCGGGAAAGTCGCCGTGTCCCGCAGTTCTGGTGACAGCCCTCCCAAGAACTTGAAGAGAACTTCCTCAAACGCGTGGCGGGAAGGCATCTCGATGGCGTTCACCGCGCGGAGGCCTCGGATAACGAAATCTGGCAGGGGAACGAACAAGGGGTGCATCCATGGGTCGATATGCGGTGTGGTCACAATCATCCCCTGCTCCAGTCGCGCCCAGACGTCAGCGCGAGAAATACGGTCAAACGAGGGAAACGTCAGTCACCCATGTGAACGAGCCGTCAGGCCCGGCCTGCTGGAACGAGCCGTCGGGATCCTGCTCCATAGGTGCCTCTTCCTCAATGACCCCCGGGAGCGGTGGATGTGGAGGCATGTATTGCCTGATTTGGGGTTCGGTCCGCATTTCCCCCTCGAATACTGGTCCAATTGAGGGCCCAGCGGGAGAGCCATTCTTCGGCGAATCTTCTTCAGCACCATGCTCGTTGACCAGGAATGAGGCAGTCTTGGACGCATAGGGGGCTACTGGACGGTCACGGGCAGGTCCATGATCCGAAGGGACCTTGTGTCGTTTCTTCGGAGTATAATTGCAGTCCGTCTCATTGTCTTCTTGGCAGTGATTGCAGACAGGGAGGTTCCGGTCGCACTGGGGTTGCGACTATGGGGAAGGAATGCAGAATGGAGCGGGTATGAACTCACCTTCAGGTTCTTCAAACGACATCTGTCACATCTCGGAATTCCACGATGTGCAGGAGTGGGCAGAGGCGTATATTTGCATTCGCGTCCAGCAGCCCATGCACAATGATTGCAAGTGGGTAATACTCGGTCGCACTGGCCGAAATTGAGACGGTGAAGGAATAGGGACGGAAAGAACAACGAACCTTGAGATTATTTAAACGACAGTGGTCACATCTCGGTTTTCCTCTCCTTCCCTTCCACTGGGATTGGCGGGCCAAATACACCTTCGGGTTTGGAATACGGATAGTGAGCTGACTGTCGTCAGCGGATTCGACCGGAGAGTCGCTTCCAGCGGGAGAATCAGCCATGTTGGAGTGTCTGGAGTGTATAATATCCAGAAGGTTGAGTGGCTCGGCAATGGGACGCCCTTAGATAAGTGGACGTACCAGGTGCTTGATGTTTGTGCCGAGCGGGTGTACAAAGGCGGATGATGGTGATAAGACGCCAAAGGACGACAAGGAAGAGTTTGTCAAAAGCGGGAGCGACTCGTAGGAAGTAAAGACAGATCAGCAGAGCAGACGAGACAGCCGCAGCCGATGATAAAAGGAGGTGCTGGCGAGGCCAGGACGACGACGTGCAGCCGCTGTGCCAATGTGGGTTTGTACAGACAAGAAACCAAATCTGGCCAAACGAACCTAGTCAGATGCGTGACCGTGACGGTATCTCGTCACACATAGATCCGTCAAGCTCACGCCATCGTCCAGCGACACATGAACGGTCGCCCATGCATTCGTCATGTACTGCTATCCTCTGTGCTTCCCCTCTTCTGCTGCAAAAATGTTTCATGTATCTCAGTCTGTAGGAAATTGCGTCTGACTGGACCCCGTGCTCCTGGCTAGCCCACGATGCACGACGGAGACTTCCGGCACGTTTTCTTAGAGCCAATTACTAAACTTGGATGTGCACTTCAGATTGATGCTCAGTCCACTGTCGAGGCGTTGACTTGGACCACAGCTATCACAACGACCACACCTTCCACGTCGTGTGGCTACACGACCACTGGGAACCTATGGTGTGCACATCAACGCCAGGGGCGTGGGGAGTCCGCCCGTAGCCGCCGAAGTTAGCGAAGCATCCCCAGCCGAGCGTCATATGCTGCCACTTGTGAGTCATCCAGACATGGTCGTACGCGTAGGGTGATATACAGTTTCCTCACATGGGTTCGCGCTCTAGGCTGCTGATGATGGGGCAGAGACATCGCTGCCATGCGTACGACGCTCGCTTGTACCAATATATAACTTGCGTCGGACGAATCGTCCGACCAGAAACGCAAGCCACAATAGCTCCTCTGCAGCCCATGGCGACCAGCAAGCATGACAAACTGCAGGGGATACGATGCTGATGTCATCAAGCCTGCCGTGCCACCGTATCGCGACCGAGGGGGGCTGTCCTGAGGGCTGATGAACGTGTGCGGGGATGCGGCGGCGGTCCACATGGTACGAACGTGGAGGGGAGGAATGCTGGCATTGATGGACTTGTGCTCGTGTGGACCAGTTCTCGGGAGTCGAGCGAAGCAGTCGGCCCCACGCCGAGTCCGCTCAAGCTGGCAGTCCACGGTGCGCGTGACCAGCGTCTATCGGAGATTGCGCTAATCCTGCATGCGTTCAGCGACTGAAGGTGCGCTCCGCCGTCCGTCGAGCCCCGCAACGCCCTCCTTCCGACCAGGACTTGCTCAGGGCGACCCATCGTCCGCATGCTCATCCCCAGCGACAGACATCATCACCGGCCCTCACCCTCCCATTTCCAACTCGGCTGCTGTTTTTGACTGGCACTCACCATGTGCTCCTCGCTGACGTTCGCATCACTTCCAAGGATGGCGTTCTTTCTGGCGGTCTTCTCCCGACCTGACCAGGTATAAATGTCGCCCGTGATGCATCAACTTTCCCTAGCCCTTTGTTCTTCAGGTGCCTTCCCCCCGAGTACTCCTCCAACGTCCCACCAGCCAAGATGTTCTCCAAGCTCGCTGTGTTCGTGCTCGCTGTCGTTCCCGTCGCTCTCACCGCGGTGACACGTCAGGCGCCTGGCTTCGTCAACCCGGCCAACGGCGGAGGGTCCATGCTCATCGATGCCGGCAATGGCTTGGGCGAGCCCATGAACGTGCGTATTCACAATGTCGCAGTATCCCCACTCTGTCTCTGACGCATTCCCTCATGTTCAGGTCATCATCTCTGGGCAGAGCTCAAACCAGATCCTCAACGAGGACGGCATCATCAACTACGCGAGGGCCATTGGGTTGTAAGTCGCGCGCGAAAATCATCGTGATCGCGGATCCCGTCCACACAAAACCTGTGCTCATGTCCGCCCAGCTCGACGGAGTGCTTCGGGATTCACCTCGGGAACCCGTTCTCCGCCAATTTGGGCGACGGCCACGGGCCAGTGAACCAGACGGTAGAGCTCCGCCAAGACTATGGCGATGCGGGCGTTGGTACTTGCCTGGAGAGCCTCATTGGGGGCAACCACTTCAGGTATGCCTCATGCGTCTTGGACACGTCCTCTTGGAGAACGTGCGTTGACGTGCTATTTCTGCAGGGTGTACTTCCAGAACGGGCCGTCTGCAGATACTGGCGCAGCCTTCCTCGCGTACGTATTCTTAACCTTCTTCTTGCCTTCCGCTTCGGAGTCTGACTGGGTCTGATCCGGGTTCACCAGCGTCTCGAAGGAGAAGCCCGCGACGGACAACCACGACATCGTTACCGACGGCTACGACATTGGGCGGTGAGTGCCCCGTCTCAAGCTGCACACCGTATTTGTGTCTTATACTGGTCTTAGTGACGAGCTCGTCGCCGCTGCGGTCGGCACCACCAGCTTTGGCGGGATCACTTACTCCACTTCTGCTCAGAACGTGTCTGGGCTGCTCCCTGTAGGTTCGAACGGCGTGAACCATGGTCAGTCCCTCCCCACACAGCCTCCTCCGATATCACCAGCCTTGCTGATTCGCGCACTCGCATCCTCGCAGGCATCGCGCTCGACGGCATCGCCACCGTGCTGACGGTCATCGTCCAGTGAGGAGCATCGGCGCTGAGGGCTGGGCGCCGCGCGGACGCGCCATGTATCGATTTCTGCTCTCTGATTCTGTGCTAACGCTATGCGCTCTATTGTACTGTATTCTTATGCGATCGCGCGCGCGTTCGAGTGTATGTAACTAGCCATCTTTGATACCCCCATGATTCACTCGATTTGCGTCAGGGTCGTGGTGCGCTATACACGTCAGATCGGGGCAGACAATTTACCGACGCTGGCATGGCTGTAAGAGGACCACCTGTATTGCGGACTACAGCTGTGGCAGAGAGATAAGCAGTCTGGATGAACACTCGGGCTCTGCAGCAGTGCATGACATGTGTAATGCGGTTCAGCGGCAATATTGATGACTGGTTGCATGCAGCTGTTGACGCGGACGCTGAAACGATGACCATGCGGCGCACACCTCACCGCGCTCGCAGACAGTAAGAAAACTTGAAACATCTGTATCATTGCGTGCGTGTTCTACAGCCAGGTATATAGACGAAAGCGCTCCGCGAGATCTTCATCATGTCGCCTTGCAACGTGCGACGTATGGTATTGTACAGTGCGATGTGAAATGTGCGGTAGGTGCTCGGGAGTAGAGGGGAAGCCAATCCAAACCGGAATAGTGACGGGGCGTTATACTACTCCATTGCAAATGTCTGTGGTCGTGCACTGGCAGCCGTCAGGCCTCGACGACGCAGTTGCCGGCGTCGACCCAGTCCTCCCATCTGACGTCGTCCCCCATGGCGGCGTCGCCGACGTGCTGCATCAGCGTCTCGGAGTCCTCGCCCTCGCTCGACATCGCGAGGGCCTGCGCCTGCGCCTGCTCCCGCGCCTCAGCCTCGACCTCGGCGAGGAACTGCGCCTCCTCTGCCTCGACCTCCTCGACCGTCCGGCGCCGCACGCGCGCGAGCACGCGGTCGAGGCGCTTGAAGTGGTCATCGTCCAGCGCGTACTTGCGGTGCCTCTTGGTCCCAATATGCTGCAAAAGTAGCGTCAGCACGAACCTGGGGATGGTGAGCGTGTGAAAAGCGAAGGGGAACGCACGTGTCTGAAGTCCTCAAACTTGACGCGACAGCATTCGCAGTACCCCGGCTTGGTCGCCTCATCACGCTTCGGCAGCTTGAGCGTGTTCGTGCTCTTACTCTTGCGTAGGAACTTGGCGCGCTCCGGGATGGTTGAAGGCGGGCCCATCAGATTCTCTTTGTTATCTCGCTGGGCGGAAACGGCGATCGACGCCCGACGTGAGGTCTTCACCTGCTGCTGCAGCTTCTCTTTCAGTGAAGGGGGAAGTTTCAGGGTGCGGAAAGGAATGCTAGTAGTTGACGTCGTTCCCGTGGTGGAGGTGATACCGACGCTATTGCCCGATGCTGCCATATACGCGGCGGAAGCGAGATACCCAGACGCGTTCGCAGACTCTATGGTATCGCCTTCGCAGAAGTCGGCATCGAGGTCGACCAACCCCTCCAATCCAGGATTGGGGAGCGTGGCACGCCGCTGCAAGTTGTTCATCGACGCGGAACGACGGAGGTCGTGCTGATGCTGATGCTGTTGCTGCGCAGCTTGTATCCGCGCCTGCGCCTGTGCTCTCTGCTTGCGCTGGGTTTGCTGCAGACGGGCCTTACGCCGGGCCTTCTCTTCCTTGCGTTCCTGCTCCGACCGCTCTGCCTTTTGACGCCGGCGTTCTTCTCGATCGTCATACTCCAAGAAAGGACCACGGGATAGTGGATGACAGTGCAGGACAGGCCATCCACCGCGTTCTCTTCCGTCTTTCATCTTGACAATAGGATACTCCGCAGCGACGATCGTGGCGAGCTCTTGTCGAAGATCTTCGACCAGTAGGAAGTAGCTCTCCTTGGAGAAGTAGATGTAGTCGTGCCGCCGTTGCGTCGGATCACGTTCTGTGGTACCGTGTAATCGTTCGGTCTCTAGTAAGCGGGCAAGATTGCGCTCCTTGGATAATTGCTGTGCTTGCGTTGGGAGAGATCCGGTGGCAGAAGACACACGGGGCGTGTTGCATCGGTCGAGGATGTTGTTGAGCTTCTCAGCAGACCAGATCTTCATATTAAACGATCGCGCCTTCTGCACGAGGGATGCAACGACACTGCGTATGTCCATTGTCACAGTTAAGATGTTGGAGATATGAAGCACAACACGGGGCATGACGTACCGACCGCGCAGCCTTATTGGACTTCCGAGCAACCCGGCAGCCGCGCCTGCTCTTGACGTGCCCTTTGTCCGGTCCTTCTCGGTGTTCTCCTTGTCATCTACGTCGTGAGGAGTGATAAAGTGGGTGATATCTTTCGAGAAAAAATCCTCAATGCGCTAGTGTCCGGGATGTGATTATGCGCAACGAAGGGTCCGAGCACGGTTTTGTTCAGATACAGTCCCAGCAAGTATAGACGAACTGCTCACAGCACCCATGTACGCAACCCGCTTCTCGAGGTGTGCTCTCGTGGTCGCGATCTCGGGGTTGCCCGTGTCGAGGTCGAAGTAAAAGACCCAGCTAGGAAAGGCTCGGGAATACTTTACTCTGAACTCCTCTTCACGAGCCAGCCTCTCCTTCTCTCGCCTACGCTCCCTGTCCTTCTTTGCATCGGCACGCGCGGCTGAGG
This sequence comes from Trametes gibbosa, assembly GCA_022606055.1. Taxonomy (NCBI): domain Eukaryota; kingdom Fungi; phylum Basidiomycota; class Agaricomycetes; order Polyporales; family Polyporaceae; genus Trametes; species Trametes gibbosa. Next base: position 184,476 of record JABYQJ010000007.1, read on the forward strand.
GAGTAGGGGAGTGTAGCACCACAGGCTGAGGTGCGGTCTTGACGCGTTTTGAGCTGTGTTCGGTAAGTTCGACAGCAGGCTCTGGGGAGAGTGGTCTCTTGAAGGCAGAAGTCTTCCTCAGCGCTGTCCGGCATGGGGAGATGGGCATGCCGGTGTTGTGGGGCTGAGGTCGTGTGGCTAGCGGGTTGCGGACGAGGGTGGTCGCCATGCGGAAAACGCGTGAGCAAGACGAGAGGGTGGGGCTGGACGGCGTAAGATGAATGTATGCAAGATGGACAAGAAAGAGGGGCAAGGTGAAAAGAAGACAAGCGGGGATGGCAGACGACTGGGAGTCGAGCGACTCGAGCAGGCGAGGCACTGGTGGCAGACGGAGGCAGGCCGTGAAGAGACGCGTGATGGACAAATGTGGTTGATCAACTTGCCAAACAAATAACGCGTGCTCCGTCCTTCGCATTCGCATTCGCATTCGCATTCGCAGATATTCGCATCTGCACCCTCGCATACAGAGAGTGCGGCCATGTTCAGATATCCCGGCTCTATGTCTACACACTTCCGTACACATGATCCCAGCACATCCTCTTTCGACCGGAGTGGCTGTGGAAGCGGCCGACTCTGCGGTGCATCCGAGTCCTCCTCAGAGCTGCCGTATCACACACATTCGCACCTCCGCACTGTCGACAGGCCCACTCTCGTCGGTGCGAAAGACGAACGAGACAATGAACGCACTCCGCAAGTCTCGGAGCGCTCACCATCAGATGTAAACATCCCACGGCGCACGTGACCGCGTTTGAGACATACGCGTTGCGTCGCGTCGCCATAAGCAAACTCTAGTGCCATTCTCGTATCGTGATCACCCGCTTTGGAGTACTAGTGCACATTCAACAGCCGCTGGGACATACGACCCCGACTTCAGTCGCAGGGCCCTCGGTGTGTAGCGAGGCTTAGCAGCCAGCGGATACCCGCCTTGTACTCCGCGTTCCACTTCTTCGCGAGGTTGGTCTCGCCAAAAATCACATTGAAACCGTGAGGCGCTCCGGGATATCTAGACAACGTGGGTTCAGTTGCTACACCCCTTGACAAACACACATGGTGGAGACGCACATGTCCACCTTGGTCGAGACACCGTGTGCTTGAAGTTTCTCTGCATATGCTAGCCCCTCATCGCGACACGGGTCCATCCCACAGACTTGCATGTACGCCGGGGGAAGTCCGGTAAATGATGGGTACAAGTATGGGGAGACCTCGGGGTTCTTGGGATCGATTTTGAGAATTTCTGCATTCCACAAGTAAGAACGATGAAAACACGCTGTATCATAACGAACTTGCCGTAAGAATTCAACATCTGGCTGCGGGTAAAGATAGGGCCGTCCTTGCATTGTTCCATGGACGTGAACTTGTGTGCTTCGCTGATGACAAATCCTCAGCTACACATCAGGAGCCACCCCAGCAGGCTGACAATTCACCTCTCAGGCACAGCGTCAGGATGGCACACGGCGGGCATTTGCAAAATGTGGCCGGTCAGCGGAGTATCCGCAAATAATGGGTCGTCCTTGGCCCGGTGGGCAACGACCGCACAGAAGTTGCCTCCGGTGGACTTGCCGCTCACGATAAATCCCTTGCCTAGATCTGCGTGAATCAATGCTGGGTTGCGGGCAGTCTATCGGAAATCAGAAACTCGTTAGTTGAACGCACGATGTCTCCAACAGAGCTGTAAATAGATACACACCCATGCTAAGGCTTCGTACACGTCGTTCAGGCCCGCGGGGTAAGGGTTCTCTGGAGCAAGCCTGACATATCGGATATCAGGTGCACATATATCTGAATGATATAAGTAGGACTCACCTATAGTCAACATTTACAAGGACCAGCTGAAGCTCGACGCAGAGGATCTTGAGGTAGTAGTCTTCCATCTCGAGGTCTCCGTTCATGAAGCCTTTGAGAAAGCATGAGCACAATTGTTAACGAGCAACTAAGATGGTCAGCAAGCATACCTCCTCCGTGGATGACGAGCATGACGGGGAATGTCTTGTCTTCGTCTGCTGCCGGGCGATAGGTTCGCACAGCAAACTCTCCTGCATCGTTGGGTACATTGTACTCAGCGACGTGGTAAGCATCCTCTAAGGCCATGGCTCGGGATCAGTGACCTCTCTGAAACTGAGAATATGGCTCAGGAACGCACCGGGAGGGAGGAAGGGTGCAAGGTTCTTCCTGGCGACAGCCGTGAACATCGCGTTCATGCGTGCGCGGACAACGGCAGGGTCGACTGGACCGGTGGGCGGAGGTACTGCCGGGAGAACAGCGATGAGGGGCGCGAGTTCAGGGTCAACATCAGCGAGGTGGTTGTTGGACATCTTGTACTATGAGAGGTGGCTTGGTGAGTATGCGGAGGAGCTAGGTGGCTGTCAATGGAGTGTGGTATCATTCTACCTGAAGCAGAACTCGTATATGTACCCTTCTAAGCTTGCATTCCCGACTCGCAATGACAGGACACAAGGGGTTTAGTATGTCGCGTGCGTAAACATGCTTACTCGATGCTGGGTGAATCAACAGCCTGCTTTGCAAGAACAGCATCTATAATAACATGCTGATGGAGACTAGCAGAAGAGTATAGCGCTACGGAGATCGCAGCGTGTCAGTGGGATCTACGCGGATGGGGCAGATGGCCAGGTTGTCACTGCGCCCTCGGCGTTGGCCCTGAAGTTCAGAGGCGTGCATTGCCAGACAGACTGCGAGGTGAGTCAGATGGGTGAGCTGCCAGACAGTCCGTAGTCTATCTGCTATTGCCGTTGTCAACAACGAATACTAGTGCTGATGAATGGGGCCTCACGCTGTCAGAGAACGAAACATCCGTAGTACCATTGCCAATATCAATGTGCACGTTACGGATATGATTGCCTTATTGGGCTCATTGACAAGTGTGACCAAACGCGCGGCGCGTATGTCACGCCATCGCTACCAAGCGCTACTATGTACGTCCCACCACCGACTCACCGCTCGGAGAAGAAGTGAACGTTGTCCCTAGCAGTCTTCCTGCAAAGAAAGAGGGAGACTATTTCGTCTTTTGGCGCTAATATCTGAATACCGATCCCGGTAAGAGAGTTGACATTGCTCTCGATAACTCGTGCTAACATACCATATGTACATTGCCTGTAAGACAGACAGTGTCTGGCTTTGCCTACGGTAGTTGCGACAGTTCTAAACATGGAACCTTTAGCCAGGCTTCCCACAAAGCTAGAACTTGGCGCGCTCCTCGAACCAAATGTCCAGACGCTCTTCGATACACCGCTTTCTGATGTGCCCGCACGGTTCTTCATCCCCCGCCTCGCCGACAAGCCTCAGAATCCGATCATGGACACCCTGCGACTCATGCGCAGTTCGAATCTACAAAATACCACGCATCCTACTTCATTTGGCTTACCGCCTGAGCTAGAGGTGTTGTCTGAGGATGTTGCAAAGACGGCGGCGGAAACGCAGTCCGCTCGGCTGCAAGACATCTTGCGGATAGCTGCATCCGAACGACCGAGACGTAAGGTTCGCGTCCCATATGCTGCGCGGCCACAATCTGGTTACATTAAGATTTTGTTAGAATCAAGTCCTTTCTTGGGACGCCTTGCGCTCTTCTCATACCACGACTTTGGCACGGTCTCCTTTCCTCTCCGAGCAGTCGAGTGACACATTCGCATCTGCGAGATATTTGTGAGTTTCCTTCGGCCGTCCGAGTTTCCGTATTGACGCTCTCTGTGGGAAGCGTCCGCCCGCCTTTGCAGGATCCGAATGTACAGCTCGTTTACACCCGCGTCCCGGAGCTATTTGACTCGCTTCTTCTCACGATCAGCGGTACTTCTTCACACCTACACATCTGGGATGTTGACTCGCAGACATTTGTTTTGAGGAACATGCAAGGGCGGGAGAAGGGGCACATCGTGATCGTAGGTAAAGACGAGGTCGTCAGCACAAGGTCGGTTCTTGTGCACTTGTCATAGTATAATAACACTTGAACCGACCCAGTTCTCAGCTTCCTCCAGCGTTTTATCACTATCGGGAATCTCATGAGGCGCCTTGAGCTCCTTGCGGACAAGCGGGAAACGAGGTATACTCTGTCCCTCCCGCATCTCCCGAGATTGTTGATTTCTTGACAACGTAGACACACCACTCCCGTCTCACACGCATTCACGCATTCCTTATCCTCCATACTCTCTTACCTGCGCTCGCTCGCCGAAGCAATATCCGTAGATTTTCAAACAACCGTAGGGGATGATGCGCGGCTAACAGGACTCTGGACACGATACGAGGATATGGAGGACATCTTGAGAGCGCTTGCAGCGCTCTGTAGTCGAGTAAGTTAGAACTTGTGTAGAATGCGATGACCGACTGAGTTTCTTCAGGACGAAACCACGTCACCATTGGACTACTCACCCATTCCATCCTCCCCAACAGCACTGCTATCCTCCATCTACTCGCATTTATCCGACCACATCGAGCGCTCTTCCCCACGGATCGTCATCGCCGTTCTCGCGTTCGTGCTCACCGCGACATCCCGCAGCTACTTTCAGTCAATCTGTGCTTCCGTTGGGTACAACACGCCTGGCACGCGCCCTCGAGCTCCTCATGTGCGTATAACACCACGTGCAGAGGATCCAGAACCTCCGTTAGAAGATGAGAATCCAAACATGCCCATCGTGGATCTAGGGGATACCCTAGGGGAGGGGTTTCCAGACTTTTTCACCCCCGAGGTCGCAGAGGTCCTGTCCCGTGCGCGCCAGTCTCTTGTGCTCCTGAGTGCAGCGGACCCGAATCACCCACTCTTGAATAGCACACGCCTGCACCCAGAGATAAAGTGGGTGTGGACTGAAGAGCAGGTCGACCACCTGTTGGAAACCTCCGCTTTTCGCGGCGGGTCTCCAGAACGCCAGCACGAACACACCAGCAAGCACCATAATACGCGATTGCCTTCTGACACAGACGTGCTCGCCGCCTTCAAAGTCTTCGACCTACCCCCGGGAGAATCCCCCAGCATCCCGACCTCCACAAGCAGCCCCGCAGTCCCGCACCTCTCCGGCGCGCACGCCACCGCACCGCTCCTCACCTTCATCTCCGCCTTCCCTGCCACGCTCCCCCCGAGCACGCCGACGCTCGCCCACCTCACCGCGCGTATCCTCCACCCGCTCGTCATACACGCATCCACACTCTCGGGCGCGCTCGTCGCACATGTTCTCTCGCCCGCAACGCCGCTCCACCTGCGCGCGCACCTAGTGCTGCTGCGCGGGTACATCCTCCTGACGGCCCACCCGTTCAAGGCGCGTTTGCAGGACGCGCTGTTCTCGGACGCGGCGGAAATGAGCGCCCCAGTAGTCGGGTCGCGCATGTACGCAGCTCGGGAGACGCGCGAGGGGAAACGGACGCGCACGCGGACGGGGGGCGGCAGCAAGGAGGGGGCGCAGGAGCCTGGGAGACGCGCGATTGGGCTGTCGCCGGCGTTGACGGTGGGCGACAAGTGGCCGCCGGGCGGGACGGACCTGAACTTTCATCTACGCACGGTCATCGTGGACTCTCTTGAGGAGGGGCGTGGGGACAGCGAGCTGGACGAGGACTGGGACTGGGCGCGGGCGCAGCGCAAGATCTTGGAGGAGGCGGAATGGAGGTTTGGGTTCGCGATCCGCGACCTGCCGGATGGGACGGGGAGGGAGAAGTGGCTGAATCCGTTGGGTGAGTACTTCATATCGTGTTGTGTGTAGGTTATCGACAAACGCTAATGCTCGGCGTGATCACTAGCTATTGAGTAGGTCTCTTTCACTCGCCTCGCAAAGCATGGCTGATGCTGGCATCCTGCCAGAGCTCTCGACTTTCTTTACATGCACTATCAGCCTCCGCACCCCCTCGACGTCATCATCACGCCCGCCATCCTCTCCAAGTACCACCGCATCTTCGCGTTCAACTTGCGTCTTATGCGCGGTAGGTCCCCACCCTTGGTCCGTCCCTTTGTGCGTAATTCACGCGTCAATTTTTTTTTGCAGTGGAGAACGTCGTCCGGACGCTGTTCCGGTTCACGCGCCACGCCGCGGCGCCGCTCTTCCCGACCCTCTCGCCCGCGAACAAGCGGCTGCTGCACTTCCGCGCCGTCGCACACGCGTTCGTCATGGGCATCTCCGCGTACGTCTACGACGTCGCCATCGGCAGCAACGTCGACGGCTTCCTCGCGCGTCTCCCCGGCGCGCCCCCCACACCAGCCCGCCCAGAATCACCCGAGCCCGGCGACGGCCCTCTCCGCCAGTCCGCGTTCGGGCACCCTCATGCGGAGACGGCGGGGGGCGCGGCGAATGCGGGCTTCACCGATGTATTCGGGCTGGCGGAACACCATGCGCGCGTGCTGGACGACGTGCTGAGCTCGTGCCTGCTCCGGTCGGGCCAGAGGGCGGTCGGGGACCTCCTCCGGCAGTGCATGGAGCTCGTGCTCGAACTCGGCGTGCTCGCGGGGGACCGCAAGGACGGCCGGGTGGAGGAGTACGAGGCCGCGCCTGCACTGGAGGAGCTCTGGGCCCGCTTCAGGGCGAAGATGACCATGTTTGTGAGTGGGCAGGGGACGTGGGTGTGGACGAAGCTGATGGACGTGCGTGTGTCGTGTCTTGTGAATAGGTCAAGGTGCTCAAGGCGCTGGTCGAGAAGGAGGCGGATAGCTCGGGGCTCGTCCTGAGCGAGATCCCGCTTCATATGATGCAGGGCCATAGACGTATCTCGGGCACGACGGCAAACCTGCATCAGCTGCTGCTTAGGCTGAACATGTCAGACTGGTGGACGAAGGGAGATCAGGCCCGTTCGTCCTGACCTGCCGTGAACTCGGACTAGAGTACTGTTTATGTATACGTAACTTCATTGTATTGCTGGGTACAAACCGACACTGGGATGTGACAAAACTAGGACTACGGACGATGGGTAAACTACAGAGGGGGCACGTTCTACAACTACTTGGCTACCTATATCCGAAGACGGAGCACTGGTATGCATGAGAGTCCCGGGACATGACATGAGACGATGCGCAAACTATTGACAGAACGATGCGAGACAGACGCAGACGATGAGTGGGATGATGAGCACGGGAAGAGCATGAGATAGTGTGGCGAGCATGTGAATGGAACGGGAATAATGAGACGAAATAATGAAAGGTGGAGGGAACAAATAACGGTGACATCTGAGATGACTTCTGCGGTGGAATTAATCCTCCATGGCCTCCTCGAACCCAACGACGTCGGCGCGACGGGTCTGGGTGCGCGATTTTGCCTCACGAGCGATGCGAGCCTGCTCGCGCTGGTAGATAGCGCGGACTTCCTCCTCACGGATGTCGGCCGGAACATCGTCGGCTCCGAGACCAAGACCGCGCGCAACTTCGTCGAGACGCACCCCATCGACGAAGCGGACTTCCTGAACCGACTGGCTGCCGCCTGCAAATGAGGCCGAACGACTGAAGGCCTTCTTGCCGGGCTTGCGAGGGGTGGTCGGCATGCTGCCACACGACGACAGCGTGACAAGGCCGACGACCTCCAGAACACCGGCAAGATCACCAAACTCGCTCCGCGAAACCGGGTTGAGGACGCTATTCTCGGCCCGACTGAGGATCGCTGAGTAGAACGAGTGCAGTTGTCCGAGCTCCAGGCCGGTCTGCTTGGTGGCAGTAGCAGCCGTGGACTGTGAACGCTTCACAGGGAACCGCGAAGGGGACTGGCTAGGAGACGACCCATTGAGTGACACTCCTGCCTCTGTTGACTTGACTGCAAGCAACGTGGAGAGAAGGACGAGACGCTGCTGTAGCCCAAGTTCACGAATCTTGATGATTGTCTCGGTACCACCGGTCTTCCGTGGAAGCGAAGGAGCAGTGGCGATGGCTGGAGCAGGGGTTGTTTTTCCAGCAGGCGCGTAGGCTTTGAGGGCAGCGAGGATGTGGGAAGGCGTAACAGAAGGAGTGGGAACATTCAAAGGGTCGGGTGAAGAGATGCCGCTGACGGCAACGTCAATGGCCCCCCGCAGGACCTCAAAGATGGCACGAACGTCGCCCGTTTGGGCCGCGACCTTCTTGGAAAGCAGAGTCAAGGTGGGCGGAGGAAGAAACTTCTTCGCTCGTTCTGCACAACTGGAGTCCTCCCCTTCCGACAATGAGGCAAGCCTGGTTCGCAGGATGTCGAGGAGTTGCTCAGGCGTATACGGAGAAAAATGCAACGTCTCCACACCAACCATAGACTGAACAGAGAACGTAGTGCACGATGACGATGTCAACGTATGGGTGTTGGCAATGCCAATAAGTCTCAAGCACGAAGCATAGGTGTTTGCCAGAGTGAAGAGAGGCGCAAGGGCCTGGGTAGAAGAAGCAATGTGGTCGAGCTCATCCAGGACGATGACGCTGATTTGCAACTTTAGCGCGCATCCCAGAAGTGATCAAGTCTACTCACCACTTCTGTTTCGAGGCCTTTAAAGCCTTCTCAACAATCTGCTTGGGTGAGTCCTTAGACTTCTTCGCCCGTCCGGCGGATTTTCCATCACTCCCGAGGACCTCCGCAAGGCGTTGCCACACCGCATCGACACCTGCCAATGCCATGCAGTTGATAGATAGAACTCGGGTACCTTTCGCGAGAAGCGTGGGACCCATGGCAGCGAGGACGACGTTGACGAGAGCGGTCTTGCCGGTGCCGGGGGAGCCAGAAACATACAGGGTTGAAGGTTCCTCGGCAGCGAGCTGGTCTGCCAGGAAGCTTATGAGGAAAGACTCGACTCTCTGCCTTTCGGGGGAGCGGCCAGCAAATGATGGCGTGTCGTTGCAGATAGGGCGAAGCAATGCCCGAGCACGGATGTGAATAGGAAGGAGACTGGTGGGAGGTGTAGATGGAGGCGTCGCCAAAGATAGTTGAGCGAGACAGGTCGCCGGCGTGGCCGCTGCGGCCGCCTGCCGGAGATCGCTGGTTGACGCATATCTCCGAGGCGCTAGTACCCACGTCAGCCTTGTTCACAACATCGAGGACGACGGCTTACTGCTGGGAGACCTGGTCATGCTCCCTGCAACCATCGTACTCGTCCGCCGGAGAGAGCGGGTAGCCCGGGAGGTCGAAGGGGAACCATTGATCGCCTGGAGCATGAAGGGTGGGATGTTCTCCTTGTTGTGATCTCCGTCGAGGAGAGTAGTAGATGTCTTTGCACGTTTTGGATTGGGGGTAGGGTCGGGGGTTGGGAGTGCGAGACCGCCTTGCAGGTCGCATGGAAAGGACGAGTCCGATGTGTCTACCTGGTGGGACCTCTTGCCGAGGACAGAGCCCGCATTTTCACGTGCTGCATTCATCCTTGGCAGACCTGATTTCTGACGAGGTCTGTGAGTGTGAACGACACCCGTGAACCCGACGTGAAGGGGAAGGGAGGGGGAACAGGAGGGGGAACGGGAGAGGGAATGGTTGTGGAAGGAAGGGTGAGACGCAGGCCCAAGCGCTTATGACTGGCAGACGCAGGTTCAAACTCCGCTGGTCAACGAGACGCGTTGGGAGGCACGGGCACGTGATCGACGCGTCGCCCGCGCGTGCCTGTGTCCCGCGACAGACGCGTCTCTGCTTACCGTGATTAAATCAATATATATTAGCTCGCGGCGATAGTGCGGCTGTGTGCATCTCGCTCATCCCTGCTCATGGGAGGTCTGCCCAAGCTTCTCTGTACGTGACAGCCCAGGTTCTCTACAGCCGACGCGCCGTTAATGCAGGCATGGGGAACCTCGCGATGCTTCGCGGCGAGGCGATGCGGGAATTTGCAGTATATACCGTGGGCTTGACGGAATTCCCCCTCGTGCGGCTTGCCAGGTACCTCCATGCAGCTGCGTCTTCCCCTGTGGTATATCTTGGTCCTGTTCTGGGCGTTCCTCCTCAAAGGGCGCGCGGCGCCGGTTTGCCGGATATCCAACCAGACACGGCAAGTCCCTCGGCGTGGACGGTAGCTGCGTCCGTGCTCAAGCCCACATCCCATACAGCGACGACGATGACAGTGACAGCGATAGCGACAGTGACGACGATGGCGACGATGGCGATAACAACACTCAGCAGCATCATTCCAAAGGCTGTCCAACCATTGACTCACCCGGGCAGCACAATCTAAGCAGCGGGGCTATCGCAGGCATCGTCATCAGTATATGTACGTAGATCATTTGGTACAGGGGATGCGTACTCACCTATGAAATAGTGCTCCTTCTGCTGCTGCTGATCCTCCTCGCTTGCTGGGTTCAGCGAAGGCGACGTCGGTCAAGGTCCCAGCAACACGCCGAGGTCGCTATGGCAGCAGCTGCCCCTCCCCCTCCTACGAAAGAGTACCCATCATCTCGTTCAAATGCTAATGACATCCACCCGACTGCACGCCGCCCTCCGTCGATAGTCGCGCCTCACTTGGTCAACACCCTTCTCGACGCCGCAGTGCTCCAGACGCGGCAACTCAACGACATCCCCGCTGCAGGGGCCGAGTCCTCGGAGTCTATAGAGCTGCCGAACCCCTACGAGCGGGACACGCCGCCCACGCCGCCCCCACGCGACGACACCGGCACGTCCCTCACCTCTGGAATGTCGCGCTACGCGTCCTTGTACTCAACCGCATCTGGGCCAACCGAGCAATCGCACTCGCATGCACGATCGTACTCGGTGGCCCCCTCAGCGTGGACGCACGACGACAGCACCGCCCCGCTGCTCTCGCGTGGGACCACGCAGGCGTCGCGCCTCACTGCATCCTCAAGTCTACACGAGGAGATGGCGGGCTATCAGAAGGCACTCGAGGCGCACCATCGGAAAGAGCAGGACGAAGCGCAGCAGAGGGAGGGGAGGATCGGAGAAGGCTCTGCTGTGCCGGAAGACCCGCCCCCGGTTTACCGTGACAGAGAGGAGTTGCAGTGAGCGGGCGCAGGGGCGAAGCGGACAATCGAGACGACCTTTTCTGGCGAACGGACAGCACTTGCATGGACCGCACAGTCTTCGGAAACGGCATGTGAATACTAGAGACAGCAGATATGTAGCTGGGGCATTGACTGTCAAGTATGGTGATTCCAGCGCGCTATCTGCCTGCTGCATGAGCTGTAATCAAGCAACGAGGTTGAGATACTTACGCTGCGAGCATAGCTGCTGGTCATAAGGGTCACAGCTGACGACTCCGCATCCTTCATGTGAATCACACGTTCTACTACGGAGTCGCGGAGCTCGCTTCCACGCATGCTGCCGATATCTTCGCGACAAGGTAGCGGAGCAGAGGTATCCCGGAATTGCTAGATTCTCCGAAGCGTGCTTGTCTGTTTGGAGGGAGATCCGCGGTGCAATCCGTAACTGACCTGATCACGCTGAGAACCTCTATCTCAGCCTTGCGGCGCGAGAACAGCATGTGCTGTAGTTCCTTCCTGGACACAATTGCCACCACCCCAAAAATGAGCATGTGCGCGGGTTCGGGTAAGAGAGGGAGTACTGACCGCCATTCTGCGGGCACACCTCCTCGTTTTAGCAGAGAACGCGCCTGGTCGATCGAAGTCAGCATCATATATGAAAGCGTCGCGGAAAGAAGCTTCGAAGTGCTATTGAGACTTGCCTTCTTCTCGTCATGCTTCGTGATCGGTATGAGTGCGTCTTTCTGTATGCCCAGTCTGCAGATGCGTCGCGAATACTTTGGTCAGGCTAGGAGGTAGGACAAAATCCCAGAAGGTAGTACGTACGCGGCCAGTTCGCTGGCCCAGAGGCCTAGCCATTGGATCCGCGGTGCTGCGAGGTGCTCCTTCTCGTGTTGCATGCTCGTGCTGCCGTACTTGTAGACGGACAGAATGTCGATCCCGTACGCGTCGCCGTCCACGAGACCCAGGATAGGGATGCTTAGCATGCCGCTCAGTGTGAAAACGCTTGGAGAGAGGGACTCCACTACCGTGATGGAAGGTTTGCCGAGAGTGTCCTGACGAGCTGCCGAGTTGCGATGTCTGGATAGCCCTTTCCCTGGTGCAACCCGTTGTCAAGGGAACAGCGAGTAGCTTCGCCAGATGAAATAATACCGTGATCACCAGCCCTTTCCCTGGCAAAGACTCATGGCTCCCAAGTCGGAGCCTGGACAGGGTCTGAAACACAGCCTGTGGAGCCCTAATCAATAGCGAGGGAAAAGAGAGTGGACGGCTCCTAACCTCCTTTTCGACAACCAGTACCCACGCTAACTCGTTGTCTGCCTCGAACCGCTGAATGTCCTCGGAATGCGGCACAAGCATGGGCTGTCAAGGGCATTGAGTCTCTTCTGAACAGGGTGACCGGAGAGAAACTCGCCTCACTGTCACTTAACTTCACAGTTTCGCCGTTCCGAAGATGTATCATGAGCCCTGTGCCGCATATGAGCCCCTTGCAGGATGCGCGCTGGAGAACTCACTGTGAACACATCACAACACCGGGTTCTGGTAGAGGCTCACCACATTAAGGTCTGCGCGGCTCATTTGGAAGGTAGCTGCGAGATCATCCACGAGCTATGGTCGATACATAGGTCAGTAATTCGCTCAATAAAAAGACGTATATGCATACCTTGTCGACGTTCGGCTGCGAACCAAATAACTGTACGTCCTTGTAATACATGTCCCTGTGTACAAGTACTGTTAAAAATATCTGGAATTTGATAGAGTTTCACCCCGAACCGTTTTGTGGTAGGAATATCGTCTACAAGGGCTTCGTGCATGAGGTCTGCCGTCCTTAAAAGCTGGGCTATACATGCGGTCAATATATGCGCTCGATCTGTGGAGAGCAGGTCGTCGACACCAACCGAAAGGCCTTGCGCTGGGACCTTTAGACCTTTGTGGCATTGTGAGAGCGCGCATCGGTACATTACTGCGATCTATGACATGAGACTCCTCATAGATTGGATTTTATCCGCATATACTGACCCCTCGTGATGTTCCTTACGTCTGTCCGCCAGCTGAAGTACGACTTTTTTGCCGCTGGGCGTTTTAGCATCTGGCCGGGCGTACGTGCTCGGTAAAGCATCAGATAGCTGAGTTAAGAAAGAAAGGACGAGGCCCTCCATGGAGCTTATTGCCTCGTCTCTGCGCTGTGTCAAAAGAGCGTGTGCGACCGCAAAACGGATTTATAGCTGACCGTATGTCTTCGACGTCTTGCTCGTCGCCGTCGCAGGTGATGTCGCTGCTTATAAGCCGGAAGTCCTCGTCATCCGATGTGTCCTCGAGCAGCGTCACATCGTCTTCCTCGTCTTCAGAGATCACGAGAGAGATCTCATGTTCGTTGTCGACTTTGGGGGGACAAGGATCAAGAACTCCAACACGAACGAATATGATGCTCACACCAGGGAATATCGCTGCCAATATTTGGAGCTGCCATGGGAGGCAAAGTAGCGGGAGGTGGTGGTGGGACGCAACAAGAAGAGAGCGGTTCGCTTTATGGATTGCCACAGCGTGTCGCAAAGTGTTTCTAGAACCTTGGCAAAGCGCTGTCTACACCCGTTCGGTCACCTCGTGACTGTACGTGTTGTGTCACACTACGAATCCACGACTGGCTCTTCAAAGCGTCACGCAGTATGGAGTCGTGTGGCTAGGCATATGCTTCATCAACGTTTCAACAGCAGACTACGTTGCAAAAGAATGCCGTCCACGTACACATCCGCGTGCAGGGCAAGTCAGTACTGCTAGCAGAGCCTACGCCCAATTCTTGACCTCCAACTCGAACCACATCGGCAGCTGCCTCCAAAATTCCTCCCGCGCCGCTTGCACCACTGCAGCGTAATCCAGCCGACACGCTTCACATGCCCGATAAGCCGCCTTGTTCTCCACTCCAGGTTGGTCGTCCCGCGTCTGCATCAGCACGCTGTCCGCGATGGTAAACAGCGGGTCGCTGTTACGATTGCACACCATGCCGTTCACATCACGGATGAGCTCGAAGGTGACCGCCTCGAACGCCATCTGGCACGTGCGCTTGAGGGCGGGCTGGACTTCGTTCCGGTGCAGACACTGTACGGAAGGACCCCTGGCTTCGAGCTCGGTGACGATGAAGGTCGAGAAGAATCGCGCGCCCTGTTCTTTCCCTCGGAGCACCTTGCAGATATCGTCGTCCCCTAGATGGTGCTGCACGCCGTCAGGTCCGACGTAGCCTTCCATGAGCTGGCTGGGGAGATAGCGGGACAGGTCGTAAAATGCCGAGGGAAGAAGCTTGGGCTCTTCGATTTCTCGCGCGAGATTGATGAGCAAGCTAACAGAAATGTGTCAGCCGCACCCACTGCAAGGACAAGCGGCTGTGTCACGCACATCGGGTGGGGAAGGCCGAGACGTGGAGTGTACATGCCCTCCGCCGTCGTAGCTGCAGTCTCACGCAATTCCCAGAGATTGAGTGTCGTGGGCCAGGACAGGAACAGATTGCGGATGGCAGTCTCGCGCAAGCCCGTGACCTCGTACTTGGTCGAGAGTCGAAGGATTGCAGAAGCCGCGAAAAAATCCCCAAGAGAGTTGTCGTAAGAGAACCTGCTTGTTTCATGATCAGGATACCACGGCCTACAAGCCTTGTCATATGTGCTTACCCGTAGAGAGCCCGAAGGAAATGGGCGAAGTCCTCGGGGTCGTCATCCAAGTTCAGCGTGGGACGTCCTTCGAGTGTACAAGCTTCGCTCTGCTGTATAGCAACAATGCCTTTGTCGAGTATCGCAGAGTGTCGACACAGAAGACCGCGATGGATGATGAAATACTGAGATCCCGTTACTACCGCGAGATTGCCGTCATCAAAGCAAAGTTCAGGGTGACGGTTGGGAACTTGGGATTCGTCTGTGGGCGAGGCGTATCTGTTGGAGCTGAATTCGGAGTCCATGTCGACAAAGGAGAGAAAAACGAGAAGGGGTTTGAGGAACGGAGAACGCAAGCAGTCACTAAATGTCCTGAGCTGAAGTCAGCCCGTAGTGGCTGACTCTGGCTGTGAAGCAATGTTCGATCCAAGCCGCGACATTTTGCCCACGACCGACTCAGCAAATGAAAAGGGATGCAGCTGAGGTTTTTGGTAGCGGGCATGCGACTACTGACGGGGAAGTGAACAGCACGTTAATTCTAGCATGCTTTCGTGATCGAGGTATCTCGGTAAACGTACCGTGGTGAAGACAGTTCGATTCCGTGTGCACGTGAATCAAGTTAGATCAAGAATGGGTACGCAGTGTTGTCATACGGCGGCTTGGTCTGTCAAAAGACCTATTGATTTCGCAGCTTTAGAGGTGCGGGAATATCGAAGTGCGGTCAGACGACCTGGCCAGGTTCCCAGGTGTGGTTGACATCTCGCTGAGATGATCAAACATCATGCAGAATAGGTGACGGTGACGGTCACTAGTAGATGAGAATCCTTGCAGCAGCATCGAGGTAGGTACGCTGAAGATGTGCCGCCAGCTGTACAATTATATATCTGGTATCGAACATCGTTCAAGTCGAGGTAAGGGTGAGCGCTGATGCTGATGCGGTGACGTGAGATGAGCCTTGCAGTCGTGGGAACAGTCCCGACCCCAGCTTCCTGTGGTGTCCGCGCTGAAGCTTCTTTCAAACGCCAACGTGCCACGACGCCCCGACTCCTCCCAGCTTGCTCATCGCCCTCCGTCAGCCTTACACCCATCGTCGACATATAGTTGCTCCGTGAATCATGCCAGAAACCATCACGATCACCCCACGCATTGTGCCGGGCGCCCCGCCCTCGCCTGCCCCGTCCAAAACCCAGAAGAAAAAGCGCAAGGGCGGAAAACCAAAAGAAGCTAGCGAGACCGACGCACAGGTCGCTGTGCCCGATACAGCGACGGCTGCACTTATTGATCATGCCCCCGAGGAGAGCGACATCAAGGAGGGCGTGGTCGCGCCTCAGTTGGTCGCTCAAATATCGACGGAGCCCCACACTCCTGTCGGGCTCAAGGCGACCCCTATCGTGGACATGTTGAACAAGCGGCTGAAGGCGAATGGAAAGAAGATCGTGAGTTCATTTACCGCGCCCCCCATCTTTGCCGTATCGTCCCTGCGGGGAATACGTCATGCCTGCTGGCATCCCTACTCCCGCGTGGCTTGACCGTGGTCCTAAATGTATTATGCTCTAGACTCGGATACAGACCTACCAGAATGAACCGCCAGAGAAGCTCAACGATGACCAAAGACGTCTTTTGCGGACCCTGCCCACGCTCGAAGCCGTTAGCAAAGAGTTGGAGGAGGTCAAGAAGGTCATCGAGGTTCGTATCTCTAGGTTCATGTTGAACGGCGTGGTTATAAAGCTTTCCACAGGTTCACGAAGCCGAGGTCGCACAGGAGCTCGCATTCCTGAAGGCCGAGGCTTCCAGGGCCGAGAGTCAGAGGATCCGTGATGCCGTCGTAGAAGCTGAGGTGTGAGCAACAACTCATGCTCGCGTTCGATACGCTGACCAAATTTATTCAGGCTGATTTGCTCGACAAGACAGCGGAGTTGGTCACATTCCTTCAGCTTCACAATATGTTGGCCAACCGTCATCCGGATGTTATGGCCCTGAACCTGAACGAGGCGGAGAATCTCGCTATCTACTCCATTACAGAGACCCTGTCCCATGAACGACTTCCTGGGAAAACCGACATGATCCGTGCCATCTTCTCTGGCGAGGGTGAACACCTCAATGTCCCCTGTATGTATCACTCCAATCAGTCACTTATTCGTTGCTGACTGCATGCAAAGACTCGCGCATCAATGAGATCAAAGAACATTTCTTGAACCCTCCGCCCCATGTGCCCAAAGACCCTGAAGTACTTGAGGAGGAGGAAGCTCCCATAGTCTCAGAGGATGTACCGCTGTCGGTCAGCGGGGTCCCGTCAGCCATCGGCACCTCTGGAGGGATCAACTTCATCTTGACTGATGAACTTGCGGAACCCGAGTCGGAGAACGTACAGGACAACAGCAGTGGATGGGTCGATGTGCAAATACAACCCGATCCCGAACAACCCGCCGAGATCGAGATCACCGAGACGACCACCACCGCAGAAGTAAACGGGCATACTGTTGTAGAAGAATCTATCACGGTCACAACTACGGCCGAGGTACGCTTGCGCTTCACATCCAGATGCCACCCGATTGACAAGTTGCAAGGTCCCCTCTTCTGGGCCAATCAATTGGGCTGACGAGGATCACAATGAGCTACCCCCACTCGCAAACCTTCAAGCGCACTACGGCACTTCTGGCGATGCGTCGCCTTCTGTAGAAGCACCTGAGGTCGATGGTGTGGTGCTGGAGACCCCTGGAACCCCTCATGCTAACGGTGCCCTCATTGACGAGGAAGGGTTTACACACCACCACAGAGGTCGTGGTCGCGGTCGTGGCGGACACAGGGGAGGCGAGCGGGGCGGATTCCGTGGTGGCTTCCGCGGTGGAGAACGTGGTGGTCATCGTGGAGGCTTCCGTGGGGGTGACGGTGAACGTGGAGGCCGGGGCAATTTCCGCGGCGGTGATGGCGAACGTGGCGGGCGTGGTGGCCCCCGTGGGGGTGACGGTGAACGGAGTGGGTATCGTAGTGGTGACGGTGAGCGGGGTGGATTTCGCGGCGGTGATGGTGAGCGGGGTGGACCCCGCGGGGGTGATGGTGAGCGGGGAGGGTTCCGTGGCGGTAAGTGTCCTCGTTACTTAGTTAGATGGCTTGAGCTGAGCCCAATACGCCAGGTTTCCGTAGCCGAGCGGAAGGCGATTGGCGCGGTGGACGTGGTGCCAGGGGACGTGGACGCGGTAGGCATTATCAAGGTCCTTTTTTCCTGGTATAATGTTTGACTTGCACTGAACAGGATTCCACGAACCTCGCGGTGGGGCACCCCCGGCCTAGGTCTGCATATGTGACCCGGCTTGGCGAGGGCGTTTCAAAAAGGGCACCAACAGCCGTTTCAATGGACTTTTATTATCTTATAGCTAGGCTGTTGCCCAAATGCTTGCGCATGTTGTCCTGTCTGTAGTCGTCACTTATGTATACAGCGCTCTCCCCTCTTGCTCAAAATCGTGATACCTCCTGTAGGCACGTATATCAGTACCAGTAGTAATAACGAGCTAGTCACTGGTGTGCTGTATGTGCACCTTCTATTCGCCGAGATATGTCCGTTCATAGCGGAGAGTTGCCACGTGGGTGCCGACTGGCAGAACGCGCGATCTCAACAAGATCCGCTGTCTTACCGCTGTCTCCGCCTCCGCACCACTGCTGCCTGTCCTGCCACTTGCACTCGTACGCTCACCACCTGCATCTAGAGCACCTCACGTTCTTTGTTTGGTCTGCCCTACCGCACATCTACTACATACTGCATAGTCTAGCGCGGTGTCACCAGCTCTCTCTTGGATGCCATCCAATTGCTCGCTTCTCACACCATGACATCACCTCAAACCAGCGTTCCCGCTCTACGACCAAAAGAACAACTGGCAGCCCCGCGCACCGTTAAGGCGGCAGAAACAGAGAATAAGGTTGCGAATACGTGGCTGAGCCCACAACTATCCTCGTACTTTATCGCCGGAGGTATTGCTGGAGCTGCATCTCGAACGGTGGTCAGTCCGTTGGAGAGGTTGAAGATTATTCAGTAAGTGATCGCGGCACGCTCCTCTTGCATGAGCACCGACCGGTTCATGACTCATAATAACACAGGCAGGTGCAACCACCCTCTGCAGACAAGCAGTACAAGGGCGTGTGGTCGAGTCTGGTGCGCATGTGGAGAGAGGAAGGTTTCAGGGGATTCATGCGAGGGAACGGCGTCAACTGCTTGCGGATTATACCCTACAGGTGGGTCTGGCCTGTCTTGCTTCGTCGGCCGCGTTCCTGATGGACCGTCGCAGCGCTGTTCAATTCACCACTTATGAGCAGTTGAAGAAGGTACGCGGTTTACCCGCACTTGCTGCGCTCGGCTCACAGTTGATTCGAGTTCTGTAGTGGTTTACCGGATACAATGCGAAGCCTCTCGACACGCCCACACGTTTGTGTGCTGGCGCGCTCGCCGGTATCACATCTGTCTGTATGTATAGTACTTGTTTAGTCTCGCGCTGATCCCGCCCCGGCTGACAATCCGTGTGTGTGTAGGCAGCACGTATCCTCTGGACCTCATTCGCTCGCGATTATCAATAGCTACGGCTTCGATACCAATGCAAAGTAGCGCGGCGTTGTCCAGTACCGCACAACCGGCCCTCGCCTCCGCATACCATACCGCGTCCACGTCCGCGCCGCGACCGTCCGCCATGTCCGCCTTCTCCCCCCAGGACCTGACGGTGTGGGGAATGACCCTGAAGGTGTTCAGGGAAGAGGGGGGCGTTAGAGCATTGTATCGCGGGTTGGTGCCGACCGCGATGGGCGTCGCGCCTTATGTGGGTAAGTATAGAATGCACCGCTCGATGTGCAGAGAGATCTCATCTTTGTTTGTACCAGGCATCAACTTTGCTTCTTACGAGGCGCTGCGAGGAATCATTACGCCTCCTGGGAAGAGCAGTGTGCATCGGAAGTTGCTATGCGGCGCGTTGGCAGGTCCGTTTCACGGTGATATGATATACGAACGATAGTTGAACTGACGACGGACTCTGCCAGGTTCAATATCGCAAACGCTGACCTACCCGTTTGACGTCCTGCGGAGAAAGATGCAAGTGACGGGAATGAACGTGCTTGGCTACAAGTATAATGGAGCCCTGGACGCCCTGGGAATCATTGTCCGGACCGAGGGAGTAAGAGGGCTTTACAGAGGGCTCTGGCCCAATCTATGTGCGTATTCCTGTCATTGCGTCATGCGCAGATGGACGGATGCTCACGACAATTCCGCTGTTGCAGTGAAAGTTGCCCCGAGTATTGCCACGTCTTTTTTCACATACGAGCTTGTGAAGGAGTCGCTCGGTGCCTCGTGAATCTGATGGAGGCGTGATGAAGCGTGGTGAGATGGGAATGGGACCGGACGCTTCCAGAATACCAGCAGACTACCGTAGATAGACTAGTACATCCTATAGCTTTACTCCGCCATGGCCCATTGTCTTTGGAGTGTAAATTACTATTTAGCGATTGAAGCGGATGTCCATGTGAAGATTGCAATCGTGTTGGTTCGGAAGGAGCCCGAGAGGGAATGGGCAGGGGTATTGAGGCAAAGGCTCGAGCAAGGTCCGCTTTGATTTGCCCGGATCGGGGAGTTCCGCGGATACTTGTACCGCGGCGACGGTCACGAAACTTGTTCTCACCTCCGACTGCCATCTTCCCGTCTCCCACTCGTCTTGCCCGCATCGTGTCGTCCAGGGTCTCCGTCTTCCATAAACTGATGATCTTCATCTCGGCTTAGGTGCTCGTGCCCATTCTCGGTGAGCGTTCCTCGACCGACTGGCAGCGCGAACGATCACCTCGCCGGAGCCTCGTTGCGCTGGCCCCACTTACGTCTGTTATCTGACATTGGCCTCCAGTCTCTGGCGTTGGCAGGCCTTCTGCACTCAGTTCCCCCTCAACTCGCGTATCTTTATCCTTTTCTTTGAGCCCTTCTCGGTCTCGGTCAGCAAAATGGCCAGGTTGGCTTCGTCCCAGCCGCGGACCGTGGATACCCATGCCCTCTCCAGCAGCGTCCCTACATCTCTCTCTACAAGCTCTCTCTCGTCCTCGCTCTCTTCTTCACGAGCTTCGTCCGACCTCCTCCCCGCAGCACCGCCTTCCAACTCCAGCCAATCTGATATCGCTGTCTCCGATCGCTCCGTGTCCTCGCTGTCCTCGTCCTCAAAGGCTCGGTTCTTTCCCCTCGTCCTTACGTC
This sequence comes from Trametes gibbosa, assembly GCA_022606055.1. Lineage (NCBI taxonomy): Eukaryota > Fungi > Basidiomycota > Agaricomycetes > Polyporales > Polyporaceae > Trametes > Trametes gibbosa. The sequence goes on from JABYQJ010000007.1 coordinate 205,199, forward strand.
TGCTCCCCCACGCTCTGCCTCTCTCGCTAATATGGGCCAGGGCCCTTCCCGCCCGCCGCCAGTCCCAACTGCGCCACCACTCTCTCCGGTACCGAGCACATCCTCGAGTACTGGCGGTCGGTTCAAACGCGCCTTTGCTGGACGCAGGAAGAAGTCGGAGGACATATCCGCGCTGTTCACTGGCTCCCAGCGGTCGGAGAAGGGTAGGCCCCATGAGTTCGAGGTTGCGTCGGCATCACCGCCGTCCGCCATGCCTGATCTTACAGAGCCGAGATTTGAGCGACCGCCATCCCGTGGAGCAGGTGGCACGAAGCTTCTCAACCTACAGAATGTATTTGGCGGTAGAAGGGCGGCCCAACAGCCGAAGGCGAGCAAGTCCTCATCACCTACTCCTCCACCCCCACCGCCCAAGCCTGGGTCTGTGTTGGGGCAGCGTGGTCCGTCGTTGTCACCGCCGTCTACACCAGCGAAGGACGCGCAGTTCCCTCCCGCAGCACATGTGGCTAGGTCTTCTCGATCTCCTCCGGAATCAAGACATTTTTCGGAAGGACGTGGGCATGCTAGTTCGGTCGTCACGGAGAAGGCTGTCAGTGCGGTTGAGAAGGAGAAGGAGAGAGTAAAGGAGGATTGGCGTAAGAGCGACTCAACGATGGCTAGCCACGTTACCATCCGCCCCGGTGCGCTCTCGGGGAATAGGTCTCCCCGTCCAGTGTCTCTAGCGGAATCGTCACACTCTGCTACTACTATTGTGGCTCCTGTCAACAAGCGTTTAAGTGCGCTGATCACCGACGCAGAGTTCACCATGTTCGAGGAGGTTGACGGTGGCGCTGTGGACGACACCAGTAACCGTCCCCCTCCCTCGGGTCGCCCCTCTCCTACTGGCTCGATGAAGGCGCGGAACCGACGGTCGGCCTCACTCAATCTGGGTAATCTGCGCAAGACTGCCCACCATGATACGCCTATCAAACCTGCTGGTCCACACTCTCCTGGTCGTATCCTGAGTGATAGTCCATATCCCTCCTCACGCGATACCCCGACCCTCACTCGCACTGCGGCTGCTGGGATCATAGCTCCTGTCAATACGGGTGGCTCCGCTCAGGCTACCGACAACAACGTTCGTGGCCGACTCGCAGCTTTGAACGCGGCCTCCCATAACACAGCCCTTGTTCGTGCCGACCGACCCCTCCCTGCACCTCCACCACCTCAACTTCGGCGTCCACCCGGCTCCCCACAACCTCCACCTGTCAATCCGACGTTCCGCCAGACCGCTGTCAGCATGACTGGTAGTCTAGCACCAGCAGCTGGTTTCGCAATGGGTTTCGGCAAACGGGCCGTTGAGAAAGTCGGGCGTGCATGGGGTGGCTTCGGTTCCAGTCCATCCAACCACTCCGGCTACTCATCGTCTTCCTCGACTGGAGCTGCGTCGATGTCCAGCATCAAGGTCTCTGACGCGGCTTCGGGCTACGCTTCCTCTCCTCAGTCCGGCCCGTCAGGCTGGCGTGCGAGGCGGAAAGCGCCGCATGGATTCTCGGGCGGGTCAAGCATATCATCGTTCACATCCAATGCATCCTCTGAGGATCACTTCGTGCCCACCGGTCCGCAATTGGGTCGTCAACTACGTGCCCCCAAGCTGTCGAGTTCTGGTATGAGTCTTGCAAATGGCCTGGTCTTCAAACGGGACCTGGCAACATGTGTCCGCGAGACAGCGATTCAGGAGGTGCAATCACTTCTGGCCAGTGGTGATCAGGACGTTGCCTCTCATGTCGGATTCAAGCCCTTGGAATCACGCCTGGTACCTGCTCTTGTAGTGCGCTGTGCTCAGCATATTATCCGCTGGGGTATACAAGAGGAGGGGCTCTTCCGGTAAGCCACAATCGATGTGCGGTTGGTTTTCATCGCTGATGATCGAACAGAGTCAGTGGACGTTCGTCGCATGTGACCAAACTGCGCTCTGAGTTCGACGCTGGTACTGACTATGACCTTACCAAATGCGAGCCAGGAGATCTGGACCCCCATGCGGTCGCGTCCATATTCAAGACTTTCCTCCGCGAATGTAAGCGTGTCACTCGTCATTGTGTTTCATCTTCGTGCTCACGATGTTTTCAGTGCCAGAACCATTGCTGACGAGCGCACTACTCTCTTACTTTGAGTCGGCCTTGACTGACGATCAGGGTTCCGAGGGTAGTCACAGTTACTCACAACACGCGGCGTCGTCGACTCCGTCCAGAAATTCGTCGAACCTGGCCTTGAGGAAGCCTCCGTCTCTCTCGACGCTTGCTATGCCCTCGTTTGCTGGCATGCGCGCCCTCTCTGGTGCCCAGATCAACGCGTTGGCGTTCCTCATCTCTAGGCTTCCGCCGGAGAATCGCGACCTGCTTTGCACTGTCGTTGAGCTCATCAAAGCCACGGCTGCCCACAGCCAAGACACCAAGATGCCACTAGGCAACCTGCTTCTCGTGTTCTGTCCCAGCGTCAACATGAGCCCCTCCTTGCTTCGTGTGCTCTGCGAGGCCGACAATATCTGGAACGGTCCTCTTGAGCCACCCGCACAGGAATCACAGGCGACAGTCCGATTGGTAACAGCAGGCGATGAAGAGCGCGCATCCAACCTGGTAACCCCGGTGGCCGTCGATTTGCGCCTGCCTATCATCGAACTCGACGACGTCACCCCTAGTCCTCAGAAGGAGAGTCCTGGAGATGATGCTGTCTCCTTCGTGTCGGCCTTGGAGCCATGTTCTGTTGGGTCTACGCGGCCCCCGAGCCCCGCGGTGTATGGCACTGCAATACCTCCGCTCTCTTCATCCGACTCCCTAGATTCGTCATCATTCTCGGATGAGCTAGCGTCACCCGACCCACCGTCGTGGAGGGCCGCCGTCGAAAGCAAGTCGGCTATTTCCTCGGCGCATTCGCTCGCGATACCCGACACGGCAGATGTCACCCTTCCTGCTACACCTCGTCTTGTCACCGACATACCTGTTCCCTTTCCCTCCACTGGCGGCAGCGTGCCATCTACACCTTCGGGTCACGCTTCACTCGAACACCGCAAATCGTATACCCTCCTATCTTTCCCTCATCTCCGCTCAGAGTCAAGTCCTGAAGTGCTTGCCAACGCACAGAGCAAGAGGCCCAAACGCCCATCCCTTCATCTGCTCTTCTCGAAGAAGTCGAGCTCCTCACTTCCATCGGCGTCCGACGCGGCGAACGTGTCCATCCCCGCGGTATATCTCACCGAAGGCAGTCCCCACATAAGCGCGCCCAAGCCCATCATCCATATCGCCAGCTCGCCGCCCCGACTTGACACCGCGATCTCGTCTTCGCCCATCACGTTGGCCTTTGGGGAGGCTGCTAGCCAAATGAAGGACAGAGACACCGCTCATTCTGCTCCTCCCAAGGTCCCTGAGGCGAGCCTGGAAGCACCGGTTCTCAACACACGTTCGGACTCCGGTGGCTCCTCGATCTTCTCCACACCTCAATCGACGCCTATCGCCGACTTCTATCGCGGTCGCACTACGTCGCTCTTCTTCCCGGAGACCTCTGGCGAGGCCCCGCTACCAGCACGGGCTCGATCTGCGACGCAAGTATCCGAGACGCCTTCTCTGAGGATCAGCGTTGCAGAAACGCAGCAGGATGACTGGATGCAGAGCGTCTTAGTTGCCGCGCGCGCCGGGAACAGCTCGACGTCCTGAGGTCCTCCACCAGGCTGTGGATTGCACATAGTCTGGCCTGCGGCTGGATATGCCGTTATCGCCGTCGCAGGCGTCGGCTGAGTGTTCCGCCAGGTCAATGTTATTCTCGTCGCACGTTTCCAACTTCATATGTTCCAGTTGAACATGGACGTACCCTTCTTTTGCTTAGCACGCTCAGTCTCTCGCGTCGTCTTGTTGTTCCGCACGCTGTCTCTCACCCCATGGTCCATCCACCACGCATCCCGTCGCATTATCATCTAGCTAGCGTATCGTAACGTCTGTGTCGTCGCATCCCACACGTCCAGCTTATGACAGTAATACTATTACACTCTACCGCAATTCATGCATTGTTGTGCTCTCTCTCGCCGTCCCATGTGCAGATATGCGCTTAGCGAGCGACATACCATGAACGTTGAATCAACGAACCTCGGAACCTGCGAGCCTGAGCCCCATACTATTCTAGATCTGGAACGGAGAGTGACGTCATGACAGGTGAGTGTGATCAAGGACGCGACGCGTCTGCAGCGAAAGTGGAATCCGAAGGGATTGAGCAGACGCCCGGTCGAGGTCAACATGAAGTTCCCCTTCGCCCTTTCTCCTCCGCCCCCTCCCCCTTCTCATCCCCCCACCACCATCGTCCCTATCCCCGCCCCACCCGATGTCCCAGACTCCGCTTAAGAAGCTGCAGGCAAAGATATTCCGTGGGCAGAATGGCGAAAGCGACAAGAACGAGGCGGCCGCGGCAAAGGACAGCAAGCCCACGCGTTCGTCGTCGGACCCCTCCCTCACAATCAACATCCCCAACCCAGTGTTGACCGACACGGCCCAGCCGGGCCCTCATCCCCCCAAGATGACCAAGACCGAGTCGGCGTCGCCGAAGCAAGCGGATGAGGCCCCCGATGTGGCCCCGTTCCGCCAGAGGCTCTCAGAGAAACTCAGATCGCAGTACCACGGTGCCGAACGCTTCCGACTAGACCAGGATGCGGACAAGAAGCAGCACTGGAAGAGATGGGGTCCTTATCTTAGCGACCGGCAATGGGTGCGATGCGCTTTCTCATCGTTTGTGATTTGTGCGCCCATTCACTGTGCATGACGCGCATATAGGCCACCGTCCGTGAAGACTACTCGGCCAACGGAGACGCTTGGAGCCATTTCCCCCATGAGCACGCACGCTCACGCGTGTATCGATGGGGCGAGGATGGCCTCGGCGGCATATCTGACAATCATCAGCGCGTTTGTTTCTCGCTCTCGCTTTGGAATGGCGAAGATCACATCCTCAAGGAACGCCTATTTGGTGTCACGGGCCACCAGGGGAACCACGGAGAGGACGTGAAAGAGCTTTATTACTATCTCGACTCTACCCCGACGCACTCGTACATGAAATTCTTGTACAAGTATCCACAGAAAGCGTTCCCTTATGAAGAGCTCGTGCGCGAGAACCAGCATCGCGATCGCAATGTCTCCGAGTTCGAGATCCTCGACACGGACGCGTTCGATGATGACCGCTACTGGGATGTCTTTATGGAGGTGCGTCGTTTATAATCGATGGATGCGCATATACTCACCAAATATATATATATAGTACGCCAAAGACGAACAGGATCCCGATAGCGTTTACGTGCGTATCACCGCATACAACAGAGGCCCCGATCCTGCCACCCTCCATATCATCCCCCAATTCTGGTTCCCCAACACGTGGTCTTGGTCGGACAACCCTCCTCATCGGCCGTCCATGTGGGCCTCTGGCGATGGAATTATCACCGCTGTTCACCCAACCCTCGGCAAATACAACTTGTACTGCCTCCCCTCTCCGCCTCCGGTTGATAACCAAGGTAACCTCGTCGTCGGCGAGAGCGGAGAGCCAGAGGCTGTGGACGCCGACCTACTCTTCACGGAGAACAACACAAACTTTCACCGTCTTTACGGAGGACAGAACGAGACGCCATACGTCAAGGATGCGTTCCATGACCATATTGTGCCGTCCCACCGTCCCCCTCCTACCGACGAAGGACACCCGGGCTTCTTTAGCACAAAGATTCACACCGGATACGCCAGCCACGGGGGAAATGACAGTACCCCAAGCTCCGAGGAGGAGCTGGGCCCTCGTACGCCTTTCCCGGCCACCCCCTCCTTCGTCAACCCTGCCAAGAGGGGGACGAAATCTGCTGCCCATTACGTCTTCGAAAACGTTCCTCCTCGTGGTGGATGCGCGGTCGTCCGCCTCAAGCTCACTCCGCGCACCCCTGCTCAGGATCCAAGTATCGAGGACGAGGGGATCTTTGACGACACGGTCGAAGAGCGCAGGGAGGAGGCCAATGAGTTCTACTCTGGGCTCGTCATGGGCCCTATCAGCGATGACCTCAAACAAATCATGCGGCAAGCCCTCGGCGGAATGTTATGGACTAAGCAGCATTATCAGTTCATCCAGAAGGAATGGATCAAGGGTGATCCTGCTCAGCCTCCTCCTCCCCCAGAGCGCAAGGGAATTCGAAACAAGGTTGGTACATCGATTTCTGCGTTTGGTTAGAACCTGAACGCCGCGCAGGACTGGAAGCATCTTCACATTGCCGACGTGTTGTCAATGCCAGACAAGTACGTGTTGTATCGTCAATCTCTCTGACCTTTGACTTACGGGGAACAGATGGGAGTATCCGTTCTTTGCGGCTTGGGACACGGCATTCCACTGTATCCCGCTTGCTGTAGTCGACCCCGCATTCGCGAAGAAGCAACTGGACTTGTTGACGCGGGAGTGGTACATGAAGCCTGACGGTCAAATTCCCGCGTACGAATGGAATTTCGGCGATGTTAATCCGCCTGTGCATGCTTGGTAAGTTATTGCCAAGTTCTTGGGCTGACGCACATTAACGCTTTCAACATCAGGGCCACTTTCCGTGTATTTAAGATCGAACGCAAGCTGTACGGCCGCGAGGATCTCCAATTCCTAGAACGCGTCTTCCAGAAGCTGTTGCTCAACTTTACTTGGTATGTTCTCTATGATGTAGTGTTCAGGAGATGTTGATAGTGTGGCGCAGGTGGGTCAACCGCAAGGACCAGGGAGGAAACAACGTCTTCGAAGGAGGATTCCTTGGTCTTGACAACATTGGGGTGTTCAATCGCTCTGAGCCTCTGCCTACTGGTGGCACTCTTCGTCAAGCGGACGGTACGGCGTGGATGGCATTCTACTGCTTAAACATGTGAAGATTTCGTTCTCCTCATATGTATTAGCTGGCTGATTCTTCGTTTAGGTTGAACATCGCACTGGAGTTGGCCAAGCACAACCCTACCTATGAAGATATTGCGTCGAAGTTCTTCGAGGTTCGTCCTATGCCGTCTACATGAGATTATCACCTGAACTGCTACATTAAGCACTTCATCTTCATCGCCGATGCCATGACGTTCCGTGGAGAGGGCGACGATGAGTTCAGCTTGTGGAATGAGGAGGATGGAATGTACTGTGATGCCGTTCAGTTCGACAACGGGCATACGATGCAACTGCCTGTTCGCAGTCTCGTCGGACTTATCCCTCTTTATGCCACCCTAGTGCTCGAGCCAGCGACCGTCAATCGCTTCCCCGGCTTCAAGAAGCGTATGGAATGGTTTATCGACAACAGGCCGGGGATGTCCGAGCGCAATATGGCCAACATGCAAGGTACGTCCCCGGTATCGAAAATAGGAGAACCCAACATCGAGATGTTATCGTATAGCGAGGGGCCGTGGCGAACGCCGGCTATTAGCTTTGGCGAGCAAGGAAAGGCTCGTTCGGATCCTCGAGAAGATGCTTGACGAAGACGAGTTCTTCAGTGAACATGGTATCCGATCGTGCGCCCATGTCACTTTGTTGCCAGTATGAGGACATCACTGATCATGAAAACAGACTATCCAAGAAACACAAGGACCAGCCTTGGGGCATAGATGTGAACGGCGAGCGGTACGAGGTTAACTACTGGCCAGGCGACTCCAAGTCGGGCATGTTTGGCGGCAACTCAAACTGGCGTGGTCCCATTTGTAAGTGGCGCATCTACTACGGGTTTCGTAGCTTCTCTAATTTGATGCCTTGGGTAGGGCTCGCCGTGAATTTCATCCTCATAGAGAGTCTTCAGCGCTTCTACCAGTTCTACGGAGATGAGGTTCAGGTAAGCGTTGCTAGACAACGTTGTACGAATAGCATCCTGACATGTAATGAAGGTTGAGTGCCCCACCGGCAGTGGGGATTACATGAACCTTGTTCAAGTGGCGGAGGAGATCCAGCACCGCATCATCCACATCTTTGGCAGAGACATGGAGGGAAAACGCGCAACCAATGGTGGAAACCCGAAGCTCGACCACGACCCGCACTTCCGTGACTACGTCTGGTTCTATGAGGTAAGCTGATCCCTCATGTCAATCGGGCAGTCAACATCTGAGCAGCGATGTAGTTCTTCCATGCAGATGACGGTCGGGGTTTAGGAGCCTCTCATCAAACGGGATGGTGAGTCATTTTCATTTCATGATCATCTTACAATAAATAAGCTCACGCCTTTGCAGGTCTGGCCTTGTCGCTTACCATATCCTGCAGAGTGGGGCAAATTGCAGGCTCCCGAAGACACCGAAGAGTAGGAGATTGACCCTTACGTGGTTTGTTCGTAGGCTGACCGTGGTTCTGTGCAGCTCCTCGCAGCTTGGCACACCACTATTTCGATGTACGTGACCTGTTGGATGTGAATTGGGAGGTTGGTCGCTCACGATGTTGTCCACAGGAAACCATCGACGCTCAGTCTGCGGTCGACGAAGAAACGCGGTCATTGTATAGCGCATACAGTGCAGCGGATTTGAACACTCTCGGAGATATATCCCCCGACGCTTTGTAGATGCGAAAGATAGAACACACGTTGCCTGTTATGTTATCGGCTTGGCCCGTTTTCGCACGGACGGTATTCCCATGCGACTTTAGAAGATGTATCTCATAGCCTCGTATCCCAGCACACTCGGATCCATTTGTATCGCTTCTGTAGCATCGTTCTTGTCCAACAATACACGTTTTCTTCAGTGAATTATGATAGCTACAGATTGCACTAGTGGGCCTTGTCAGAAGTGTGTCAGAATATCGGAGGGGATATATGCACGCGCTGTTCGGCGGCTATGGCAGCCACACCGTCTTGCTCGCTGCCATGGCCTCCCCCTCCAGCGACGTCGTTCTGCATGTCCCAGATGCGCATAACCCTCGGATAGATCTGGATCTGGACGAGTTCATGGGCACATGGTGTGTATAGCCACCAGTTCAGCCCTTACCCGCAGCGCTCCGTCCGTCTCACTCTATATGTCTGGGACAGGTATGTCACACACTCAACGCTGCCGCTCTGGAAGGTGCGTCGCATTCGACTTCCTCTCCTTGATACGACGTCGTGGGATCAATCTCAGCGTGTTCCCCAAATTTACCAAGGACAAAAAGGATGTGACCTTGACATACGTCATGAAGCCGCCCAGCAAGGAGGTGCAGTTCGAGGACATCGTCGAGTACCGCGCCGCCACCGCCGCGGCAACGGCCTCCCCCAGCCGCATCACCGGCGTCGACACGCTCATCGCGCCCGCGTCGGCGGCGCACACGCCGGCGGGGCAGCACGCACAGACGCGGTTCAAGTGGCGCGGCCGGGGCTGGCTCGTGGTCGCGACCTCGCGCTGGCAGGTGCTCGGGTGCAGCGCGGACGTCTCCGCGGAGAACCCGCACGCGTGGGCGGTGACCTACTTTGAGAAGACGCTCTTCACTCCGCCGGGACTCGACGTGTACGCGCGCACGGCGGCGGGCCTGCCAGAGGCGCTCGTGGAGGAGATCGTGCGGAAGGCGGTCGCGCTGGGCGGGGACGTCGGCGTGCTCGCCCGGGCGTTCTTCGAGGTCGAGCGCAGCGGGGTTGAGCGGAAGTCAGGTGTGTGTTCGTGTGTGTTTTTGGGATTTTTTGCGGGCGCGCGGGTTGCTGCTGCTTTTGCGCGCCTTGGGATGTTCGGGGGTTCTCGAGGTTGACGCTTGGGCACCGCAGTGCCTCACACCGACAATGCTCACCGCATTGGGGCGGTGAACAAGATCGACGTTCTCAACCATATGGCCCTGAGCCCCAGCTAAGGGGTCCTAGTAGAACATGGCACTAGTGGAACGTGAAGAGTGCGGCTGCGCTCGGCGCTCGCGCCTGGGCAACGCTACGCATACCCATGTCAATGGTTTCCTCGGACACCCATTGACTCAGTACATGTACATATGAGTACTTTCTTGGACGGAGTGTATAACGCCCCATAGCAACGAGCACGGCTAGCCATCGCTTGTGCACAACGGTCCGCTTTCGTGCGTGCCAAGGACGCGACGGACAAATTGCTGGGAGATTCAATAAGATAATATATTCCGTGAAGGCCAGCCTGAGCAAACGATCGAGGACTCTAGTAAATGATACACATCGTAGTAGCCTGCACAACATGGTGGCGCCGCGGAGTCATCCCACACCCCTGCCGCTCGTCCACAATGCACACACTCCATCGGAGAGAGAGATAGACCGACCACGGGAATAGATGGCAGAGATGTTGGTACGGGGGACATGGGTAACGGGTGCGTGAGGGAATAAGAGGGAGTATGGGGGCAAAGGGAGGGGAAGGGTGAGAACACGAATACGAAAAGAGCGGACTCGGACAGTGATGCCTCGCGCCCTGGCACGCAAACACGGATACGCATCCTGGTAGGTACGCGAAGGGGGAGGGGGACGGTCGAATAACGGCGCGCGCATACGCACGGCATCTGGTGCAGTAGAGTAACGGGGGTGGCAGCGAAACCGAATAGGGACAGGTCAGAGCGTGGGCGAGGAGAGAGCTCGGGAAGGATCGTGTGGGTCGTGATACAGACAATGGTGAAACAAGAAACAGTTCAAAAACGAATGTGCGCATATGTGTCGAAAGTCCCCAGATATAAGGATAATGCCAGAAGGAGATAGTCATGAGGGTCAGATGATGTAGGGTACGGGGGCGTGGAGTCGTGAGTAGGAGGAGGGGGAGGCTTGGAGGAGCCGTGGACGTATGAGTGTGGGGTGGTTGGGGTGACGCAGGGCGGGAGAGGGCAGGAGACTGTCGGAGACAATGTTCACTGCACGTAGAGGGTTACCTGGTTACCCGGGCGAAACGACTCGAACGCCATCTGCACGTCCTCCGTCGACCCCAACGACACCAAGTCACCATCCTCGTCCTTGTATTTCACCCGCAGGGGACCGTCGTCTCGCCTCGGGCCGCACAGACGGATCTTCTTGCCGACCTTGTCTACGAGCTCCGAATATTCCGTGGAGCGGGGCACTTGAATTACGAAAATGTCCTCGCCGAAGTGCACCTTGATCTTCACAGGCGGCGTGAGACGGAGCTCGTCCTTGAGCGGCGGCGGGCCCATGGACGGGTCCATGTGTGATCGCATCGAGCGTGAGGTCGAGATGCCCGCGAGCGACGACTCGCTTGAACCGTAAGGCGTGATGGGCGAGCTGCTCGTGTGGGGCGAGTAGTCGGAGCTGTCGCCCGTCGACTGGCTCGAGCCACTGCCGCGTTTGCTTGTCGGCATCGAGTTCTGCGCACGTTCTGCCCAACCCGTTGGAAGCGGCGGTGGCGGCGCATGTGACGGGGGGTGGTACGCACTCGGCTGGCTGGCGCTACGCGAGCGCATGGGGTAGTGCATCGTCGGAGTCGGCATCGGGCTCGCGCCTCGAGAATCGGACTGGTCATACGAAGCCGCCAGCCGCGTCGAGCTGAATTTGCTGCGGAGGGAGGGTCGGTTCTGCACCGCCGGGCCGAAACTCGCATCGGAAGTGAAGCTGCCGCCGGTATGGCGCGAAGTTGCTGGTCTGGCAGATGCAGGGGGTGGGAAGGAGCTAACGCCACTGGAGAGGGTGGGAGATGCTGTTTGGCCGCTGTTGCGTGCGCTCTGCGGATAGGGAAAGTCAGGCCTTCGGTGCTGGCCCATCGGCGTCCCACGCCCCGAAGGTGGACCTCCGCCTGTGAGCGGATAGTCCTCGTAGTCGTCATCCTCTATGTCGAACCCTTCATTCGATGGATAGCCTTGCGCGCCAGGTATATACCCATTGCTGGAGTAACCGTTCGTAGATGAGGAGACAGAATGATCTTCGTTGGCATACGGGTGGCGCATGCTGCGAGAGCCGTTGATCGTAGCAGAGTAGGGAACACCGGAGGAGTAACCAGTGGACTGCGAGAACATAGAGCTGCGTTCCTGTGCATAGGAGGTGTGCGGAGATCTCACTGGCGGCGATGGGCTGGTGCTGTTCGCAATCTGCGCAAGGCGGGACATGTTGCGGTCCGAAGTCCGCCGACTGGCGGTCTCCTTGATGAGGCGGTTGAGTTGAGCCTCCCACATCTTGAGCTGCTCTTCGTTGCGGCAGCGCAATGTGAAAAACTCCAGGTCGTCGTCCCCGCGCCACCATACTGCAAGGGAGTATTGGCCTATCCAAATCTACATCAGGAGCATGGTCGGTTTGCATAGGGACAAGGACGGACCTGCAATGTTCTTTGGCACCGCCTGGGTGACATTGTTCAAGAATATACGGCCCTTGAGTAAGAGGGGCGTATTTTTCTTCTTGCTGGACGGGCCCGCACCAGGGGGGCCCAAGGTGGAGGAAGGAGACGATGGCTTCTTGAGAATGGAGTTGCTCTTGCCAACCTTCTTGCCGTTGCCCGGCTGGGGGACGTACTCCTTGCAGCAGAGGATGATCTTCTCGAAGAGGAATACGTGATATTCCCTGTCGACCTCGGACTTTGTGACGCTAAAGATGTCGTCGAGGAGCAAGGCGCCAAAGTTTGAGATGTGGTGGCCCTTCCAGTCCTCGACACGGCCCTCCAGGTTCTTCACAGTCGCGTTGTTCTCTGCCCGTCGCTGAGCCTCGTTGATCTTATCAGTGATGCGCTTGGCTGCGCCCACGCCGGCCTTGAGCTCCTCGACAAAGGGGTAGTCTGTATTGTTCACGGCCTTCAAGAGGGACTGTTGCACACACGTGTGAACGATCCGTCCGGAACAAATACGATGAGGTCCATACCTCAAGCAGCAACGGATATTTGCAGATGCGCTGAACAGGCTTAATTAGGAAGGCGGGAAGTTCGCCCTTCACATTGATGATATGATTAAGCGCCTGGGGTCGGATTCAGTAAGCGACAGGACGCAACCAAGGAGACGACGTTGGAAAGAGCGGCTCGAGACATACCGCGAGGTTGTTCTCTTCCTGGAGCATAATCTCGGACGCCATAGTATAGTTAGCGCAATACGGCTCGTACACGGCGAATTCTTCCTCCTATTGTTCCGTTTGCGGCCATTAGGTTGTCGTCGGACACAATAGGTTGACAATCGCAATGCCATAATCAGCATTGCCCGTTCAGCGGTGGCACGGGGCTACACTCACGTTCTCGGAAAACAGAACGCCCCATCGCTGCTCGGTCCACGAGAGCTCTGCGATGCTTTCGACCTTGATCAAGAATTTTCTCTGAAAGTTGAGCAACTTGTTCAGGCCGGGGAAGAGCAGATGAAGGGTGTCCCGGTCGATGTATTGCACCGCCGCGTCGCAATATTTCTGATAGGCAAGCCAATTGTGAGGCTCGGACGACTTGAGCCGAGCATCTGGACACGCGTACCTGCATGACCTCGAGGTCCTGTACGTATTTGCGCTCGGTGTCGACGAGCTCCTTGATGATGTTGACGCGAGCACCACCTGGTTCCACGGACGGCGTTGCGAGGGAGTTGTCCGAGGTAAGGGAGTCAGTGGAGGCCAGTGCCGAGGCAAGCTTCGGGGACGCCGGCGGCGTCTCTGTGAACAAATCGTCGGGCAACTGACGGACAAGGTTGATGACGTTGCTGATGACCTTGTGTGCGGTGAGATGGGTAGGATGAATGCAGGGAGAGAGGGACGTACCTTGACAAAGCCGTCGGTAGAGTTGCGATCCCACAAGTCCCTGACGGTGAATCCTTCACATTGCGAGACTTGCTTGACATTCATGGCAAAGAGGGCAATGGCGTGTTTCTTTGTACGCTCGTTCGAAGGGTCATAGTTTTCGACGGCAGTGTCGACTTGGATAGGGGACGGTGCGGAGGGGAGGAGATTGAAGAGGTAGCACAAGGGGACGCCTAGGGCGAATACATCCCATAGTTGGGTTACGGGGTCAGTGGACCGACGGGAGGAGTCGGGCTGTGCTGCAACAGAGAACCAGGGCGAGAAGCCAGGGAGATGCATGAGACGAGTGCGGAGGGAAGAGCATTGTTGGTAGAGAGAGGTGGACTGGGAGGCAGCCTTGTTGAGTAGGGTATTATTGGCGACAGGAGAATCGATAGTGGGAGGTGTTGAGCCGACCATGGACTTTTTGCGGGCGGCGACGGAGGCCATCTGGGGCGAAGGAGGGGGAGGGAAGGCCTGGGACGAGCAGGGCGACGGCGGGAGAGGGAGGGACGGTTGCTGGAGAGATGGGAGACGGAGAACAGAGAGAGAGTCGGAGAGAGACTGAGTCGGAAACCGACATCGCGCACTGGGCCCAACAGACGCCCGTACAGCTTGGTCTTGTTTGGTCCCCATCATCCGCCGTCCCCTTTGGTTTTTCCCACCCATCTCAGATCTCCCATATGTCGCCCGAGTCCGACATTCGCATCTCCAGACGACTCCATACTGCAACTCAACACCCACAACGCTTCCCTCGACCCGATGAACAGAATCCACGTCGTCTCTATCACCTACTGCCGCTCCCTTGCTCCATCTCTGCGCCATCTGCGACTCACCGCCACGCCGTACACACACAGCTAGCACTCAAAACATGTTCCGCCTCCGTTCTCGGTGGACACGCCCTGCGCTTTCACCAGTACTGCTTGCGCATCCCACGCAACATTTAGACACCCACCACGTTCCCACTCCCCACCTTCCTCTCAGCTTCTCTGGACATCCGCGATCCCGGTCTTGCAGGCAAGTCCCGGGACTCCCATGCCCTGTAGACTGCAACTGCGACTGCGACCGCGCCGCGGACCCGCTCCTCGGGTGAATGGCGATCTCCAGGCATGCACATCTCCAGCTCGCACGCTCATTATTCGGTGCACCCGAAGGGTGCCTTTGAGCTTCGGAGGGCGGCTGCACCCATGCGGGGCGGGGCGGGGCGGGTTCTCAGGCCAATATTCGTCATGACTGCAGCCTGCGATGGGCGGCGTCGTTCGCGGCCCTCCGTCTGTGAACGCGGGGGGCCCGGTGTCTCTCAAGCGCAGCAATCTCTATGGAGACATCGCCTTCCTCTACGCCCTGTCCAACATCTGCCCGATGCGGAAGGACGTAGAATATCACTCCCGGTGCCTTCGTGGCGCGCCGCACCAGCTGCCATCTGCCAGCGGAAGTGTGTTGTGGGACAGGATGGCGCGGGCTCTCATGGGAGGTCCCCCAGCGGAAACTGCTTCATCTCCGTAGACAACGTCGAAACCTTGTGCACCGCGAGTACTTCCCGGTCGGGAGCTGCTGTCGCCGAAGGGCTGCGTTCTGCTGAGCAGAACTCTAAATCTTGACGAAACACGGTGTTGACGTACTCGAGGGTTTGCTCGCCGGCTCCACGCAGTACTGGACATGAACGATGGAATGCAAAATCTTACGCGGCGGTGCAGACATTTTTTGCACCGAGGTAGCTCGGTCAGGGCACTAGTTTAAGAACGTGAAATGGATGATGTACATGCACATATATATGTACAAGCCAATTCATACAAGTCGCCCGCGCGTCAGATCAACACCTTGGCAAGCTTCAGGCCACAGGCACGCTAGTCCACAAAGCACATGTATGACCGTGGATCACCTCTGCAAAGGTACCCCTGTATCAAATCCGACTCACGATGTGTGCTCCGCGATGATGGGAAAGCACATCTTGAGACTTGATTCGAGAATGGGCAGGAGCTCTCAAGGCGTTCTTCCGAGGGCCGATTGTGAGCCAAGGGACTACACAGGCGGCATCGGCCGTATTCTGTAAGACGACATGTACGCACCAGGATGACGCAGACAGCTAGCCCAACGCCGCGGCGGCGTTCTGGACATAGAGCCACAGAAGAAGGGCTGCCGCAGGATCACTGATAGCTTTGGGGAAGTCGAAGCTGCTCGGATCCCATCGTGCGTGCACGAAGATGCCTAGCCCGCACTGTCGCCCACCACTGCACCCTTGCTGTTGATTCCGGGACCCCCGATATCGACCTCTGGTGCGGTGCGTGCGGCGCAAGCGCTGCTCAGACGAACCGCGGCGACATGCGGAATGCATGCAAAAGGCTTAGAATGTCAGAGCAATCTTAAGAGGGTTCCGGCAACGCGGGGCCTTACTAGTGGTGCGTCGGCGCCGCACGGAACAGGAAAAGTCAGTCGCACTCTGTACGGTGGCACAACAAGACGCATGCGCGACAGACGGCGTCGCGTCCGAGGCAATGTACGGGGGAAGGGGGCATGCACATCGTTGCAAATCATCCGCGCGCTCGTGTGGCGGGGACACGCCGTCGTCGGTATCGTCACTGAAACTTGAGGGGGCGAAGATCAATGCAGTGTGCGTGCAGTCTGACAGCGGATTTAAGGGCCACGTTACGGCAGGTCGCACCTTAAATGCCTGAAGCGCCGTCGACCGCCGCCGCGGTGCTTCGTGCATCGAAGTGAAGTGAACACTCGTTTGGAATGGCTGCGTTACGGACTGCAAATAGCTTTAAGAGGCTCACTGAGGCTGTCTGGCAAAAAGGGAAGCACGAACCGTCACCTCTATCACTGCTAGGCGAAAATCGGCAGAGACCACGGTATGTGCGTCCGCGCTGAAGTGCTAAGGTCTCATGTGGATGTGCAGCGAGCACCCTTTGTCTTGGTTGTTTTACTCGTGGATCTCTCGTGTCAGAAAGGCGATGAGCGATATGGCGCCGGAGCAAACGCGTTCCATAATGGAGGACGGTTTACGGCAGATGTCGGTCTCACAGGAGATCCGAGCGCGGGCCCGCGACAGAACGCAAAACATGGGGGAGGGACTGCATTTCCACGTCTGTTACGAGCACCCGTCGGGGAACAGCGTGCACCGTGATACATTGATGCAGACGCATAGCGCTCGCAGCGCTGACAGGAGCATGCGGATGCGCGCCCCGACCGCCACTATTTTCGAGGGGAGCTGCGAGTTTCTGCGAAGATGATGATCAACGCGTGATGGCGCGCGCGGCGAGAATGGGGGGGGGGGAGTTCAATTGAATGGACGTACGAAAAGATCTATCAGGCTTTGGCCGGTTTAAGAAGTCATCTTGGTTTCGCAGCCTTTGCCGGGTGCCCTGGGCCTGAGCACTGGGCGCCGGCAGAGGCATTCACGAATTGTGTTCGCCGGCGAGATGCAAGGGTGTCGTCTTCGTGGCGTATCTCTCCCGTCATGCCCCGCTCAGCCCGAGATGTGGGTGCTCAGCGCTAGGCCGCGTCGCCAGTCTGAATTCTGATAGACGAGGGTCGACAGGTGAACATATCTACCATGCGAGAGTTGTTGAGGGTGGGTATTAAGCGACTTTCCGGTGGGCGATACCAGGCGTTCTAGGCGAAGTGTGTAGCAGCTTGCGTCTGAAGACGGGAGACACATTCAGGCGATTGCAGAGCTTGTGCTGGTATCTGACTGACGCAGATTCGGTCGCGTTCAATTATCGCGATTGGGAACAACATTGCTGAACTATTACACCAAGATTCAGGCGATAACCATGTTCAAGACGCCGGTACTTCCTGATATGCCAGCGCCCGTTACGCGGCTGGGGGCGAAATCCGGGTAAACAATCGGTGGCTAGCACGGCCGATGGCCTCGAACACGGTCAAGACTACCAATTCTTTCATAAGCGTCTGGGCAAGGTTTCGGATTTGGATGTATAGACTATATGGACAATCAAGATGAGGACAAGAAGGGTATGGTGGCTGAGAGGGGTCCTGATATGGCTGGGCACAGAGCATCTCCAGATGCAGACGTCGATGCGGAGGATGCTAGTATCAGTAGAAAGGAGGAGGAGCGTTGAGTAGCGAATTCAAACTCCGCGAGTAAGGTGCACGAGCGCCGAGCCCCCTGAAGACTCCCTCCCCAAAACCACTCTCGGGGGCAAGACCCATGGCACCAGCACGCTCTTCCGCCAACCGCGCTCGCCGCGACCAAGCCCAGCATGCACCACCATCCCAGAATATATCTCCTCCCCTCGATGAGCACAATTCTGACGATGGTTTGTTTCTCGACCCATTGATGGGCACGCCGCTCGCCATCTATGTTGAAAAGGACGTTGAGAACCGGGAAGAGATCGTCGAGTTGGTAGTGGTACGTGCCCAATCATCCATGCGTGTGCTTGGCTGTGCGACGCGCTTTTCGCACCCGTATGCATACACCAAAATCCGCCGCCATATCACTTTCAAAGTAACCATGTCACTGGTTGGCGGCGCGTCGAGCGCATCATAAAAGCCGTTCAACTTTGACTAACCGACGGTGCGCTTTTAGAAACATGGTGGCGTCGTATCCCCGAGTTATAGCGGTGTCTCGTATATTCTGGGTGCGTCTCATCTTCGGTCGCGCGCGAAGCATATAGAATTGCTTCAGTTCGTCCTCTCTTCTCTCTCTGACGTCCTTTACGTCTTGCAGTTGATCCCCATAAGGAGTCTGGACAGAGCCTGTACCGTCAGTATGTGGGTAAGAAAGGCAAGATCGTCCTCAGCGCAGATTGGGTCATCCGGTGTGTCGAGGCCGATGCGCTGCAAACCTACCATACCAACTTCGGTGGATGTAAGGTGACTGGTACGGAAAAGTGGGTAGTACTCCTGCTACTGGCATCGGGCACATAATACTCACCCAATCATTCAGAACGAATCCTGCACAACATCCCCCTCCCCGCGAAGAAGCAGGGCCTTCGATGCAGCACATCCCACAATCTGCGCAGGGCGGAATACATCAGCTGCATACGGAGGCAATTGTGCATCCCACTACTTCTGAGCAGCCTCCACAGCCGCCCCTCCCTGGGTCATCATCTCAGGCGCCTCAGGCGCCCCAACCACCACCCCCACCCCACACACAACATCTGGCGCACGCACATGCTACACATCCGCCGAGTCATACTCTGCCCCCTCCCCCAGGGAGCATGCCTATGGCCCATCCAGGGCATTTGGTAGCTCATCAGGGACAGTTCCCGTATCCCGTGTACGGAACCCCCATGCAACCTCCGACTTCAGGTCCCCCTCAGACATGGCAAGCGGCGAATGGAATTGCCCCTGCTCAGACCCATATTGCTCCTCCCGTGCAACCATCGCAAGCGGACAGCTCTATGCTGGAGCGTCATCCAGGGTATGCGGAGGAACAGCAGCCATGGAGCCAGCCATATCACAATATGCCACCCCCGCCCACCGATATGGTACCGCCTCCCCCTCCAGAGTACCCCTACAGGTATAGGGAGGACCAACCTGCCAATTGGGTACCGGATGGCTATTACGGCCAACAGGTCTGTCTGGTATCTTTGATTTTACGATGGCTTCCGGCATTGAAGACAAGTGCTATAGTATGAGCAGCCTTACCATTCAGCACCGGATCAATACATGGAAGAAGCAGGCCCGTCTAACGCAAATGAAGAGCCTGCTACCGTTGATCCGTCGGCTGAAAAGCCTAGAGGCAGAAGGCGAACGAAGACACAGGTAAGATCTTGTGATTGGGACGGATCTGCCCTCATTCACTAACGCTCCTTGTAGCCGCAGCCCGCACCGCCAGCCTCAACGCTTGTTGCGAATCGTCGTAACCCCCCCGCCCGCTCCCCCACGCCTCCGACTCGCGTCATTAAGAGTACCTATGGGGGTAATCTTTTCACGTCTGACGATATCTTATACTTGAAAAGATACATCGACTATTGTCAGGAACAGGGCCTTGTTCTCAGGTAACGTTGTGACGCTATCCAATCTCGCCTTAAAACTTATATGTTCGGCAGTCTGCGTGAGATATGTGAGAGGATAGCAATCAAGGTACATAACATAATTCCTTACTTGAGGTTGATGCTCAACATCATCGTTTGACAGGCGCCGCACCATACGTACGCCCCCCGTCCTCATACAATTGCTGCATCCTCACAACCTTTACCATGGGTAGCTTTTACTCTTGGCGTCGTTATTGCAACAAACACAAGATCCGTCTCGGTGGATACGCGATGGACCTCGGAGACGAAGGTGACGAGCCAATGCCTCCAGAATCCGTAGAACCCGAACCCGGTCCTAGCGGACAGAACGGGGGACAGGAGGAGCTTCCGCCGCCTGTCAGTCATGGACCCAATGCCATCAAGGCTGCATATCAAGCAGTCGCTGCTGACATTCATCGTGGACGCTCGCCGACACCTCCTCGAGCGCTATATCGTAGCACCACCGGCAAGGGTGTCGCGTTCACTGACGACGACGTCATCTTCTTGGTTCGCTTCTTGGAGTATCGAAGTCGACAACACGACGGTAAGCTAGACATGGTTACGTTTTGGAAAGATGTGGCAGTGAAGGTACGTAGTCCTGCTTCTGCTGGATCATGTGGCTTACGACGTCTGCTTGTCCGCAGGCGCCTCATCACTCGCGAGCATCCTGGATGAAATTCTATAGGCGACATAAGCATGAGCTTCACCATGCACCGGGCGATGAACCCTTGCCCGCTCCGCCGGAGAAGAAGATGCGGTACAGCCGTCAGGACGACGTATTGCTTGCCAAGCACTTCATCACCAAGCCTGAAGGAACATCCGACAAGATCTTCCAGAACTTCGCCCGCCTGGTAAGGTTTCTTTCCCTCCATCCTCCTCCAGCGTCTCACCTTCGCGTGTAGCATCCTCATCATCCCTGGAAGGGATGGCAAGAGCACCATCGGATACATAAGGCCAAAATCGACTATCTCATGCAGCGACTCGTGCAGGGCGAAAGCATTGACGAGGACTTAGAGGACTAGCTTGCATGTGTACTTTGGCGTCGTTATATGTCGCGTGTTGGCAACGAGCCCACCGCGGCCTTAATCAGTGCTTTTGGTGCACAATATAATCGCGTCACGAATGGGCCGCTGCCGTACGATGGATTCGCTACTGAGCTACCGCAACCTGCAACCGGTGGCGAAGGTTCAAATTGTCAGTCACGGGATCCTCTGTTGGTGAATTGCCCTGGAACTTCTTATGGCGATAGTGTACAGACGCCACCGTCTTATATGCCGATTAAGGATGTGGCTAAGTTTGGGCTGCCCTCTAGTCAGCTAGGTATATAGCGTGTGAATCTAGACACGCTCCAACAGACGTCAATCTTGGCTGGCTGAACGTTGCAACGACCGTATCGTGTATCAATGGGGATATAGCTACTTTACTCGTTAGGAGTCTGAAACCTGCCTAAAGTGTCCAGATATCAAGTTGCACTGCTCATCAAGTGACCCAAGACCGGGCGACCATTGGGATGCGGAAGGCAATGAAATGTCAATACAGTCCAGCCCGCTGCATCGCGGCATTTGAACACTGAAGTTGAAGACTGCCTTTTTTGGGAACGGCGTGCAGCAGGGTTGCATAGATAGGCACAGCCACCGTTATCGTCTTCTCACGTCCGAGCGCAGACTCGGACTTAGCTACTCCTCGAGAGTGTTTTGGTTATACACACTACTCACACCTGTGCTTGAACCACGCACGACTTGCAGACAACGCAAAGATATATACAAGTGCAAGCGCTGCCGTTTACGCCATATCTCATCAGCATGATCCAAGGCAAGCTCGAATATCTTACCAAAGAGCAGGTAGAGCAGGTAAGCGGTCACAGCGGTTACACATTGCACCCTGGCTGCTCAAGGCAACGCGGATACCCTTGCAGTTTCGTTCAGACGGGTGGGCCGAAACCATGTTCCCGTTGGGATACGCCTTCTCAGCACCCCGCATACCAGATACCTTCGATTGCCCAGCTTTCTCGAGGCGGACGAAGTGGACGCTCTCCTGACCCGTGCTAAACAGCTTTTGGATAACTTCAGTATCGAGGAACATCCCTTGGTATGCCTTATTCTCAAACTTGTCAACCCGGACGCGTACTTTGACTGCTTATATCGCCACGATCAGACTAAATTCACGACAAGCGATGACAACCACGTCGGCGACGAGTACTTTCTGACTTCCGGCGACAAGATCCGTTTCTTCTTGGAGGAAGATGCTGTGGACAAGGATGGGAAGCTGAACAGGCCAAAGCAAAGGGCGGTGAACAAGATCGGACATGGTACGCATTCTCAATGCCTTCGTACTTGGTCATTCGCTGAATTTTGCACCCATCTAGGTCTGCATGAACAGGACGACGTCTTTCGGAAGGTCACCCTCGAGAATGCGAAGATGAAAGCGGTGGTCAGGGACCTGCGGTTCCATCACGATCCCGTCGGTACGCTTCGAAATCCCGCATCGCGACGCTTTCTGGCTGAGGTCCAAACGACAGCTCTACAGTCAATGGTAATATGCAAACAGCCACACATAGGTGGAGAGGGTATGCATACCACTTACTCTGGGTTGTGCGTTGTGCTGAGACATGCGTGCTCTCTAGTCCCTGAGCACAACGATTCGTACGTCTTGTGTCTTCGAGAAAATGACGCTACTGACCCGTATTACGCCCATCAGGACATTCTTGGTACGTCACATGAGATCGCCGTCTTTCAGAACAAAACATTGGACCAACAGACACATCATAGTACACCAACCCGCCTTCGGCGGTTGGATTTTGGATACCCCTCGAGAAGTGCACACCAGAGAACGGGGCGCTGTCATTCCTTCCCGGCTCACATCTCACTACACCTATCACCAAGCGCTTCGTGCGCTTGCCTGGCGGTGGAACCGGATTCGAGCAGCTCATTCCTCCGGAAGACGCCCCGAAGAATCCAGAAGGGAAGTACATCCTCGAAGCATGCATGCCCGGTACGTTTGGCTCATTTAAGACAGTATGTGTAAGGAAATTCTCATCGTAATACCGTGCAGGGGATCTGGTCATCATCCACGGGAGCGTTCTGCATAAGTCGGAGCGCAACACGAGCCCGCATACTCGTTTCGCCTACACATTCCATATGATCGAGTCGCCCCCACATGCGGAATACGACGCAAAGAATTGGTTGCAGCCGACCCCGGAGACGCCGTTCCCCCATATTCTCGAAGTGCCGAATCCCACTGTCATTTCAGTAGTTGCTTAGGTCGGTGTCAGCCGATGGCCAACGTGTACGTGTATAAGGAAAAGATTGTTACATCGTGAAGGAGACGAAGCAAGTCTATTATCAAGTGACACATCTGCAACATATACGAGAAGATGCATATTATGAGACGCTAGGCCCCTTTTTACCTACCAATTCAAAGGACTGCGATTTTGGCATGTGTCGCAAGCTTCTCGGGGGTAAGTGCCCCCAACTCATCGATGAAGGCGGGGAGGAATGTTCCGCTACCCTTGACGTCAGGTCTCGCGGACGCGAGTTCCGACGCGATGGTGACGGCCAGTACGCTGGGCGGTCGTCAGAATAGCACGAACAGCGAGCATGGGCCAGACTGTCATCTCACCCTCCTACGGCAGCAACGAGCATGTCACCGCGCACGAGCTTTGCGTCTTCGGGTGCATCATCGTCACGTTGCGACGCAGCAGCCATGCTGGCCCCACCGCAGAATGTCGCGACAGTTGTGCCAACCATACAACCTGATCCAGTGATCTCGCCCAGGAGTGGATGGCCGTTTGACAGGCGGACAACCGTGGTGCCGTCAGAGACGTAGTCCGTAACGCCAGTGAGCACGATGATAGCCCCTAAAATTCGATCAAAATCAAAATCAATTTATGCGGAGGAGATGCTATGGCCACGGTCGTGCACTTACGCTCTTTCCGCGCGAGGTTGCGCACGAAGGCTGCAGGGTCTGCAAACCCTGCACCGACGCTGTCCACGCCTCTGGCTTGTACCTATCACCGGATCGGGTGTCAAGGTCAGCGTAGTGCACACCCGGACTCGTCGACTGGGAGCGCACTTCGGGCGAGTTGGCCAATGCGCCCAGCTCTGCGGCGTTTCCCTTGATCACTGTTGGTTGCCATGCGTTCAGCAGTGCGGCGGCAGACGTGCGGCGGTATGCAGTTGCGCCCACACCAACGGGGTCGAAGATGACTGGCTTGCGCCGCTGATTGTACTGGTAACCTATGCGGCGAGGGAAAGGGAGCGGCGGACATCAGCATCGCTGAACTGCCAGGGATATGATTAAGATTTTTGATTACCAGCGATGAGCATGCCGTCGAGGTTCTGGATGGTGCCAAAGTTCACAAGAAGCGCGCCTGCGGCGGCACTGAGATCAGGCATCTCTTCCGGCGCTGTGGCCATGATTGGGGAGGCCCCCAGGGCAAGCGTGGCATTGGCAGATTGGGTGGTGACTACGTTATTGGTAATCTGGCAAGATAGTGTAAGACATTGATTTGAACTCGTCGGCGGAGCAGAGACGTCTTGGGCCCGTGCATACCTGATGAACCAATGGGGAGAAATTGTGAGCCGCGGAAAGAAGCTCGCCCACTCCTTTCTTGAACACATCTGCAGAATACGAAAGCGAGGAGATGGAGAATTTCGGTGCCGGATCCGACTTGAAAGCTTGTACGATTGTTGCGATGCGTCTTGAAGCGTTGAGCGGGTCCGTTGACGCTACAATGTCGCTAACGACGGCCACACCGTCCAATGTGCGACCGGCTGGAGAGACCGAGCCATGTAGACAATGTAGAACATTAGTCGACTTTATCCCAGCTAGTCGGGTTTGTTAGGTACAGCAGGCCCATAGGACAGTAATGGGGAGCGGGAACTTGCCGATGGCGACAGCTTTGACCGTACTCCCATGGAGCACGTCCAAGAGCTCTCCGATGCCCCGAACACCGACCACGGGATGTACTACTTTCTTGGTCTGAGTGGCCCATACTGGCCCCAAACCAACGTAGTCCACGCCATCTTGGACTGCTTTCTTAACATGGTCAACTGTGTTGCATGTCATGCCAATAATCGCATTTGGGGGCAGTAATTTGCGGGCAACGTCTACCGGCATGTCTGTTTGGCCAATATGAACGCCATCGGCACCCATGGCAAGAGCGATGTCTATGCGATCATTGATGAGGATGGGTACGTTGTATTTGCGGCAGATTGCTTTTGACTCCTGAGCAATGCGGAGAAACTTGAAGGGAGCGTCCAAACTCAATAGATATCGATATGCCTTGAGCATACACCATACCTCTCCAGTATCCGTGTTCTTCTCCCGTACTTGGACGAGCGTGACACCTCCCTGGATAGACTACAGTGTAAAGTGTGAGTTCATGTCTGTGTGGGATTGGAACAAGTACGATCTCTACCTCTTCAAGAGATTCGAGATAATCCTATCAGCGCGATGCATGGGTAAGTTTTTAAATGCAGATTGATCTACACCCATGAGTTTACCTTGCCTTGTGGAAGGAGCTCCCTGCCTGTGACAAGGTACACGGAGTAATCGATGGAAGGCTTGACGAACGGCATGCTGATAGATCCTGACAGCCGGATGAAGTGGGGGTCTTGGTGCCAGCACAAACGCTGCGTGCGCAGTTGTAGGAGTACTACCAAAGAGCCAGCCTGAGTTGGATGTAGAGATATCGTGACTCGTCCGCGTCATCGGCCAATCGCGTGCTGCTATGTGCCACATTCGTTGGTGTGAAACCCAATGTAAAATGGGATCAAAGTTTGAACGTCCATGTCCCATCAGTAATAGTCATACTTCCAGAGTATGTCGTAGAGTGTTGCTGTGTGGCAATGTACCAGACAAGCGGGCCGAAAGATGGATTGACTAAACGTTCAATTGCGGCCAATTGAACTAGTAGCGACTCTACCGCGGATGTCACGTGCGACGACTCTCGCAGCAGTTCCTCCGATACCGCGCTCCGCCATAGCCGACGTCATGTTGAGACCTATGCATCCTATTATCTATACTGATTGCCATCTTGCGAGGCGCAACCGATTCAACAGACGTGATGTTGCAACTCTCATCATGTCCGCTGTCTACTAACAACAAATAGGACGAATCTAACCCTGACATCATCTGAGAGGTCTATTTTCGACTCGGAACAACTTGCCAAAGCGCAACTGCGGCGAAGTTCGAACCGCCCAGTTTCTCCCTGCCTCCGTAAGAACGTGGGAACTCATGGAACACGGTAATGTTCATTCTTCAGATAACCCACCAATATGCACATGCACTGGTAGTTCAAGGGGTTCACTTCATAGGCTGATGTTTCTCCTCACGAGCACAGAGCAGGTTGAGAGTAGCACCACAACAATGGTCTCTGTGTGGATATCGCGTTTCCGCCGTCTGGATATCCTGCGTAGCGATGCATCGTTCCCATAGGACGCACAGATCACGCCGCCCACGTCCGCCGTCAATTGTTGGCGCAAATGCCACAGCCTGAGCCAGATTCCAATGATTCGGTCCCCTGCACAGCTGTAGCGAGCAGACTCAGTGTCAAGATATTGATCGCGCAAGCATTTAAAAGTCTTGTGCCCTTCTCTCGAACACCACCCAGCCCTTCGCCTCAGGCTTCCCGGCCGTTCATTCAGCTTTTGTTTTTCACTGCGATCCGGTATCGCCTCTATTCTTCTGTTTATTTACTGAGGACCCGGCGTCCCGATCCATTCAGTTACTTCACAGCCGTTCTAATTTGCCTCTTTAGTCATGCAGTACTTCATTTTTCTCACACTCTCTTTCGCCGTTGCCGCTTCTGCGAGGCCACGATACCTCTCCCGCCGTGCGGAGTTCACCCTTCAAATTGGACAAGCCGCTACTGCACAGAAGTAAGCACCGCTCAGTCCATCAATTCCTATTTGACTCTAAAGTCAATTTTACCTTGTTCATAGCCAGCACTTTGCATCGTTGACGGCAAGTTCCTCATGCACAACAGGAGAGACCGCTTGTGTCAGCGGACAATTCGCCCAGTGCTTCAACGGCAAGTTTGTTCTCCAATCTTGTGGAGACGGGTTGATGTACGTCAATTATCATCTCAAGCACTGCGAGTGACTCTCAATGGCATCTATGATCCTCACCTAGCTGCGCCGCACTACCTTTGGTAAATTCTCCCGGAACGAGTATCACTTGCACTACCGCAGCCGACCGCGACGCGCGTATCGCTGCTACCGGCGCTGCTGGCGTCCAGGCGCGCGAGAATGGGACAGGAGATGATGGAGCGGCAGCGATTCCCCTCGCCAGACCTGTTACCCCCGCTAAACCAGTCACCCCCGCTAAACCAGTCACCCCCGCAAAACCGGTCACCCCTGCTAAGCCAGTCACCCCCGCAAAACCGGTCACCCCTGCTAAGCCAGCTGCCCCCGCTAAACCACCCGCTCCCACTGGACAAAGGCCTCAGGCTCCTCCGGCTGACGCGGCGGGACAGAAATCCAAGGCAACCCCTTCTGGTGCGTCAGGGATCAAGGGTAATGCGCCGCCTCCAGTTTCCAGCAAAGCTGCTACGGCTCCCAGCGCGAAAGCTCCCACCGCTTCTAGCGCAGCGGCTTCCGCAGCGCCTAGCGTATCGGCTACCGCAGGTGCTCCTGCTAGCCAGAGCTCAGCTAGTGTTGGTGGAAAATATACGTTGTTCTCAGATACATAACTAACATTGCTGAATAGGCCACGGGCACAGCCTCTGTTGGCGGGAGCGATAACGCTGCCGGCAGTGGGGCTGCTGCAGGGGCGGGCGGTGACCCTCAGACGTCTCTCACGTTGTTGGGCTCCTTGGTAGCCGACGGCTTCACTCAAGACGGTCAAGCAACGTAAATCTCAATGTCCATTTCTTTCACCCTCGAAGCGACTTTGTTGACCGTCTTGGTAGACAAGAAGCGGGTCAGGTTCCGTCCGCGACTTCGTCGAACAACTTCATCAACTTCTGCGCTACGGTTTCGAACCTCCCCATCACAGACGGCAAGCAGATTATCGGCGGTTCATGCAACCCTGCGCCCATGGGTGTGATAGCGGCGAAGACGAACATGCCTTCTGCCAAGTTCATCAAGCCGGCAAACCTCGACACCATCCCTGCACACACGAACTTTACCGTGCAGCTCGCAGTCAGCCATCTTGAAACCGGCCACTTCGTGAACGCGGCGACGAACTACTTCTCCGCGCCCCAGGTCGTGAACGCGCAGGGCGACATCCAGGGCCACTCACACATCGTCATCGAGCACCTCACCAGCCTCAAGCAGACGACGGTGACGGACCCGACCTCCTTCGCGTACTTCAAGGGTCTCAACGCACCCGCCAAGAACGGCGTGCTCTCCGTGGACGTCGCTGGCCTCCCTGCTGGTGCGTACCGCATGGCGACGATCAACAGCGCGGCAAACCACCAGCCCGCGCTCGTGGCGGTCGCCCAGCACGGCTCGCTCGACGACATGATCTAGTACGTGCTTTGACACCATGGATGTCGGAGGAAGAGTTGCTGATTGCTTTATCTCCTCCCAGCTTCACCGTCCAGTAGATTCTCGCACCATGTCTCATTGACTTGAGACGAGCGCGAGGACTGCGAGCCTTCTAGCTTGTGGTCCTCTCGCTTTGTGAAACAGTTGGACATGATGTCTACTTTGAGTATTACCACTGGCGACCGACTGTGCCGCTTGACGATGTGATAACGGGACCCAACTTGTATAGTCAGGACGGGACTGGTTAAGATAGAGTCATTGGCCACCATATCCTCAGAGTTTGACATGAAGAGTGTGTATTGGCGGCATTCTTGACATTCTAATCGGAGGAGCCATAAGACGGCGGAAAGTAGCAGGCGCTTTTGAACAAAAAAACATTATCCCGGAATATGCAGTTCCTACCAGGCTAACAAATAAGCGCCCGTGGAATCTACATCGTGCTACAATTCTACCGAAAAAACAACATAGAGGGATAGGAGATGGCGAAGCGGGATGCGATGGCGGCCTAGGCCTAGAACACCCCCGCAACCTGCCTCCCCACCCCCAGCCGAAACACTAGGAGAGCGAATGGCGAGGGAGAGAGCAGGCGCAGTCCAGGCCTTGACCACGCCCGCTCCCCCACCTCGCCCCACTCTCCCACATACAGGTCATAAAACAAGTGTGAGAAGTCGAAGGAGAGCGTACGACGAGGAAGGAAGCAGGAGCGGCCCAGGCCTTGGCCGCCCATGCTTCCCTTCTCGCCGCACACCCTCCTCCTCCCTCCCCTCTCCCGGAGCGATACAGATGCAACGTAACGCCAAAGAAGGACCAAAAAATAGAGAGAAATTGAAGCGAAGAGACGAGCGGGAGAATACGAGACTGGAAACCGGAGCTCAATCTGCAGGGAAAAAAGTCGATGCTATCGCCTGCGAGGGTATGTTGGGAGCGTCAATGTTAATCGTGGAGGGAGAAGAGGGAGAGGTGCTCACTTCTCGGACTTGTGCGAGGGAGGGGGCCCGGATACCCCCTCCCCCGCTCCGACGGAAGACGACGACCGGGGACAGGGACGCAGGTGAGAGGGCGCCATCCCCCACGCCGCGCTGACCACCCGGACGCCGCCCACCGTAACCTGACTCCTCTTGCCATGACCTGTCGTGCTTGGGTGCTGAGAGAAGGCAGGTCATTTATTATATGTATCGAGATACCGGGGGCGAAGTGGGGCATACCTGAGCGTCGTGCTGTGTATCAAGGCGTGTTGTGTGGCTGGGGACCTGGATAAAGTGCCGGGTGCATGGGAACACGGAAGGTTGGGAACACGGAAGCAGAGACACGGGAATGCAGGAGTACGAATGGAAACAAGCCACTGAAAACAAGCACACAACGGATGAAAGCAGCGAGGAACGATGACACAAGAGGCGGGAGGTGGGGCCACGAGACACAAGAACGAGAGGGGCAGGAACCACGAGAACAAGAGGACAAGAGAGACAGGAGCGACAAAACGGGAGAACACTAGGAACAGAGGCAGAAGCAGAAGCAAGCGGGGCCGTATACTTCCTGGCACTGCCGGGGAGGCTGACATCAACGGGTGATCCAAGCCCTCCGTCAACCTCGCCGGCGCCGAGTCCACGTCCTTTGGCCCTGGGGTCCTCGCCGTAGGGTCTTGAGTGGGGGCCGTCTTGCAAGTTGAAGCGTCGTTGTCGTCGGTCGTGCCTAGGTGCAGATCTGTGGGGAAAAAAAGGCGCAGCAACGAACAGGACGGGCGAGACTTCATGACAGAACGCGGCGTCGAGCGTTGACGGAACAGACGGGGTTGCAGGGTTCATGACTCCCCTCCCCCCAAATGCCCGCCGCGGCCGTCGGCCTTACCTCCCCCCGGTCCGGCCAGAGGGTCCTCGCGGAAGTGGTTATTGTGGTGGTGGTGGTGGTGGTGGTCTTGGTTGAAAGCTTCAGCTGCGCGCGCAAGCGGGTTGAGGTTGTTGACTGATAGGGGAGCTAGCCTAAAAGACGACGACGACAACTCGAACCACGGGAGAGAGCGAGAAGATATCAGCGCCTCAAACGCGGGAGCAAAGCGTACGCTGGGCGGCCTCGTTGTTCTTCGCGTCCTCCAGGGAGAGAAGCTTGCACCCAAGGGACTGGTAGCCGTAGGCCGGGGCGTAGTCGACCACCTCGCGGGGCTGGGGCTGGGCCTTGTGCGCGGGCGGCACGAACTGGGGCCACTCGAACGGGCGCGGGGCGGAGATCGTCGTCTTGTTGAGCTTGGACTTGCCGAACCAGGGCGACCGGCGCCCGGTGGACTTGTCGGTGGTGGTGGAGGACTTCAGGAGGCTGGTGAAAGGCATGGTGGCTGTGGGGGTCTGAAAACTGGTGATGGTCTGTGCGGTGCGGTTATGTGGTGTGGAACAAAGTAGGTAAGGATACGAGGAGGGGGGAAGCCGGTTTATATGGTGGTCAGTCGTTGCAATCGAGGCTGCCTCTTCTGCGTGACATCCGGGTCGAGGAGGATCTAGGCGATGTCGGTACTCGGCGATGTAGATCACCGTGTCAGCCCTCCGTGCGAGAGGCTATGGCCAGCCACGAGAAGGGATTATATACGCGAGGGATTGGACAGCAGTAATGTAAGGTGAGGTTTCAGTCAACGGTATCGCGAGACGTGAAGACGGCCTTCTGTAATCATGCGCGGCCACACCTCCTTGCGTAAACAGAGAGAGCGTCGATAGATATTCATCAGCATACGTACTGTGGGACGCGACAACGAAAGGGCCTCGCTGAGGCCATATGTACAGGTCGCCAGCTCACCGAGTCGATCATTGTGTGGACGCTTGTGCACCGCCACGCACTCTGAGCGGAGGTGGCTGCGCAGAAGTTTCTGGCGATGACGTCGTTCATTTCGCACAATTACTTCTTGTGAGAATGTCTTTGATTATAACAGTCCCACTGCTAGGATGCGGGTACAACCGGAATGAAAAGCCTGGACACATATCCTGTCAAGAAGGAAGCGACGCTCTTAATATGGATACAATATCGTGGCAAGGTAGGTAAATGGAGGCGGGGTAGAGGGAGGATCATCGTAAGCAAGCAATGTTTTTCGCCAGGTCATAGTGAGGGGAGGCGAAAGGCGAAGGGAGGTTGGTGGTATCTAAAAGAGGTTTTGCTCCACGATCAACTGGGAGAAGAGTCCAGCAACTATCCGACAAGCCGCCTAATAGGCGGCACGCCTCCTGCCGTATCTGCCGAAGACGCCGCAGAGGCTGGCAAAGAAGCCGATAAAGAGGGCGACAAGCGCGCCGAGAACGATCCAGTTGGCGTTTCCCCAGGTTGCGTCGATACCGCGGTCACGCATGTGGCTGCGTGCGACGCCGAAGAGGACCATCTCGATGACCCAAGCGATGAGGGTGATGAGGAAGGCGAGTGCGCTGAGGAGGGCCATGAAGACGGTGCCCGCGCGGTGATAGGCTGCTCCGCAAAGACCGAAAAGGACGGAAAGACCAGCGAGGCCGGCAGCTGGAGGGAAGAGGGTCAGGATGTGAGAAATTCGTCGAGGTTAGTGAGGATAGCGTACCAATAGGGATGAGAATAAGGACGAAGGTGAGGTTGTGGAAGAGGTGTCCGTTCAATCTGTCATCACTGGTGTCGCAAGGTGAGTGAGGGACGAGGGGGGATGGAGGAGGACGAGCTTACGCAAGTAGGGAGGGAAAAAACCAGCCGACATGAGCTTTGACGCCCGTGTAACCGAAGACACCAAAGTGAGTTGTGGCTGAGCCGTTGGGGACATCGAGGAATGAGATGCGCTCCCAGGTTGGTGATGATACAGAAGCCTGTGTGAGGAGGGAATGAGAATGGAGGGGTTAGGGTGGAGAGGGGAGGGAAGGACGTACGAAGATGAGAAGGACCATGGCGGCGAAGGTGAAAAGGAGACCTGGTAGCGCAGCGCCGGCAGCCATTGTGATTGCGTGAGTCGTAAAGGGGTCGTGAGATGGGTGCTTGGGGCTGCGGAAGGTGTGTCAGAGATGGATATGAACATGCGAAGAAGGAGACGCACTGGGGGGAGAGAGGAGAGCGGAGTGGGGAGGATGGGACAGACCTGGGCGGAATATAAGAGAGCGGGTGCAGGTGCAGGCGAGTGACGTCAGCCGACTCGTAGACGCCGGTGGGATCGGTGACATGGTGTGACCTCATCGACTGATTGGAGCGTGCTCCCCTTCTAGTAATTAATTGATATTATTTATCTGTGCCTGCGTCGATGAGCTCAGTCACGGGTTCTCCCAGTCCACAACATACGGAGATATGTCAGAGCCCGGGTTTGTGTCTGCGCGACCTCGAGGCGATACAACACCTGCTTGGCTTTCTCTACTCGGCCTCGCCTCGCCTCTCTCCGACCACAGCCGTACGTCTGCGCATGCTTCCTATCCCTGCTGCGCCAACATGCTGCCTCCGCAAGGCTGTCCGCGTGAGTACGAGATCCTTCGCCTCATCTCGTCCATCCTCGCTTCTACCTCACCCCGGATCCCCTCCAAGCCCAGTGCCACTCGTCTACCGCTCTCCGTACAACCCATCTAGTCGTCTCCCTAACAGCCTTTGCAATCGCCCTTGCCCAATCTTCTCTCTCCCGCCTCGCCATCTCCTGACTTGTTAGCCTTTGTCACCATGTCTACAGCTAGTCCGCCTTTGTCCATCCACCATTGCTTCGCCAACACATCCACTGCATCAACTCTCCACGGCTCCTCGACCACGACTACCTCTCCTACCGAATCTGATCTGCATATCACTTCCGACTGAGCGAGGTGCATGCCTATATTCCGGTCCACGACCAAGCTTCGCGACTTCGTGTACTATGAATGAACTCTTCCAACCCGCTTGGTGCTCGCTTAAAGCCACCGCGACAATCGCACGCCCAAGCTGCCCTCATTGCCCCTATCGCTCACTCTCATCGCGTTCGCCTCGCGGGGCAAGGGCATCTTCCGTGGCACACTGCGCCCTCCACACAATGGCTCACCCTCCATCTCTCCCTTTATCGTCTTGCTTTCGAGACCCGCAATTCAAAGCCTCGCGCACCGCCATCCTCGGATCTCTGGTGGCATATTGTCTTTCGCTTTGCTCTCGCTCTCTCTTCATTGCTAGCTTTGAACTCTGCTAGCCCCCACCGCCGCTTTGGCTCCCCGCCCTGTGCATAAGTACCCTGCACCACCCCCTCCGCGCGAGGGATATCTTTCGCACTACCAAGTCGTACTGTTGCCCGCAGGGGCCTCTTGCTGCCTCTGGCGCTCTTCTGCCGTCGCTCACTCACTCTTCGTTCCTCTTTCTTGCTCTCCACAAGTCTTGTTCCTTTTTTCGCCATGCAGCGACGCACCTCCCAGACATTCCAGAGACTCCGCAAGCTGTCCGACTCTATCGTGTGAGTGTCTGACCCCCTGCACACCGCGCCGTATCCAATGGCATAGGACCCATTGACACATCACCCCCGTCCTCCAGCTCAGCCATCGTGCCCCAATCTTCGTTCAAGCCCACCGAGAAAGACTCCTTTTTCGAATATGGCAAGAAAGGCTGGCACCCGCGCATCGCTTCCGCCTCTTCAACCTCGCTCCCCTTGCAGGCCATAACCACCACGCACAGGCATCCCTCGTATAGGAATGGCCAGCGCGTGTCGAAGGAAGACATCATGTATCCGCTCATCCGCACCACAGATCCCTTGGACCCGGAGAACAGCACAGACTCGAACGGGCGGCTGAGGGCCCGCGCGAGGCGGCCGGAAAGGCCTCGTGAAGAGGACTTGCCCTATGGCGCGCAGGGGAGCATCCCGAAGGCTATGGCGCCGCCGTACATCGCGCCACCCCCTGCGATTGGTTCAGGACCGCTGCAGGTGGTGAAGGCATCGCAGTCGCCAAGCAGCGTGCCGTTCCCGAACAGCGCGCATGTAGCGGGTGGGGAACGACAGCAGATGGCGCGCCACGAGAAGCCTCTCCCAGAGCTACCGCAGGACCCGAGGGCACAGTCCAAGACGGCAGAGCAGCAGACGTTCTTCAATCCTTTCATGTCGGCTTCGGTCCCTTTGAACAATAATGCGGCGCGGGCACCCGCCGCCGGCTCTTCCGCACACGCGCGGGCTGACCGTGTGCCCGATGCCTCTCGAACTCACAGGACCGCACAGCATCACCGACCTGATCGTGCGCAAGCACCCGCACACACACCAACACGGGAGAGCTCGTCCCAACCCTACATCCGTGTCCGCCGCATATCCTCCACGGGCGACCTCCACCCCGCCCCGCACCACGTGCGGTACCGTGACGAGAATGCCGCCCCGTCTTCGTCGCATGTGCGCCCCGCGCGCTCAACACCGCTCCGCGTGCAGGAGAAGGAGGACACCCGGCATGCACCTCTACTCCGGCCACAGCCAACGCGAGCGGCGCAACCGTTGACTCCTCTCGCGCACGTCACGAAACCGCGCCCACGGAACGTGCCGCGCGACGTCGACGCCGAGAACCCGCAGGGTCTGCCGACGCCGCGCCAGTCGAGCGAAGAGGTGCGCCCGCAAGTGCAGCCTCAGCAGGAGAGACACGACCTGCACCAGGCGCCCCCGTTGGGGCCTGTGGCTACGAAGGCGCAGGCGGAGCTGCGCGTGCAGCAGAGTGCGGCGCCAAAGCCGGTGCGGGTGGACGGCGCGGCGCCGGAGCATCTGCGCGCGATATCGTTCCGGGCGCAGATCGTGCGTCCCACGCGAGACGCGGAGCGTGAACGTGAACGCAAGCGCGACGTCCAACGACAGCCCGAACGCTCTGAGCGGGCGCAGGGGAAGGAGCGAGAGCGCAGCGTGCGGGGCCGGGAAAGACAGCGCCGGCCGACTTATACACGCGCGGTCGAGATCGAGTACTACGGCATGTCGGACGCATTCGCGCAGGAAATCACGATCGCACTCGCGGAGCCCGAGCGTGCGCTCCCACTCCCGCTCGATTGGCGGATAGGCAGTGGCGGCGCGGGCGCGGGGCAGGGGTATGATTACGGCGTGCGCCCGCTGGTGACGAAGAAGAACGGCCAGATGCAGCGGATGGGCGCGGCGGCGCGGTGAATAGCTACGCAGGCGATGTTCAACGTTCAGACGTGGGGACGGTCTCCTGGTCGACGTCCTACCATCGCTCTCTGGTCTGGGTTTCTCGTGCACGTACACATTCGTTATCCGGTTCGTCCTTTCTATCATGTAGCTCGCATATCGTGCAATGTTGCTTCTGGGCGCGATCACCTCTAGTTTCATGACGCCGAGCGTCCCCACCGCTGTATCCTTAGTCACACATAGATCGTCTCGGGCTCGCGCTGTGCAACACACCTTCCTTACCTATTTACAGCCTCTGCTGGTATCTGTATCACCATCTATCGATTCTTCATACACAGACGGTGTATATCTGACGCCCAGGATCCCCCGACATTCATTTCATGTGCCTCGCATCCCCAGCGGTCTTGAGGTGTGCGTGTTCAAGCTCGTGAAGATGGGCGCGACAAAGTGCTCGGTAGTGCACGAATGCATTACCATATACGCTTCACCATCGTGAACCTCGTGATGTCTTCTAATGGGACCCTCTTCCGCTTTCCCCCACCTCCAGGCTGGCTCTCGCCGATGTCGGGTACCGGCACCGCGTCGTCGTGCCGGCTGTCAAGCAGCGTCTTGAGCTCTTTGTTGTACGTCTGGGTGTAGAAGCGCGCACGATCAGCCAACACGGGCCAGGCAAGACGGACGGTGGCGGAACGCACCTGCTCGTCCTTGCCCTCGCCGACGGGGTTGCGACCAAAGTCGTTGATCTTGTCGTACTCTTCGCGGGCCTCCATCCCCGCTCGACGGCGGGTGGCATACGTCAGCAAGTACATACCCAGGATGATCTTCACCACCAGGAAGCTGCGAGAGAGTGCTCGTTCGACGTCGTGTGCATCCGCTGCAGGTGCGGTTGCGGACTCACCAGGCCCAGAACAAGAGCGCGAGGGAGCTCCATTTGGCAAGGTTGATCCAGTCGTCGGTGGTGTATTCTTCCCACGGCCGGAGCCAGGAGGAGGACTCGTCTGCGTGCATTGAGATGAAGAGACCGACGGATTGGGATCCGATGAGGACGGCGAGGACGGCGAGCGGGAGAGAGGCGAAACCTAGCCGCCGAGCGACCAGGGGTGATTGGTCGACGTATGTGTGCTGTGAGCGTATCAGCAAGTCGGCTTTCTGTAGGGGTGAGTTGGACGTACTTTCTGCGCGCCACGCCGGCTGACGGCGCTGCCACTGGCGAGGTCGCGACAGAGCACGTCGGTGTAACGCTCATATACTGAGGGTCTGATGTGATTGAATTTGGTGATGAAGGCATGCTTGAGCCAGTCGACCACCGTCTCGGATGCCAGAACGGTTAAGACGGGCTGCTCAAATATGAGTTTACATCCTCAACGAGGAGTGACTTGGCAAAATTGCTGACGTAGGAGATAGTCCACAACACATTATTGCCGCGGAACCATCCGAAGCTCTTCGGAAGCGTGAAGCCCTCACTGAAGTCGAACGTCGTGCCGGACAGTTCGATGAGATTCCGGAACGCTACGACGAGCAACATTAACGCCAAGGTGAATCGTTCCACGATGTCTGCAATCAATGTCCATGTTAGCGTTCTTAAACGGGGATGGGGTCGTGTCTGCATACCTGCGCAGGTGATCTGGAAGAGGTTGTCTTTCTCAAACTTTTTGAAGACGCTCCCCTTGATTTCCACAAACTGGTTCGACACTAGGAGCGTCAAGAGGGCATTGTCGTACGAGTTGACCGCCACATTCAAGGAGATCATCTGGTATATCATGACTAGTGCATGGCCAACTGTCTCACGATCGTCAGACATGTGCCGTGGACGCGGTGTATTTGCGCATATGCGACTCACCGGTATACACAACCGCTAAGAGAAAGTAGAAGAACGGTCGGAATGTATGCGACGTTGGGCGTTTTCGGTGTGATATGACTTCCAGCGTTGATCGTGAGAATAGACAGTCGATTATATCTTGGCCTATAGAGGCGCATAGACGGTCCGCAATCTACTCATTTGTGTCAGACAGACGCACGGATATACTGGTAAAGAGGGTGTTTGGAGCATACTTCCAGGGCGTTGAATATCACATACAGTTTGATAGTATCTTGGCCTCGAATGAAATGGTATAGCTTGCTGGCGTCGGTCAAGGGCGCCAAAATCACGATGGAGACCAGCAGGAGCATTGTTCGCAGGATGTCGGCCTTCTGGGATGGTGGGAGGGGTGGCGAGTTGAAGGCAAAGGTGTTCACGACAAGGCGCCAGAAGGCGAACACGAATCGTATGGGGAGGATAGTGAAGGTATACATGAAGGAGTCCAAGCACACAACGAAACCAAAGAGGAAGATCTAACATTTAGGCCTTGTTTAATATGTGCAGGCAGCAAACCAGGTCAAGCTAGCTCACCTTTTCCAATGCTATAGGCATGCTTAGGAAGTTGCTCACCCTCTCCCACTTGAGCTCTTGGTGAGAATCAAAGTCTGTTGCAAGCAGCTCCTCGCGAAGGTAGTCCCATATTGAGAACGGTGGTTCATAGAGGCTATCCAGGCTGGGGAAGGACGGTAGAGGGGCGGATAGAGACGGCGTCTGAGGAGGTGACGGGAAAAGAGGTGTCGGTGGTAGCGAGGCGTAAGCCAGAGGTTGGCGGAGAGGTGGAGACTGCACATGCTGTTCCGAGGGTGGGAATGCGTTGGCAATCTCTGAGAAGCCGAACGTGTTGTCGTCGTCCGAGTGGAGTTCCTGGTGGGTATGTGTTGGGGAAATCCCGAAATGCTCGTCACTGGACGCCGTCGACCCACGCCGTCGAGCCCGGACGGTGGACGGCGTTCTGGAGGCGGAAGCGGACTGCAGCTTGGGGTTCCATCGTGCACCAGTTGCGGCAGAAGCTGAGAAGTATCGCCTGACACGCTTTCGCTTAGGAGAGCGTGATACTTGTGGCATGTTGAAGAGTGCGAGGATCCAGGGAAGTTATATTGTCTAAACGGCCACTGCTCGTGGTCGAGGCGTGCAACTGCGTTAGGCATCAGTACTCGTGGATAGGAGGAACTTTGGTGTGTATGTACTGCACCCTGAAGTTCGAGAAGCCCGACCAGCCCTTCAGGTATCTCTTCTGGTCCTGTGACCCCGACGCTGCGTCAGAATGTAGGAGAGACAAGTGCCAGTGCGGGCGCAGACTGAGTAGTAGTCCTCGAGAACCGCGCCGTAGCTGGGACGCGTCCATCTAATCTTATCTCACACGTGCCGATACACCGCACACTCGGACTACCCACGCTGTACAGTTGCGAAGATAGCGCTTTCGACAGGAGACATTGATGTCAAGGAACCTCTATCAGTACAGATACTGGTGGTACACAAGGTATAAAGATAGCACGACAACAGTAGGCATAAGGACGCAAGAAGTGAGGGTATGAAACATATACTATCATTGGGCTTGAGCTTCCTGAAAAGAGGATCAGATCCTCGAGCTCAGTTCGAAAAGAGATCGACAAACCTGCTCGACGAACTGCATCGCCTCTTCCCGGTTGATGGCTCGGATGGTGCTGACTTTCTGGTTGTTGAAGAGCACGCCGTAGAACTTGTCCGCCGTAGCCAACATCTCCGGCCGGAACGTGGTTGTGATAAACTGCGCGGTACCTGAGAGCTCGTGTATCATGGCTACCACGACGTTAGTGAAGTTCTACAACCGATACGTCGTGTCACTTACCGGCAACGGCTGTCCGGTACTGCGCGTCGAGATTTGCGTCGATCTAGACATGTTTTAGCGCTAGTCTATGCTTCATGAATGCACGAGTTTACCTCGTCGAACAGATAGAACGGCGCAGGATCACACTTCTGAATGGCGAAGACTGTAGATAGATGAGTGGACGATAGACCCCCAGATTTGCGTATTACTCACCAGTTGCGAGCGCCACAAGCGACTTCTGACCACCCGATAGCTGTTGGATGCGCAGCCCTTCGTCTACCTTGGAGTTGAATGACACCTACTGCCAGTCTTAGTTGTGCGCCTAATGAGGACAAAATGAGGTGCATACCCGGATAGACACCCCAGTGTAATTGTCAATAGAACTTTGCTGCGCCTCATCCGCCTCTTCAGCGTCTTCATCCTCCTTATACGTATTGTCAACACGGCGGAAGGGGCATTGAAAATACAACGTACCTGATCAATTCGTCGTTGAATGACCAGGCGGCCTCTCCCCGCAGGCACAAGCTTTTCAAACACCTCCTCGAAATTCTTTGCCACCTGCTTGAACGTGCGCTCAATGGCCTCATCCTTGCGTTGATCCAGAACCTCGACAAGCTCTTCAATTGACTGAGCAGATTTGTCAAGGTCTTCTCGGCGTTGGATGAGTTGGTCACGCTGCTTGGTGAAGTTATTGTATTGCTCGAAGGCCTTCTTGTTGACGTGAGCAAACTTCTTGAGGCCCTCGTTCACGGTGTGCAATTTCTTAACCAACTGTTTATGAAACAAGATAATGTTAAACGAGCAATCGGACACAAGGCAGTAAAGCTAGACTTACGCGATCAAGTTTCTCGCTCGTATACTTCTCGAAGGCCTCTTCGGGAAGCACACCGAGATCACGAATGTTGCGATTGCACTCGTCCTTGCGTGTCAGGAGCATCTGACGCTTCGCCAGGTACCGTTCTGTACTCTTCTGCTGCTTGGAGATACCACGGCCGTCCTCTGACTGCTGATTCTGCAATTTCTCTAGTTCGCCCCGTTGTTCCTGAAGCTGCTGATTGGCCTTCTCGATTTCCTTCTCCGTGTCTAGTCGCATTGTCAACTGGGAATATCTGGGCAGCCAAACGGGCGGATTCACCTTGAATCTTCTTGGTCAGTGACTCGATGGTATTGTTGAGCGCCCTGAGTTCTCGGGCCTTCGTGTCCAATGCCTCATCCGAGTCGCTATCTCCTGCTTCGGAGGCACCGAGAGTCTCTATCTTCAGTCGAAGCTCTTCGCGTCGCCTCACGAGACCCTCGTTGAGCTCAATTTCGAGGAGGTTCTTGCGTCCGCCGAGCTACAATGGCGCTTATTAGCATCGCTATGAAACCCTGCTACCTGTACCAGCGTACCGCGTTCTTTTCCTTACCCAGCTCGACAAGGTCCCTCTGACGCTGCTCGATCTCGCGGCCAAGAGTCTCGATCAGGTCTTCCTCCGCGCCGGTGAGATTTTGTGCCATTGGGCTCGCCAATTCTGCATTGAAACCGTCGATCCTCGCGCCAAGCCCGCTCAACTCAGAAGATAGCTGGTCGATTTCCGCCTCCAAACGCGCGATGCGTGCGGTATGCCGCTCTCGCTCACGGTAGAGCGCCGCAATTTCCTCCGCAATGCCCTCCCGCGAGGCCCGTGCTCGTGACTGCTCTGCGCTCTCAACCTGTATTTTACCTGCGCACTGTGTGATCCCCTGCTCGAGTACGGTGATCATGGTCTTGACCTCCTGCAGACGCGCGCGACCCTCGTCGTATTTGGCACGCCAGGTTGTAACGTTCCGGATCGCTTCGATGCGCGATCGGCGCACATCATGGTAACCGCCGGTGAGCGCGCCCTTGCGGTCGACTTTGTCACCATCGAGGGTGATGGTGTTGATACCGTGGCTCTTGACGTATGCGGCCGCGATCGTGAGGTCGCGACAGACACATGTTTTGCCAAAGACTTGCTGGAAAGCCTTGACATGTTTCTGGTCGAAGCGCAGCTTGTCCAGGAGAGGAATGGCATCTTGTGCGTTCGGGGTTGGGGGGACCTTGGGCTTGAGGCGGTTGAGGGGCATGAATGTCACCCGGCCGTTCTTGTCACGCATCATGATGTCAAGGACGCGGGATGCGGTTTCGTCAGTATCGACGACAACATGAAACAAGCTAAAGAGAGTTGTAAGCATGTGGCCGTTGACATATAAGATATGTGAACCTGTTGCCGGCAGTGAGCTCCACTGCGGTGTTGAATTTGTCGTCTGTGACCTCAAATAGGCGATACAAAGGGCCATATACTCCGTCAAAATTCGAGCGCTCCGCCACTATCCGGTCAATAGCGCGAAGCCCCGAGCCAGTGTCCTGAAACAATGCTCATTAGTGGGATCCCAAGTGACATACACTGAAACCTACTTTATCCATCATGCTCGCCAAAGTCCTCTCAGCACTGCGCAGCTCGTCAGCAGCGTTGGTAACCAACGACTCGAGTTTTGTATCTTCGCGCCACAACTCCTTCCGCCGCTCTGTATCCTCAGCTTGCTTGTCCTTGAGTTTGGCGATGTTCTCGCCCAACTCTCGCACCCTATTACGACTATCTTCTGCCTTCGTTTGTGTAGCGTTGATGCTATCATTGACCTCGTTCAGCGACCTCTTTGCGCGCTCGAGCTCCCCTTCAAGTCCGGAAAGGGCGGCGGCCTGCGTCTTGCGAAATGCTTCCATGCCAGCGATCTCTGCGCGTAGATACTGATCTCGCTGGGCCTTTGTGCGAAACTTGTCCAGTCGGCCACGCTTCGCATACAAGGCGTCGAGGCGAGCTCTTGCGTTGTCCAAAGCCCGCTTTTCCTCGCTCTCAAGACCGCGCACGCGATCCCACTCTGGAGTGAGCTCTGCGATAGCCGTCTCCTTCTGGATGATCTGACTGCTGACTGCTGCAAGCTCGCCTTCTAGCGTTTCGCGGCGACCTCCAGCACGCTGCACAGCGAGTCGCAGATCTGAGACAGTGCACTCGAGCTCTGTGCGAGAGCGCACAAGATCGGTTAGTTCGGATTGTGCCCCTTGGCGCGTGAGGTTCAAAGTCGTCAGATTTGTTCTGGCTTGAGCGAGGGAGCGTTCGAGTGTCTATGGAGATATTAAGCAAACATCTAGGAGTGGCGGGAGTATCATTCACCTGCACTTGCTTCTCCCTGTCGGTGAATTGCTCGCGCCTGACGTTCGCACTGTGGACCTCCCCGCGGCGCTCCTCCTCGATTTCCTCAAGTGCGGCGCCAACCTCCTCCAACTCACGTTGGTAGAGGGCGTACTCTAGACAACGACGTTCCTTGTCCTTCTCCTGGAATTCCTTGAGTTCTTCCTTCTCTTCCTCGAGCTCTGTGAGCCGGCTGTCGATGTACTCCAAGAGCTCTGCGATCTTCGACCGCTTGGAGTCAGTCTCGGCCATGATGCGCAATGACTCGGTACGTCGCTGTTCGTACACCTTTGTACCCGCAACTTCTTTCAAGAGTGCCAGTCGCTCGTGGTCTTTCGCATTGGTGAGTGCCGTGATCTATGCGCATGTGAGTTGGACCCACCCACTAGAGCGAACTGAACAGACTTACTCTTCCTTGAGGTACGATGTAGTATGGGTTACTTTTGCTAAAGCCTGCGCTCTCGAGCAGGTTCATTACGTCAGCCTTGCTGGCACTCTTCTTGTCCAAGCTGTATTCGTCCTTCTTGAGACCGATTGTGCGTCGGAGAATGACTTCCTCCCTGCCGGTGGGGAAACGATTGTCGGAATTATCGAAAACGATCTCGACTAATCAAAAGAAGGGAGAGTCCCGATAAACATGCGCAGGCTACGGAGGCCGAGGTGGAGGAGCATACCGAAAGCTGAGAGAGTCTGTGCAGTTGAGACACCCTCATGAAGCAACGACTGGCGTTCCTCTCGGGTCATAGATGTGTAGGCGTCAGAGAGCACAAAACGGATGGCTTGAGCAAGATTTT
Source organism: Trametes gibbosa (assembly GCA_022606055.1). NCBI lineage: Eukaryota > Fungi > Basidiomycota > Agaricomycetes > Polyporales > Polyporaceae > Trametes > Trametes gibbosa. Next base: position 247,952 of record JABYQJ010000007.1, read on the forward strand.
GTCACTTCTGAACCATGTAGAAACAGTGGACTGAGACATACCTGCGAAGAAGTTGCTCTTCCCGGACCCATTTCGCCCGACTACGACGTTGTGCCTCGGAGAGAAGGGCTCAATTTGAGTTTGGTCTCGGTCTTATGCGGGAGCATGAGCATACAGTGCGGCGAAATGAAGAGAAGGACTTGCAGGATTTGAAGCCCTGTATGGTGAGGGTCTTGATATACATGGTGGCTGAGAGGCTTCCGCCACAAGATGGGCAGGGGGCGTCTGAGCAGGCGGTATGTTTTCTGCACGCTGCGGCTGGAAGAGTATGTGCGGGTGGAGACAGAGACAGAGGTCGTGGAGATGGGAGAGGCCAAGAGAGTGAAGAGCAGGAGGTGGCTGAATCCGTTCGCGCTAAACGTGATGCATGCGCGTGACAGACGCGTCAGTCACGCATTTGGGCCAACCTAGTATTAGTAATTCTTGATCTACGCAAGAATTGGATGTATATATTAATGTCAAGCAACGGCTCATCCGTGCAAGTCCAAATATTGTTTGCCCATTCAGCAAGTCGCTCCTGTCTCTTACACTCAACACTAGGATGTATATATGCCATTCTGGTCGTCTCGACTACCGCTCAACGCTAGCACAAAACCATCCAAACGCGAAACACCCATCCTGGTCGCGGGATCATACTTGATAGCCATCCTTCCCCGGCACCACACCGTACGCGGGACCACCCCTACCAAACATCTTGCGCAAGTCACCTGCCAGTGCCTCAGGCTGCTCGAAGGCAGCAAAGTGTCCGCCAGCCTCGTGCTCCGACTCGAATACGACCTTGCCAAGTAAGTAGGCCCATCTGTTGCGTAACGGGACGGGCAGGGTCAGCGCCGTTACATGGGACGCGATATACACGATAAGACGCTGACGCACGATCTCGGAAATCGGACAGGTTCCTGGGGGAACCACGCAAATCCCAAAGGGACTGATGTCCAGCGGGTTCCCTCGAACAGATCATGCGAATTGCCACCCGTGAGTTCATAGTACATGCGCACATTCGCTCCAGGGCCGGCGCGCGAGAACCAATAGATGGATATCCACTCCAGCACTGCAACAGAGATCAGCTGTGTGGCAACCGCAGGATGATACACATCCATGATCGTTTGTCTACCTTCGTCCTCCGTCCAAGGATAGTTTCCTACCGCCTTGTGCAATTTCTCGTAGATCCACGCCAACAAACCAACGGGGGAGTCTGCAAGGCTGTAACCTAGTGTCTGAGGCACTGTTGCTTGTACCATGAAGTAACCCATCTCCCCTGTCCGGAAGCGGTTAGCGACCGTGAGTTGGTCCCTCAATGATTTGTTGAATGGGTAAGTCAGCAGCTTGAGGAAGATTAGAGGGTTGGAGAAAACCGTCGGAACGCGATACCTAGGCACAATATAACTAAGCGAGTAGTCAGCTTAAGACAGGCACATAGGACCTACATTGGCATATTAGAGAGCCATCCTTTGAGATGCTTATGTCCGTATAGGTTGGCAACATAGATGCCGACCTTGCGGGAGTGCGTGAGGATAAAGTCATAGAAAAGATGGTGTATACACATACAATATGACCTAAATCGCCACCTTGATATACTACAGTAGAAGAAACCGATATTAAGGTGAGCAGAAAAGAATGCAGACAAGACAACTCGCCGTATTCATCGTAGCCAAGAGAAACCATTAACTTGTTGAACGTCTGAGGAGTTGTTGGCACACTAGCATGGTGACATACTCGAGGTCGTACGCACCTCCGCATACTGAGGCCCGGCAAAACCAGGTTTGCTTGGTGCTTCAGAAAAGCCAAAGCCGGGAAGGCTGGGTGCAACAACATGGAAGGCAGGGTGATCCGGGGAGCCAGCCGTGAGGTAGGGGAGCATCTTCCGGACTTCAAGAAAGTGGCCGGGCCCTTGAAAGAGGTTGGTACGCCTGCTTGGTCAAAATAGAAAAGCCTTACAGCCGTGTACGAAGAGCAGAGGAATGGCGTTCTCCACTTCGCTCTTTTGGTGCAGAAAGTGAATGTTGAGTGACCCGAAGCCATCAACCTCGATGTCGGTGGTGAATTGCGGAAGCTCGTTGATCGAACGTTCCGCCTTTCGCCAATCGAAGGTACTCTTCCAATATTCGGCAAGTCTTTGAATATCTGCGAGCGGCGCGCCATACTTCCAGCCCGCTCCGTCAAGCTCATGGGGCAAGGTAGCCAGCTCGAGCTTTGCACGAAGGAGGTCGACGTCTGCGTCGGGGACGGCAAGAGTGAAGGGTTTTGCCCAGTTCGTCATGATGTATGTGGTTGCAAGAAGGAAAGAGGTGAGCAGGGGGTCGACTTACCTGAGAACTGGGCGGTTCATGCTCTTGTCGGAGCGCGGAGGGCCAATACGGGATCGGGTACTTAATGGCCGCACTATCAGCTAGGCGGTGGCAACATACAGACGAAGCCTCGCGCAGAGTGGTTTACTTGGTCATACGAGAAGTTAGTAATAGTATGTCCTGGCGGACGTCGGAGCGGCCGTGCGATTTCACTATTAATATGTCAATTCATTATCATCCAACTATATAGTGACGCAGAGCCGAGCATCACGTGCAAGAGCAGAACAGGATCACAGGTGTTTAATCGCTGGACTTTGACCGGTCTCTGCCATGCTCGTCCTCCGCCTTCATCGTTGTGCTTGCTCTCCTGCGCGCCGGCTCGCTTCTTACAGATTCTACTCTGCCAAGCCCGCTATCCCGCAACTTCCACCTCCTAACCAATGGAAAGCAAAGTTTCCAATCAATAACACCTTGAGGCGCGAGCGGGCAGTTCTGAAAGATTCAGACACCGCCAGGTCGGTTGCGCGATCTTTCCTATCCCAAGCTCAAAGTGATAATGGTGGCAAGATCGTCATCGAGGCCTTCCCAGGTATGCCCCAAAGGTGGCGTCAGTCTCCCGTCTCAACTTACACAAAGGCCGTCCGTGTGCAGGCCCAGGAGCGCTCTCACGTGCGATGCTTGAGTTGCCGTCATCCGACTTGCGCAAGTTGATCATCCTCGAGGAGGATGAACAGTACTTGGCTGCGCTCAAGGTAGTATATCTTGCCCCTTATACCGTCGCTTCTTGGTTGACGTACCTAGCCTCTTGAAGAAGCAGACCCCCGTGTGACAGTGGTGCCGGTCTCTGGACACAGCTGGGACTCTTATAGCCAAATCAAAGAACTCGGACTCCTAGACGATGTGGAATCTCAGCCCTGGGACGGCCCGCGTACGCGTTTACAACCACCCAGGACACCTCCTTTCAATCACCCTGACGGCTTCACCCCCTCTTCTAGCTCCCAACCTGCACTTCGTAGCACATCTTCCCATCAGCGTGAAAGGCGAACAGCTCTTGGCTCAGCTCTTCCGCTGCATACCTGAACACTCTTGGCTGTTCCAGTATGGCCGGGTACCAATGAGCCTCATCCTGACTGAGTATGTATGGTCGGTACGTCTTACCTGTCATGTTCTACGGGCTGTGCATCCAATGGCACGTCCTTCATAGCGGCTCATTGCGGAAGCGCGGAGCCCACGGCGATGTAAGCTGGCGGTTGTTGGCGAAGCCACGGCGGATATACAGGAGGCCGTCGATGCTGCAAAGCTGACGCCGTACGAAGAGCACTTCTACCCAGTCCCGCCCTCAACAAGCAGTTCGAAATCGATATCAAAGAAAGTCGGGCAGCCGATGCATGCATTCACCGCCATTCCTTATGCTGATCAGGTAGGGTCCCATGGCGGAGGTCTCCTATCTTGCTGACCGTATGCCAGGTGATCCAACGAGGTGACATCGATAAGTGGGACTTCTGCCTACGGCGGCTGTTCGTGCTCAAGACGATACCGCTCAAGGCCGCGTTGAAGTGTGTGTCCCTTGCCAGTGCATTGTATATTTCTCCGTTGACGCGTCGCATAGCTCTCTGGCGCCCGGTGCAAATTCACTCCTCAAGACCATGACATCTACCAGCCTCCCACTCGACCAGCGCGTCAAAATCACCAAGAGTGCTCGAGAATTGACATTGGCAGATTGGACGTTGCTTCTGCGCGCGTTCAACAACTGGCCATTTAGACCAGAGGTGGGTTGCCGCCGCCACCGGTACTTCACTCCGTTTTTAACATGTGACCCTGCTAGGACCTGATGATTACCGATGCTTTCATGGAAGATATTGAGTGAACGCACCTGTATCTTTGATATGTTACTTATTCATTCATTGGTCTATGAGGCCTGAGGGCCCACGAAGTAGATGCGTCCGAGTGTTGACGCCCGAGAGATAACTGTCATATACGAGTACATTCCATGTAATACGATATGATGGTATCTAGCCCGCTGCCACCTCCAGCTCCCGCTTGCGTGGTTCAGGGGAGTCTGGCCATTCAATTGGACTGCCAGGATCCTGATAGCGAGAATCACTGTTCAACTTATGTCACATGGGAAAGAAAGTCGTACGCACCGCCGTGTCCATCGCGTCTGTGTCCTGAGTCTCGACATCGGTTGGTACCTGCGACGGCTCGTCGACCTGTGTGTCTCCGCTCTCCTGGCTTTCTTCCATGGCGACCTCTGTCGTTTGCGTCTCTGTCTGGGATTCCTGTGCTGCTGCCGTCGCTGTCTCCTGCGAATCTCCCGACGGTGTGCCAGATTTCTTCTTGGGGCGCCCAGAGCCCTTCCCGCCCTTGTCCGCGGGCTGGGCGGGAGGGAGGCCGAACAGGGTTGTCTGTCTGCCTACTTCCTTCTTATCCTTCTGCTTCGCTTTTGCTTGCGCCGGTCCTGACATGGGAGCAGCGTCAGCACATGGACACACGCCATACATCGGGCCATCGGGCGCAAAGAGAGCACGCACGCTTGGTCTTCTCGGTCTCCGCGGCGTCGACCTTGGTGAAAAAGCTCTCGCTCTTGTGCACGGACTTGTGCGCGTCTGCGCCGCGCGAAAACGGGTTCCGGTTGTTGTTGTTGCTCTCCGCACCGGGCTTGCGCGCGAAGGGGTTGCTTCCTGAAACGGGGTGCACGGTCAGCAGCGTGGCACGTTCGCAAGAGCGTGAAGGACTCACTGGGCGGAGGGACGGCGGCCCTCACAGCTGAGGCAGAGTCGCCTATCGCGCGGCGTTTCACTCCCGAGTCGAAGCCCGGGGAGCCTGCCCGCGACAAGTCCTCTTCCAACGGCCGCTTGCGCCTCCCGTCCGACGAAGGGCTTTCCCATCCGTCGTTCTGCGTACTTCCCCCGTACACCGTGGCGTCATCGGTCATTTGTGTGTCCGTGTGACCGGCGCGCGCCGGCGCCCCCGTAGATGGTGTTGCCCGCTCTAGCCCAGGCCGATGCAGCGCTGGCGGTGGCCTGAAATCCTGGAAGGCCTTCGGACGCGATGAGAATTGACCTGATGCTATGGCGTTGGGGAGGCGCATGGCAGGGACAGGGGCGAAATCGTCTGCGAGCGCGCGGCGTCGGTCGCGGAGACCCTCGAGGCGGTCGTCCGCGGTGCGGTCGGCCTTGAGCGCCTCGAACTTCTCTTGCAGGCCGAGGAGATGATAAAAGCCGGCGACCTTGATGGCCATGTCGAACGAGGGCGTGAGATGCAAAAGGCGGGCAAGGTCGAGGGCGCGCGCGAGTCGGTCGGTCTTGCATGCGTGTTGGATGAGCTGGATGAGCTCCTTGTCGAGAGCGAGTTCGCGCGCGGCAAGACTGTCAGTCGTCAGTTCGTCCTCGCCAAGGCTGTCACGGAGGATGTCGAGCAGCATCGTCTCGCGCGCGAAGCTAGAAATACATGAGGATTACATGACGCTATCACGCAGTCTAAGGAAACGTACTGTTCTTCAAGCGGCGCCTCCTTTGGCTCGGTCCGCTTGAAAGGAAAGCGGATAGGAAGCTCTTGTATGAGAGGGCGGGGGAAGCCGGGGTGTGCTTGTCTACCCTTGAGGATGAGACACATGAAAGCATCCCCTGCGACACCGACCGGCCAGTATGACTCGTGTTTGCCTTCTCGCCGCTCGAGTTTGTTCGTATCCAGCACACGCATCCACGTCGCTGACATTGGGATACGGAAACGAGGCATGATGTGCAGGACACCAGAGGAATCGTAGAGCGCTGGTGCCTGAGGTACGAAGGTATGATGAGCAGAAAGGTCATAATGAGACCACGAATGCTACGTACACCTTCTTCCGTGATTCCGACCCATTTAACAGTGTGCTTCTTGGGTATGGGAAGCGCATCCTTCTGTAGAACGCAGAAGTCATCAAACTTTATGAGCCTCCCAGTGAGGTTTTGAGAACCTGTTGTTTGAGAGTAAGTGCTCGATTCAGCCACCGCTCTTATACTATGCCCACGCACCATCCATGGTTGTACTTCCATCACGTGAGATAATGAAGACCCATTCACCACCCGCGACCATAGTGACGAAGTCGCCTGGCATGCTCAAGCACGCACGCTCGACGCCGCTGCCTGTGAGGAAGATGAGCTCGCCGTCGCTCGTCGCTAGCACGACATTTCCCTGCCCTCCGATGTCAGCGTCGCTCTTTTCGCGCAAAGATTTGGATGGTGGCGGGCCGCCCGCCGCGACGCCGAGTATACGCGTGCCCGTTGGTAGTTCGTATGTCCATTCAGACTGAGAGGCCCAGGTGCCATAGGGCTTGTAGATTATATGTGCCACGTGCTCTGCTTCAGGCTGGCAAGCATAGAGCGCGCCTCGTTCGCCTAATACCAGTGGTAAGTAACAAAGTTCGAACGGAAGGAACCTCGATCAGAAGAGGACATGCTTACCGAGCGAAGCCAAGTCATATCGAAAATGGTCGGTAAAATGATAGCTCTTGCGCAAGGACCTGTCATGGAACTCCACATTAACGATGTGGTGTGTATCTTGGTCTGTGACCTCGATGACGCCGACCATGTTGTATGCTATAAGATATTGAATGAATAGATATTCGCGCAAATCGCCCGAATCGTACCAAGATATCGTTTCCTGTTCTCCATTGGGGTTGAGCCGGGTTGGAAAGCCGGTTGTGCCTTCGTGACGCTAACTGCTCGTAAGTTAGTGCTGTACACATTCCGCTATGCCTACAGCACCTACCCATCTCCTTCACCCCACCCTCACCAGGTAACCGCTTAGCTTCCCCATCGTCATTCAAAGCCCCGTCCATATCGTCGAGTATCCAGTCATCGTTGTCCATGTCGATTCCAAGGTCCTCGTCTAATCCAGTCTCATCTCTACTCGTTTTATCAGCCCGTGAAGTTAAGACATTATCGTCGTCGAAAAGCGTGGGCGTGCCATTGCGCTTCACAGGGACGGTGACCGAGTTGGTTCCCAAATTGATTTTGACAGGGTCTGGCGCAGAAGCTGGGATGGGATCAGGCCAACGGGTGAGATCGCCTGCGGTGTCTGTCCAGGCGAGTAGGTTCTTTGAAGGTGAGAAGGCCATTTGTGTGACGGGTGCATTGAGCGCCCCTTGGTACCTAAAAGGTAAGAAGTAAGTCCTGTATTGATATAGGACAAATTGGGGCCTACCTGAAGAGCATACGCCTATTCTGCGTTGACCAGATGAAGATACCTGACTTGGATGCGGCGGCAAGGTAAATACCGTTCTGTGAGAGTGCGAGGGCAGTGATGTCGCCGGTGCATGCATCATCCGAAAGAGTCGATGATTTTGACCAATCTGAACGCGAGATGGTGACAATTTCTAAACTTGCAGGTCAATACCAGAACGACAAAATGCTGTGTAGGAAAACTGACCATGTGTGCGCGTAGCTACGAAAAAGTATTGGCCAGATGTGTGCCAGAGCGCAGAGCAGTCATGGTTGAATTCAGGTGCACTGCCGGTAACGTGAGAACCCGAGGAGGTTACAGCCAGAAGCGGAGGCATACTCTGAGTCTGCTACAGCGGGAAGCAAGCCTTCGATCACCTTTTCTTGTTTGGGTGTATCGCTGGAGAGATCCCATACGATGATGTTGCCATCTGCGCCGCAAGTTGTCTGCAAGGTGGTCAGCAAGATTGTGCAGAAAGGAAGGATGCGGCGCACGAGAAGGGGGCTTGAGGGGTGCCATGTCGCCTTGCGGACGGCCTTTGTATGGCCTTCGAGGGTGGACATTTGGGTGATATCCTCCAAGTTGACGACGCCCACAGTAGGCTCGCTGTAGAAAGTCCAGGTGAACAGTCGGCCATGCAGACAACTTATCTGGGCATGCGCGGGCAGCATGATGTAGAAGTACAGAATTGGACGCGCTCTCTGTAGATTTGGAACAGACGGAATACAAAGGACTCACTCTGATGTGACAGCGACCCGCTTGCCCTTGGGATCTGCGGCAACACAACGAACGGGTATACCTGCGGTGTTGGTGACAAGACCTAGCAGGTGAGGTTTGCCTGATTCGTACTGTCTGACGTCCGAGTCTTTGCTGCCAGAGAACCAGCTGGTAGACTGCAGAGGGAGGGAAACGAAGCAAGGGTGAGGGTGGGAGTGGAGTACGGGGGCATGGGACGTACTGTGGCGGCGATGGTGAGGACTTCCTCGTTTGACTCCATGGCACAGGGCGGCTCCTGGTCCTCTCCAAGCGAGGTGTCCCATATGCGTACGAGGGTGTCTGCGCCGCCGGTGTAGAGGTGTCTGGAGAGAGATGGTGAGCGGAGTAGGGTGAGGAGAGACGAGGGACTGACGATCCGTCGGGAGAGAACGCGAGACATGTGTTTCCGGGGCCATGCGCGGGGTTTACGAGAGTTTTTGTCGGCATGGTGGTGGAGAGAGGGAGAGATGTGCGACCGAGTCCGAGAGACACGCGCTCGGCGCCTCTTCCAACGCGTCCAGTCACGCGTTTCTCTGTCACCCCCCTTATCAATTCACATTAATATTCGCAAGTGCTGATCCACACATTCGTCATACCGTCCACGTAGAACAATTTCATCCAATGTCAGGCGTGCCCATCCCCCGACACACTCAGACCACAAGGCTTGCTGACCGCTTTCAAAAATGCCAAGGTCATGAGTCTGTCGGGTGTACAGTATACCCCTTCAAAAATATGCACGACTGTCTCCATCTTGTTTCTCATCGTGATAAGTGGCTTGAGCCTCTCGTTGCTGCACCCCGCCAGCACTTCGACATTTCCTTCTCTGCCATAGCCAGAGTTGAGTCAGTGATAACACGCCAGTGAGTGACATACACACTACAATATCACCAGACCGGCAGCCGTAAACTCGGGAGGGGAGAATACTTCCAATTTCCTGAGCCCGGAGAGCTCAGCGTGTTTTCCAGCCAGATGCTGAACGTCTTCCGTGTCTAATGATCGAAGAAACTTCAACTGCCAGTACAGACAAGGTAAACTGAAGGCGTACGGCGCGCTATACACGAGCAGTGTGTACTATAGGGTTCCCAAGACATCTGTAAGATCCTGCATGCTGTTCTCTGGCAAAGGGGTTGAATGTTGTGTCTCCTGAGGACGCCGTTCGACCTGAAGAGGGCCATCAACAGTAACTCGACTACGGCATGCCCTAGACGACTATCATAGGCCTATAGACATACCTTGCCTACTAGTAGGCTCTGCACCCGCGCAAACTCCCCGTTTATTTGAGCGGTTGTGTTCGCAGCCTGGCTTTGGGAGATGCGAGCATTCGCTTTCGATCGCCTTTTTGAAGTCTGCATTTGCTTGGCGGCTGCCTGGCAAGCGGTTTTGGAGGAGACTTTGAACTTGCGAGCTGGATTCTTTATCGATTTGGGCATGGCGCGTATCAGTGTAGAGGAATATACACTTGGTTACAGAGTCAAGCCTTAAGCAGTGCGCGCAAACGTACCGTCACGTACGATCGAGATCTTGGATTTATGTTATCGAATATTGGCGCCCACTGTAGACTTTACTTCACTTGGAGCCGGCTCTCCAGCCGGCATCCCTTCTCCGACCTCATGCACCATTCAAAAGAAAAATGCGCCGCCAAGCTACCGTCCTATAGCACAGACAATTTGAGACGACATTTGGCCGGTTTCATCTAAAAGTACAATTTAACCTACGATCTTCAACCCGCAGGTAGTACATACGCCGGTGCAACAGACCGCGGAGTGGAGGTGGAAGAGACATGACCACTGGGCTAAGAGTGCTTTACTCCCATGCACCTCTACTCAAAATCCCACTCTACACCGTGGAGACGTCCAACAGCGAGCGGCGCGAGCTGCTGGAAAACAACGGGGGACATGTCGATGCTCCCGGAGGCACAGCCAGCACAGAGATCGACCACCGTGGCGTCAACGTGGTGTCCATTGTCTGAGCATCGTATCAGTTTAAACCGGCGAGGTATTATATAACATTGATATGCTTACAGTTGATGCCAACGCGGCGGTAACAGTTGGAGCCGCCCGAGTACTGACTAGCACTAAGGGCGACGACATAATCGCTGTCTTGGCTTATGGTGCCGCACGCGCCATAGGCGCCTCCTTGATAGTAGTAAGTACCTGAAAGGCATGTTAGACATTATGGCAGATTCAAACAACGGATCCCACCATCGCCGGAGTATGCGGATCGGACGGTGGAGGTCAAGAGAGAGCTTATGATGATGACTGGGGAGATGAGTTTGGACAACATAGTGGAGGGACGAGGGTGTGTTGGGACGTTCAAAGGTGGGTCCGATGCTGCCAAAAATTAGCAATGTCGACGACCTTTATATAGTCCTCAATGTCGAGCATATGTTGGGCGAACAATTGGTCGTTCTGGTGAACGCTCGAATGGGCGCAAACTAGAGATCGCAGCCCTCCTACTGCTTGATCACGGGCGAAACGTAAGAGCATCTAGACTAGTGGCTGCTGTCAGTGTGCAATCAGTTACATGTGGCAGGCGGCTCAGGCCTTGAACACCGAAGAGCGCAAAAAGTAGAATATACACTACCTACTACGAACTACGATGGTCCCGCGCTTACAGCGGTGTGATTGAGCAAAACTAGATCCCGCTGGAAGTAGGATAAGTATGTCCCAAAAAAGAATACCGATACGAACCTGCTGGTTGAACAAAGCTGATGAGCGGCGAATTTCGTCATATTCAGCCCTCTGAAGGGAGGCTTACAGAAATAACCATGCGGCACGGTGGGGTCCACACCGACTTCGAGGCCGGACTCGACACCTTCCCTACAAGAACGTGCAGGAGTCGCTAGGAAAGCCCGCGTGTCACGAATAGCGGTCTCGAATCGACGGGCGTTTCTGCAGATAGAATAGCAGTACGCAGCTGCAACATAGCGGGGCAGACTGCTCCTTCGTACATGAACTCGCTTTTTAGATGTGTCTAGTCATTGGAAACATTGAGTTATCTTTCAGCATACACAGGAAGAGAACAGTTCAATGGGGTGAGCCACTGCGAGCATTATTAAGCGGGAGGACACTACTGCACAATGCCTCTACTGCTCTGCTCACTTTGGATTGTCACAAGCGGTCGTCAGCCTGGGCGTTGTCGGTGATTGTTCGGCTCGCCCCATAGAACACATCCATGACTAGCCCAGACCAGATTGAATCGCACCTAGGCACAAAGCCGGATAGAACGTTCATACTTCAGACATGTCGGTAGTGGGTAGGAGTCAGGCCTGGGGGCCCGCCGCCTAGCGCTCCCGCACTCAAGGTGTCGCTACACGAGGACCCTAGGAACTTGAAACAGTTGCAACCGCCGAGATGCAGCCTCGAACCAAACCAGCTTGTGTCAATGATGAGACTCGAGCGGCCACTTCCAAAGCGTATGTCCACTGAGCCTTAGAGTCTGATAGGAGCTTGAAGCCCTGGGATGAACAACGTGGTTCGACTCGAATTGGTTTCTCACGGATGCGCGTGGCAGACGACTGCGCCCAGATAGGCAAGTGCTGTGGTCATCCTCCAAGACCTGACCTTGGTTGTTACACGCTCGCCTGAACGCTGTAACCGGCCTCTGAAGTGATACAAGGGCCACTCCGCTATTTATCCTCAAAGTGCGTCACACGAATAGCTCACGCGCTGTTTAAACGACGGCTCTCCTGGATAGAGCCTTTGATTATCCGATCCGGCTTCGGCATGGGGACGACCTGTGCACATTGCCCCTCGTGAGCAAGGCGATCGAACGGACATGAAAGGAATGCTATGGCCCAACATCGCAACATCTTTCTACACGAGTGCAAATCAGTACAAGTTCAGCATAATCCAGCGGACCTCTTCGGCTTAACTTCGTTTGCAGTGTTGCGGAATGTGTACACTCCGATACTCGCATGAGAAAATCACGGAGAATCACTCTGTCAAACTTCCGGAGCACTCCAAAACCGCCCAAATGTTTGTCTTCTGTCCTTCAAGCTCGTCTCGTTCGGCGCCTTGGCGTTCTCAACGATAATTTATAAGTCGGCCCGCAACAGATACATACTTGGCCATATGGTCTTGTTCCGGGCCGTCTGATATGTGTAGTTGGACATCCTTCTACGTCGCCATGCGTTCAGATTTTTCAGAGAAGCTGATAGATGCGCACATCGTACATCGGCCAGCCAGTATAAAGTCGAGATGATCTTCTCCAATTCGTATTGTGGAGCGCCTGTAGCTCAAGATGTTTTCTCCTATCTCTGTGCTCTTCGTCTCTCTCCTGGCCACTGCGAGCGTCAGCGCCCATGGCTATGTTCAAGAGGTCGTCATTGGGTCTACGCATTATACGGGATCTCTGCCATACCAGGATCCTTACCTGAATCCCTACCCAGAACGAATCATCCGTCCTATCCCTAGTAACGGTACGTGTGACTAGACGGGTAGCGGGGTAATACTGAAGCTCATTGACTATGATTAGGCCCTGTCACCGACCTCACATTGATTGAGTAAGTAACCTGGTCATCCCCTATTCAAATGCTTACACCCAGAACTGTGCATTAGCCTCCAATGCAACGGGGACACTGTTGATGGTATCATTGGTTCCAAGCCCGTTCCCATTCTCGCTACCGTTGCGGCGGGCTCGCAAGTTCACCTGAACTGGACTGCATGGCCTGACTCGTAAGACTCGATCACGCCTTCTGATCCATCTTCAAAGGTGCTAATGCACGCTGAAGTCACGTCGGACCTATCGTTACCTACCTTGCTCGTGCACCGACCGACATCACTACGTGGCTTCCGGGCAACGCGTACGTATTCAAGCACTTTGTGCATGCGTGTGTATGACGCTGAGCACGTCTTCAGTTCTGTTTGGTTCAAGATTGACGAAGCCGGCAAGAGCACGGATGGCAAGTGGGCAGCCACAGATGGACTGTACGCGACGGACTCGATCTACACGTTCACCATTCCGCCGAAGCTCAAGCCCGGGCAGTACATTATTCGACATGAAATGTTCGCCGTCTCGCCAGATCTAATTTCAACTTATCTTGCTGACCCCAGAAATGCCTTTCAGAATCGCTCTGCATAGTGCATTCGCATACCCCGGTGCACAGCTGTACCCGTCGTGCATCCAGATTGAGGTGACTGGGAATGGAAACGCTCTGCCCACCTCCGGTCTTGTCTCTTTCCCTGGCGCCTACACCCCTGAGACGTGAGTTGATCGTTTCAATGAAACACTCGTCAAATATGATTAATCCTCAACGCTCTCCTCAGCCCTGGAATTGTTTTCGACGTGTACGACAATCCTGACTCTACTTACCCGATACCTGGTCCGCCCGTGTAAGCCATACTTCTTTATTTTAAGTAAAACTTGTCTAACTTGCTCAACAGCTGGACTGGCGGTAATTAACCAGCCGGAAGTCATAAGTAGGATCGCGTACTGTGTATTCAATTGATGAGGGCCTCCATGCTTTTGGGTACGTTGCATTATGCCGAGGAGTACTGCCGTCTCTGTGCGAAAGCGTGCCTATGCGGGGGAGCCAATCGAAAGAGTGTGGGGAAAGATATACTGGGGTAGCATGGAGGCCGTCATGTATCATACAGCTCCGTCAGACACTATACATCCGTCGGGCATTCTCCCTCCCGTCTCGCAGCACCTTTTCGGCATCCCACCTCAAACCATCCGCAGCCGTCTCATTGGCTACATTAGCTACAAACTCGGCTGTCCATGGGATCATGGCAGAGTGGGACAGGGGAAGTCGACCTTTGACGTTCTTCAAGGTGTTGTAGATATTTGACGGGGCCATAAACGGGGCGTCGGTCTCGAGGAGGATGCGGAGAGGTGATTGTGACGCAGCGGCCATTTGACGAATGACAGCGGAGGTGTTTAGATTGGTTGCGTATGTGATGACGCCTGCACGGTTGGAACTGTGTCTGAGGCTGTGCAACAGAAGAGATTATATCATTGACACCGACCTGTTATGCCGATGAATAGGTTAGGGAAGTGCTGAAGCATACGTGCAGCCCATTCGGGCGAGTCGGTGTAGCAATGTATGTGGATCTAGGTTGTAAATGAGTTTCGCTGCCTCACAGACGTGAGACGCCCTACTTGCCCGATGGTCCTTCGGGACGTGCTCTTTCAGTATCCGTTCTGAGTCCTCTTCCGCTTCGCGCGTGTGTATCGTGAGTGGCTTGTTCAACCGTACGGCGAGCTGGAGTTGGCGGATGAATACTTCCTGTTGCTTCTCCCTGGGGGAGTTGTCGTAGTGGTAGTCTAACCCAATTTCTCCCCACCCCACACAACGAGGGTGGGCCATGGCCTCCAATCTGCGAATCGAGATCAACATCAGGCAAACGGACTCCACGAGCAAACGCACATGTCACTTTCTACAGCGTCATTGTATTCCTTCGCTTCCTGTCTATGCCTCTGCCATGAGAACAATACTTGACCAGACCAACCACAACTTACGGATGAACACCTGTGAACAGAGGTCGGATGTCGAGAATTCAGTTCGTAGCAAGCCGACGCACCCATGACAAACCAATATTCGAGGCCGCCCCACTTCAGCCGCCTGTCTTCCTCTGATAATGCGGAGTCGGCGAGCTCTCGCCACTGTTTGGTGACTGGAGCTTCGCAGTACACATCCACGATAGCATCTACACCGTGGTCCTTGTATACCTCGCGAACGAAATCGTAGATAGTTGCATGCCGGCCCTCTTTGTATTTGCTGCGGTAGGACGTAAAGGTCGATATAAGATGCGTATGGGTGTCTGCGATAGGCGTAGTCTGCACGTTGGGTCGACTAGGATGCTGAGGGAGTAGAAGATGCTCCTCGGCTGGTACGGAAGGTTTTTTCTTCCCCATTTTGTGTGTACGACAGCCAGTGGAATTCAGACGAAAGGATGTGAAAGCAGGGCGTAGATGGAAGATATCTGAAGAGCTCAGTGCGGACCGGTGCCGGGTTAGCGTGAGTCTGAGTGTAATCGGAGTCATCTGTGGGACTCCAGGTACGATATCCACAGCCCGGCTCTTCGCCGCGATGAGCGTGAATGCAAACCTATGGGCCCGTTCTGGCTAGCAGAGAATACTGGGACGGGCTTAGAGATGGTGGAAGGCGCGAGAGCCGCTTGCGGGGAGGCTTTGCATAAGTCATGACCATAACGATTTCTTGATATATGTTGCACTCGGGTTGCAAGCTACCAACGAGAGTACTCGCAGCTATAGGGAGCTGATTCGGTTGCCAAATAACCCAGGCACTTTAGGAGCATTGTGAAAGAGGGGTAGCTGTGGTCACTGGTGTACATGGCGTACTGAGTCGTAGAAATTATGTTTTAGAACTTCTGAATCTACACTCCGCGATCCCCGCAAGTGCTTCTCTGCCTCCGAGATCTGAGCCACGAGGGTGGTCGGCATGTTAGACGAGGAGGATGGCCCGGAAAGGTACGAGCGAAGCTACACACGCCCACACAAGGCTTGGCAAAGACCATCCCCAGGGCGTCCTAGTCCCACAGCGGGCGTCCCGCAAGCTCGTCGGGAAAGAGCCACGTCGGCGGGGAGAGTGTGGGAGGCGGGCGAGAGATGGCCGGGACCGCGAGAGGTCGGGAGGAGGGCAAGGGAGAGACGCCGAGCCAGGTCTCATCTTGCTCTCCTCCACGTCCTCCGCTCTCACACATCTCTCTATAAAACACTCAGAGTCTCAGCACCGCCGTGGCAATCCAAAATTCACCCCACGCTCACTCCCCCGTCGTACTCGATAGCATGGACATCTCGTCAGTGCCCCACACGCCCAGTCCCGTATATGCTGAACCGACCTTCTACTCCTCCAGCTCCGTTCTCCAGGGTGGCTACCAGCACCCCCTCTCTCGCTCGTGGCAGGCGCAACGCACTCTCACAAAGTCCATGCTCATGTACCCCATCTTCATCACCGACGAACCGGACGCCCACGTCGAGATACCTTCTCTGCCTGGTCAAGCCAGGTGGGGTGTCAACAAGCTCGAGGAATTCCTCGGACCTCTTGTCAAGAAGGGCCTTCGCAGTGTCATCCTGTTCGGCGTCCCGCTGCACTGTGAGAAGGTGTGTATAGTCTTTCCGGTGCACAATCCAGCGCGCTTATCACCGTTGGGTAGGACGAGCGTGGCAGCCCCGCAGACGACCCTAACGGGCCCGTCATTCAGGCCGTGCGCAAAATCCGGACCCTATTCCCTGACATATACATTGCCTGTGATGTATGCCTGTGCGAGTACACCTCCCATGGACACTGCGGCGTCTTTAGACCTGATGGTTCCATCGACAACACACCTTCCGCTGCCCGCATCGCCGAGGTTGCACTCTCTTACGCCCGCGCCGGCGCCCACTGTGTCGCCCCGAGCGATATGATGGACGGTCGCATTAAGGCCATCAAGCGCGCCTTGATCGATAATGGCTTCGGCAACCGCTGCACTCTCATGTCTTACTCTGCAAAGTTCGCAAGCGCGCTATACGGGCCTTTCAGGGATGCTGCCGGGAGCGCGCCCTCATTCGGCGACCGCAAATGCTACCAGCTACCGCCTACAGCCAAGGGACTTGCTCGGCGTGCCATCGTGAGTTGATATGTGCAAGAGTGGGAGACCTACATGCTCACCCCATTCTAGAAACGCGACGTTGCGGAGGGTGCAGATATTATCATGGTCAAGCCGGCACTGCCGTACCTAGACGTCATCCAGGACGCGAAGGAGCTCGCGCAGGACCACCCACTCGCTGCCTACCAGGTCAGCGGGGAGTATGCGATGGTGGTCGCTGGCGCGCGTGCGGGTGTATACGACCTGAGGACGATGGCGTTTGAGACGGTGGAGAGCATGATCAGGGCCGGTAAGTTTTGCACATCCAACGTAACTTGGACAGTGATGTTGATGTCAAGTATAACAGGGTGTACGCTTATCCTGACCTACTTTACCCCGCAATTCCTTGACTGGCTGGACGAGTGAGGTTGGGGAGACTGGAGGGAAAATGGAAGGAATGGTAGCATGATGTAGTTGTAGATGTCATGTAATGCTGCTGAATCTAAAGGGTCGCTCCCATCTGGCCAAACCTTGCATAAGCACAGTCCAGTGTGGTTTGGTCCATCACAGTGAGTAGAGTAGGCAAACTAGGACGGGCGTCTAGCGAGCGACACAGGCGTCTATGTGTCCAGGCAGCGTCGCATCCTCTCGCCCAGCTCTCCTCCCGCCCTCGCTGTCTCCCTTCCGCTCCTTTGTTTTCCATTGTTCTCTGGTATATCAAATGGCCGATGTACCCAAGCTGAGCATTACTCTACTTGGCGCTGGTCAGGAAGTCGGCCGCTCCTGCTGCGTTCTGCAATACCGCGGTCGCACCATCGTTTGTGATGCTGGTGTCCACCCAGCATACAGTGGAATTGCCTCCCTGCCTTTCATAGATGATCTCGACTGGAGCACCGTCGAGGTGCTTCTCATAACTCAGTACGTTTGCATCTGCTTCATCCTCGGCCATGTCTTATATCCCTACAGCTTCCATCTTGACCATGCCGCGGCCTTGACGTACATCATGGAAAAGGTCCGTTGCGGAATCCTCACGTTGTATTCCCAATCTCACTGCACTCCAGACGAACTTCCGAGACGGTAAGGGAAAAGTGTATATGACGCATCCCACAAAAGCTCTCCACAAGTTCATGATGCAGGACTTCGTCCGGATGAGGTACGTGAACCGGTGTCTTTCGGCTCCTTACCATAATAATTTTTTTGATAGCTCTTCATCTTCGGACACCTTGTTCACACCGCTCGAGATGTCCATGTCTCTCGCTTCCATCATCCCGGTCTCCGCTCACCAAGTCATCACTCCCTGTCCTGGTGTTACCTTCACGCCTTACCATGCTGGGCACGTTCTGGGGGCTTGCATGTTTCTCATCGACATAGCTGGGCTCAAAATTCTGTACACTGGCGACTATTCTCGAGAAGAAGACAGGCATCTGGTGAAAGCTGAGATTCCTCCCGTCCACCCTGACGTTTTGATTGTCGAAAGCACCTACGGCGTCCAGAGTCATGAGCCACGAGAAGACAAGGAGACGCGCTTTACCAATCTTGTACACTCTATCATTCGCCGTGGAGGGCATGTGCTTCTTCCAACGTTTGCTCTAGGTCGAGCTCAGGAACTGCTGCTCATCCTGGACGAGTACTGGGCAAAACATCCTGACCTTCACAATGTACCGATATACTACGCCTCTAGTCTCGCCCGCAAGTGCATGGCAGTGTTCCAGACATACATCCATACCATGAACGCCAATGTCCGCGCACGCTTTGCCAAGCGTGATAATCCGTTTGTGTTCAAGTACGCTCCCCACGTTTCCCCCCTAAACCCGGCTAACGTCCTTTTTCAGACATATCACAAACGTACCCGCTACAAGGGGATGGGAACGCAAGATCGCCGAGGGTCCCCCTTGCGTGGTGTTGGCTTCTCCTGGATTTATGCAGACAGGTCCTAGCCGAGAACTCTTGGAGCTCTGGGCGCCCGACTCGCGGAATGGTCTGATCGTCACTGGGTATTCTATCGAAGGAACGATGGCGAGGGTGAGTGACTACCTCAGGATGTGCCTACGCCTTCCACCTTCATGTACCATCTCTCCTATGTGTTGTATGTACCATGCAAAGCAATGGACGGTTTCTTCTGACGTCTTCGTGCCGTGCCTGAGTGGGCTGTGAGGGTGTGAGTTGGTATTCATGAACTTTTACCCTTGGTACATAGGACATCCTCACCGAGCCCGAAGAGATCACTACCATGAAGGGCAACACGATCCCGCGAAAAATCTCAGTCGACTACATGTCGTTCAGTGCGCACGTCGATTACTCGCAGAATTCTGAGTTCATGGAACTGGTGAAGCCTCAACACATTGTGAGTGGGAATACAGCATCTACGTCCGAAGTTCAGCGGTTGATCAGCACATTCGCAGGTTTTGGTCCATGGCGAAGCTACGGGCATGGGTCGTCTCAAAGCCGCCATGCAGGATAGGTACAAGAGTCGCGACGAGGAGATTAAGATCCACATGCCGCGCAACCTCGAAACTCTCGAGCTGACGTTCCGGAGCGAGCGCGTGGCAAAGGTGCGTCTTTCACTGTTCTTCCATCTACGCCATGCTTACGGGTGTCTGCATCGGTCCCTCTAGGCGATTGGTGCTCTTGCGGCGAAACCACCCGCGCCGAACGATGTCATCTCGGGCTTGCTGGTGTCAAAGGATTATTCATACACGCTGCTGGACCCGCGGGATTTGCGCGACTTTGCAGGGCTCACGACGTGCGTGGTCACGCAGCGGCAGAAGGTCGCGCTCGGCGTTGGCTGGGACCTCGTCCGGTGGCATCTGGAGGGTATGTTTGGCTCCGTCGAGGAGGGCATGGACAAGGACGGGGTCGTCACTATGCGGGCAAGCCACACTCTTTGATCATATGTGCAGCGGGAGCTTGACGAATGAGCAGGTCATGGGCGCAGTGGACGTCAAGTTCACGTCGGAGCACGAGCTCACGCTCGAGTGGGACTCGAGTGCGAGCAACGACATGATAGCCGACTCGACGCTGGGCCTCATCACCGGTATCGACAAGAGTCCAGCCTCTGTCAAAAGTCAGTGGTTTACGTTAGGATGATACTTGCATGTACGCTGACGCGTCCGTGTGCTAGTGACGACCGGCGCGCACTCACACGCCCCCAAACACGCCCATCCACACGCGGACGTTGCGGACCCGGTCACGCGCATCCAACGGTTGGCGTGGTTCCTGGAGGAGCATTTCGACTCCGTCGAGCTGCATATGCCGGATGAGGCGGAGCCGTCGGAGGGCAGCGAGGACGAGCGCGAGCCGTCGCTCCTGGTACAGATATACGAGGCCGAGGCGGTGATCAACCTCCGCACGATGGTGAGTGCGCGGGCGTTTTCCCGGGATATGAGCGGCGAGGCTGACTTTGGGTGCCCGCCAGACGGTGTCGAGCACGAGCGAGTCGTTGCGAAGACGAGTGGAGGCCGTTCTGGATATGGCGGTGTCCACCGTTAGTTCGCTCAGCGAGGCGTTCACGGCGGGCGCGCCTGTGCATGTGGAAGACACGGCCCAGGCGGGCGAGATGGAGAGGTCGAGATCTTCTGGCACACCCCTTCCGCCCATCGAAGAGCAGGCGGAGGAAGAGGCGAAGGGCCCGACGCCGGATGTCACCGATGGGGATGCGTCGATGCAGGACGCAAACGGGAAAGGACAAGGGCAAAATGGTGATACAGCCGGGAGCGGGTCGGCCGAGGGTACTCGGGGTGGCGCACAGGGAGGAGAGAATGATGCAGAGGACGAGGACGATGAGGACGATGATGATGATGCGATTCTACAAGTACACGGTTAGTGTACTAGACGCCTGTTGAACTCAGTTTATTACGTTGTATCACTATCGTTTGCTGTTCCTTCCGCTCTCTATCCATGGCATGTGCTTCAAGGAGTGTCGGAAGACAACGCAAGTCATGGCGTGGCATTAAGACAACACGAAACGGTCGTTAAAGTGATACGTTGTGCGATAAATACATCTTCGGGCCCCTTGTTTTTCCTACATATGTTATATAATGAGAGCTGCGATCTCCTGAGGAATCACAGGACGCTTCTGCCACTCCGTCTCCCACCCAGCGGCGGCGCCATTCGCACCACCAACACTCGGCAAACCGAACACGGCGGTGACCAGCCAGATGTCCCCAGCCTCGGGCTCGTGTTCATCCATGAGCGTTGGGAGGACCGCACGAGGGACCATGAGATTGGTGTTCGCATCGGTCCTCATGGCTTTGCCCTTCCTGGATGGCCTCTCGCGCAGCTCCGTGATCCCAGAGACTCCAGCTTTAGACGTGGCGCGTGCCTCGCTGCCGTTTTCTAGTGTACCAAAAGCCTCCCTGGTCGACGGCTCTAGTGCCCTATCGTCGGAACCCTGGCCGTAGATCGCCCAGCCGCCCTCTGCGGAGAGGAGCTTGCGCGCTGTCTTGATTCGGTGGATACGGAGGTGCCAGAGCGGGGCGTCGGGGGTGGGGGGTACGAGCCACGTCTCTACGGAGACGTCCTTCCACGGGTACCACATCGAGCGGAGCCACCTGCCGTCCTCGAAGTGGGCCTCCTTGGTCTCGCGCCGGAACTTCCACGTCTCGCCGTCGTCGGCGCTGAGGGCGAGCGCGCTGTCGCCGCCGTGCTCCTCGAGCGTGAGACTGCCGACGGGCACGCTGTAGCCGAATGCGGAGGAGTAGGCGAACTTGCCATATTTGGCTGCACTCTGCTTGACGGGGTAGGAGCACTGCTGGCCGGAGGAGAGGATGTAGGTGTGTCCACCGAGGTTCGTTGCGATGTGCAGCGGCTTGTAGAGGGGCTTGACGGTGTTCCGGAGGGCGGTGGGGTAGGGCTCCTCGGGGGAGGCCCAGAAGGGGTGGGAGTCGGGAAGCGCGAGTGGGATGAAGGACTTGCAGAACCAGTACGGGCTCCCGGGTGAGTTGTAGTTCTCGGTCATGTTGTGGTTGGGGTAGAGGAAGCCGATGGTAAATGTACCGTCGGCGTGGTATGCGCCGGGCTGACGCGCCCAATAGCGGAGGTTGCGGAGTAGGAGGCCCTTGACCGCACCCCATGTGAGGGGAGCTGGGAGTTCAACGTCGGCGAAGGCGAGAGCACCCCAGAAGGATGCCATGGCGGCGCGGTACGTGAGACTTCTTCCGAAGGGGATCGCGCGTCCTGTTTTAGCCGTGTGAGTACGGGTCGCGGATGACCTGACGAGCGTCGGACGATGTACCTTCTTCATCAAAGTAGTGCACAAAGTCAATGGCGAACTTGCGGGCGCGGTCGCGGAACTCCTCGCTCCGCTCTGGGTCCTCCTTTTGTGCGAGCTTGGAGTAGACGAGCTGGGCGTACTGAATGGCGAAGGACGAGGAGTAGTAATCGAGCTGAACGACACCCTCTGGGCCATCTCGAGACCAACCGTCACCGATGTAGAAGGTATCCAGATGGTCGAGGTCGGCTTTCATGCGGTTGGCGTCGAACCTGGGGGAGCCGACTTTTGATAGGCCGAGGTTAGCAAACACCTGGGAAACGGTTATCAAGGCACAGCGTAGCGCAGCGGCGGGGGGAAACTGACTCTGAACCAGAGCCAATTGGTGTTGGGCATCTCCTTGTCGTTCATGCCGCCGAGCCATTCCTCGAGATGGTGTTTGCCATCCGGGGGAAGAGGGTCCCAGATCTGGTTTCGAGCGACTGCGAGGGCGAATCCGATGGCTGAACACTCGACCATGCGCTGGTCTTTGTTGCGCATGTTTCCCCAAAACTCTTCGTGGTCTGGATTTGTGCCGTTGGCGAAACCTGCGACCCATCGCTGTACGCCGGGATACGAGCCTCCGCCTGCGAGGAGAGAGGCAAGACCCCATATGGGGCGGGAGAAGCCTTCGAGCTGAGCGGCAGCCTCGTCATAGTGTGTGCCTGTGAAGCCCAGATGGATGCGAGCACCTCCGGGGGAAGTGTGGGGGGCGAGGGGATCGAGGAGTGCGGTGAGAAAGAGGGCGAGGTCGGATTTTGTGCTAACCGGGTTGGAGGCGAAGATGGTGGTGTTTGCGAAAGAGGACATGGTGCGAGTGCGAGTGAAAGTTGCTCGGAGGGAGGGTGTCCATCGAGCGGGACTGGTTATGAGAGTCGGAGGGGGGTCAGGAGGAGCTCGAGGGCGGACCGGGGAGGACGCGCTGCTGAGAGAGACGGTCCGAGGCTACTCCGACGATCGCCAGCCATGCTATTCATCGATCTGCGTTCGCTGGTAGGCCGACGTATGTGCGCGTGAGCTGAATCGAGCACTATCCCGCAACTACTTGTCTGCAGGCGACTGGCGAGGACGAGGACGAGGTCGAGGTCGAGGTCGAGGTCGAGGAGGAGAAGGTCGAGGAGGACGATGAGGAAGAGGGAGACGCCCGAGTATGAGGCCTTGTGGGTGCTCGGCGCTCCGGCCCGGGCAGGGCTGCTCGTCTTTGCCGGTCAGCGCTCCGTCCTCGACGCCCGACACCCGACACCCAACACCGGCTCTCTCCCGCTCGTCGTCGTCCAGGATGGAGACAGCGTCCTTTGTCTACCTCGACACCCCAAATCCCAACCTGGTGCGTCGCTGCCCGACACTCATCTCCCAACGCTCACCCCTTCTGCGACACAGGTCTGTTGCATCTGCAGGTGCGCTCGCCCGTTCTCTCCGCTTCCCCCGCCCCTTACCCCGCCCCAAGATCTCCCTTCCTCGAACCCTGCACTGCACGCACGTGCTCCCATACTTTCTGCTACGAGTGCATCTCCCAAGCAATAGCCATCAACTGCCAATGCCCCATCGACCGTACTCCCCTCTCTCTCCACGACCTCGCCCCTGCAGATCCCCTCATACGGAACGTCAGTGCTCGGACCCTACTCACATCCGCTCTGGCTGACATATCCGACAGCTCGTAGACGAGCTTCTTGTTCAGTGTCCTCAACAGCACCTGGGCTGCACGCATACTTCTCAACGGCTTCTCCTACCAACTCATCTGACAGACACCTGCCAATTCGTACACGTCCCTTGTCCAACCCTCTCATGCACCCGACGTATCATGAGGAAAGACCTGGCCGAACACCGCTGCGATCATGCTCCACAAGACGTTGCCGAGGAAACACAGAAGCCACCCAAGGTATGTGCGACCGCCGCATGCAGCTACCACACTCCTCTGACGTATGGATTGCCACGCACAGAGCGAACCTGAAGATGTCAACCCATCATCGTCCAGCAGTCCAGATTCGCATACGCCATCCTCCCCTGACATGGCTGCAGAGAACGCGATGCTGCGTCTTCGCCTTTCCGCGTTAGAAAACGTCGTCCACTCCCTTCGCAGCGAGATGTATGCCGTCAAGCACGCTCTGGGACCCTGGTACAGGCCGGAGACCCAGTCGCAGATCATCATACCACAGCATCTCCTCTCGTCCCTTGCAACGACGTCCCAGACCACTGAGCAAACTTTGGCAGAAGTAGAAGGGGCACAGCGCACCAATGATACTCCTCTTCTGCCTCCGGGAGATCCCTCCGATATAGCATCGTACTTTCCTACTCCGGATGAGGCCACACTACGCGGCCCTAACGGAGATGGCCATCCCCATCTTAGCCGCACCCGCGCTACGACAGATGCGTCGCTACCACCCGCAGGGCGCGCGCAGGCGTCGACATCACCGAATCCTTATCCGGCGTTCCCTAGTAGCCCCGCTGTTGCATTCGGCCCCAGTGCAATGTACACGACCGGTCTCTATGCAACACCTGGATCTGCGCCAGGAGCATCGCTCCCTCCAGGCACTGCACCGGCAGCGAACTCGTCGGCAACCATCGTCAGCGTCCCTCCGCTCGATCCCACCGTCCCTCTGCCGGACACGCTGGCGACCCTGCACTCGTCTCTTGTTACGCTTGCGGGCTCTCTTGGGGCCTTAGCCGCTGCCCGGGGCTCCGAATCGCTACGAACTGCCGAAGAGATCAGAGGAATGCGCGCTGTCATGCATGGGTTGCGTATGCAGGTGCGTCTCGGCAACCGATATCGACAAGTTCAGGCTGTTTTGAATTGTCTGGCAGATGCATGAAATCCTCACCTCGCGGACGTATGTGCCCGGACAGGGTTCGACAGGCCCCATGGGCGGAAGTGCGGATCTCGATGCTAGCGATGGAGCAGCACCTCTTGGAATGGGTGTAGCACACTGGCCTGGCTACTTGCCGCGTCTGTACGGACAGCTCCCGCTGTACCACCATCCATACTCCTCTCCGCACCCGGGGATGACTCATGCCCCGCCCACGAATATCACGAAGCTCTGAAGTAGTGTTCATCCATTGTCAGAGACGTCTGATTCACCGGCCGGGGGACGGGCCCACATACAATTACGGGGCTGCTCGGCTCCAAGTCGGTGCACCGTTCTGTGTTGAGCGCGGTGAGCACCGGGTGAAGGCATGATGTGTGCGCTGGGCTGGGTAAGCAACGGCCTATCTATCAACGGGTGCACGCCCTCCCCTCGCATGGCTTAATTGCGACGCGTGTTGCGATCTGTCCCTTCCGCGTCCCCGCGCATCTTCGCGCCTGACCGCTGTCCAGGGCGCGCGCGCCTGTCGTGTCTTCCGCTGTCCCTGCAGTGTTTCCGTGCGGCGTGCGCGCATCTGCTGCCCCCATGCGCGCAGGCCGACTCGGAGCGGGAGTGCTAGCGGTGGTGCGATGCTGCGGGTGGGCGTGCGCAGGAGAGGGCGCGCGTTCCGAGTTGCGCGGGCTGTGAAGATCTGTATCTCGCCACTATCACGCTAGTTGAATATTGGCTGTCCTTCGGCTTCGCACGCGCACGGAGCGAACAGGTCCGGAGACGTGTCTCTCCGACATCAAAGCGACAGCCTCTCGGGGCGGTGAGCAGGGGCGCACTAGAGTCATTAGTACTACGCGGTATCCGCCCTCGGGTGTGGGCACGTCGAGCACTAAACATGCCCCTGGTGCAGTTCGCGAGGATGCAGAGGCCGACGGAGATCCGCGCGCCGTCGTGCGTTCACGAGCCTTCCATGTTACCGTGTGGGTATGCCTGCCGGCGACCAACCGTTCGTCTCCTCGGTCTCCGCTCGCTGCTCCGAGTCGGCCCACGGCACGGTGCAGACGCGCGCATGAATTCACGAGCGTTCAAACGTTCAGCTGCAGCAGCGGCGGCGGCGGCGGCAGATAGCCTGCCTCGAGGGCGGTGCTCGCCGACGATCCACAGCTGCCGGTGCCCAGAGATGATGGAAAACGTCGGACGGTGTGATGCGGCCAACATACTATATAGCATGTACAACTGGTATCGTACGTATGTACAGTGCTGCTAGGTGACAAGGGCGCGGTACCTGGCACTCCCGCGAGCGAGAGGCGACAGCGACAGGCTGGCGACGTCGGTCGCTGACCGCGGTGGGAATCATTACCAGGCGGACATAACGCCCGCCCGGGCAAAGGTATAGGTAGTAGCGACAGAGGTGCGCGCGGTCTCAAGCAGATGGGAAGAGCGACGGGGAGACAGGCAGATAGATGCATGTCACATAAAACCCACGGTGCGAGCAAGGAACGACAGATGGAGACGGAAGGGCCAACTATACGGATTCTACAGTATGTTACGACAGACATCGTCGCCCAGGAAGCGGGTACGACGAGCAGTGGTCAAGGACAGAAGGGGTTTGGCTGTGCGCCCGGAGCCGCGGGCATGGGAACAGCTTGTGCAAAATGACAAATAAGTGTTAAGGGGTGAAAGGGGTGCGAGGACGGTGGGCGATAGCTGTACACGACGGACATAAATGTATCGTACCTGGTGAAGATGAACAGATCAGGGTAAATAAGACGAGATGGAGGCGAGGCACAAAGTCCGTGCATTGTGTGGCGAGCGGATAGCTGAATGACTGTGGGACAGCGGGGATGGGGACAGGGACTATTAGACGCAGTGACGGTATACATCAGAGCGGTACTGTACCAGATCGCATGGTCCGACGAGTGCTTGCAGAGAGTACAGGGTGGGGAAACGGACAGGACGACGATAGGACGGCAAGACAACGACGACGAGGGGATACACAGTACACGCTCCGCAGACACGCGCAAAAGCGGGCCTGTTGAGCTTGGCAGAACGAGACCGGCGCAGCAAGCAGGTCCAGCACGATTTTGGCTGAAACCGCGGGGTGGGGGAGGCTCCGAGCAAGACCCACGCACCCGCCCTACCTGGCACGCTACGAGTATTGCGCATACCCGCCCATGAAGTGTACGCCTTCCGATGCTGGGACGCACATGTGCGACAGCTCGATTGCGCCCGCCTGGTTCATCGCGCTTGTTTCTTCCTCTGGTATTCCGCCGTCCGGGCCGCTGTGAGAGTAAACGTAACCCTCGTACAGCGTCGGGAAGGGGTTCACCTGCCCCTTCACGTAATGCCCCTGGTCCTGTGCATAACCGTACGCGAGCTGGTCGCCATCGCCGCTGTCGGATTGGGAATATTGGTGTTGTTGCCCATACATGGGGTATTGCAGTTGAGCCGTATCGTCATCGCCGCTCGAACTCGCTTGGGAAAGCTGCTCGGGGTATGCATGCGCATACTCGGGCTCGCCATGCAGAGCGTACGCTAGCTCACTCGACGTGCTCGTTCGGGGGTGGTTCGAGCCTTGGAGGCGGGTTTCACTTGCGGGCTGTTGCTGCTGCTGTATGGTATCGTGCGACATTGCGTGTTGATCACTGTTGCTCCCCGCAGAGACTGTTGACGCAGACGACGGCGAAGGGTATCCGTCCCCGTCCGAAGGTATATGGACGTGCGACTGCTGCCCGTCAGGCGAATGCACTTGCACCTGCGCGTGATGCGCCGCGTACGCATTGGGCGAGAGGTGTGAGGACGAGCTAGCGTGTCGAAGCGGATGGTGGTCCGGCATCCCGTGGGGCGCAGGTGTGCCACCATTGCTCCCCACCTCCATGTCCGAAAACATGCCAAGGAACTCGGAAGCGCTGTGATCGCGGGAGAAGGTAGTGATCAGCAGCACGCTCTTGGGAAGACTTGCGGAGCGAAAGATGCTGATCGAAGCTTGCGCGAGAGATCGGGACTCACCAGCTCGGTCGTCGACTTGCGCAGATACCGCCCTCGTCGCCCTCCACGCCGTTATCAGATACGTATGCGCTCGTCCAGCTACCTTCGCTCCCGCCCACGCTCGCGATGCTCCCGAAGCGCGAGAGAGGTGCACCACTGCTCTCCTCCGTGTCCCCGTCCGAGATCGCGCTCTCGCTCGTCCGCCGCAGGCTTAGGAGGGGGGGCGAGGCCAGGTTCGGCGGCGTGCCCGACGCCGAGTTGCTTGTCGAAGAGCTAGATGACCCGTCCGAGGGTGCGAACGGGTTTCCGAACGAAAAGTTGGGAGAGGGCAGCGGGCCGGGGATGGACGCTGGATCTGGCCTCTGAGAAATCGCATAGTTTCCACTTGGCATCCCAAGACCGATGTAGGCATCGTGTGCACCGTGCAAGGGCGAAACGCCTAGGCTCATTTGCGCGTGAGCCTGCGTAAGACCAAGGGCAGAGCCATCGATCGAGTGCCTCGGCGCGAAGAGGTCGTAACCGTGATGAATTGTCGGCGGTTGGTTGTATCCCTGCGAGTGGGAGGCAGAGAGCTGCGCAGGTGTCAATTCATAGTGCGGGCGCGGTGCAAGATGCGCACGTTGTTGGACATGCGAAGGAAGGATAAGATGAGAGTGTGCATGAAGGTGATGACCCTGGAGTTGCGGTGAGTGCATCGCTTGTGCATTAGGGCCATGCAGGCTGGAGACGAAGGGGGCGCTGGCGCGTTGGGCCAACATCGGGCGCCTTCCGGACTGCTGTAAGTTGCCTTCGCCATCGGGATATAGGTGGTGTGGACCGTTCGCGCTCTGTGCAACCGAGATGTACGGATGGGCGACGATACGGTGACCACCCATATCGGTCGAGCGGCGGCGAGCGTTGGGGTCGTAGCCACCGCGCCGGCGGAGACCGCCAGGCATGCCGATACCCATGCCTGCGCCCAGTCCATTAAAGGATAACGAAGGGGGTAGAGATGTGCGCCGTTGAGAATATATTTCGGTGGGCGCGAGGTGGTTGTGGGAATAGGATGAGGCGACAGAGGGCGGGTGGGTGAGAAGGCGCACGTGGGAGCTGTTGACATGGTTGGCAGGATTGGGGCTGCCCAGTGCGGATGAAGGCGCAGTCAAGGAAGAGGCAGGTGCCGTGGATACCGAAGGAGAAGCAGCAGGCGACCAGCCCTCAGCGAGCGATCCACGGCGGCTATCAGAAGTAGAGTTGGACTGTTCGTTGTCCTGGACTGCACTGGCATTCGCGTTCGCGGGAGCACCATCTGCGGTTGCGACGACCTCTGCCGACGCGTCTTCGGACGACTGGATCGGCAAAGGGGACGGGGGGACGGCAAGGGATGGCTCTTCCGCATCTTCTACGTCGTCCTCGTCCTCGTCCTCTCCTTCGTCGGCGTCTGGGTTGGGGGCAATCGGGGGATTAGCGGACGCGGCGGGCGCGGTTGCGGCGGGGTCGGGAGACTTTGCAGAAGAGGACGTGGCGGCCTCGGCCTTCTTTGCTTGCTGCTTCGTTTTTGCACGGCGATTCTGGAACCAGACCTAGAGGATCGAATGATGAGAGATCGACGGGGCAAGGCGAGGAAGGGGAGGGCAAGTACCTGCACGCCGCGGGGGGTCATGTCGAGCTCTGCGGCGAGCTTCTTGCGGAGGGATGCGTTAGGTTTTGTGTCGTACTTGTAGACACCCTCGAGGACTTTGAGCTGGGCGCGGGTGGTGCGTTTGCGGTGCTTGACTTCATTGGGGGTGTAGGGATAGAATGTGCGAATGTCGACCTGAGAGGGGTCCATGCCTGGAGGGATGAGGGCGGGAACGCAGGTCTGATTCTGTTGGGGATGGTGTGGGTGTAGGGAGTGAGGATGGTCAAGGGGATGGAGGGAGAGGTGCTGTTGTGGCTGGTGGTGGTGGAGGTGCTGCTGCTGCTGTTGTTGCTGCTGCAAGGGGTCAAAGGGAGACTGGGATGGGTGAGCGGAGATGGAGTAGGGATGGTGGTGGTGGGCGTTCTGGGGGCGATTTGAGTGAGGGTGGAGGTGATAGAGGTTGGGCTGGTGGTTGTGGTGGGGCTGGAGGGAGGAAGGATCGTGGATGGGGAGGGACGCGTTGTCGGAGGGGGAGGGGCCGGGCGGAGGACGGGGGTGAGAGAGCATTTGTATGCGGGCGAGGAGGGCTCGGAGACAGGGAAGCAGGGAGGGGGAAGAGAAGAGAGGGGACCTGCGGGAGGATAAATGATTGGGGGGAGGAGGAGGAGGGGGAGGAGGAGGAGGAGGAGATGGGAGATGGGAGAGCTGAGCCAGGAACGGGAGAGGAGGAGAGGGCGGGGAGAAAGGCAAACGCAAACGAGGCGTCTGTCTGATGCAGCAGATGACCGGCTGGCAATCAGCTAGCGATGCTCCCACAGCACAGCCGCGACGCTCGACGGGGCCGTTGCGGATTGAGCACTGGGGGGCGCTGAGCGAGGGGGGAGGGTGGTGAGCGACGGGGCCACGGGTGTGGGGAGAGCGAGAGGGGGGAGGGGGAGGAGGAGGAGGAAGAGGAGGAGGAGGAGGAGGAGGAGGAGGAGGAGGAGGAGGAGGAGGAGGAGAGAGCACGAAAACGAAAACGAAAGCGAAAGCGAGGAGAGAGATTCACACAGAGATTTGGATCGGGCAGGGTTATCGTCTGCTCGTTCTCAGCCCCGCTCTCTTCGCACCTCCCCTCGCACCAGCACGCAGACCGTCGGGTCGGATGACCCTCCCTCTCTCGCGCGGCGGGCTCGGGCGGGGCAGAGCGTGCTGGAGATCGATAGCGGGGCGCGCGACCTCCCCTGCTCTCTCCTCGTCCAGGGCAGACCAATGGCAAGGACCAGCTGCAGTCATTTATCAGCCTCACCCCCGCCCACCATCCTCGCCCGGCTATGTTCTCCCCCGTGCCTGGCCGATCCTCGTCGAGACACCCCCCCCCCGCCTATTCGGCCTGCATCCGGAACGACCCCGACGCCCCCGCCCAGCAACATATCCACCTCTCTATCGCTCCTCTCCTCATGCAGTCTCGTCGGCTTCTCGGTCGGTAGCTAGAAACAGTATTATTGACACGGCCCTGCGAGAGAGCTGGATATTACATCTTCAGCCGCACTCGTCCGCGACCGGTAGAAACCCTCGTCGCACACAGCAAACTCAAGTCTGGCTGGAGCCGATCCGGGGAACGCGTATCGGTATTGCAAGTAGGGGTCGTTGTGAAGTAACGGATGCGTGGTGCGGGACGAATGCGACAGGCAATGTGTTCGTGGCGGGCGTACGGGCATAGTGCAACGGAGGCTCATGGGGATGCGAATGCGACGGGAACATGGGAAAAAGTGCAGTAGAGTCGTGGACATGGAGACGAGACCGTTCGAACGTGAACTGTTGCTACAGCACGACAATATTAATCATATCCAATCAAGCAGAATCATAACTATCTGTATACGCAAGAACGACAGCGGGGCATAACAAATCAAGAGAGAAGAAGAAGAAGAAGAAAGTAACGCATGGGCTCACAACGCGACAAGTCATACACCGTCGGCTAGGACAAGGAGCCCACGCGTTCACGCGCCCAGCTCCATGTCCCAATCCGAGTCCTCCTCCACATCGTCCTCTTCGCCTTCCAGCTCACCTCCCTTGCGTTTTCCGCGCGCCAGGATGTCGTCCAAGAACCCGGCCGGGACCGCACCAAGCGGCGATGCCCCGAAGACGGGTCCCCATTGGGACCGCATTCGCTCCATCGCACGACGCGCGCGCACGACCACCGGATGCGTGTCCACGAGCGTAATTCCGATGCGCAGAGCAGGCGCTGCCCGCATCATGCTCTTCAGCAGATCCCAGAGCTCCGCACTTGCTTCGAGCTCGACCTGGCTAAAGTCTTCCCGCCGTAGCCGGTGCCACGCTTCGCCTCTGAAAATGCCCCATATCAGCCACCCGCACACCATGGAACCAACCCATAAGAACCACGCACTGGTCCGGCACGACAATGTTCGAAGCTGTCTCGAGCATCGTCATCCCCAAGCTGAATACGTCCGCGGCCTTCCCGTATCGCCCTTGCAGGACCTCCGGTGCGAGGTATAGCTTGTCGCCTTCGCGCTCGAACCCAGCAGGCTTCGCACCAGGTATGAGCTGTGCTTCTCCCGGCGCTATCGGGCGGGGCCACACCGATGCCATGCCAAAGTCCCCGATCTTGAACCGCCCCTCTCCCGTTACGAAGATGTTTGCAGGCTTGAGGTCCAGGTGGATCGTTCCCGCGTCATGGATGAACCGTAGCCCTGCAGAGAGCTCTGCCATGATCTTCCACACACGCGCCTCGTCGAGGCGAGAAAACGCCCGCCCGTATTCCCATAGAAAGTGTGCAAAGTTCCCGAGCTCGCACAGCTCAGTATGGATGTACAGCGTTTCATCCTCCTCCCAACTGTCGATGTACCCGAGGATATTCGGGTGTCGCCCGTTGGCCCGGACCGTTGCGTCCGTGGACCGTAGCGCCGCGGCCGAAAGATGCTTCAGAATTTCGACCTCTTCTCGAAGACGGAGACTGTGGGACAAATCAAGTCAGGCGGTATGTTCGCGGAGAGTCAATGAACAAAAACAGTAGTGCCCCGTGTTCGGCTTTCACGCTCACAGTAGCGCAAAACCGGGCATATCGCGCGAAGGCAGAAGCCCACTGATGATCCCGGCCTGACCGAGTCCGGCGAGACACTCACCGATGTTTAACGCCTTCGAACCGTTTGGACTTCTTGACTGCGTACACAGTATCGCCTCGGGTTCCGTCCTTGTAGCGTACCTTCAAGACCCGACCAAACTCCCCGCTTCCGACCTCATCGATCTCCACAAACTCGCGTTCAAACCGACCCGGATGCTCTTCATCAGAGGGTGCGGGGAGACGTCCGGCGCGCGCTGCAGGTTGAGCATGGATGTGTCGAGCAGGATGGGCATGCGTATGAGGTCGCGGAGCGTTCAGGCCAGCGAAAAGTCCTGTAGCGGGAGTGCGCAGGGCGGGCAGGTGGTTGCTGACCCTTCGCTCGCGCGGTAGCGCGAGACTGGACTTCGTAGCTGCGTTAACGGTCGGGGAATTGGTAGCGGTAGACGTAGACGATCCGGAAGTGGATCGACTGGACGCCTCGAAGCTATGCTTCAACGGGGATGCAGGAGTCACCGCTCGCGGCGGGGGCAAGGCCCATTCTGGACAAATATCAGTAATAGGCTGCGCATACGTAACCGATATAATCATACCTTTCGGGGTGAGTCTCGTTGGCGTCGCATTCGCAGACGAGGCCTCGCTCGAGCTGGAAAATGCGCCACTGCTGCTTCTGCGCATCAACCAGCTTGCACGGGTGACCCGCCCCTCACCCGCTGGCCGAGCGAATGAAGGCAGCGTTGAAGTAGGGCGTCCCAAGCCGAGTCCGTCATACTTGACGTCCTTCCTGACCGTCGGGCTCTCCGCGTCGTCAGCGTCCAGTTCCCCTTCGGCGCTTGGAGGGCCCATCGACGGGCGATCCTTGCGCACGCTCCTCATCTCTTTCATACGCCCGAGTCCAGGAAAGGCGGCCGGTAGGCTCTTCCGCGGCTTCCCTTTACCCTTCCCTGCCCCATTTCCGCCCGCAGTAGAGCCATCCTCGAAATCCTTGAATCCGATCTTGTGCGCCACGGCACTCTGCCATGGCCGTTGAACGCCGCCGACAAGATGTGCCGTCTTGACTTTCTTGACTGGAGTTCCCGGCACGCGCTTAGGTTCTGCGTCTCCGCGAGTAGAAACTGACCCTCCAGCGGCGAGGGTCTTGAGAATAAACGCGTCCACACTACGACTCATGCCCATATGAGAATCGAGAGAACCAGCCGGGTGCTCATCATCCTGGGTGGCGATGTTGACTGTGGGCCATCCAGACGCAGCAGAGGGTCCGACACCCGGTGTAACGAGTTCGTGGTCGTCACTTAGGGATCCCATGGTGCTCACCGATGTGGACGCTCGAGGCATGGCGGCAGTCAGGAAATCATGGCCATCGGCCAGTGGAATATCCAATTCCTCGTCGCTGTCATCGAGCACTACACCGGAATCCCGGGGGCGGAACTTCTTCGGGAGGGGATCGAGGCTCTCGCGTTTCTGTTTCTTCTTCGGGCTGGGCGTGCCACCGTTTTGGAGGCTTATCGCAAAGGAGGAGTCTGCAGGCCCACTGCTGAAGAATAAGTCGGCCTCATCCTCTGAAGAATCAGACTCGAGACGTTTTCGTCCCGTGGCGGGCGGCGGGGACGAGACTGCTGCGGCAGGAGACCGGCTAGCCCATGCCCAGGATGGAGGGCCGTCAGACCCGGCATAGCTATGCCGATTTGGCACCTTGAGACGTTGAGAAGGTGATGAGTCGGGTCGAAGGAACAAAGGGAGTCCTGGTGAGCGCGTCGTGGAAGATGTCATACTCGTACGCTTCACAGAGCCTTTGGCAGGACCAGCATTGCTGGCGGTGATAGCTGGTCCGAAAAACAGGGTGGCGGAGCTGGAGCTCTGTAAGCGGTTCAATGATCGACTTGTATGCGACTGGGTGCGAGTCCTGGGCATCGTACCGGCGGTAGGATGTAGGCGACGTCGTGGCGAGCCTGATTCAGACGATGTGGTGGATGAGTTGGACTTTGTGCGGGTGCGCATGGTGCGAGCGGAAGGGAAGGCGACGGAGCTGGCGCCCTCGCTCTCGTTTAAGCGTGGAGTAGCGGTGGTCTGAGAGTGCGCGGCTATCAGCCACGGTGTGGCTAAAACGCGACAAAGGGAGTGGCTCACCTGATTGTAGGAGAAGGAGGGTGTATTGTGCGCCGATTCAAGCAGCTCAGCTGAAACGGGACGTGAGCGTGCACGACGCTTGGTGATGTGGCCGCCTGGAGAGACAGCCTCTACGACCTCTTCGTTGTTGATGTGACCCTTGCGGATGAAGACGTCTAGGGCGGGAGACTTGACTTTAGCGGTGGGCTTCAGCCTTGTCCTGGGCTTTATGGAGGATAAAGGTGCGGCGGAGCGGCCGGGGGATGCCAAAAACAGACGCTGCTGGCTCTCTATTGTCCTCCTTGGGAAGATATCGGAGTCGTGGTCGCTCTCGTCTGTTGAATGATCGAGATCGCGGATACTCAACATGGTCATGGTCTCTGCCTGAGTTTTGAGATGAAGCTCTGTCTCCGCCTTGCTGTGAGGGGTGCGAGAGGAGAAGCGAGGGGCAGAGAGGGGGGCGAGGCGATCGAAGAGCTGCGGACCAGAGTCGGGCAGAGGACGAGCAGATGCGGCGGAGGTGACGGTGAGGGGGGTCATCGTTCTGCTGCGAGAGGGAGTGGTACAGATGGGGGTTGGTTTGCGTTTGGTGCCGGCTGTAGCGGAAGCGATAGCGGCAGGGAGGGGGTTGAGAAGGGAGCGAGAGAAAGCAGGGGAGTGGGGATGCAATTGAAGAGAATCTTTGATGGGAGTGCGGAGCGGGGTGCGGAGAGGGGCGGGAGAAGAGGGGGGGATGATGCGAGAGGAGGAGGAGGAGGAAGACGGGGCGAGAAAGAGATCGTCTTCGTCGTCGACAGGCATGGAGGGGTCGTGATAGAAAGAGGAGCGATGGGGGTACGGGCTGTAGGCACGCACGGGCGACTGAAAGACGTCGTCCTGTTCTATTGGCTGAGGGACGGGGAAGGGCTTGCGTCTGAGCGGGGAGGGGGTGAGCATGGGCGTGTCGAAAGTGAAGGCGGAGGAGGCGGGGCGCTGTCTCTGGGGTGTGCTGTGGAAGAGCGGGGTGGAGGCGCGGCAGGAGGGCGACATGCTCGAGTCACGTTTTGATGGCCTGAAAGCGACGTATTCTGGGTTGGGGGAGAGGAGCATGGCGAGAGGGAGGGAGGACAAAGGAAGGTGTGAATACAGATGGGCGGAGATGAGACCACGGCGTCGGGGCGGAGGCGGGCGATGCGGGAGACGAGTCGGGGGCCGAGACACGTGGAGTCGGCGACGAGCGAGGCGGACCGACGACGAGGACGAAGGCGAGGACGACGAGGACGGAGGCGAGGACGACGAGGACGACGAGGGGGACGAGGGGGACGAGGAGGAGGAGGAGAGGATTGTGAGTGCGTGATGGAGTCGTGCGCTAGCTGGCGCGTGCGAACCGAATGTCAACACGTCACATGACCGCGCTAATCGTCCCATTTTGCTTCCGCCCGCCCTCCTTTTGCCTTTTCAGGCACGGCCCACGAGGCTACCGACCGCACAAACATACGTTCAACCTCAATTTGATCACTCTCGCTCGCTCCGATGCTGTCGTTCCAGTACCTACCGCATATACCACACCTGATCCCACAACCGACACCCTCAAACCTCGTCTGGACCGGAAAGATGCATAATATAGAATGGGTACTCGTTATACAACAGACGTTCGCGACCCCGCCACTCGGTCCGCGACCTATGCGTACAGATGCCGTCAGAGCTATAGCAGAGAAGGTGGACCTGCCTTGAAGCGCGCACTTACGTCGCGGATGTACGGCAGGCTTAGTATATGCCCCACGCCCGGTAGTTGTCGCAGGAAAGTCAGGATGACTGGGAAGAAATCTCTGACGACGTGCGAGGTAAATCAAATGGGGTCACAGAGGTCCAAGGGAAGGATGGAGTAGGGGGAAAAAAGATGGAACATGGACACGCACCCAAAGAGGTTGAGGAATCCGAATGTCTCGACGATGACCCCCACGAATGGCCACTTGAAGAAAACGAGCAGAATGCCGCCAATGAAGCATACCGTCCCTCGCAGTTTCTGCTTCCGCGCGAAAAAGTAGAACGTCTTGTGAGGCCCGATGATGAGCGTCAGTCCGGACAAGAAGAGGACCTGTGGAGAGCAACGCTTAGCGACGCGAATGGATGGAACGGACGAGAGACCGCGTACGTTTCCAAGAGCTAGGAGCGCGCCATCAAAGAACAGCAGGACGCCTAGAAGCATGAAGAGCCCCCCAAAGGACGTCAGGGCCACACCGATTTCTGGACACAACAAGACAGCGGTGAGCACGCATGCGCACTGCTACAGCACACAAACACTCCCAGAGACATACTTTGAGCATCCGTCAGCCACATTCCCGTCGACGCGCGTGGTTGTGTTCCTGAGGCGGTGGCGAAGCGTCGGATGGGGACAGAAGTACAACGAGACGAGAGCTGAGAGTCCGCAGGGATGGCAGGGTCCAAGTGTACTCAAGTAGTAAGTTACATCGAGGACTCGGACGTGTCAGTGCTGCGAGTCACGTGGTATCCGCATCCGGCGGAATCAATTAAAGGGTCAGCAGTGTTTCGCCTTCACGCAAGCGTTGCGCGGCACGGTAAATCAGCTCAACAGCCAGCCTTAACATCAACATCACGGCCGAACCTACAACTGTCAGAGACAGAGGTGTGAGCAAGGCCGACGACTCTTAATGCTACTGTCCTTGACATGATCAGTAGAACGCTATTCCTCCGAGTCCGCCTGTGTTGCCGACAGGCACGCCCATCCACCACAAACATGTGTTGCCTCGAGCAGATACAGATAGAGCAGCATCATTCTCTCTACCACTGTGCAGGATTCAATAGTGCCGAAGATCTCAGCGAAGAAGGCTGCCACCACCAAAAGTGCAACCAGAGAAGATGTCGGTCGGCACTCCGCAGTGATCGTTCAAACGTGCCCGCGGCTTACCACTTTCGAAACATTGACATATGCCCGACGCGACCATATGGAGGAGAAGCAACGTATGTACATTAGCGTGCAGTAGCCGCGCTTGCCAGCAAGCGCAGCAATACTTTACAAGTAGTGGTACGGTACGTGTACGTGTGTGCCTCTGACAGGCCAGGTGTTGTGTGGTAAGTACTTTGCTACAAACACGTCGCAGCAGTCTCTGCGCTTGAGAAACACTCGGCATAAACCACGACGGTCTTGTCATGATCGAACGATTTCTCCAAGTCGTGAGTGTGCTTGGTCCTGGTATGATTGCGTCCTGACCGCCTGGTGAACGCAGCGCACCATCTCCCACTCGCCCCGGGCGGAGTCCCAACAAATTCGCCGCCTCCAGCAATGAACCTAGCGTCGGAGACGTGTGTAAAGACGCTGGAGCACCGAGAGGCGAGTACGACGACCAATGCCGAATCCGATCCGATGGGTTGTTATGATACGGCGCAAGATTTGTGCCGAGACGGACCGGAGTGGAATGGTGTGAACATGCCGACGGCGTTACTTTAGGGGTGGCGTGCGGGACTCTGGTGTTGTGCGGTGGGTGGGGAAGGGAGTACTTCCACTTGTCAGTCAGGAAGCATAGATCGACGCCGAAAATGGTGGACAACGGCTAGATGCGTAGGGAGGGGATGGTGACTGCCGAGGTGGAAAAGAACGCTTGGAAAGAGCGTCATTTCGAATCATTCTGGGCGGCCTGCACTTGGTCGCGGACGCGAGTGTCCCTGAAAGTAATTGCCGATTCTACCCAGCTGGGCATGTCCACCCCACGGGTTCGGTCGTCCGCAAGGAACCGATGTGACTGTAGGGTGAAGATGAAGCTGGATGAGACTCGTATTCTGCATTGTTAGGGAGACGACTGACAAGAAGCTCCGCGTAAGTAGCTCTGCGTTCCGGAATTTTATGCAGGCATTGCAATACGAAGTCCTTTGAGGCATCCGAAAAGTGTTCGGGCAGCTCTGGGGGGTCCCCATCTACGATCGCGGTCAACTGGGCAAAGACATTTGCGTATGTCTCCGGAGGGTATGGGTAGTGTCCAAGTGCCATTTCGATCACCGATAGCCCAAGAGACCACACGTCTGACGAGACGGTATACGTGCCGACGTTGTTTTGCGACTCGCCCCTGATTCGCTCAGGCTGTTTATTAGTCGTGGTCAGTGGTCGCGCAACGGAGCGATGGGGGCATACACACAGCCATATAGCTCTGACATCCTATATTTGTTTTGGCCAATGACTTCTCCAGCTGCCCAGAAACACCGAAGTCGCAGAGCTTGACCTGGCCCTTTCTATTCACCAATACGTTTGTGGGTTTGACATCTGTAAGTTGCGTGAGTTTGATGTGAACACCCTGCAGGTGAAAGTCAAGACGCACCTCTGTGGATGATCTGAAGGTCATCCTTGAGGAACTTCAAGCCGCGCACCATACTGCCAGTGATACGAGCGAGCACATGTTCTGGTACGCCGTCTCCCTGAAGCTTGTCTAATGAACCTGCATCCATGTACTCCATACAGTAGTATACGCATCTAGGAGAGCCATGTTGTGAGCGTGCACTATCTAACGGTAATTTAGGATACGAACGATTCAATGAAGAAAGCCCCGTAGAACTCTACGATCTCGGGCGCAACGGCGCGATGCAGGATGTCGAGCTCCATAATTATTCCGTTGAGTTTAGCGTCGTCCAGCTCTAAGCGAATCTCCTGCAAAACGGTGGGTGAGTATGAGTACATTACTGCTCAGAACGCACAGACCTTCATCGCCATAGCCACTTTGGTAGGTTTGTGGAAGACCTTCTTCACGGTACCATAGTTGCCCTTTCCGAGCTCTTCGTCAAGTTGCAGCTGATCCATGTTTATGGAAAAGGATGAACCATTGGAGAAGTCGACGCCCTGTGAGTGTAGGACGGCCTTGCCACTAAAATTCAACGCCCCAGAAGGATCGCTAGTGATGGAGGTGAGGGGGAGGCACACACCACTAAGCGAGTAGGGAACGTACACAATCTTGCCAAAATTCGAGAATGGAGTAGAAAAGGATCCGGGCGGGATACGTCTCGGGGGCTCGTCCTGGTCTTGTGTTGGCCGGCCACTACCAAGACCGGCGTTATGAAGGCCCATATCCATGCCGCTGAGCTTTGGCACATTCTTTCCCATGCGGCGAGCGGCGAGACCACCGAGGGTGGGGCCACCGGGACGCCCTGAGACTGAAACGGAAGCAGGGGGGCGGAGGGAGGTGGACGGAGACGGTTGGTGCGGTCTGTCGGATATGGCGGTATTCCTGAGAGCGGTGGTTGCGGCATCTACGGAGACGGGAGTGCTATTAGGTGCGCGGCTGGCGAACTAGGAGAGGAAGTGACGAAGCGAGAAAAGCATGAAAGGGGAGAGATCAGAGTGCGATAAGGACAACGCGAAGACAAATACGCACGGCGGCCATTTTGGCTTGTAAGGACGGCGGAATGGGGGTAGCGCCGAAAGGCTTGTTGCGATTGCTGAGGAGACCGGCGACGGAGCGATTCGTATTAGCGGAAGGGGCGCGGGTTGCGGGAACGGGGATGGGGGCCGAGCGAGAGAACGCGCCATCTTGCTGGGACGGATTGGACATGGGTGGGGGGTTTGGAGGATCAGAGGGAGTCTGGAGGGGGCGGGGGCGAGGGCTGGAGAGGGAGGGGGAGGAGAGGGAGGGAGAGGGCGAGGAGAGGGCGAAGGAGGAGGAGGAGGAGGAGGAGGAGAAGAAGGAAAAGCTTATGTACAACGGACTAACACCCTCGGCTTCAGTAAGCCCGCAATCAATGACATCACTTGTCCCCCGCTAGTCCGCCTACAACGCGGGGCTTACCCGCCGGATCCGGCAGGTCGTTCACACGGGGCGGCCAGCGACGACGATGCTTTCCTCGCTCTCCTCGTACTTTCCCTCGTCCTCCTCGTTCCTCAGCCCGCCTACCCCGTCCACGACGCGTGTTCGCAGCCCCATCGCCAATCCTGGATTCACTCAAGCGTCTCGCCGCTCTTCCCTCGCCCTCCCTCTCCCCCGTCCACCTCGGTGCGCATCCCTTCTTCTTCATCTCCCACTCACCTCACCCCTTCCGCGCCCACAGCCCTTGTCCCCCTCGTCGTAATACTCGCTCGCGTCTTCTACTCCCAAGCGAAGCGTGTTTTCGGATCACGACTCAGCAAGCACCGGCACATGAGCATCAATGTCAAATGGGGCAGGGAGAGGTCCGTCTCTGCCTCCCCTTCTCCTACCGTCCTCTCCCATCCACTGACGTAGTCCCTTTTGCATCTCAAATTTGCTATCTACCCCCGGCTACCCGTATCATCTAACCATCCTCTCCCTCGTCCTCAGGCTCCGCTTCTCTCTTCCGCCGCCCAGCTCAAAGCTTGGGCAGCTGCGGCATGAGATCGCGGAATACACCCAACTACCCGAACGCTCTTTCAAGCTCGTTCATGCCGGTGCGGTCATGAAGGACGATAATGCACCTAGTATGTCCCTCCCCACCCCTCCCACTTTTCATGCCTTCTGTTGCCGCCCATCGATCGTCCATCTTCTCCGGCTTCCCGTAGTCTCACCCTCGTTTCTCTGAGCGTCTTAACCTATCGGACCCATTCCCGTCCTGTCCTCTCCGAACGCGTGATACTGAATCAAAATTCTGCCGTCACCACCACACCGGCGAACCCTTCATCTGCACGGATTTACACCCTTCCTTGCCCTGTGACCGTTTTCACACTGACGTCATTCTCAGTCTCCGCCTACGGCCTCAAGGCCGGCAGTACCGTCGCTCTCATCGGGGGCGGCGAACCTCTTGCACCTTCGCCATCCAACGTCTCCTCTGCCAACCACCAAAAGACGCCTCGCACCGAAGAGACCACCATTACCCAGATCCGTTCCGAGCTCGACACAGTCCGGGCCACCCTGTGCCCTGATGTTGATTCCTTCCTCGTCGCCCTTTCCCCCGCTGCGGTCGCTACACAAGTCGTTCCGTCCCCTTCCCAAGCCGCGCCTTCTCTTAAATCTTCATCGGCGGCGAGCTCAGCTGCGCGTCCCCCCACTGAGATGGCACAAGAGCATGCCCGCTTGGGAGAGCTGCTCCTGCAGAGCCTCCTACGTCTGGATGCCATCACTGCGGATGGAGAATGGGAGGCGGCTCGACGGGAACGCAAGGGCGCGGTCAAGGAGGTGCAGGCTCTATTAGACAGATTAGACGGCGCCTGGCGCACTCGTACGAAGGCTTAGGCAATAGTGCTCGCCTGTATACGGCTAGGCGTTGTGCTTGCGCTACGCTTAGGCCATCTAGAAGTTGAAGCCGACCCGTGTGTCGCAGCACATCGGTCGAACGTAAACATAGCAGACAAGAGGAGTGCACAAATCTACAACTTTATTTGGGTCTACATGACTGGACGGGGAGGTGATTAATTTAGGGATGATACAGAAATACACCGGTCCTTCAGGATCCTATCGGTAAGGGGCGATCTCAAGTGTAGGCAGAATACATAAATTCTGACATACATACACCAGTGCTTACCATACAAACCCATCATGTGCACACACAGTACTCCCAACCTTAATTTTCCCTACCTCTCAGCAGTGTTGGCAGAAAGGGTCTGACCGGCCAGACTTTGATTGACCACTTTGATATGACCAGTTAACTGACCGGTCTGACAACGGCGGTCAGACCGGTTGCATTGCATGTGCACAAAACACAGGTGCCAGCTGGGGAAAGGGAGCAGGAACGGCTCAAGCTGAGCACCATCATGATCCTGCTCGAACTCCATCATAGTAGTGTAAACAGATTGAAATAGACTTCTTCTCCCCTTCCCTTCTTCATACATAATATGTCTCCCAACCGGGAGGCCTGGTGGCACTTCGACAAATCAATGGGCACCAAATTTGCCGGAAATGGATCATTGTTACATCCTGTGCACACCAAGTCTGTTGTGACCGTGCAGAAGGTAAGCCCTGTTACAATTGACTGGTTACTGGTAGCGGACTCACTCTGACTCATGTAGGCCCCAGAGGCATGGTGACTTATGGTGACTCGCTCTGACTCATTCCTGACTAGTAGTGACTCATATGGACTCATAGTGACTCAGACCCATGGTGAGTCATACTGGATATGACTCCACCCCACATGTATATAAGACCCAGGGAGCTCGGGGTAGAGCCCCAGCTTCAATCTCCTGTTTCACCCCCTGAACTCCTCGTCTGAACCTCTCCCCTTCGCCCAACCTGGCTTCCAGTTCTAACGGTGCGCTCGATAGCCACTAACAGAGAACTGAAGCATAACACTAGATTGAAGCTCAAGATTCCTCACCTAGCAGCGGTGCAAGGAACACCTCTCTGCATCAAGTAACCAGAAGGCTTCCTGCCTTGTTCAACCGAATCAGGAGCCCAGTCCAGAATCATTTCCCCATCCTTGAAGACAGTTCTTCCGAAGGAGAACTGCCTGAATCACCTACCTGACCTTCGTAGATTCCTGGACACCGTACCCCTGAAGAAGAACACAAGTTCTGGAACCCACTTCAGGTTCAGAACAGCTCTGACAAACACGCAGACAATGAACGATCAGTGTCAGGCGGAGGTTCGAACGAAATCATACCTGACCCCCCCACTCCGGAACAAGTTCACCTGGTAGAACAATTCTACCTCCAGCTCCTCCAAGGGCATAAATTTGCGCGTGCACTGCACGAAGCTAGCCAGTACACCAAAACAATTCCCCCACTTGCTCTTTGGCACTTGAACGACACCACTTGGCACCTGGCACAGGCCCTCCATGTGCTTCGGAAAGACCCTCCTTACCCTCCAGTGGACGACCCAAACCGTCCTCTTACCTTTGAAGAGTGGTTGGAACACACCTCTGAAGGCCTCCGACAACTCATAGCAGTCACGAGCCTCAGATCTCCAGACATCCATATCATTGCCTTAAGATTCCACAACCTCATTGCCGCCCGACACCTGGTCAACGAGTGGACTACATACATTCCCCCTCACTACCACGCCCACGGCAATTAGGAGCAGTGCATGGGAGACAATCTCGACTGTTACAACTGGCCCCACTACTACAATGCAACCACTCGAAAGGACAACCACATCAACTACTCAGAAGTATTTGTGATCTGCAAGTATCAACTGTGCCCGAATCTACTCAAGACCAGAGCCAAGAAAGCCAAAGGCAACCGTTTTGTTCCAACTCCCAAAGACCCCGTCACTACCGGCTCAGGAGAGACCTTTGTCAAAACAAGGTCACCCGTTATGCCTCTAGGACTTGGGCTTCAAATCCCATCAGCCAGCAAAGGAAAGGAGCGGGCTTGAACGCCAACTGCTAAGGTCCCAGAATATTAGGACCGTGCGCCGGGGAGTACCGTCGGACTTTGGAGTACGTCAAGATCGGATGTCGGAGTTAGTACGGTAGTTAACGATGCACAAGGGGAGACTTCAGCGAAGGTATTACCAACGCCCTCGACCGTAACACCAAGTGTCTCCTATTTATGAGAGTCGGGGGGAATAGCGGGGAGATGTAGAGGATGAGGAAGAGTAAAGCCAGAGTATTGTCAAGTCCGATGGAACCAGAGGTCAGGTTCAGACGTCGGACAAGCGGAGGTGAGGACGACCAATATGATCGGAGTTGGAAAGTTCAAGTGGGAATTTGGATAAGACAAGAAGGACGAGAATAACAAGATTTCCGAACTGAGGTATGTAGTACATCCAGGTAGGTAATATATACTAAGTTCCTTATTGTTCTACAAGACAATAGCGGAGTTCGGAATTGTACCGGAAATGAGTGGAGTTGGAAATAAGTAAAGAAACACAATAAGACTATT
Source organism: Trametes gibbosa (assembly GCA_022606055.1). Classification (NCBI taxonomy): domain Eukaryota; kingdom Fungi; phylum Basidiomycota; class Agaricomycetes; order Polyporales; family Polyporaceae; genus Trametes; species Trametes gibbosa. The sequence continues at coordinate 292,305 of JABYQJ010000007.1, forward strand.
GTTCTGGCACTGGGCCGGAGACATAACCGGAAGGGTCTATGATAACTTTGCTGTAAGTGCGGAGTAACGATCGGAGTACGTACGGGGTTGACGGGGTAGATTGGAGTAGGTCGGAGTTGGCATGGATGTAACACAGAACCAGAATCGTCAGACGACGAAACAGTACCGGCTACTGTACCAATGAGTAACCGCGAATCCTCCCCTATTTCAACAATCATCCCAGCTCGACAACTACCAAGAGACCCAGAACCAGGACAGCGAGCCATGTCCACAACCACTACACGACTGACCACCGCCCTATCTGTCTCTCAAGGACCCTTCATCAGTACAGCCACAGCCTTCTGCACAGCAGTGGGAGGATACAAACCCTCAGGAGGAGGAAGAGGAGGTCCTGAAGGGGGAGGAGACGATGGAGGAAGCGATGGAGGAGGCGAGGGTGGAGGAGGTGGCGGAGGCCCCCCAGGAGGCACCAATGCACCTAGGCAGGACGATGGACGAGGATACAAGAGCAAGATCAAGGAATCCGACAGCTTCACGGGCGAACGACACAAAGCAAATGAGTTCCTTGCTGACCTCTATCTCCTGTTCTGTAGCCACCCAAGCGACTACCCCACCGACTCTTCTAAGATAGTCACCACCCTTTCCTACATCCGAGGAGATGCCCAATGGTGGGCAGAAGCCAAGGTTGACACAGCCCAACTCACAGTCAAGGGTGTCAAACAAGGCTTTGGGACGTGGAAGGACTTCAGGCGCAACTTCCTGCTCGTCTTTGGGGAACAAGATCCTGCTCAGACCGCAGCCGTCCAACTCGGTTCACTTTGTTATGATCCAAAGGAACCTATGGACCACTTCAATGCCAAGATTCTACGCCTGTTCGTCAAAGGCTGAATCTACGAAGACTCGGCCCAGGTGGCCTGGTACCGGTCCAAATTACCAGGGTTCCTCCGGGACAAGATGGCACTGGTATACCCCCAGCCGACAACCATGGACCAGTGGATGGAAACTGCCATCCAGCTCAACAAGGCATACTTGCTCAACCAAGAAGTCGATCGTGCCCAAGGACGCGTCACGCACAGCACTACTCGTTTCAAACCCGCCGACCCCTCCCTGAAGGCAGTCACAAGTGGTCGTCTCGATGACAAGACCAGACACGAACTAATGAAGCAGAACAAATGTTTCTTCTGCCACAAACCCGGTCATCGCGCAGCCAACTGCCCCCAGAAGAAACGATCGGATGCGAAGACTCAAGCAGTCAAACAAGAAGACGAAGAATCAGCAAACGAAGCCGATGAAGAACCAGAGCTGGCACTCAATGCCGTGGAAGAGGCGGATGGTGCGGATTTTTGACGGGGCGGACTGACTCGACGCCAGTACCGTCTAATCCTTGGGACTACACTATTTCATTTGTCACCCTAGCACAGCAACGCAGGTTCGCTTATTTGCTGTCAGGATATGTCGAGTGTGGACCCAAAGTCGTCGGGATACGCACACTGTTCGACTCAGGAGCAGATGCAACCATCATCAACCAAAGAATCGTCGACAAGTACCAACTCCCCATGGTCCTACTTCCGAAACCCATCCGATTCAGAAATGCAGACGACAGTATCAACACCATTGGAACAGTCACCCATCACATCGAAACAAACTTTGTCATACGAGGGCACTCACTACCAACCAACTTCTATGTTGCAGACTTAGGAAGAGACGATGCAATCCTAGGCATCCCTTGGATTTGACGATACAATCCACGTCTTGATTGGAGTTCGGGACACTTCGAATTCGACCCCAAGGTCATCAAAAAGCAACAGGCCCTCCGGGAATATCAGGACAAAAACGACCCACCACCAGGTGTCCCTATGTGGGGACTACCATGCGGAGAAATCCAGGACGTACAAGCGGTACGACAATACGTTGGCAAAGACCCAGAAAATGACGACCACTGGGACGAAAGACCCAATACAACCATCACCACACTGTGGAAGCAAACAAAGGACGACCTACAACTCCGCCGAGCTACCATTTCGACGAACTTAGCAGTGCAAGCACAGGGTCAAAAGTCAGCAAAGACTTTGGACGACATTCTCCCAGATTATCTCAAAGATCTGAAGGACGTCTTCGAAAAGAAGGCAGCAGAACGAATGCCTATTTCGCGACCTTGGGATCATGCTATAGATCTCAAACCAGGCTTCGTCCCAAGGGACTGCAAAATCATTCCACTCTCGCCCGGAGAACGTCAAGAAATGGACAAGTTTGTTGATGAAAACCTGGCCAAAGGCTATATTCGCCCATCCAAATCCCCCATGGCGTCACCCGTATTCTTTGTAAAGAAAAAGGACGGCACTCTGAGACCGGTACAGGACTACTGTTACCTCAACGAAGGGACAGTCAAGAACGTCTACCCACTGCCGTTGATATCCGACCTGCTCGACAAACTCAAAGATGCTCAATACTTCTCCAAGCTCGATGTACGGGCTGGGTATAACAACGTACGCATCAAGGAAGGAGATCAATGGAAAGCAGCGTTCAAAACGTCTCGAGGGTTATTTGAACCAACGGTCATGTTCTTTGGCCTATGCAACGCACCTGCCACATTCCAAGCCATGATGAACGACCTCTTCCGAGACTACCTAGCAGAAGGATGGCTAGTAATCTACATGGACGACATCCTCCTTTTTGCAAAGACCAAGGAAGAACTCCAGAAGCAGACACGGTTAGTTGTGCAAAGGCTTAAAGAACACGACCTCTACCTGAAAGGCGAGAAATGTGAATTCGACAAACAAGAAGTGGAATTCCTCGGAGCAGTCATTCAACCAGGACAATTAGCCATGGACCCAGTCAAACTCGAAGGGCTAAAAGAATGGCAGACACCGTGAATGGTCAAAGACGTACAAAGCTTTCTAGGATTTGCCAATTTCTACCGACAATTCATTCGGGGATATGCGGACATAGCCAAACCCTTGAACAATCTGACATGCAAAGGAAAAACATGGGAATGGACACCAGACTGCGAACAAGTGTTTCAAGCATTGAAACAACGATTCTTGGAAGCACCTATTCTGGTCATGCCAGACCCGACTAAACCATTTCAGATTGAATGTGACGCCTCCAAAGTCGCAACCGGGGCGGTTTTGCGTCAGAAGGGGGAGGATAACTTATGGCACCCATACGCCTATCTGTCCAAAGCTTTCACCGCAACGGAACGCAACTACCAGATCTACGACAGAGAGCTACTGGCAATCATTCGCGCATTCGAAGCATGGCGACACTACCTTGACGGTGCAGAACAACTGGTCGAAGTATTGTCCGACCACAAAAACTTGACATACTTCAGAAGCGCGCAGAAACTCAACTGCCAACAAGCACACTGGAGTTTATTCCTATCGCAGTTCAACTATCGACTCGTGCACCAACCAGGAAAGACACTCGCACAAGCAGACACCCTGTCTCGACGATCAGACCATGACACTGGAGCACACGACAATGAAGACCTAGTCATGCTCCCAGATGAACTGTTCACCAAGGCAGTACATGTGGAGCTCCAGGAAAGGATTCGAGAAACGGTGTCACGCGACAAAACGGTCATGGAGTCAATGAACAATGCCTGGCATCTCAAAAAAGAACCACTCATTGGCAAGAAGGAAGACTGGAAGATGAACGAAGAGATCATGTTGTTCAAAGACAAAGTCTACATTCCACCAGATGATGACCTGCGACGAGAAATTGTCAGGAACTACCACAACCCACCAATTATGGGGCACCCAGGCATCCAGAAGACATACGAACTGGTAGCTCGCGAATACTGGTGGCCAGGAATGCGCCACTTCATCACTCAGTTCGTGAAAGGATGCGCAATCTGCCAAACTGCCAAGATCAATACACACCCTACCAACCCTGGAATGATGCCTATACCTCACCAAGGAAATCCCCGCCCGTTCAGCACGATCACCATGGACTACGTCACAGGACTTCCCCCATCCAACGGATACGACGCAGTGCAAATAGTTGTCGATCATGACGTTACCAAAGCCGTTGTCCTTACTCCGTGTACAAAAGAAACGGATGCCATGGATACAGCAAATATGTTGGCACGAGACGTTTACTGTCGATATGGACTTCCAGACAAAGTCATCTCGGACCAAGGCCCACAATTCATCTCCAGGGCATACCAAGAACTAAACAAGATCCTTGGTATCAACCAATCAATGAGCACGGTGCACCACCCCCAAACGGATGGCCAATCGGAACGTGCTATCCAGGAACTCGAAGTGGCCCTCCGGATATACTGCGGAAACTACCCTGATACATGGAGCACTCTGCTCCCACAGTTTGAATTCGCACACAATCAGTGGACCCACTCTGTCACAGGCAAGAGCCCTTTTGAATTGCTCATGGGATACCAACCACGTGCTATCAGAACAACACATCCAAGACCAAAACACCCGAGCACGGAAGAACGACTCGGAAGACTCACGGAATGGCGGGAGAATGCACTGGCCGCTCACACACGGGCTTCAGCTGCCATGGCCAAACAACAGGCGGGCTGGTAATGTGACCTTCAAGAAGGGGGACAAAGTCTTCTTGGAATCCACCAATTTGTCATTGCCCTATCCCAACCGCAAGCTTGCACCAAAACGCGAAGGCCCATTTGTTATTGAACAGGTCATGGGACCTACCACGGTGAAACTCCGGCTCCCAGGGTCGTGGAGAATCCATCCAGTCTTTCACACGTCCCTTATCTCCCATTACCGCACTACTCCGGAGCACGGGCCCAACTACATCACCCCACCACCGGAAGCAATAAACGGCATGGAAGAGTGGGAACTCGAGGCAATCATCAATCACAGGAAGCCGGCACGAGGCGGCATCCAATACCTGGTGACTTGGAAAGGAAGACCGAGTCATGAAAATGAATGGCTTAGAGATAAGGACCTCAAACACGCCCAAACAATCCTGAAAGCCTATAAAAGACAACATCTTTTGGCCTAAGGTCCCCATCCCCCAACTCACTCTGGAGCCTCTCAGCCCTCTCCCACTCGCCCTCATCTCTCTCGACGACATCAACCCCTTCGACAATGCCTCGCACTCGTCACTCCCGCCGCACTGCCTCCCGCACCCCCACACCCTCCATCCCGCTTAATATCCCCGGGGCCATCCCCAACCTCGACCTCAGCCGCTTCAGGTGGGTGAAGAGGGCTTTCCCCTCCTACCACCACCTGCCGCGCCCCCCAACCTCCATCTACACCGACGGGTCACTGGCGGACCGCGTCGGATGGACCCTCCTCCACCCCGACCTACGGGGTATCACGAACACCATTCTCATCCGCTATCGGAGCGAGACCGTGATCTCCGCGGACAACTACCGGGCGGCGGCCGACACACTGGCCTCTCTCCACCTCATGAGGAGGTTCGTGGCCCTCAACCCGGGCGAGGACCAGTGCCTCTATCGCGACACACTGGCGGCTATCGACTCGGCGATCCACTGGAACTACAGGATTGCGGACAGGAGCCTGGGACAGATCGTCCCCCTCCTAGGTATCATCCCTATCCTCGACCCTCTCTACGACCTCCTCCCAGTCGACCAGTACGAAGGCCGCCCTCGCCCCAACCCAGCCTATAACGGCCCGGCGTGGCACTCCTACATTGGGGGGATTCACCCCTATGACCAGACCCATTGGCGGCAGATCACGAGGGTTGAGTCACCTCTCGACGATGGTACTTGGGGAGAACCGCCCCTTGCAGCACACGGGTGGACCACCCACGACGACAACGACACCGACCAGGAGAACCACACGCCTCGGCCCCCTCTGGCAGAACGTCTCTCCAGCCCCCCCAATCGTCCGGGTACTCCAACCTCCCTCCCACCCCTCGAGCCACGCCCACGTACCCCTCCATCGTCAGAAGCGGACCTCGAGCACGACATTAAAAACATTGCTCTCAGAGCCCTACTGGGCATCCGGTTGACAAGGATCCCGCCGCCACCACCACCCCCTTACCTCCCTCCTCCCGTTGCAGCGGATCCACCCGCCACCGTCAACCCACGAGACCTCCAGGCCCGACCTCCGACCCCCATCGTTGTTGACGACAACGACGAGTTGGAGTACGTCTGATCGAGGACGATCAGCCTTAGGGGGGGGGGGTAATGTTACAATTGGCTGGTTACTGGTAGCAGACTCATTCTGACTCATGTAGGCTCCGGGGGCGTGGTGACTCATGCTGACTTGTTCTGACTCGTCCTTGACTAGTAGTGACTCATATGGACTCATAGTGACTCAGACCCATGGTGAGTCATACTGGATATGACTCCACCCCACATGTATATAAGACCCAGGGAGCTCGGGGTAGAGCCCCAGCTTCAATCTCCTGTTTCACCCCCTGAACTCCTCGTCTGAACCTCTCCCCTTCGCCCAACCTGGCTTCCAGTTCTAACGGTGCGCTCGATAGCCACTAACAGAGAACTGAAGCATAACACCTAGAAGGGGGGGTGAAGGGGAGTAAGGTCTCGAGCTCCTTGGGATTGTCGCTAGGCCGCCGGAGATGGGGATGGGGCTGCGAGCGTGGGGTTAGAGCATGCGTGCGCAATTCACGGTGTCGGTATGGCGCGCGGGGTGGGGACGCAGCGCTCGCAGTGGGATGCAGTATTGCAGTGTCGCAGTATCGCAGTAAACACAGTAAAAACGCAGTAAAAACGCAGTAAAACGCAGAGGGACGCAGTGAAAACACAGTAAGATGCAGTGGACGCAACTGACTTTATGCTGTCAAGGCGGAGAGCTTTCTGGGCACGCGGTGAGCGAGCTGAGCACGATACTCGTCAAGGAGCGCAAGGGACACGTTCCCAAAGATGAGAGAGTAAGGGGTGGATTGTCTGGGGGTTTGAATGCCCCCAAAACGACTATGTACAGGAATGCCTGAAGGCTGAATCAAAACACGTGCTACGAGACGGAAGATACTCGGAAACGGAAGCCAGAAGGTCCTGCACGCCGATTGCACGCCAAGCATGCGATCAGGTACGGGAGCGTGCGGTGCGCGCACCACTGATGCATAACTGATCGAAACCTGAAAACCGCCGGCGCTGAGAGACCGGGAGGCCTCCGAAGACACGGAACGTCCCCTCGGACAAAGACCGAGCGCATTTGCGCAACCTGCACAGACGGGGGATGGAGGGAGGACTTGGACAGTGGCTTGGGGATGTGTAGAGATGCATGTGCCTTGAAGAGCCAGCGCGCGGAGTGCACACGCGCGAGTGCGGAGAGGCAAAAAGCGGGGTTTTCTGGTGTGGTACGCCGGTGGTGCTCATCACCCTGCTCGCCTTGCCCACCCTGCCTGCCCGCTGGCCATTACAGTTTGGTCAGACCAACCAAAATTCTATATCTCCCTTCACTTCCCACGGATCTTCTCGCTTTTTCTCTGGCCTCAACTCAGTGCCCTCACAACTACTACATCCTCCGTTGCTGCTGACTTGCAGATAAGCACCTGTTGAACACTTCCCTCCTGCCAACTTTCCTTCTTCACCATGCCCACAAATCCTCCCAGAATGGGCAACATTGGAGCCCCTGGTATGGAAGCTTGGGGCGGCGCCATTTTCCAAGGTGCCTAAGCTGCCCAGAATGGCGTCAACGGCAATCTACAGGCCTACCCCTAGCAACCCGGCACTCAACCACCCGCACCAGGTCCTGAGGCTCCTACTGCCAATATTACCACCAACCCCATGCGTTTCCTCCTGGAAAGTGTCATCCAGATCAGGAACACTGCCGGTAATGCTCACCAAGAGCAGGTCGTCACCCGGCAGGCGCTCAAAGCGCTCATCCACCACCTTGAAAACATCACCACAGGAACTCACACCAACGGCTCAAATGGACCACCAGAAGGCTCCCGAGGTAACATTTGGGTGTGCGACCCTTGCGTCTTCAATGGCAAGGCCTCCGAGGTCGACGCCTTCCTTGAAGAGGTCAACACTGCCATCCTCTTGCAACCTGCACTCCACGATGTGGATGAGACCGTTAAGTGCAATTATCTTGTATCTTGGCTCAGTGATGGAGCCCCACGTTCTTAGCTGAAGACCATGAAGAACTGGGATGAGTTCTTTCTCTGCAACTACGTGAGCCTTGTGTATGAGCTCCATAAGCGTTTTGAAGACTTGGACATTGAGAACAAGATGATCTACAAGATTAAGGCACTCAAGGAAGAGGTGTCCGCCACCATATATGCTAACCAGTTCGAAGAATACCTCAGGTACATCGATTGGACCAAGGCTTACATGATCAAGCACTTTGAGCATGGCCTCAAGCAAAATGTCCATATGCAGCTCCTCAGCAAGCCTCGTCCCGCCACTTTATCCGAGTGGATTCCGCAAGTCATTTAGATTGACAACAAGCTGCATAACCTGCAGCTCGAGACTCACCAGCAAAGTGTGCGTCTCACCACCTCAAACACAACCCAACAGTCTCAGCCACAGTGCGCCACGACCACACTCATGCCTGTGTTTGCGTCGCCACTGACTGCTGCCATGCCAGCTGCTGCACACAGCTCATCCGACACTGTGCCCATGGAGGTTGATGTTATTTGTCACAGTAAGCTCACGTCTCAGGAGTGTCAGTGCTGTTTCGACAACAATCTGTGCCTCTATTGTGGTGAGGGCTCTCATCGCCTTGCCAGCTGCCCACTATACACTGCTAAGGACTCGAAGTCCAAGGGAAAAGCATAGCCGGGAGCAAATCAGAAGTCCTGGAGCTCCTGGCAACACTAGGGACTCAGGCACCCAATATGGGGGCTCCAAAGCACGTCCATCTCAAGGACGGCGCATGGATACCCAAGCCTGCTGGCACCCCACATTTCCGACTCTCATCTCATGTTCATGCATCTCCCTTTTTGCCCGACCATTTTTTCCTCTCTGTCTCACTCTTGTTCCCCAACCATAAAACAATACATACATATGCTCTCATTGACTTGGGCGCCACCGCGTCTTGTATGTACCTTTCATTTGCTAATTGCCACAGACTTCCTTGCCGTCTGAAGGATGTGCCTATCCCAATCACTGTGGTTGACGATCGGCCAATAGCCTCTGGCTTTGTCACCCACAACGTTGTCACCTCCCTCCGTGTACAGACTCACTTGGAGACAATCACCCTTGGCATCATCTCTGTACCTTACCCCATAATTCTAGGTCTCGACTGGCTGCAACGCCACAACCCGTCTATTGACTGGGTTTGCCGCTTGCTGGCACTCAACTGCTGCAGCATTAACTCTATTCACCCGTCCTTGGTTCTCGGCCACGGTGCAAGCCTGGTTGCCCCTCCTGCTTTCATCTCATCTCTGCACCCATCGTCTTTAACATTGGTTGGCCTGGGCCTCAGTCTTTGTGGCTGTGTCCTCAGGACTGCGCACCCCGACTCCATTGCGCACTCTAATCAAGCTGCAAACTCACCTCTCCCTCGAGGCTGCTCGTTCCTGTTTGTTATGACATTCCCCTGGCATGCCTTCCATCCTCAGACTCCGTTCACCTCTGGCTTGGGCCCCGGTCTTTGTCAAGCACATCTGATCCCATCCATCCCTCCGCTCTCTCCCGCTCCTGCTCCGCTGGTGTTGGCATCCCAGGGCCTTGGTCTTAGAGTGTCCAGCACCCCACACATTGTGGCAGGCCTGGGCTTCAGTCTACGCCCGCCAACGCCACCCTTTACCTCTGTCTCATTGTCTTCATTTCCATTCCCCACCGCTTGCCTTCGTTTCCATTCCCCACTGCTCCGTCGGCCCTCGACTTGCTACCCCCTGCTCCTCTCAATGTCTCCATGATTGGCTCACAACACTTTCACAAGTTCACCCACAACAATCTGAGTGGTGCACTCTGGTATCATCCGCTCGGCACTACCAGCTATACTATTGCAGTGGCCCATCTCGACACCACCAGTACAGCTGCGCCGCCGTCACCTGCCGCTACTCTCGGCCCACTCCCTGAGCCACTCCCTGAGCCACTGCTGCTCACTGACTTCCTCGAGCACGTACCCGAGAAGTACCACACCTACATGTCGGTATTCTCTCCAGTGGACATTGAGAAGCTGCCACCACACCACACCGGTTTCGACATGTCCATTGACCTTGAAGGTGACCAGAAGCTGCCATTCCAACCCCTCTACCACCTCTCTGCGCTCGAGCGACAGACACTCTTTGATTGCGTTGAGGAGAACCTGCGCAAGGGCTTCATACGACGTTCGACGTCCTCTGCCGCTTCCCCCGTACTGTTTATCTGCAAGAAGACTGGCAAGTTGCGTTTATGTGTCAACTACTGTGGTCAGAACGCAATCACAAAAAAAATTGGTATCCCCTCCCTCTCCTCAACAACCTGCTCAACCATGTCCAAGGATGCAAGGTCTTCTCAGTCATTGACCTCAAGAACACATTCAACCTCATACACATTTGCGAGGGCGACAAGTGGAAGACTGCTTTCCGCTCACATTTCGGACTATTTGAATACATGGTCATGCCTTTTGGGTTGGCTAACACCCCTGGCACCTTCCAGGCATACATACAGGACACGCTGCGTGACCTGGTTGACGTTGTGTGCGTTGATATGCTACACCACCAGTTTTTCTCCAGGTGATCCCAGGCTGGAGGCGCCATGTGTATCGGATGGCACGGGCAGCTTGGTGCGAGCTGCTGCGGGGCTGGGTTTAAGATAATAAAGGGAATTGTCCCACAATGGAACCAGGTCGGGCTTAGTTTAGGCTGTCATCAATACATTGTCCCTGGCTGAATAGAGGGGTCAAGATAGCCAAGTGTCATTGTCAGTCACTCTGTGGCGCTCCATGCAATATCTGCATGGTATTGTGGGCCCGTGTGGATCCCTGATTGTCCTGAGGTTGCGCGCCCAAGCACATCATCATCGCCCACCCGCCCGAGCCCTTTGCAGATTATTCGTGACCTTGTGGCAGGCTGGCAAGGGAGGTGACAGAGACATATGTTGGTCTTCTCTGACCGCCTGGAACAGAGGGTGATCGTTTCCGACAGAATTGGCTGTTTTCAGGGTTAATGCTTGCCGCGAGGCAGGTGGTTCCTTCCTCAATGCAGGACTCTAAATGGCATCCAAATGGATAGTTTCTGATCTCATTGACAGGCATGATATATAGTGGAAGATGTGGTCGAACATATTGGCATAATCGTACATTACAGACCGTGACAGAGAACAGATACAGATAGTTGGAGAGAACAAGAAAGTTGGGACAGTGATGGAAATACATTCAGGAATATAATGTTTGTGCACTGGAAGCCTTCATCGACTCGGCCCTCTTCCTCGTTGTCAACCTCCTCAACAGCGGCAGCCATAGCCGCACCGGCGGTTGCAGTGGCGGCAGAGATCCGGGCAGCCTCGACAATCCGGTTGGCTTCTTCAATGGCATCATCGGCATTCTGCTGGATCTTGTCAATGGGCCCTTCACCGCTGTCCACTTTGTATTCTAAAGTGCTGAGACCGTGGGTCTCACAATCTTTCTTCAGAGCATGCTTGAACGCGCTGTGCAATTCTTGAGGTCAGTATGGTGTGGAAAGCCGTTCAAGGGAGATGGGCGTACAAGACAAGTTGCTCAGGTGTTCGGGCATGCTCGTGGAGCGAAGCGAGATGAGCGTCAACGTGGTTCCAGAAGCCTTCGTCTGGAGACTTGATGAAAACGCTGCACTAATGAGCACCACCGGCGTACCACACCAGAAAACCCCACTTTCTGCCTCTTCGCACTCGCGCGCGCGCACTCCGCATACTGGCTCTTCAAGGTGCGCGCATCTTAACGCATCCCCAAGTTGCTACCCAGTCCTCCCTCCTTCCCCCGTCTGCGCAGGTTGCGCAAACGTGCTTAGGCTCCATCCGAAGGGACGTTCCGTGTCTCTGGGGGCCTCCCGGTCTCTCAGCTCCGGTGGTGTTCGGGTTTCGATCAGTTACGCATCAGTGGCGCACGCACCGCGCGCGATCGGTGCACAGAACATTCCGGCCTTCATTTCCGAGTATCTTTCATCTTGTAGCACGTGTTTTGATTCAGCCTTCGGGCATTCCTGTACATAGTTGTTTTGGGGGCATTTGAACCCCCCCAGACAATCCACCCCTTACTCTCTCATCTTTGGGAACATGTCCCTTGCGCTCCTCAACAAGTATTGCACTCGACTCACTCGCCGCATGCCTGGAAAGCTCTCCGCCTTGACAGCGTAGAAGTCAGTTGTGTCCACTGCGTTTTACTGCATTTTTACTGTGTTCATTGCATTTCCCCTGCGTCTTCACTGTGTTTTACTGTGTTCACTGTGTTCACTGCATTTACTGTGTTTACTGCGACACTGCGACACTGCAATACTGCAATACTGCGTCCCCACTGCGAGCGCTGTGTCCCCACCCCGTGCGCTATACCGATACTGCAAACTACGCGCACTGAGCTTAGCATCGCGCGCGCCCTACCCTTGCGCTCACCAACTCATCCCCATCCCCGGTGGCCTAGCGACGATCCCAGGGAGCTCTAGACCTTACTCCCCTTCGCCCCTTCTCCGAGACATCCTCTACCCCTCGGCTATCAGCCGTCAGAGTATCTCTTACCATATCACTGTCCACTATGCGGGATGTTCAATCTTTCCTGGGGTTTGCTAACTTCTATCATTGATTTATAGACAATTACGCACAGATCATTGTGCCTCTTAATTGGCCGACCAAGAAATCCACGCGGGACGCACCGTTCACGTTCCCACCAGACACCATGAATGCCTTTGAATCCCTCAGGCACGTGTTCCTGGCAGAGCCCATTCTCCGCCATTTTGACCCCAGCCTGCCATCTATGCTTGCTACCAATGCGTCCGACTTCGCCATCACCGGTGTTCTCCACCAACCCAATGTGGATGGTCTCCTTCATTCTGTCATGTTCTTCTCTCACAAGCTGTTGCCGGCGGAGACCAACTACAAGGTATACGACAAGGAGCTCCTCGCTGTGGTGGAGTTGTTCCACAACATGCGCACGTGGCTTATCGGCACTGACATGCCTGTCTCTGTTGTGTCTGGCCACAAAAATCTTGAGTATCTCATGTCCTCTTGAGTCCTGAACCGCTGACAAGCACGGTGCTCTATGTTTTTATCTGAGTTTAACTTTATACTGTTATACTCACCTAGCTTGAAGAACCCAGCAGATGCACCCTCTCAGCATGCGGACTTTGCGCCTTGAGAGGGGGATGACTTCCTACATGAGAACTGCAAGGTCCTGCTAACACCTGCACACACAGCCCATCTATTCACGCAAGACACTTTGTCCACATGCAAGTCAATTCAAGTCACTGCTGTCACAGCACTTGCCGCCGACCACTCCACATTTCAAGAACATTACAAGGCCGCCATCCAAGCGGACCAAGAGTGGTGCAACACCGTGTAATGCAAGGACTCAACATTTGACGTGCAGGACGACCTTGTCTTCCATGAGGGTCTTCTCTTCATCCTGCTTCCCCTGTGCACTGATGTTCTTTGCCTCTGGCACGATTCTCCTCCCACAGGTCACCCCGGTTGTAGACATACACTTACATGTGTCAAGCACAACTACTTGTGGCCTGGCATTGCGACCTACGTTTGCAAGTACGTCACTGCATGTGACGTCTGCGGTAGGATCAAAACACCACGTCACAAGCCCTTTGGCCTCCTCCAACCCCTCGACATCCCTCTCCAACCATGGCAGGTGCTGACAATGGACTTCATTGTCAAGCTGCCTCGTTTGCACGGTTATGACTCGATATGGGTCGTGTGCAATCACTTGACACGATACGCACATTTTGTACCCTGCAACGAGACACTCAACGCACCTAGCCTCACCTGGCTCTTCCTCGACTGCATTGTACGCTACCACAGCATCCCTGACTCCATTGTCTTCAACCGCAGCTTGAAATTTGTCTTGCAGTTCTGGTGTGAACTCGCTTGGCACCTGCAGACCGATCTCAAGCACTCAACTGCCTACCACCCTCAGACAGATGGTCTCACGGAATGCACAAACCAAATGCTAGAGACATACCTGCATGCGTACGTCTTGTACCAGCAGGACAATTGGGTCGACTATCTTCTGCTCACCAAGTTTGCGTTCAATAACACCGTCAACCTCTCCACCAACCAATCCCCATTCTACGCCAACTATGGCTTCCACCCCAGCTTCAAACCTTGACTGGCCAACCCCATCTCTGTCGCAGGCACCACTGATCTCACAACACGACTTAGCCATCTTCACAACAAGTTGCGCACTGAGTTGAAGCACGCCCAGGAGCACCAGGCTTGCAACTACAACAGGCACGTTTCAGATGCGCCTGTCTACAAACCCAGCAACCTTGTCTGGCTCCTCCGCCACAACATCAAAACCACTCGACCCTCCAACAAACTCAACCACCGTCATCTTGGCCTGTTTCCTATACACCCCCAACTCTCCCCGCTCGTCTACAAACTCTCGCTTCCCTCCTATCTCTCTTGCCTCCACCCTGTCTTTTACATCTCCCTCCTTGAACCTTACCATTCCTCTCCCGAGTTCCATGCTCCTTCTGAACCCATTCCTTTCGGCCTTGACATCTCTGGCTCTACCCTGCTCGCCCTCAAGGCTGTTCTCAACTCCCGGAAGCTTGGCCAGCGCTACAAGTACCTTGTAAGCTGGCAGGGTCTCTCCAAAGATGAAAACACCTAGCATGCCACCAATGCAGACCACGCTCTGCTCAGGACGTGTGTTTTGTCCACCACCTTGTCCCAACGCATGATGGCCGGGTGTTGAGACTGAGATCACACATGCGTTGCAGCGGGGTCGTGTGCTGTCGTATACGGCCAAGTACTGTGTGCACATTGAGTCTTAAGGCTGCTAGCCGCTAGCTGGGGATCACGCTTGCATGCACCGCGCCCTCCCTTGAGGAGGAGGTAGTGTAATGGCGCGCTCACATGTTACACGAGTCCTCGAGTTTGGGTCTTTACGCCATGGTCACCCTAGATAGTAACGGCTCTTATTTGTCTGACCAACACCAGTACCCACTGGCATTTCTCACTTGCTTGCAGCCTGTGCTTGCCTCGCCCGCCCTGCCTGCTCACTGGCCGTTACACAAGTCTGACCTTGAAAGTCCATTCAGACTTTGCCCTCTCCTCTGCCTTCCACTCTCCATCTCCCCTCTGATTCTCCCAGAACTTTATGTCCATCTTGGACACTGTTGGTCCAAAATAGAGGACCCCAGCGGGTTTGCCCAGTTTGTTGCTGATATCCTTGCAGCATCCTCATCTCTGTGCTGCTAAGTCCACTTGGACCCCATCTCTGTACACTGATCTCCAGCCCCCAACCCTTGGACTTCCAATTTTTGGGCAGCATGGTCTTAACACTAACCAGCAAACCACCAGGCATCATCTTAACATAAGCTCAAGCTCTACTCTTCATGTTGATCTACTAGGATCTGACAACCAGCTCAACCTGAATCACTACAAATGAGTGAACAAACCTGAACTGCGAAAGAAGCGGTATTCAGAAGAACCACCACAGAACAAATTCCAGACAAGGATGAGAAGTGGATTTTTGACCCATGCACCGGGCTAGTCTACTACAAAGGAAGACTCTTATATCCAGGGAACAATGACACCTGGTATTGCAGGAAGCAAGGAAAGATACCTCAAAGAAGCCAGAACAGATGTTAAGACCGTGCTCCGGGGAGTATTGTCAGACTTCAGACTTCAGTGGGATTGGAGTTATGGAGTTGGCTATGGAGTAGACGGTAGTTAGCAGGGCACAATAGAAGACTTGGCGAAGCTATTAGCAACACCCTTGACAGTTTGCACAAGTGTCTTCAATTTAGGAGAGTCGGGGGGAGTAGCGGGGAGAAGAGGAGGATGAGTAAGAAGTTAAGCCAGAGTGGAGTTCAGGTCCAACGGAACCAGAGTTCAGGTTCAGATGTCGGACAAGCGGAGGTAATAGACGACCTAGTTAGATTGCTGAGGTCGGAGTAGGGAGGTTACAGGTGTGGAGATAGGTGTAAGGGTAATGAATGTAATGAGATTTCCGAACTGAAGAATATGGTACAACCAGGTAGGTAATTTATAGTAAGTAACTTATTGTTCTGGGGAACAATAAGTAGAGTTTGGAACTGGTACAGAAATGAGCAGAGTTGGAAAGTGCAGTATAAAGACAATAAGGTTATGTTAGGGCTGTGCTGTCCAGAGGACAGAAGTCCAGTGTACTTGGGGTGCGGAGTTTGAAGCCCGGAAGTGAAGTCCAAGATCCAGAATCGAAGTCTGAGCTGGACTTGCAGCACACAGGTCGAGGACGCTGGAAAGCAATTAGCAATGCACTGAGCAGACTTGCCGGAAGTCCTCTGCTTCAGATTGGTGGGGCACGGAAATGGACATGGAGTCCAAATAGAAGTCGGGGGAAGAGTGGGGAGAAGAAGTGTGCACAAGGAAAGAAACTAAAAAGAGGTGCAAAGTCCGAAAAAATGTTGGGGTTTGGACTCAGAGATAGGAAGTCGGAGGTCAGAGGTCAGACAAGGAGTAGGGAACAAGGAAGTTCAGATCACAATGAGATATCTGAACTGAGTAGCTAGGACATTCCAGGGCCCATATTTATAAGTATGGAGCCTATTGTCTAGTGAGAACAATAAAGAAAGGTACATATGAAATTTGGAACCCTAAGTATGTACGGAGTTCCAAAGTCTGAGACAAGAACAATAAGACTTATTTTTTTACAGATGAAACATGAAATTGCGTGATATGAAAAAATAGACATATGGAGTTTCAGATTGGAATTGAGGACACAGAGTTTGGGGTTGGGGTTTGGACTTTGGGGTCAGAGCACAGGATGTAACAGCATGTTAGACATGTCTAGGAGCATGTAATAAGATGGGAAACTTGTACTTACCTTTACATACACCTCATAGTTGTGTGCCACCGCTTACCTCCGTCAGACTTAGGCATTGGACTTTTGTGGTTATGGGTGCAAGGCCCTTTCATGTACATATTCTCATTCTGGGGCGATGAACCCCCAAGACACTCCTACCCTCTCACTCTCAATTCGCCCCAGAAGCCTATGACTGGTTCCAGGGTGTTGCAACCCTCCATCAAGCCAGCAAGAGTACAGAGGGCTCTATACCAGCTCTGCCAGTCCACATATTACACACCCAACTATGTGTGAGTGTCCCAACCACTGTAATCCACTGCGTTACCCTGTGGCCCACTGCATTTGAGGTGAGTGGGCTGCGTTACGACTGCGTTACCCCAAGACTGCAAACTATGTTGTGCAACACCTTGTGACTCTCAGCATGAGCTTAGTGACCCCAATCCCACACCTGCACTGCTTTGCACTACACTGCACAACCCTTACCTACCTATTGCACCCCCTGCGACCCATCTGTGCTGACCAGCATACAAGATTGCCTGATTGGGAGCTCAAGACCAGACTCCTCCCACATCACTACTAGGATATCCATTACCCCACATCTACTGGCTGTCAGAGCTGGTCCTAGCATATCACCGTATATTGGGATTTGAAGGAAACTATAGCAGAATAGCAGAAATAGTCTGCAAATGAGTGTATAACCATTTTAGATAGATAACTGTATGTACTGCTTATTGAATTCCTGTATTTTGTTGTAACCTACTGCATGTAAAAGCTGCAGGAGATGGGTTAAGATTGCCTTACAAACTCCCAGCTCAAATTCATGGAGCAGATCTGGAATGAAGAGGCAATAGAAGTTGAAGCCATGCTTGCATAAATGCACTGAGAACACAGACTGTGGAATTGGATATGCATTATGAGCTGCACAATGAAGTGCTGGTTAGTGCACATGTGTGGGAGTGGCAGATAGGGGATCTAGAACACAACCTATGTGCACACTTGTAATAGACATGCCTTTCTGAGATATCCACTTGCACACTAGCTTGATGCAACTGTTTAAATTATTGTTGTCAACACGGATCCAGTTCCTGCAACACAAATGATTTGTAGTCCCCATTTCAATGATTTTATCCTTATTAATCTGACATTGGGGACATGGGCATTGAGCAAAATATTTGAGGCATGCCACAAGTACTCTATGATGAACAGATGATTAATAAGGACATTCACTGATGGCTGATAGACACATAAGGTGCTGCTCCAAGTTGATCAATCACATAACATTCTATCCACTTACCAAAGAAATGTAGACTATGTGATAAGCTGCAAACACAGTAGGTTTGCTGCTCTGACTCAGAAGGTAGGCATAGCCTGGCTACAGGGATGCTAGACTAAACTGGCCAAGATGTGTCAAGTCTGACCAGAAGCCAGCCAGTGCAACAGTGTATCTAAGATCTTCTGGATCTCCCACCTCTCATGGTTGTGCATGCATGTCCGCGTCTTCCTCCCACAGAGCATCTGCATAATATGCTTCATTATAGACGTGAGCACCTCCCAAGGGGCTGTCCTTAGACGCTGATAAGGAGTTGGATGAGGAGATCAATGAGGATGTACTCCCAGAAGGACTCGTGGTGGGGGAGATATTGCTGTGTTGTATAGCAGGTGGCAGAGGATGTGTTGTCCTGATTGGAGTTGGTGTCATCATCAGTGTATTGCAACCAGAAGAGCTTGAGGGAATGATGTTCCATTGGCTGACAGATGGATTATGATAGGTGGCATCTACAACATCCACCCGCAACCAAAGTGGACACCTTTCACCACAAACTTAGGTGTGTCCTCTTCAGATGTATAAGACACCCCTTCCTTCAGCACACGGATTCTCACTGATGTCTTCTTCCAGCCATTGTGTAGGGAGAGTGGCAAGGTCTCACCCTTCTTATAATACAAGTCAAGATAGTGAAGTTCACATGAGGTATTAAAATTCTCCACATCCTCTGGATGGAACTCAGGATTTTGCATGAGTGTGGCAAGGGCATCCATCTGGCTGTTGGAATTTGTGTTTGACTCATTGTTCTGCCACTTAACAAGTGCAAATGTGGAGTAGCCAGGGAATGGGGCCCATGGATGGCAGTCAGAGGCTGTGGTTTTGGGGAGACCAGAAGGCATGTGTGCAGTGCCTGGTCTAGCACTTGACAGACTGTCTAAGGCTGAACCCTCACATAGTGCATTGAGACTTGGTGGATCTGCAAGATGTTGGGGCTTAATGGGATAGACATGGTACAGACCATACTTGTCTGGTTCACTCACAAAATACTGGCTCTCTACGGGTTCATGCAGGGGTGAGCCTTGGTCCATGTCACTGTAGGCTGGGGCTACCTCAGGCTGTGCAGGTGTTACAGAGCAAGAAATTGGGATCAGTTGTCAGCAGAGGTGACTAGGCAGCTGTGAATGTGATGAAGAGATGGGAATGTGATTGCATAGCTTTGTAGAAACCCTACAAACATGTGCCCATTACATGACCATGGTGGGATCCACTTTCACGAGCTTGGGTAACTGTGGTTTGTCAGGCAGAAGTACTGGCTCTTTGGCTGCCATCTAGATTGTGCATGAATTAGCATCCTGCAGCTCTAGAATAGTGTAAGATCTTCCACACCTCAGCTAGTTCTGCTTCTCTGCATTTCTATTACTTGTGTATGTGCCTCTCGTCCTCAAACTCTTTGCTTTAGCAAAATGTTTGGGGGAGCTGTCTTGCTGAGCTTGCAGTGTCAAAGATGCTGGCTGTATTGAGAACCCTCAGTGAATTCTGATCCACACCCCAGACATCTATAGTTGCCTGGCATAGTTGTGGTGTAGAGTGTGAAATTGATCCTATTAATAAACTACATAATTTGATTGTCCGCAATTTGCAATGCAGACACTCATGTGACCTTTTACATGAGATGTGTACATATGCCGCACATCCACCTCTTGATCCATCTCCCTTATCTTCCTCCCACTGCTGCCTTCCTTCAACATTTAAATATGGGTGAAAATTGTGAGAAAGATGTCATTGATCAGATTTGCAAATTAAAGAAGAAGACCCCAAAGGCTGTAATGCCCCCCACCATTGTGTTAGGTGTGCCAGGCTCAAACTCAAACATCCAGCAATTTAAAGTCCTGGTCCCAGTACCACCACTGCCACCACTACTGCTGCCAGTCACATTTGCACCTGAACTGTCTTGCAATGAGACTCCTCAATCCAAGGATGAATCCTTGTCTTGCAACAACCGGCACCACAAGAAGAGGTTACACAAAGTCTTAGAAGCAATGCATTACAATATTAAGGCCAAAAAGTAAGCACATACACCCATTTTTTGTATACATTTATTCACATAAAATATGTACTACAGTGTCTCAGAAATACTTGATAAATATCATCAACAAGCCCAACTTATACTGTGGCTTATCCACCCATATACAGTGCCTCACAAAACTATTGCCAGAAATGACCATCCAGCGCCTTTTTCTAAATATCTCGGTAACGGCTGCGTGAAATGCCACAATTCAAACTACGTTAGGTAGCTATATATCTTGGCTTTCTGTAGCTACTTGTTTCATAAATTTATGTGGTGAACTTCCAAAGTTATGATATGTTCTTTACCCACACCTCCTGAAAACAGTTTTGTACCAGGTAGTCTAGAAAGGCAAGATACAGGATTCTAGTACTTGGTATAGCCCCCCTTGGCCTTCAAAACAGCTGCAATTCTGTTAGGCATGCTTTCCACCAAATTCTGACACTCCTCCCCTGAAATTGCCTCCCACTCTGTCTGAACCCTGGTCCACAACTCCTCCATCGATGTAGGCGGGTTTTTATAGGTAGCGAGCTTGCATTTGAGGTTATCCTGGAGATACTCAATGGGGTTGAGGTCTGGGGACTGTGGAGGCCACTCCATGACTTGAATCCTGTTCTCTTTGAAGCATTGTTTGGCCTTCTTGCTGGTGTGCTTGGGGTCATTGTCTTGCTGGAAAATGACGTCTTCGAGATTGTAGTCCCAATGGTAGAGGGAATTGCGCAGCTCGTCCTCAATAATCTCCACGTATAGGTCAGCATCCATCTTCCCAATGATCTTGCATGAGTGTCCTGTCCCATCCCATCCAAAACAGCCCCAAAACATCAAACTCCCTCCACCATACTTGAGTGTTCCATCCACCAGGTGGTCACTGAGCCCTTCCCCCCGCTTCTTCCATACCCATTTCCTCCCATCTGACCCTACTCTGTTGATCTTGGTCTCATCTGACCAGACAACCCTCTTCCAGTCTTCTACGGTCCAATATTTGTGGGCTAACGCAAAGGCGTACCACTTTGCCCGATGTGCCTTGGTAAGCCGTGGCCATTTCTTCTTCGTCACAGCCAACATCCCAGCCTGCTTCAATGCCCGACGAACAGTTTGGACAGAGACACGTCCCAGGAAGGTTTCCTTGAGGGTAGCATGGACTTGTGTGGCAGTATCAGCCTGGCCGGTCTCAATCAAGCGGGTAGCATGGCCAATGTCAGTAGGGGAAAGGAGTGATGGGTAACCACCCTTGGACTTGTGGACTCCAGGGCAGTTGGCAGAGCGAATCTTGCTGATCTGGCCTTTTCTGACACCAGTTTTGTTGTGTATCATGGAGAGAGAGAGCTTCTGGTTACAAAGATGGATGATGTTGTTGACAGTCGCATCAGAGAGTGCTGGAGGCATGGTGGTAGCAGAAGTAGAGGTGTATTCAAGCAGTGCTGATGTGGCATCACCTCAATAAAGATTAGACAATATATTCCCACAGTATCATGTGACATTCACAACATGCTTGACCAAAAATGACTTGATTGTTCCCTGCTAAACTACCTGGTACAACACTGTTTTCAGGAGGTGTGGGTAAAGAACATATCATAACTTTGGAAGTTCACCACATAAATTTATGAAACAAGTAGCTACAGAAAGCCAAGATATATAGCTACCTAACGTAGTTTGAATTGTGGCATTTCACGCAGCCGTTACCGAGATATTTAGAAAAAGGCGCTGGATGGTCATTTCTGGCAATAGTTTTGTGAGGCACTGTATAGTGTGCTCATCACTCAGTGTCCTGACATTGTGAGCACAGCTCTGATGGCTTACTAGCCTTACAAAATTTGAAACAGCTGATATTAGTGGGGACGATAGTTACAAACTCTTTGAGCAAATCACCGACCTCTTCTTGGACCCGGCTTCAGACTGGTGTAAAGAGACAATT
This sequence comes from Trametes gibbosa, assembly GCA_022606055.1. Taxonomy (NCBI): domain Eukaryota; kingdom Fungi; phylum Basidiomycota; class Agaricomycetes; order Polyporales; family Polyporaceae; genus Trametes; species Trametes gibbosa. The sequence continues at coordinate 314,387 of JABYQJ010000007.1, forward strand.
GCATAATGGGACCAGTAAGTTTGATTTGCCATCGTTGTAGGTGGGAGCAGCTCACATCCCTTGAGACAGGTCCTGTCAAACACCTCCTATAAACTGAAGTGCTTGAAGAAGAAATGGAGACTTATAGTAGTGGATGAGCTCCACACTGAGCACCACATACAAAGCAGCGGTGAATGGCAGAACATTCTATGAGTACTTGTCTGATCCTATTATATTTGAACTGACACCTGTGCTCTTAGGCCTCTGTGCAGACTGGCGAGTTTGCTGCCAGACACCTCAGGGCCTTTAGATGCCCTTTGATGCTCTTTGCCAACTGCTTGACCATGGTCTCTCATCCTCTTGACACCCTTTCCATTGCTGTGCTGTATCTTGCTGTGCCACTTTCCCCTTGCGCTCTCTTCAATGCTTGCCCCTCACCTCTCTACTTGCTCAGTTGTTTGGCCCTTCTTTGACCTATGATACTGGTTTCATAGCTTATAGTCAAGTACCGATACCTGTAATTGCTGTTGTAACACTATGAAGGCAATACACGCACTTTCCTGATTTTTACATGTATTTCTGGGTGTCTTGAGGCAGGCTAGCATGAGCTCCAGGACAACCGTGGTACAACCCGGCCCCAGTGTGTGGTCTTCTGTCTACACAACCACACCCTGCATCCCTTCACAAGTTCCCACTGATATATACAAGGCATGGGAGGGTTTGCACAGCATAGCTATGATTTGCATATCTCTTAGTCAACCATTGCAACATGACTGCAAACAATCACCCTGTGGGGTGGGTTTTGTAATGATCTTGAGGTATGCAAGCACCTACACTTTAGATACAAGTGTGCATATTTGCTAATGTATGAGCTAGTCAAGAAGACTGGACTGAGTAAGCCTAACATTTTCTGCAGGGTATCTCACATTTTTGATATACCAACCTGTTTCCAGCTGGACTACACACACCTCATCGCCCTCAACATCACTCACATGTTCCTACAACTGTGGTGTGGTATGATCTCTGGCAGTCAGCAAGAGACTTCCAAACAGCATTGGGCCACCTTGCAGGGCAATATGTGGATTCAACATGCAGCTGAGGCTGTGTGCACTGCATCGTTTATCCCTGGCTCGTCTAATCAACCCCCACAGAACATTGCAGAGAAAATCAGCAGCAGATGCAACATGAAAGAGTGCATGACCTATGTATATACATATATACAGAGGCTGGGTGCACAGAAGATAAGGAATTGCTCCATATAATCCAAAATGAACCCCCCTGCTGATGACACAAACCGTCCTCTTACCTTTGAGGAGTGGTTAGAACATACATCCGGAAACCTTTGACAGCTTGTATCAGCCACTAGTGTTTGGTCTCTGGACATCCCTACTCTTTTGCACGCCCCCACATTACCCTCCACCACTGTTTGAAATACTGTGTAGCTTTCAGGCACACCTTGTGTATGTGTATCCACTGTATGCGACGTATGGTGGCTCTTTGTATGCTCGATGTGAGCCGCTATTGATGGCCATAGCTTGTCTGGTGCAACTGCTATGCAGAACACATATCTGGTTTGATATCATTAATGCAGCACATGCTGGCACTATTGACCAAGTCTTGTTGTGGCTGTTGTGCATATATCGTGTATGTGTATGTCCACCATTAATGTTCAGGCAGCCACAACCTCCTCTCCGAAAAAATGATGAGCATCCCTAACCTGTATTCTATCAGGTGCAGAAACACATGGAAAGTGTGGACTCATTTCTCTACTCACAGGAGGAGCATGCTGAGGCAAACCCACAAGATGAGGAGCAAGTCATACAGATGGAGAAGATCGCTGGTCACGCCAGCACTGGCAAGGTCATGGGGAAATCATGGTGTGGCAGCTTTCAAAGTTGAAGACACACTGACAGGATATACTCGCAACCCGCACGGACTTGCTCATGGAGTTGTCTGTCGAGGAGGCAGAGGACTTCTCAAAGGAGTATATTTGTGTATGCACAGGCAGAGGGCCTGCAGTCATGATGATCCGGGATTAATATGCCCAGCTCCATGGGAAAGCCTGGAAGTGGCAATAAGTACACACACAGCTACCACAATGCAGGAATGCAGGCTATCAACTGAAGGATGGGTGTCAAAAGCAAAGGACTTACCAGAGATATTCAGTCACCTCACTTGTATGCTATAAAGCCATGCTTGTGTAGGCCTTCCAGCATCCGCAGCCACTGATATGCTAGGACTGGCTCTGATGGCCGGTCGCTGCGGGGTAACGGAGGAGTTTGGTCTCAAGCTCCCTGTCGGATGAGCTCGCCACTAGGTGGGACGGTAGGATCGCGCGTGCTCGGGGAAGGAGGGGTCACAGTCGCAGGAGGTAACACAGTGTCGCGCGTCGCAGGGGAGTCAGGTCGCTGCCTCGCACTGAGAGTTGCAAGGTGTAGCACAACGCAGTCGCAATCTCGGGATAACGCAGTCGCAGCTCGCTTGCTCTAATGCAGGGGTATTGCAGGGATAACGCAGTCGTAACGCAGTCGGTCGGGACACTCACACGTAGTCGGGCATATAACGCGCGGACAGGCGGACCTGGTATAGAACCTTTGGTACTCTCACAAACTTGACAGACAGTCGTGACACCCTGGAACCATTTGTGGGCTTCCAGGGCGAATTGAGAGTGAAAGGGTGGAGGTGTCTTGGGGGTTCGTCACCCCAGAATGAGGATATGTACAGGAATGGGCCTTGCGCCTGTAACTATGAAAGTCCGATGCCTAAGTCCAAAGGAAACTGTCCAGAGAGTATGCCATTGGCCACGCGCCACCCGCGTGTGCGTCACGAGAATCGCATGCCACCAAGAGTCACTGCCGCGCCACTGCCGCAAGATCACGATCGACGCACCGCATGGTCGCTTGTCTTGGCCACACAGCCGCTAGGGTGCAGGGCTCACACTTGAGATTTGGGGGTCTCTGGGATCGTTGGAGGGTACACAGAGCTCCCGGGGCCCCGCCGAGGTCCAGCATGCGTAGGGCGACTTGCTATTGTGTCTGCTGCTCATCGCCTGCTGGGAGTGAGTCGTGCGATGCGTAGATTGCTTGCGCCAGGTTTGCGCAGGCTGCGCTGTGACCCAGAGTATGCGCAGAGAGACCTGAGGTGTGCGCTGAGACTGCGTTCCGGTCGTGGACGTCATGCGTGCGTATCACCACTTGAGGACATTGTGTAAGGGCCTAAACAGCTTCCAATTGATAATCCAATGTGCATTTGGGTAGAGGGTGGAGCCCTGAATGCATGCCACCCAGCTCTCTTTAATGGTTTGCCTCGAAGCTCGCAAGGCGCTGGCCATTTTCCAGAGCCGTATGAGGCATATGGTGCCTTCTGATTCCTGAGGTGCTACTATGTTGGTTGGCACACATTCCTTCAAAGGGAGTTCCAATGGTTGGACTTGGCTTAGCAGGTGGCGCACATGCGGTCCGACTCTGAGCAAGGGATCCAGAGGAGCTGATGGAACAGATTGCGAAGGCTTGTGCGTATTGTGTCAAAGTAAGTGATGTGCATGCTAGAGCAAAGTCTTAGCCAGAGCTACAAATAGTGGCAAAGGGGGAAGTTCTGTGTTTTGGGAACTTGGGTGGAATAAGAGGGAAAGTAGCAATTATACTGAGAATCCCAGACCTGTAGGGGCAAGGTGGACCACCAGACAGAGTTGAAAGGAAGAATGGGGGATTTGTAAAGGTGAACAGTGGCCATCTGGCGCCCGTACATGATAACAGTGATGTAGGAGGTCGGTGCAGTGGTGTGCAGTTAATGTGCCCTGGTGCAGCTGGTATGTGACAGTCTTGTCTGTGGTGTAGACATTGATGCACTGGATGCTGCGGTGCCGGCCTCTTGAACCTGGGTCAATGCAGAAGCCGGCAAGGTCTGTGAGATGGCCGCTGGGATCAACGGCAAACTTAGACCCTACCGGGTCTGGATGCATATCTGGGGGACACAACTGGGACATCACTGACTCATCCAACACTGACCTGCATGAAGAAATGGACGCTCCCATTCCCGAACGCTATCCTGCCGCCATCGCCCATCTGCAGTACGCCGTGTATGCGCTGACGGATCCCCGGTGTACATGGTGGAATGGAGTAGGGGCAGGCTGACAAGATTGTGCTGTGTATGTCCTCTTTCACCTTGATTGATGCTGTACTAACATTCATACACCAGGGACCAACGAGTGTGTCCCCAACCCATCCATTTCCATTTGCACATACACTAACACATGTTCGCAGTACTACACCGAGGTGCAACTGGTGCCACCCAGCTGCCTCAATGAACTCATGTTCATGACTGACAGTGAGGCTGACTACCAGATGAACTTCGTTGGGATGCATGAGTACCTCCTGCTCTGGACTACCAGAAGGCATTTGACAAAGTGTGACTGATATTGTTTATGGTAGCATTCAAATGGGAAGCACTTACATTTGTTGGCAGCAGTTGAAAGGCCAATCCATGTTGCGGGGGAGGGCGAAGGTGATGACAAAAGGTAAGAGAAAGATGTTTGACAAGGATTTTGCGACATATCTGCCAACTACGCCCGGTGAGTAGTTGTGCACATGGGGGATGACAATGTACTTATCGTTGGTGCATGTTCAGGCGGTGGGACAGAGGTTGAATCATCATGTTCGCGGTCGACGGGGAGAAACACTTCGAAAGGACTGCGTGGTGGGTCATAGAAGACGAGCGCGACTGCGGAGGAGGAGGGGGTGGTGGAGGAGGATGCGATGGAGGTGTCGATGCAGCCACGCTTCAACATTGCACAGATGTAACGGGCGAGGGAGATGGAGAAACGGTTGGAGAAACAATTCATTGGGTACATATATATCGATCTGCTGGACCTCAAGGTATGTCAATCAGACGATGCCGTGCCCATGTGTGGCGGAGGGGACACGTCCTGAGGACATCAAAACGCTGCGGTTCATGATTTCTGTGTTCAACACTGTGATCGAGATGTGCAGCGGCGGGCACCATGTGGAGGGCTTGCGCGAAGTGAAGGCGGACTTGGAGAAGGAGCTGAAGACGGAGGAGGAGAAGACAAACCCGGACGCTCTGAGCAAGAATCTGACGACGAAGGCGTACCAGACGCAGGTTGAGCGTGAGAAGCGGATTGCGACGTTGAAGGAGCGGATCGGGACGACTGGGTACTGGCTTGTGAAGCTGTACCGTCATGGTGAGTGTTTTTATTTTTTTTGTGAGAGTGCGGATGTGTTAGCTGATATTTGATTACAGAGGGCTTCACGCAGGCGATGGGTCTGCATGTGTCGAAAAATGAGGACAAGCCAAACCAGCACCAGGATGTGATGGAGCGCCTGTTGGACTGGATTGCGAAGGTTGTTGTGCGTATGTCAGAGCTGAAGGATCCCCCGCGCATTGGGAGTGAGGAGTGGATGACAGATGTGCTGGCGCAGCTGTGGGGGAAGGAGCACCGGAAGAACTATGGGTGTGAGTTCAAGGTGTTGAACTCTCCGTACATGTTCACGTTCTGCCGGGAGGTGTCTCAGTTCGTGTACCTGCGGGACGGGGACAAGGTGAAGCCTACGCAGCTGTTTTCATTGAGCGATGCGAAGGGGATGGGTGGGGGGCATGTGAGTGATGTTATGTTGTGTTTCTTTTCTGAAGCTGACAATGTATTGTGATGTCCAGATGTGGATGCTTGCGATCCAGCTGAGCGATTGGTTGTGGCATGCGGAGCATCTTGAGGAGTGCGGCGCCAGAGATGGACGCTGTTTGGACGAAGGAGTTGATGGAGTCGATTGACACAATCTACCTGGAGGAGGTATCGGACTGCTGGGAGTTCAGTGAGTCACATTGTTGTTGAGTCCTGGACTAACACAGTGGAGGGGGCTGGGACGAACGGGGCGTACACCCAGCAGCAGCTTGATGTGCTGGATGGTGCAGAGATGCGGTACCTGTGGTGTTCAAGGTGTTCCCGTGGGACCGGTTCCCATACCTGACTGGGTTGTTTATTGCGGACCTGCACCGCTCCATTGGAGAGCTCGCGGATATGTTCCAATTTGTGAACGTATTTCTTTCTCCCAACTGTCCCAAAGTTGTCTCACTGGCTACGTGTGCATATTATATTCTTACTGATGTTCAATTTGTATACTGGATGGCACACATCATTAATCCTTTGTGCAACTCATCAAGAACACTGGCCTCATCAACCACTCCACTTGCATCCTCTGTGTCAAAGTACACGTCATGGGAGGTAAGTCATTCAATCAATTGTATTCATGCATACAACTGTACTAACATGTGCTCTCTGTTCATGGACAGTTCCCCCACATCATATTCTTCATGATGACCAAGCTCTGCAACATCCAAGGCCACCTCTCCCATGTCAAGTTCAACACTCACAAAAAGGGAAGTCCTCAGCTTCTCCACAGCAAAGTGGACGTCTCTCACTGACAAGTGTATAGACAAGAAGCCCTGGCTCACAGAGGTAGAGCTGTTCCTCCAGGACTGGTTCCCAAAAGGGACATGGACGCCAACAAGTTCACCAAGCGCTTTTCCCAACACTATCTGTGGTTCCACGAGCGCAACGAGTGGCTTGCTGCAGAGAAGGACACCGCTGCCCGCAAGGCGAGGGGAAACACCACAACATGCCGCAGGGCCACAACAAAGCCAAAGGCGTCCAAAAGTTGCAACAACACGTCGGAGGCCACGTAGATGACCCCAGAGTCGACCATCAACATCAAATATGCCCTCCTCGTCCTTCACAACTCGAAGGAGTTCTTCGGCGTCAGCCGCAGCGCCTCCTACCCCAACATGCACGGCCTCGGCCTCCAGGTTCGTGCAATGTGGGACATTATCGGCAACATTCGCCCAATCTATGCACAGGACGCTGGGAACGAGCTGCACTCGTAGCTCCTTCTCTACTTCAATGCGTTCAGCACCGTCACCCCCACCTAGGTCTTCACACTGAAGCGCATGACGAGCCTCAAGCGCCGCACCCAGTTCAACAACTGGGACCAGCAGCACCTCAATGAGATCGTCGAGAATCGCAAGTGATTCAGCTGGTGCCAGCGACACATTTTTCGCCCACCAGCAGCAAATTAACAACTATTGCAAGGAAATCAACTTGGTCATCTAAGCAGTGACATTAAATGTCTCTTTTTGTTACTATGGTGAGGGTCAGGGCAGGGTCAGGGTAGGATTTGCCCAGACTGGGGGTAAAAGCAGAGGTTAGGGGGACACCTTGGGCAGCAACGTATTGAGTTGAAACCTGTCTCCAACAGCAACGCCAATGTCGGGACAAATGACTTGATGCTTATTCACGCCAGGTGGATGTTTGCAAGAAGACATCATTTGTTCACTGAGAATGCTACATGATGCCCAGTGAAAAATCGGTCCGCGCCATGCTGTGTAGTTCAGTGCGATTCCGAACATGTGGATCTCCCTTGCCGCTTGCAACGGTGCGGCCCCTGGCACTCAACAACACGGGTTTATCCGGACAATTTGTGGTCGCCATCAAGGTGAGTACATCCATCTATCGGGTTGCTGCTTCTTTGGTGAGTCTTGTCAACCCCTCTTCTGTTCTGCACACTAATGCAACTGTGTGATGCATTTCTACAAGGTGTATATGTACAGTAGAGTATGTAGTGCACTGTGGTCCATGATTATATAGATATGTTTATCAGTTGATCTGTGCAAATACGCGTTAATATGGGGGGTTCCGTGGTGTATGAGCATGAATATGGTTGGTTCCATGATACAGCGTGCGTGTTGGACATCCCGGAGCTGCACAGAGTCCCACTGACTGGCATGGGGTGTTTTACGTGTCAGTGCCATTTTCTACCAAGTGGCTCCAAGGCACTATGGGGTCGCAGGTTTCCCCGTCAAACCACAGAGTGGCCCGGACCGATTTTTCACTGGGCATGATGTTGTATGTACTCGGGACCAAGCATGTGATCAACCACACAGACCTCCCCAGCCACCGATGTCAGCAACACATATAAGGGTCCAGCAGATAAGGTCATCCTGGGAGAGGTCAGGCCAATTGTGCAGCCTCCAATGGAGCTGGTGGCAGAGGAGGTGGTTTAGAGCAGAGACAGGGATGGGGAGAGGCATGAGGCTGGAGCATAGCTGGATAGTATGCCCCCAGGTGTGGTTTAGCCCGCCAAATCAAGGGACAATAGATACAGCAGCCACATCGTCCAGTGTGCCTGACTTTGTCGCTCATCAGAGCCATCACTGGTTCGTCCGCAAGCGCCAGAGCCAGGAAGATATCAGTTTTTGGCAGCATCTCAGATGTTGAGGCCCTTATGCTGGGCCGCTCACCGTCAGATTGTTTACTTCAATACATCTGCACACCATCAATGGAGAGCATTACAACAACATTGTTAGGTCCTATTTTACCAGATGCATAGGCGCCCCAGATCTGACTGCCATGGGCAATGTCCTTGAAAGTCTCCAGTCCGTTTGTTGGTATAGAACTGCTGGCATGCCACCTTCTTGCCTCCGTTCTTTGCACATGTGTGCACCTCATCATACCACAGTTCCTCACATTTCAGGCACTGGTCCATGTGTAGGTATGTCCCAGTGAATGTGACATAGCTTTGAGCGCACATGTTGTTGACAATAGGGATGATACTGGTGAGCATGACTTGATAGAACAGGAGCTTGTGGGCAGGATGGCGGTGCATGATGGTGGCACAGACTTTGGGATAGCATGCTTGAGAGATGTTCTGGAGAGCAAGGTATATTTCAATAAAATACAGGTGGTCATTGTTGTTGATCTCAAGCAGCCCCTTGGGGGGGTGCAGTAAGTAGTTGCTCCAGAGTCTCTGCGGTGAGGCCAGCTGGGATAATTGTTGGGTCAGTGGTTGGTGCAGTAGCCTGAACTGTCTCATCGTCAGACAATCCTGGTTCTGGGTCTGGGGTCTTGGGAGTTGGTGTTCGAGCTCACTCCTTTCCTTTGCTGGTTGATGTGGTCTGAATTCCGAGGCCTAGGGGAATAACGGGTGACCTTGTCTTGAAGTATGTATCACTTGGTCCAGTGGCAACAGGGTCTCTAGAAGTTGGTACAAAACAACTGCCCTCAGCTCTCTTCGCCTTGGACTTGAGTTGATTTGGGCATGGCTGGTACTTCCAAAGTGGAAATGCCTCTTGGTAGTTAGTGTAATTGTCCTTCCAAGTGGTTGTGTTGTAGTAGTGGGGTTGTAGCAGTCGAGATTGTCTCCCATGCACTGCTTCTAGTTTTGATGGGTGTGGTAGTGAGGGGGAATGAGCGTAGCCCACTCATTGACCAGGTATTGTGCAGCAATGAGATTGTGGAATCTCAGAGCTAGGGTAAGGTTGTCCGGAGACCAGATGCTAGTGGCTGATACAAGCTGTCAAAGGTTTCCGGATGTATGTTCTAACCACTCCTCAAAGGTGAGAGGACGGTTTGGGTCGTCAGCAGGGGGGTAGGGGGATTTGTTTTGGATTATATGAGGAGCCTATGCCGAGTGCCAAGTAGCATCTTGCAGATGCCAAAGTCCAAGCGGTTGGATTGCCTCATGGGATTGGATAGCTTTGTGCAGTGCGAGTGTGTAGTTACGTCCTTGGAGGAGCTAGAGGTAAAACTGTTCTGATGGGCTGACTAGTTCCGGGGTTGGGGTCAGGTATGTCCTTGTTCGACTCTCCACCTGATGCTGATTGTTTGTCATCTGCAAGTTTGCCTGAGCTATCCTGTACTGGAGGTAAGTTCCAGAACTCGTGCTCTTCTTTGGGAGTACAGTGTCCAGGAATTCTTGAAGGTCAGGTAGGAGTCACAAATAATTCTTCGGAGGAGGAACTGTCTTCAAAGATGGGGAACTGATTCTGGACTGGGCTATGGATTTGGCTAAACAAGGCTGGAAGCCTTCTGGTTACTTGGTGTAAAGAGGTGTTCCTTGCACTGCTATGAGGTGAGGAATCTTGAGCTTCAATCTAGTGTTAAGCTTTAGTTCTACATGAGTGAGAGTGAGTCTGCTACCAGTAGCCAGCCAATTGTACCAGCCCTTACAACAAGGTTCTGGCTGTGTTATTGAGAATATAGGTAGGTTTATTCCATGCACTACAACTATGTGTATTGTCCTCAGTCATGTAGGATTTAACACCATTTGTTAAAGTACTACAGTAGGTGTAGGATTGGTGTGTGGTCAAATTGACTGTACTAACAAAATGGTAGGGCTCACACCACAGGAGGACACAGGAAGGAGTTCACCATTGCACTTGGTACATGGGAAGACAGACACAAGCAGAGGAGCCAGACAGAAAAGGCATTGTGGCAAGCTTGCCAACCTGAAAACACCATTGACTCATAAGTGTCCAACGTAGATACAGCAGTCCCTGCGGGAGAATTGCAGAGATCTTATCACAGTAGTGAGAAGAGTGTATAGATTCAACGAGCCCATACCTAGTAAGCACATTGTAATGCTCATTTGTGACAATTCCTTATCTTCTGTGCAGCCTCTGTATATATGTATATGTAAAGGAGAGTACTTTGAAGGTGGGTAGTAAACGACCAGGGCCGAGTGTACTCATTATGACCAGAAGCAGAGAAGGAAAGCAGGAAAGCGATGTGGAAGCATTGCCAAGGAGTAAGTGACAATGTCATACAGTCATTTGACTTCTCAACTCCTCCAAGGAGCGCATTTGAACGATTATATTACATTTGTTTAATTATTCTGTCATGTGTGGCTGCATCTGAACAAAAACATTGGGGGCGGCGGTGGTTTAGTGGTACCATCGCACAACTCGGTGCATCTGGCGCCCAGAAGTGCAGAAAGCGTCAGTTCGAGCCCGTCCCCGGGATTTAGTCATCCCATTTATCGCAGGGGGTTTTAGTGGGTATGACCGGCCGGATCACGCCGGGTGAGTCCCACACTACTTCCAGAGCACGGCTGCACCCGAAGGGCTCTGGAAGTGTGCGAAAATGCATTTCCTCCTCTCGGTTGGTGCTCAAAAACCGTGGGGTTTGAACCCCCTGCACCTGTCCCACCTGCAGGAATAAACCTCGTGAGTGGGCGGTTAGTGTGACCGTACAGCCTGGACAACAAGCCCCTCTGGGGACCAATCCGCCCAGGTCGTGATAGCACTCCACAAAAAAACAAAAAAACAAAAAAACAAAAAAAAACAAAAAAAACATCCCAGATATTGGCAAATGTCAGTTCCTGAACACCGAGTGCCACAAAGACACCCTCTACTTGAGCACTATATTCCTCGCTCACAAAACAGAGATTGTCCTCCTTATATACACATGGAGGGTAAGCATAAAAGTATAGCATGTGATGTCTGCAGGACACTGAGTAAGGAGCATATATGATGAGTAATGCGACAACAGCATAATGAGCAAGAATGATGTGATATTCTAGAGACTTCCATAGAGTCCGGAATGTATTGGAGCAGTGTAGGAAACAAAGAACAAAAGGAAAACCATCATTGGTAAGTAAGTATGAAAGTCCATGCTGGTGTATGGTAGACACACAGCTACTAACATAGCCACTTCCGGCCCAGCACAGCCTGAATACCGGAAGTTCAACATTGCATTACCATTGTAAGCATTGCAATACCACTGCATGCATTGCATACCAGTTACTCTGTGCACGCATCCTACCTTTGTGCATCCTCATGTCAACAGGTGATAAGTGTGTTATCATATTGTGCACCCCAACCCGTCTCCTCTGCAGCAGCCTACTAGCAATCCTAGTGAGCTTGAGACCTTACTCCCCTTCATCCCCCTTTTAGACATTCTCTACCCCTTGGCTATCAGCCATCAGAGCACCTTTTACCATATCAGTGGTTGTTTTGTGCATTGATCATTGGGGTTACTGGATGTGAGTTTATCTCACATTTTACTGAGATCTGCATGCTGTTCAACTGTCTTATCCAGGTATGCAAGTAGGTCTTTGGGGTGCTGTTCTGTGTAGTTGTTTATTGGGTAAGGTAGTCTGGGTATCAGTATATTTGCTTTTATGTCTGGTTCTTCTTCATCGCTTTCTTTTGGTGGGTTTGTTTCTTCCTCTTGAACTTCTCCCACTATGGCTTTCCGCATGATTCTTTCAGTAAAGTGGTTCTGTTGTGGAAACAGAGCTGTTACAATTGTTCTGGATGTCAGTTTACTTTCATCAGGCTGATTTAAAGGGAACCTTGTGTAAAGTTCATTTTGGTGTTGACCCATTGAAGCCAGGGTAATCCTAAAATGATTTGCTCTTTTCTAAGAGACATTACCAGCATGCAGACAAGGTGTTGGTGTCCTTCAGCTTCAACTTCTAGGATTAAACAGTTTCTAATAGTTCCTTGCCTGTTTGGTGTTCCATCAGCATTGAGGGCTCATATGGGGACTTGGAGTCATTAGATGGGAAGCTTCTTCTCTAGAATGTATCAATAGTCTACAAATGAGTCTTGTGCTCCTGTATCAATAGGGCTTGGGCTTTAACAATTTGGTCTGTGATTATGGCAAGCAGAATACACATAGATTATTAGTGGTATCAGCCATAATTACAGCATAGACCTGTGTGCATGGTCTCAATATTGCAGCTGACCACATTCTTAAAAACCCTCATCCAGAATGTCTTTGACCATTAGATTCCCTTTTTCAGGGCTTTTGGTGGCAATGATGCTTTGACTGTTGTCAGTGGCTTATTTTCTCCCAGTTTGTCTTTTTCCATTTTGGTTGTGTATATCTTGTGTGCTGGCTGCTTCACTTTCTCCTTGCTAGGGCAGTTGCAAAAGAGATGTCCAATCACATGGCAGGTGAAGCATCTTCCTTTTTTGTAGTGTTGGTCTTGTTCTTCAGTTGCCATGTGCCTAATGTCTATAGCATTGGGGTCTTTCTCCTTGTGGTTCAAGTATTGTCTCAGTGCAAAACATCAGCTTCTTTGTTGAGTAGTTTCTGTCACAGGCCTGTCTGAGTCTTTATTGCTGTTCAAGGCAAGATGCTTTGCTGTAGAGATCTGTAGTGTTCCCTGGCATGTCAGCAAGGCAGAAGAACTTTTCCCTTAGCAGTTTGTTCAGCCCTTGGTGTTAAACTTAGGACATTACAGTTCTGGCCAAACCAGTCCGGTTTGCCTCTGGCTCAGTCCAGTTTCAACTCCAGACAGGTTATGGCAGTATAGCAGCAGTGCGTCTACCATACGCCTACATGGACTATGTTTTTTTGTACTATCATTAGTGTAGAATGATCCAGATAAACCAGGTGCATTTTATGATGTTCTAGTACATGACACCAGATGGTGTAATACTTGCACCATCATTCCAGTGTTTCTATGCCTTACTTATGTAGTCACATGTATCTCTTTCTTTTGCTTACTTATACAGAAGTACTGTAGTATATAAGGAGGACATATTGCACTATTTTTCCCTCAGTCTCTTTCATACTGAGTGAGGATCAGTGATACTTTACATACTATGCTTTATGCTACTTACTAGTACTTGTAGATCTGTGTGTGCAGCTCACAGGTACTTACATATGTTTAATATAGTTTCTTTCATAATGACTGAGGATCTGCATGTGCGGTTCACAATTGCTCCTAGCCTTCCAGATTCAGAGTTCATCAGTCTTGTCTCTCTCTCCTTTCTAAGTTGAAGGCCCCTCTCGTCTACAGCCCCAGGGTATCACTAATAGTCTCAACATGGCCTTTGACCTTGTCTGGAACTCTGTCTGGAGTCCGGGCTTGTTATGCTTCAGTTCTCTGTTAGTGGCTATCGAGCGCACCGTTAGAACTAGAAGCCAGATTGGGCGAAGGGGAGAGGTTCAGACGAGGAGTTCAGAGGGTGAAACAGGAGATTGAAGCTGGGGCCCTACCCTGAGCCCCCTGGTCTTATATACATGTGGGGTGGAGTCATATCCAGTATGACTCACCATGGGTCTGAGTCACTATAAGTCCATATGAGTCACTACTAGTCAGGGACGAGTCAGAATGAGTCAGAATGAGTCACCACGACTCCAGAGCCTACATGAGTCAGAGTGCTACTAGTAATCAGTCAATTGTAACATTACCCCCCCCCCCTAAGGCTGATCGTCCTCGATCAGACGTACTCCAACTCATCGTTGTCGTCAACAATGATGGGGGTCGGAGGTCGGGCCTGGAGGTCCCACGGGTTGATGGTGGCGGGTGGATCTGCTGCAACGGGAGGAGGGAGGTAAGGGGGTGGTGGCGGGGGCGGGATCCTTGTTAACCGGATGCTAAGCAGGGCTCTGAGGGCAATGTTTTCAATGTCGCGCTCGAGGTCTGCTTCTGACAACGGAGGGGTACGTGGGCGTGGCTCGAGGGGTGGGAGTGAGGCTGGGGCCATTCAATCTGAAATGGTTTAGTCGGGTCTGGCATGACCAGAATAGGTGCTTCCAAGAATCGTTGTTTCAATGCTTGAAACACTTGTTCGCAGTCTGGTGTCCATTCCCATGTTTTTCCTTTGCATGTCAGATTGTTCAAGGGTTTGGCTATGTCCGCATATCCCCGAATGAATTGTCGGTAGAAATTGGCAAATCCTAGAAAGCTTTGTACGTCTTTGACCATTCACGGTGTCTGCCATTCTTTTAGCCCTTCGAGTTTGACTGGGTCCATGGCTAATCGTCCTGGTTGAATGACCGCTCCGAGGAATTCCACTTCTTGTTTGTCGAATTCATATTTTTCGCCTTTCAGGTAGAGGTCGTGTTCTTTAAGCCTTTGCACAACTAACCGTGTCTGCTTCTGGAGTTCTTCCTTGGTCTTTGCAAAAAGGAGGATGTCGTCCATGTAGATTACTAGCCATCCTTCTGCTAGGTAGTCTCGGAAGAGGTCGTTCATCATGGCTTGGAATGTGGCAGGTGCGTTGCATAGGCCAAAGAACATGACCGTTGGTTCAAATAACCCTCGAGACGTTTTGAACGCTGCTTTCCATTGATCTCCTTCCTTGATGCGTACGTTGTTATACCCAGCCCGTACATCGAGCTTGGAGAAGTATTGAGCATCTTTGAGTTTGTCGAGCAGGTCGGATATCAACGGCAGTGGGTAGACGTTCTTGACTGTCCCTTCGTTGAGGTAACAGTAGTCCTGTACCGGTCTCAGAGTGCCGTCCTTTTTCTTTACAAAGAATACGGGTGACGCCATGGGGGATTTGGATGGGCGAATATAGCCTTTGGCCAGGTTTTCATCAACAAACTTGTCCATTTCTTGACGTTCTCCGGGCGAGAGTGGAATGATTTTGCAGTCCCTTGGGACGAAGCCTGGTTTGAGATCTATAGCATGATCCCAAGGTCGCGAAATAGGCATTCGTTCTGCTGCCTTCTTTTCGAAGACGTCCTTCAGATCTTTGAGATAATCTGGGAGAATGTCGTCCAAAGTCTTTGCTGACTTTTGACCCTGTGCTTGCACTGCTAAGTTCGTCGAAATGGTAGCTCGGCGGAGTTGTAGGTCGTCCTTTGTTTGCTTCCACAGCGTGGTGATGGTTGTATTGGGTCTTTCATCCCAGTGGTCGTCATCTTCTGGGTCTTTGCCAACGTATTGTCGTACCGCTTGTACGTCTTGGATTTCTCCACGTGGTAGTCCCCACATAGGGACACCTGGTGGTGGGTCGTTTTTGTCCTGATATTCCCGGAGGGCCTGTTGCTTTTTGATGACCTTGGGGTCGAATTCGAAGTGTCCCGAACTCCAATCAAGACGTGGATTGTATCGTCAAATCCAAGGGATGCCTAGGATTGCATCGTCTCTTCCTAAGTCTGCAACATAGAAGTTGGTTGGTAGTGAGTGCCCTCGTATGACAAAGTTTGTTTCGATGTGATGGGTGACTGTTCCAATGGTGTTGATACTGTCGTCTGCATTTCTGAATCGGATGGGTTTCGGAAGTAGGACCATGGGGAGTTGGTACTTGTCGACGATTCTTTGGTTGATGATGGTTGCATCTGCTCCTGAGTCGAACAGTGTGCGTATCCCGACGACTTTGGGTCCACACTCGACATATCCTGACAGCAAATAAGCGAACCTGCGTTGCTGTGCTAGGGTGACAAATGAAATAGTGTAGTCCCAAGGATTAGACGGTACTGGCGTCGAGTCAGTCCGCCCCGTCAAAAATCCGCACCATCCGCCTCTTCCACGGCATTGAGTGCCAGCTCTGGTTCTTCATCGGCTTCGTTTGCTGATTCTTCGTCTTCTTGTTTGACTGCTTGAGTCTTCGCATCCGATCGTTTCTTCTGGGGGCAGTTGGCTGCGCGATGACCGGGTTTGTGGCAGAAGAAACATTTGTTCTGCTTCATTAGTTCGTGTCTGGTCTTGTCATCGAGACGACCACTTGTGACTGCCTTCAGGGAGGGGTCGGCGGGTTTGAAACGAGTAGTGCTGTGCGTGACGCGTCCTTGGGCACGATCGACTTCTTGGTTGAGCAAGTATGCCTTGTTGAGCTGGATGGCAGTTTCCATCCACTGGTCCATGGTTGTCGGCTGGGGGTATACCAGTGCCATCTTGTCCCGGAGGAACCCTGGTAATTTGGACCGGTACCAGGCCACCTGGGCCGAGTCTTCGTAGATTCAGCCTTTGACGAACAGGCGTAGAATCTTGGCATTGAAGTGGTCCATAGGTTCCTTTGGATCATAACAAAGTGAACCGAGTTGGACGGCTGCGGTCTGAGCAGGATCTTGTTCCCCAAAGACGAGCAGGAAGTTGCGCCTGAAGTCCTTCCACGTCCCAAAGCCTTGTTTGACACCCTTGACTGTGAGTTGGGCTGTGTCAACCTTGGCTTCTGCCCACCATTGGGCATCTCCTCGGATGTAGGAAAGGGTGGTGACTATCTTAGAAGAGTCGGTGGGGTAGTCGCTTGGGTGGCTACAGAACAGGAGATAGAGGTCAGCAAGGAACTCATTTGCTTTGTGTCGTTCGCCCGTGAAGCTGTCGGATTCCTTGATCTTGCTCTTGTATCCTCGTCCATCGTCCTGCCTAGGTGCATTGGTGCCTCCTGGGGGGCCTCCGCCACCTCCTCCACCCTCGCCTCCTCCATCGCTTCCTCCATCGTCTCCTCCCCCTTCAGGACCTCCTCTTCCTCCTCCTGAGGGTTTGTATTCTCCCACTGCTGTGCAGAAGGCTGTGGCCGTACTGATGAAGGGTCCTTGAGAGGCAGATAGGGCGGTGGTCGGTCGTGTAGTGGTTGTGGACATGGCTCGCTGTCCTGGTTCTGGGTCTCTTGGTAGTTGTCGAGCTGGGATGATTGTTGAAATAGGGGAGGATTCGCGGTTACTCGTTGGTACAGTAGCCAGTACTGTTTTGTCGTCTGACGATTCTGGTTCTGGGGTCTTAGGAGGTGGTGTTCGAGCCTGCTCCTTTCCTTTGCTGGCTAATGGGATTTGAAGCCCAAGTCCTAGAGGCGTAACGGGTTACCTTGTTTTGACGAAGGTTTCTCCTGAGCCGGTAGTGACAGGGTCTTTGGGAGTCGGAACGAAACGGTTGCCTTCGGCTTTCTTAGCTCTGGTCTTGAGTCGATTTGGGCACGGTTGGTACTTGCAGATCGCAAATACTTCTGAGTAGTTGATGTGGTTGTCCTTTCGAGTGGTTGCATTGTAGTAGTGGGGCCGGTTGTAACAGTCGAGATTGTCTCCCATGCACTGCTCCTAATTGCCGTGGGCGTGGTAGTGAGGGGGAATGTACGTAGTCCACTCGTTGACCAGGTGTCGGGCGGCAATGAGGTTGTGGAATCTTAAGGCAATGATGTGAATGTCTGGAGATCCGAGGTTGGTGACTGATATGAGCTGCCGAAGGCCTTCAGAGGTGTGTTCCAACCACTCTTCAAAGGTAAGAGGACGGGTCGGGTCGTCCACTGGAGGGTAAGGAGGGTTGTTTCGAAGTACACGAAGGGCCTGTGCCAGGTGCCAGGTGGTGTCGTTCAAGTGTCGAAGAGCAAGTGGTGGAATTGCCTCGGTGTACCGACTAGCTTCGTGCAGTGCGCGCGCAAAGTTATGTCCTTGAAGGAGCTGGAGGTAGAATCGTTCTACTGGGTGGACTTGTTCCGGAGTGGGGGGGTCAGCTATGGTTTTGTTCGAACCTCCACCTGATACTGATTGTTCGTTGTCGGCGTGTTCGTCAGAGCTGTTCTGAACCTGAAGTGGGTTCCAGAACTCGTGTTCTTCTTCAGGGGTACGGTGTCCAGGAATCCGCGAAGGTCGGGTAGGTGATTCAGGCAGTTCTCCTTCGGAAGAACTGTCTTCCAAGATAGGGAAATGATTCTGGACTGGGTTCCTAATTCTGTTGAGCAAGGCAGGAAGCCTTCTGGTTACTTGATGCAGAGAGGTGTTCCTTGCACCGCTGCTAGGTGAGGAATCTTGAGCTTCAATCTAGTGTTATGCTTCAGTTCTCTGTTAGTGGCTATCGAGCGCACCGTTAGAACTGGAAGCCAGGTTGGGCGAAGGGGAGAGGTTCAGACGAGGAGTTCAGGGGGTGAAACAGGAGATTGAAGCTGGGGCTCTACCCTGAGCCCCCTGGTCTTATATACATGTGGGGTGGAGTCATATCCAGTATGACTCACCATGGGTCTGAGTCACTATGAGTCCATATGAGTCACTACTAGTCAGGACGAGTCAGAGCGAGTCAGAATGAGTCACCACGCCTCCGGAGCCTACATGAGTCAGAGTGCTACTAGTAACCTGTCAATTGTAACACTAGGGACGTCCTCTACCCCTCAGCTATTGGCTGTCAGAGTATCTCTTACTGTATCAATGGGCTGCAAGCAAGTGAGGAATGCCAGCGGGTACTGGTGCTGGTCAGACAAAGAGTTACAAACAGGGCACAAGGGGGGTAGGTATGGAGTCCGGGAGGGTACGGGAGAGTGAGTGGCATGGTTACCGATGGTGGCTGTGAGATGAGGGATGGACGAGAGATATAACTGACGGAAAAGGAAAGTGTAAGTAGTCTAATAAGAGCCGTTACTATCTAGGGTGACCATGGCATAAAGGCCCAAACTTGAGGACTCGTGCAACGTGCAAGCATGCCGTTACAACTTGGTTCAAAGGTTGGACAAGAATTAGGAGGATAAAGGAGGAGTTTCAGATTACAACAAGATATCTGAACTGAGTAGCTAAGACATTCCAGGGTATATTGATATGCACCCACAGCATCCACAGCTGGAGCATAGTCTCAGTGCACGACTCTAGGCTCTCTGTGCGCCCCTCTAGGAAGCAGCACAGTGAGCACAAGGCTAGCATACCTGGCTTATGTGTTGTGCGACTTGCTCTTAGCGAACGGGGGATGCACCAGCAGACAGCAAGTAGTGCTACCTCCTATGGGCCTCAGCGGGGGTCTGAGTAGTCCTATGCAACCTTCAACAATCTCTGGGACCCCCAACTCTTGAGCATGCACCCTGCGCTCTAGCGGCTGTGTGGCCAAGACAAGCGAATGCGCGGTGCAACAATTGTGATCTTGTAGCAGTGGCGTAGCAGCAACTCCCAATCATGCACAACTCACGTGAGCCGTGCGCGCATAGCACACAGCCAATTGCAGACTCTCCGAACAGTTTCTGTTGGACTTAGGTATCAGATGTTCATAGTTACGGGTGTGATGCCCTTTCATGTACATATCCTCATTCTGGGGCAACGCACCCCCAAGACACTCCTACCCTCTCACTCTCAATTTGCCCCAAAAGCCCACAACTGGTTCCAGGGCGTCACAACCCCTCTGTCAAGCCGGAGAGAGGATTGAGACGGTTATACCAGGTCTGCAAGGCAGTGTATTGTATGCTTGACTCTGTGTGAGTGTCCCAACCCCCCCTGCATTATCACTGTGTTATTCTGCAACTGTGACTGCATTTCCAAGACTGTGACTGCATCACATTATACCTCGCAGCTCTTTGGTGTGAGCTTAGTGACCTGACTCTCCTCCCTGTGTGGCATTGCGCTACACAGTGTACCCCCTACTTACTCCTTGCATCTATGGCGACCCTACCATGCTGACTAGCTGGCAAGCCCACCCACTAGGGAGCTTGAGACCAAACTCTCCCCGCATTACTACTAGGACGTCCATTACCCCATGGCTACCAGCTGTCAGAGCCAGTCCTAGCATATCAATGTATATGTAGATATGGAGCCTATTGTTTATCGAGAACAATAAGGAAAGGTACATATGAAATCCGGAACCTGGTGTTACAACGGTATGGTGGCACGTGACACACGTGACTTGAATTGAGATCGGGATCTCAATTGGAATCTGTCTCTTATGTACGACGTGTTTCGGATACTTATTTCAGTGCCTCGAGATTGCAGTATGGTTTCCTTATGTGTTTCAGTGCCTCATTGTTATGGGCTGGTGTCCTGCAGGCTGAGCCTCACCTTATACGTATGGTTACTTCATGTCTGCATGTATATATAGTGGTAGGAGAGCTGAGGGAAGTCCTCAGCTTGCCCTAGTTATCTATTGCCCTTCTGAACCCTCTGAACCTCGATCCCTCTATGTGAAAGCATCTAAGACCCAGTGCTGAAAGCCTAACCAGTGAACCACCAGGCATTGTCTTAACACCTGGAGTATGTATGGAGTTCTGAGGTCTGAGACAGAAACAATAGATGTTATTGTATTTACAGGTGAAACATAAAATGGCATGATATGACAAAATTGGACATTGTCATAATCCATCCAAGAGGCATGTCATGACATAGGAACTGTATATATAGATCCAGACAAATATGCTGATAGCTTCAGCATAGTGGCCTTTTGGCCCAGTTGTGAGATTGTGGTATTGTCTGGATATGATCTCTCACAGACATATAGAATTTGGGGTTGGAATTTGGGATACGGAGGTCAGGAGTGGGGTTTGGACTTCAGGGTTGGAGCATGGGATGTAACAGTTAGGATTTCAGCACTGGGACTTAGATGCCTTCTTACAGAAGGATTGAGGTTCAGAGGGTTTGAGGGGCAATAGATAACCAGGTTGAGCTGAGGACTTCCCTCAGCTCTCCTACTGCTATATATACATGTAGAACATAAGATAACCATACATATAGGGTGAGGCTCAGCCTGCAGGATGCCAGGCCATAACAATGCAGATCTGAAACACATAAGGACACCATACCACAACCTTAAGGCACTGAAACTTGTATCTGGAACACATTGTACATACAAGGCAGATTCCAATTGAGATCCTGATCTCAATCAGGTCATGTGTGTCACGTGCCACCATACCATTGTAAAAGTCACTGGTTTTACTACTCCTCCATTGGTATTTCCTTACTCCCCTCTGGAACTCCAGTCCTTACTATAAGTAGATCCATTTCAGTAGTATAGTTCTCAAGTTCAAATACCTTGTTAAACCACATAGTGTCCTTTCGGCCTTTGTCCTACCTCTGTCTTGTTCTCACTCTAGACTTTTCCTCTAAACCATCTGGTAAATCCCTTCCCTCAATCTGATCCTATCCTTCTCGGAACTCTGCTGGACTCCAGTCCCCAGACTCCATCCTTCTGTTGGCCCCCTTTGAGTGCTAAGTCTTAAAACCTCAGATTTTAGTCATAGTCATTAAGTCCAAATATAAGGCCTAACACCACATACCATCAACTCAGGGTGTTACTAATATTTTCACTGCAGCCTTACAACCCCATGTGCATAGAATTCTGGTGCAGACTTCTTCCAATCCTCTGACCTGGACTCTACATTCTTCCTGCCAGACTCCCTTCTAATCTTTGGCCAGAACTCTTCTGTCCACCAACCCAAACTCTGAGTGTCCGTTTTATTTGGACTCCTATTGGGGTTCCGGTCAATCGAGTTATGGCTACAAGTCTGCGTGCACACCTCTAACAAAAAGTCCAAGTCCAGTGTTGCAAGACCTTGTGTCTGTTGCCCTTGAATAGATTTGGGGTGAAATCAGCCATGGTGAGCATACATAGCCTCCGTTAAACCATTAGTCTCATTATATCAATGCCTACCTAGATTCTGTCTGTGGAATAATCAGCAGTGTAGACTATTCTTGACCTATAGATACTTATAGATACCTATAATCAGGTATTTCAAGTACAAATCAGACTCTTGATGTTCTATATATCCATGCAGGATTAAACACTATAATTATTGGACAAGATGTCCAACCATTTCTCAAATAATTGTATCAAATTCTCTACCATGAGCAGTCTTAGATATCTTAACCCGCACCTGTGTCTGGCAAAAAGTATAGGGCGTGACCGTGATGTGACGTGACAGACGTGTTGAATCAGAGATCCGACGTTCACTATTCAACTCTACTACACCACCTGAAGCGACATGGCATCTTCATCTGGGTCTGATGAGCGTTCCGTGGCACTTGCAGAAGATAGAATGGACGTTGACGGCCAATCCCTCGATACCGGCCGGGCAAACACTGCAGTGGTTCCAGCCTCCCGAACCCGCGCATCCTCCATGCCTCTAACCCTCAAGGAAAGCGCATATCAAGCAGGCTATGTGTACTCGAGCAAGATGATGGCACACAGCTGTGTCCATGGTCATTGCGAACAACCCGAACGCATCTCGCGAATTTTCGATATACTCAACCAGAACGGCTGCTTAGAGAAGATGAAACAACTTCCGATCCGACGCGTCCTCAGGGAGGAAGCGCTCCTTGTTCATAGCCAAGCCCTTTGGGACAAGGTTCTTGCGCTTCATGGTTGGTGAACTTCTTATCTTCATCTTACGATGGTCTCTAAATCCCTCTTCCACGCTCCTTCCATACAAATAATACATGCAGCGTTGACGGATCAAGATATAGCGGACTCGGAGTCTTATTATAATGATCTCTCTCTTTATGTTCATCCGAATACCCCGTACGCTGCACAGCTCAGCGCTGGAGGCGTCATAGAGGCTTCCCTGGCCGTCGCTCGTGGGGAAGTCCGGAAGGCATTCGCCATTGTCCGTCCCCCAGGCCACCACGCGGAACCTGACGAACACATGGGGTTCTGTTTCTTCAACAATGTCTCAATCGCTGCTAAAGTCGTTCAACTGAGGTCGGCATTGAAACGAATTCTCATCCTGGATTGGTATGTTTATAAACACCATAAACGCGCCACTCCACTGACCACGCGCTAGGGATGTCCATCATGGTACGGGCTTCCTCGGTGTCATACAGTCCATGCTAATTTTGTGCAGGTAATGGAACGCAGCGGGCATTCTATGATGACCCTTCAGTCCTATACATATCTCTTCACCGTTATGAAGGCGGCAATTTCTATCCCAATGGGCCTTTTGGCAGTATGACTTCTTGTGGCGAAGGTCCCGGTCTTGGCTAGTACGTCCGGTCGATCCAGAAACAATGTCGTTGACCATACATTTTCACCGTAGCTCTGTCAACATCCCTTGGCCAGAGAAAGGAATGGGGGACGCAGAATATATCCTGGCATTCCAGAAGGTAGTCATGCCTATCGCTCTGGAGTTCTCCCCAGACCTCGTCATCAGTGCGTTTTCAAATTGCCGTATCGATTCCCGCGCTCACCGTACTTCAATAGTATCTGCCGGGTTCGACGCTGCGGAGGGAGATGACCTTGGGGAATGTCACGTTTCTCCAGCCGGATATGCTCACATGACGCATATGCTGTCATCGCTTGCTACAGGCAAACTAGTTGTGGCTCTTGAGGTTGGTGTTCTGCACCGACTGTACGCCGAGGTACTCCCAGCTGAGCACTGCCCACAATCAAAGGGGGGATACTGTCTGGACGCCATTGCGGCATCCGCCTTGGCGGTGACGCGAGTGGTTCTCGGTGAAATGCCGCCACAACTGCCCCCGCTCACTGCGTCGGAAGCCGCCACCGAGACCATCTGGCAGGTGTCGATGGAGCAGAGCAAGTACTGGAAAAACCTAGACCCCAAGATCTGCGAACCGATGGAAGGTCAGGCGCAAAGACATATTATTTCAGGCGACACTGAATATGGCTAATGGCATATTTAGAGCTCGAACAGATCGCAATATCTTTACCAGGTATGTGAAGATGGCCAACATGTTTGACGTTGAGACTGACAAAACGTGCACGCAGAACTTCTCAAAGTGCACCACCAAGAGTACCTGTTCAGGACGCATGGTATGCTTGAGGTGCCCCTCATGAACTCAGCCCTCGTGGAACGATTCAACACTCAAGTCGCATGCACGTAAGCAAAGCTCACAGCCCAATCCTGTGTTCCAGTGGTCACAGATACCGCGCAGGCCAGATATCATGGATAACGACACGCTCATCGTTTTTGCTCATGAATTGTGGGCCTCTGTCTGTTATCCGTACCTGTCAACATCTAACTCTGTCACACCATAGCGGGAATCTGTCCGTAGAACTAGACTCGGTGATGTACTGCAGCGTTCGCCAGGAACATTCATACCTGGTAGCTTATTCGTGCATCCTCATTACTTCTTCATTGCTCTAATGTATCCTCTTCTAGGTGGACTGCTCCAAGGAACTTCTCACATGGGCGAAAGTCAAAGGATACGCAGTTCTGGACGTGAATGTCTTCCCTAAACCTTTCCCGAAGTCCAAGGTGAACCCACGTTCTATCAGACTCCCCCACAAATAACCTATATCCTGTGCACGCAGCTCAAGCATACTGACGACTATGGAGGCGCAGTGATGGTGTACCTGTGGGACAATTATGTCCAGTACGTCCACAGGTCGCTTACTCGACTCCAGCCTACTCAAATGGTCCCACAGACTGACAGCTGCACGCCGTGTCGTTCTCATCGGCCATGGTCCAGGATGCAACCCCATCATGGGTCTTATCCAACAACGTGGTGTGTGAGATCTCCCCTCGCAGACGTAGGAGAGTCATTCAATGGATGATCTCAGCTGTGAGCGTCATGAAAAGCGTCTTAGGCGTCGTGCAGGTGGTAGGGCTTCATACCATCCCCACTACACCGCCAAACATTATGCCACTTCGTCAATGGTACTATGAGGTCAGGACTCGTGCTCAATTCACTCGCCATGTTTGCCCATAATCTGTTGCAGAATTCAATTGTCGTCGTGCCGTCGAATCACCCTATTTTCCGAGACTCGAAAGCACTCAAGAAGCACGGCAAGATCTTCCGCATTGGTGAGTACGCATGAGGACTCCACCGGCACGCGCCCAGCTCACCCGACATACCCATAGATGAAGAAAAGCCCATCAAACTCATCATTAAGGCTATGCCAGGCATCCAGGGCTTCATCGAGGAGAAATTTGCTCGTCCGAGCGTCGACACCAACAGGGATGCGAAGGGTCGCGGATAGAAGCCGCATGGGCCGTCCACCTTCTTTCACTTCATTGTCGATACCTGCTGTCCATGCTGTTTGTGCAGATACACGTTGTTCGGATTATGTTTAACACGCGGTGAGAGCCACAGGGGGCGTGCATTTGCGACGTAGTGCGGGGCTGCGATGTGTTGTCCACTCCTATGCATTGACTAGCTCGTAGAGAGCGGACCGTATACATCGCTCTCGGACCCGCTCCCATATCGCCACAACGCGACGATAAACCCTCATACAGATTCTGTGCATGATGCGTCAACAGATGTCATGAACATGGAGGTGACCTCCACTCACGCGAAAGCAGGCTATTGAGCTTAGTGACACGCGACGCGACACTGAGGTCGATGGTCTTGTCACCGAAGTCCACAACGACACCGCCCAGTACGGCAGAGTTGATCTTCGAAAAAGATGTCGGACATGGTGCACAAAATGAACGCCCAGGAGATAAGTGTCGTACCTTGTTCGTGATCTTCAGGGACTTGGCTTGTTGTGCAGCCTGGGACTGCTTGAGAAGGCTCTCCAGTTTAGTCTGAACATCCTTGGGGAGGGGTGTGGCGCTCGTGATGGTGACGCTGAGCTCGCCCTTGTAGTCAGAAACGAGTTCATTGAAGCCCTCGATGACACCCTCGGTCTCGACGAGACGGCCGTTGTCGGACAGGACGACGAAGAGGTTTTTAGTGATGTCCGAGGGCTCTTTGCCAGCAGCAGCGTAGAGAGCGGCTAGGCCTGCCTGGTGGTCGCGCGCGGAGAGGGTGGGGTTGTGAATGAAGGAGTCGAGCTCAGGATTCCCCTTGACGGCGGCGTGGATAGCGTTGAGCTCAGACTGGACCTTGGAGAGGGTCTGGGGCGAGGACTTGAGCGCGGCGGAGAAGACGGCGCTGGAATACTTGGTCGCGATGGTGCTCGCGGCGCGGCGTCCGAGACCAGCGGAGAGGGCTGCTGAGCGGGCAGAGGCGAACAACATGGCGGATGTGGGGGACGAGGAGGACGATGGGCAACGAGGAACGAGAGCTGGTCGTCTTCCGACACAGCGACCTCCACTCGTCATCCGAGCTAGACGCCCAATTCGGCATTTTCCGTGCTCAGCCGGCTCTGTCCGATTATCTTCAGAAGTGTTATCTGTACACGGCAGTTATGTTCATTCTCTACTACGCTGCTAAGTATACATGGCTGATATGATATTCATGAGTGCTGACAGACAGTCTATGTCAGCGAAATGTGTACGATACGACTAGCGGTGTGCAAGAAGTGATGAGATGATGCAGCGGTGCGCCCGCACCGGAGAAGATGATGTGCGATGAGTGAGATATGCGACATGAGGGGGAGATGCAAAGAGCTGCGCTTGGATGTCTAAAAGGGGCGAACTTCGTGTGTAGGATACTCTTCTAGAGGCGTAGGGACAGAAGAAGAGATGTGTCGGCTGTGCCGTTGGCCTGAAATAGGCGACGACGCTGTTGATGTGTGATAGGTGTATGGTGGCGAATGCGGCGAATCAGTCGCCGCTGAAGGTGGTCGTGAGTATTGGAACGACCATCTTCGCGGAAGCGTCTCACCAAGCGTTGTGCTCGATGTGGCGCTCATCGGCTGCAGAGACACTGCCGTGCTTGGCGGCGAGGGATTCTCTGGCCGAGAGTGAAAATACTGCGAAGGTGCGGTTGTGATTGTCGCCGTGTCCTTCTTCTCCTGTTCTCCGCTGGGGCGACGGCCCTCACCCTTCTCGGCAATGGAAGAGTCGCTAGGCGTGCTGGCCAGTTCGGTGTCTCCCGGTCGCCGTGAGCGGTGGCCACAGCACACCGCGTACTTGAACAAGCGCCATAAGCCGAGGTTAACGAGCAGATTCAGGAAGAGGACTATGCACGCGACGGAGAAGATAACCGCCACGATGGCCCCAATCGCCACACGGGGAATGGGCTGGACTGCAAGGCTCTCCGCAAACGCAATCATGAGACCGCTGCAGACGAGACGGGTGATGCACAGATATCCCGCAAAGATGTCCGCGCGCCGAGTGGGGTACGGCTTGAGCACAATCAGGCAGCACAGCAGGAGGGCCTCCAGGACAACAAAAAAGATGACTTGCACCATGCCGTGGGCTTGGGCAAAGGCCGTGACGAGCGACTTGATGAACATGACGAGAAGGAGCGGAATCACGTAGTACACTCTGTTCTCCCGGTACGGCGCAGTAAACGGCAGCACGGAAGGAGACGGCCTCATGTCTGACCATCTTGATCGTGGGAGGGAGGAGCGAGTGGCGAAGAACGCGGCAGGGAGTATGACCGCCATCACAGCGATGAGGAGAAAGACGGACAGGAGGACTGAAAGCCACGAATCCTTCAATGTCCATTGGTAGAAGGTGAAGACCAGGACGGGGAGCGCGAGCAGCTGCGCCCCACGAACGACCCATGCTGTGGCGAATGCCGGGTACTTCGAGCGGAATTGGGCGATACCAGATTGCTTCCTGCCGTATTTCGAACGCTCCAGCGCATGCAAGACGCCGTAAATGAGGGCAAGTCCCCCCATGACGATCGCGATGAGGATGAGAGCGACGAAAAAGACGGTCATAAACGCGTTAGCTGTCGCAATACCAACGAAATTGGTGTAGATGGGGACCCCAGCCTCCAAAACGTTGGACGACTGCTCGGTGACCGTCGCAACATCGCCGCCGACAAGGACTTGAGCATTGGGGAGGGCTGAAGCTGACGACGTATTGAGCGACACGAAGTCGGCCAGATTGACGCGTGCGAGAGAAGATGCGGACTGGTAAAGCGACTGAGGAACTACGTAGCTGACGGAGTTGTACGGGCTGAACTTGCGATTGACAAAAGAGATGGCACCGTCACCGCTCTCATCGGACAGATGCCCTCCAGTTGCATTGCGCATGCGGTTGATAGAGGTCTGGATGGGCGAGGAAGGAGAGGACGCAAAGAGGCCGAGAGCCCACGAGAAATTGAGGGTGTATGCACGGTAGAGGGAGGGGAAATTAAGAGCGAGGAGACCGGAGAGGGCGATGGCCTGGAAGAGGGAGATGGTGTCGACCAGGCGGATAGAGAGGAGAGAGGAGCCGTAGCCGAAAATAGACTGGCAGAGGGCGGCAGCGAGGGCGAGGAGGGCGATGCTGCCGGCGGCCCACTCGGCGCCGAGCTGATGAGTGGACCAGCCATTGGAGAGGGTGGATTGAACGCAAGCCCTGACCTGACCTGTCTTGACGTCGGTGAGGGTGAGCTGGGCGTATGCTTCGAGGTCTGGTACAAAGTAGGCAATGTCAGGAATCTGGGAGGCAACGTCAAAATCCTTTGGGAGGGAGAGGGAGTCTGAGCCGGTGAAGTTGTAGAGGGGGAGGGGGCAGAGTGCGCCGTCGAAGAGGGAGCAGATGTCTAGGGTGACATTGATCGGACGCATGCCATAAACGTTGATGAACAGGTTCGCGTTGACGTTGATATTAGGGACCTGGGATCGAGAGGTGAGGAATGGAGTGGGACGGAGAGACGGGGTGAGTGAGTGAGTGAGTGAGTGGGACGTACGACGCTGGCTGCGGAGACGTTGAAGACAATGGACTGATTCTTTGCAAAGTATGCAATGTCAAACTGCTCGATGAGAAGGGACTCTGGGGGAGCACAATATGTGACAGAGGAGGTGACTGGGTAGAGAGGATGAGGATGTGATGGGCGAGAATGAGGAGAGGGGAGACTTACATAGCGAGTCGTCGCGGGCGGCGACACGAGTGGTCGAGACGAGAAGGAGAGAAGAAAGGGCGAGTCGCAGCCGGGCGACGGAGAAGAACATGAAGGGCAGGATTCGGGGGTGGGCCAGCGTCGGGGGCAAGGGGGGGCTATATAATCTGAGCGTTGGTGAATGTGCACGCGGAGGAGGGGTGTATTGTTCATTGTACTGACCGCTTAGGCGTGCTGCTATTGTTGTTGTTCTTCAGCGTCGGGGCTGTGACCGTGTGGGTGGGCGGGAGAAAGACGAGGTGGTGGAGGATGGTGGAAGCAAGGAGCGAAGGGGCGCAAGAGAGCGCAGGCGGATGATAAAGCGAGTCGTCGGAGTCGAGGACGAGCGTCGGACGTCGGGGAGGAGCTCGTCGAGGGACGGACACGGGCGCTTATTACACTGGCGGCGCGGCCCATGCCTCCGATGTATAGGCGCCCGTCATCTGCCGCTCGCGGTCTCGGTCTCGATCTCAATCTCAATCTCTCACTCTCGCCTCTCAATCTCTCCGACTTGCTCAGGATTTCTTGCGATGATGAGCTTGGCGTTGAGCTTGGTGCCCTAGCCGACGCCAACCACACCGACCCCGCCCTCTTGTCCTTGTCCTTGTTCTCCGCTGTGCTGGGCGTGGCGCTCGTGTAGTCAGACCGTGGCCGTAACGCGATTCCGACCTCCGAGTCCGCGACTCTGGATGCGTAAAGCCGCCTCGGCCGTGCACTCGTCTCTGATATGAACTGTAACACCACATCCCGGCTTCGACCGCCGTCTCCTCAAGCCTATCCACTCTTGCCCGCGACCACCCCAAACCCGGGCCCGCCCTTCCCAAACATCCTCCTGATGTCATCCCCAAGCTCCGCCGGCTGCTCGTGTGCCGCAAAGTATCCCCCGTGCAAGTGCTCCGACTCGAATACAACCCGGCCCAGCGTCGACAGCCATATGTTCCCTCCCTCAGCCCAGACAAAACACCTCCGCAGAATCAGACTCAGATCACTACGTACCTTCGCCGCACTCTGTTCAGTTCCTTTGGAAAATAGGCAAAACCGAGGGGAAGCGAGGTCCACCGCACCCCTCCCATCGCCACTCGCTCGAACTCGCTCGTCATCTCCTTGTAGATCCGCAGCGACGCTCCCGGCCCTGCATGCGAGAACCAGTAGACGGACACCCACTCCAGCACTGCGCTCACGGACTCCGTCAGCTCCGTCAGCTCCGTTCAACGCACTCCATACTCGTTTATCCACTCACCCTCGTCGTCCGTCCACGGGTACTCGTCCGTCTAGCTCACCAATTTCTCGTAGAGCCACCCCAGCAGCCCTACAGGCGAATCCGCCAGGCTGTAGCCCAGCGTCTGCGGTCGCGTCGACTGTTCGTGCCAGTACCCAGACTCTTTTGTCCTGAAAATCTGTGATCAGCTCCCTCAAACACAGCCACGGGGACTCCCAGAACTTGCACGGACATGCACCCTGTCAGACATGTTCGTCGCAGGCCTCCCTATGCGCGTGCTTACTTTGTGTAGTTAGACAACCAGCCCTTGACGTGCATGTGCGCGCAGTTCGTGGACAGGTATCCTGCCAACTGTCATGATATCCCTCAGACTCCACTGGGCACATCTGGCCTGCACAATCACTCACGCAGTGTCCCTAGTCGCCTCCCTGAACCACTGCGCCGACGTCATGATGGGTTCACTGCGCCATGAATGCCCTTTTCACTAATGCACCCGCCATATTGCTCGTATCCCAACCTGATCATCAACTTGTTAGCCAACTGAGCCACCGCATACATCAGTCCCGCGTTGGCGAGTGCATGTACGTTACTAGTCACCTCTGCGTACCGTTTCGAGGCGAACCCCTTCTTCCTCGGTGCTTCCTAAAACCCAAACCCAGGCAAGCTCAGCGCGACGTGGAAGCTCGGCTGGTCCGGCGAGCCCGCAGTGCGAAGCGGCAGCAGTTTCTTCACCTCGAGGAAATGTCTCGGCTCTGGGATGATAATGATATAGACGTCAGCCCCACCTACTAGTATACTCACTACATTCAATGCACACTGCGCGCCACCCACAGCCATGAATGAAGAGCAGCGGGACAGCATTCTTGGTCTCCGCGCTCCGCTGATGCACGTAGTGCACATTGACCGCCCCGAAGCCCTCGACCTCGACGTCGCGCGTAAACTGCGGCAGCACGTTGATCTCCACCTCCGCCGTGTGTCAGTCGAAGCCGTCCTTCCAGCGCGCGACGAGACGGCGCACGTCCGCAAGCGGTACACCGTACTCCCAGCCCGCCTCGTCTAGCTCGTCTGGAAAGCGCACAAGCTCGAGCCGCTTGCGCAACAGTTCGAGGTCTTCATCTGGGAAGGACAACGTGAACGAATGCTCTAACACTGTGGCAGCCATCTTATTAGTGGACTAGGTGCTGTCAGCTGGTAGCGCGAGGCGCAACTCTGTAGGTAGCAAAATCAGGCTTAAATCTCGTCGAGCTCCAAGATGTGCTGTATGTACCCCATTGGAACATACAGACTACGTGGTGGGTGTGGGATGAACGTGGCCAATATCAACCGTTCACGTCATCGCGTCTCCATCGTCTGACAAAGATCCGCCATGTTCAGTCCGCAACTTGAAGTGGCATTTGGGTTGCGGCTACGAGTTCGGTCGAACGCGGGGCCGGTATGATACATACGGATCCGTGCGGGTGGGTCGTGCGATGACTTGTCTGAGTAAATATCTCTGAAAGCTTGACTGAGACCGTGCCTTCTGCCGAATAGACCAATTGTATACAAGGTGTACGTCAACCTCTGCCAAGTAACAACGACAAACACAATATCAGCCTAGAGATGGTCTGAGATGGTTATGGTAAAGCTTCAAGGGTCAGATGGCATGTTTGACAATCGTTTCGTAAGCAGGACCGAGCAGGATCTGCAATGTCAGTGCGTAGAGGGTACCACGCAAGGGTATACGAGTGCTCCTGCAAAAGATATGTGTACCGAGCGAGAGGGTTCCTGGCAATCATGGTCGAATTTTATAGAGAGTAGTCCTCTACAAGTGTTTGACTTTTACTGTTCTTATTCACGTAGCTGTCACCGGATAGGGCTTACAGCTGTTATCAAATCCATAGGCCCCTCGAGAAAAATACATACAGCATAGTACATACAGTCCGTTTGAGCGGCGACGCTGCAAGGTGGCACTTGGGCTCGTTTACCCTCGCATACCCGTTCACGATCACCGTTCGACGCTTGTAGACTGTAGAGTTTAGTCGAGCTCACGCGACGTGACACCGCAACAACGCAATGTAGGATATTTTTTCGAGGGGCCTATCGATCTGATGATAGCTGTAAGGTACCATCCTCCGATTACATACTTACCTGCTCGCCGGCGGTAGCTTGGTGATGCACGGCACTATGACCAATATCAGACTGACCGAGGGGGCTAGGCATCCTGCAACTGGCAAGCGGGCATCACACCATTGCGGATAGGCTAAGATGGGTCCAAAAGTTGAGACAAGAGGTAAACTGTTGGCAGACTTTTGGTGTTTTGAACAAGTTGCAAACGATTTTTGTCCGGGGTTTACCTCTTGTTTCGGTTTTTGAAAGGGTTTGTTCCGGTCGGTAAGGGGCCACTGCAGCGGGCGCCTGCTCGCTGCGTGCGATGCGGTGGCTGAAGTAACTCAGTCGGAGATTACATTTGATCAAACCTTGTTTTGTAAACTGTAAGTGTCCGTCCACAGCGATTCGACCGTGCAGGACATCCATCCCCTCAAGCCTCAAGACCGTCCGACATGGGTCAGTGCTGCTCCTCTGCTTCTTTGTTTGTCAGGCTCCAGCGCTGACCGTCGTCATTTCCCATATTCTTCATTGGCCATTTCATCGCGGATTGGATTTTTTCGTCGCGTATGAACCTTGCAACCCGCAGGTATATCCCGCTCCTCCCGGCACAAACGCTCCGCCTCTGGGGCACAGCGTCCCCACTACCGCAAGAAGAGAAAATTCGAGCTCGGCCGTCAGCCTGCCAGCACCAAGCTCGGCCCTAAGCGGGTCCACACCGTCCGTGTCCGTGGCGGCAATCTCAAGTATCGTGCGCTCCGTCTCGATGGCGGCAACTTTGCGTGGGGCAGCGAGCATGTGACGAGGAAGACGAGGCTTATCGGTGTTGTAAGCAGTCTTTTCTTTGCCCAGCGACGGCCTCCGCTCGCTCTTCGCCTTTTGCGATCGACAATGCTAATGACATCTTAGGTCTACAACTCGTCCAACAACGAGCTTGTCCGGACGAACACCCTCGTCAAGGGCGCTATCATTCAGATCGATGCGACCCCCTTCCGTCAGTGGTACGAGGCCCACGTACGTATGAGCTATCAAACGCTGTCGGTCTTATACTGATTTCTATTCCCCTTACCCAGTATGCCCAACCGGTGACCAAGAAGGGTGCGAAGAAGGATGCGCCTGCGGAGGGTGAGGAGGAGAAGAAGCTCTCGAACCATGTGCAGCGCAAGCTTGAGGAGAGGAAGAAGGGTAAATATCACTTGGCCGTGTCTATCTTGCCGGTCAGACACTTATGGAGGTGGTGCAGATGCCAAGATCGACCCTCTGCTTGAGTCCCAGTTCGCCGCTGGTCGTCTCTATGCCGCCATTAGCAGCCGGCCTGGGCAGACAGGACGTTCGGACGGCTACATCTTGGAGGGTCGGGAGCTGGAGGTGAGCGCATGCCTCGTTTAGACATCTGTGGTAGGGTGCCGGGCACTAAACGCGTTCGCGTTTTTCTCCACAGTTCTACCTGAGGAAGATCAGGACGGGCAAGCAGAAGCACGCGCACGCGGCATGAGAACGTCGCGTGATCGCGGCTCGCTGCTGACTCTCCGGGGAGCCCGACGGGTGTACACAAAATGCTGCCTACCACGGCCCTGTTCTCGTTCTCTACCTACTGTATGATGACTATGTCTCACCCATGCGCGCCCACAATGCATGTCTGTTCCGCCCCGAGCGCTGTTGTATCTTGTTGTGCGTGCATTGTCCCGGGTCTTGTCACTGTGGGTATTGTGTGCTGGGATTGCTGGCCATGGCCATGGCCACGGCCACGGCATTGTCACTGCTTGTGATGTCAGACCATGCTGCTCTAGATCTCGGCTAAGGCTGAGGACTGTATGGGTGGGGAAACAGAGATAAAAGCTGGCCACGGGGCGTCTATCGCCAAATCCCAACTCACGGGCGTTCCGGCCGCGTCGCGTGTGTCTTCGCTTGTCCCCTTCCTCCTGACTGTCATCATCCTGCCCTCTCTCCGCCCATCCCCCTCCTCTTGTACATTTTCCCTCCGCTTTGCCCGCGCCCACTCGCGTTCGGCCCCCCCTTACCCCTATGCCGTCCGCGATGGCGGGCTCATGCTCGTCCGTCCTCAAGGGCCAATGGCGTCCCACCAAGATCATGAACATGCGCGACCTCTCCCGGGACGATGACTTTCTTAGCCACCTTCTCGTCGAGAAGCTCGGCACCGGCGACGTTCCTCTCGTCGTACACAAGATGGACCCTGCCAGGCGACTCCCTAAGACCGACGCCGAGCAGCTCCTACAAATCGTGAGACGCGTGAGTACTGGCCCCCTCCCTTGCGCTGCCGCCCTCTGAACCCGTCTCACCGCCCATACACCCCCTCTCGCTCATCGTGTTCGCATCCCACAGCTTGTCTCCGTCAAAGGACCTCCTCAAACTGCCATCCGACAGGCTGTAGACGATCTTCTATCGTGCGTCCCACCGCCCCTCAATCTCCTCCCTCATTCCCCGCTCACCGCGCACTCAGTCTGAGGGCCGTCCGTTACTTTGTCCAATCCTATACCCAGAAACAGGTCAACGCGTTTGCCACGTACGTCCATGTTCCTATTTTCGCCTCCGCCCCATCGTTCACACTGCCTCCAGCCACGCCTCCCGCTACTTTGAGCTTTACATGCCAAGTGGGTCTATAGAAATCGCTCATACCTCTCGCTACTCCCACCACACAGGCAAATCCGAGCTCTGCATCCTCGCCACCCGTCCGCTTGCCCCAGGAACCGTCATTTCTGAGCTTAAAGGTTCCATGGCGGACTTGACCGAGGAGGAAGACAAGGAGCTTAAGGGCACAGACGTCGGCCAAGCAGATGGTGCAGGAATCCGCCGCGATTTCAGTGTCATACATTCCAAGCAGCTCAAAAAGAACCATCTATTCTTGGGGCCTGCCCGCTTTGTCAATGTACGTCTTTTACGTCGCCAACTCGCTCGTGGCTCCATTCCGCCACCGCAAATGTTCATTACATCTTTCTCCCGTAGCACGATTGCGATCACAACGTCGAACTCTTTCGAGAGGGTAGGTACATCACATTCCGAGTCATCAAGCACATCGGAGTTGGCGAAGAAGTCACAGCGCACTATGGCGACGGCTACTGTAAGTGCCTTCTTCCTGTGTTCCTCCATCTTCTTCTCTTTTTCTGACGCTGTGTCTCCGCCACCGCGCAGTCGGGCGCAACAATCGGCATTGTCTCTGTGAGACATGTGAGAGGAACGGACGTGGCGGCTATGCGCCGCACAACGACGAAGAAGTCTCGGACTCTGGTTCCTCTCCTGGCGGCGCCGACTCGGATAACGGCGAGTCAGATTGGACCACAGATCACGAAGATGCCTCGCCTCAGACCACGGTCAATGTCAACGAGCGTCGTACGCGCCGAGGCGTATATGCAGTGCTCGCCGACGAAGAACAGGACAACGTGGACGGGACGGACGCAGAGTTCGAAGGGGTGGCAGACGCAGACCCTGATAGCACTTCCGACCTAACCTCGCTCCCCCTCTCTAGCCCATCTGCAGCCGCGGGGCCCTCGAACCGTACGGGCCTTCTAACACCGGAATCCGAGACGCTTCCGGCAGGGAGTTGCTCAGCCTCTGTAGCGTCAACCCCTCGCAAGGCAACCCCCGCCACTTCATTCATGATCTCCACACGCGCCCAGAAGGCGCGTGCGGCGTCCGAGCTCGAGAGCATCAGCACGAAGGGCAAGGGCAAAGCTCCGGACACTTCGCGCTCTGCGTCGGCAGCACGACAACTTGAAACGCCGCCACTAACCTCCGACAACGGATCGGTGGTAGAGGAGCAGACGCGGCGCTCGTCGTCGCGTTTGCGCACGCGTGGTGATGCTGCGTCCTCGGCCTCACGGCTCAGCACTCCTATGCACGATGTCAAGGGGAAGGCTTCTGTGCATAGCTCGTTGGCAGATGTTGCAGATCTGAAAGGCAAAGGACGCGAAGACCCTGAGATGGAGGGACGGACACTTCGGCGACGAGCGTTCGCGCCCGCCGCTATCGAGGCGCAGAGCATATCTGCAAAGAAACCTGGGGATGGGCCACGGGGAGTCGACGGGAGGCCTCTGCCCACCTGTGTCACCTGCAAGAACGTCCTGCCTGTCATCTCAGTGGATCACGAGGTCGTGTGGGGTTTAGCATTGGGACGAACTGGCAAGAGGGGGAGACCGCGGAAGAACGCCAACATAGATTGTCCACGGTACGCACATTGCAGTTTCTCGCGGCGACACTTACCTATCGTCTTCCCTAGCTGTATGCGCCACTTCGCTATATACGCTGTCAAATGGCCTAGTCGACTTCCTACTGACGGCACATCCGCCTTTCTCCCCACCCCCCGTGACAATCGAAGCATTACCCCTGCACATGCATCATCTGCTCGGGTATCTCATGCAGCGCTGGCGACGCTCAATCATAAGCTGTCCCACGCAGCCTCTGCGTCTCGCGCTGCGTCCATCTCCGCCCCTCCTCACCCATCTCATCAGCTTAAAAGGCAACGTGCAGCAGACCATGACGAGGACGTACCCTCGCCTAAGCGACCAAAGCTTCCGAGCGGTCGTCCTCGAGGTCGCCCGCCCAAGAACAAGGTTGGCATGTCATCGAAGGCAAAGGAGTTGCTTGGCGTGAACGAACGCCGCAGCGAGCGCACGAGGAGACCCAGCCTCAAGCTCCGCGAGAGCGAGCCCCCTCCCAAGGTCAAACCGACCCCACCTCCCCCCGTGAATGCCCCTGTCTCTTCCCCCCTGTCTACCTCCTCTGTCACCACTCTTCCTCTCTCCACTTCTC
The DNA here is from genome assembly GCA_022606055.1 of Trametes gibbosa. Taxonomy (NCBI): domain Eukaryota; kingdom Fungi; phylum Basidiomycota; class Agaricomycetes; order Polyporales; family Polyporaceae; genus Trametes; species Trametes gibbosa. The sequence goes on from JABYQJ010000007.1 coordinate 351,310, forward strand.
AGAGCGACGAAGATAATCACGTACATGATGAAGAGAACGCGCACATACCACCCAAGACTCCAGTAGTCATCAAGAGGGAGGTGGTCAAGATTCCTACGCCAAAGTCTCTGGCCGTAGCAGCGCAGCCGCGTGAAGCTAATGGGCGATTTGGAAAAAAGGAGTCGACCAATGGTAGGTACATGCGGAAGAACTTTCAGATCACCGCTGGTGGCCGCCGTTTGGCACGAGGACGGAGAGCCAAGCAGGAGCCGAAGCCGCCCGTCGTCCCAGAGGTCAAATCCGAAGGCGAGCGCAACGCCACTACCCAGAACGTCGATCTACCGCTAGTAGACGACGCTCCGGCGGCCTCTCAGAAGCGTGCCCATGAAACTTCAGAAGCTCCTGTTGCTGAAGGCGGAGGCAAGCGACTGAGGGTGGTCGAAGAGGTCGAAATGCACGTGGAAGTCAAGATTGAGGGCGAGGAGGGGGACCTCTCAGCGGCATCGAACGAGGACACATCGCAAGATGAGGAAGAGCAGCTTTTTCTGCGCCCCCGAATGACCGCCTCTAAAAGTGGCATGACCCTCCTGTCTCGCCCCAACCCGCATTCCTTCGCACGCCGTAAGTGGACCTCGGTCCCTCCCGAAGAACCGACCGCGTTCTCGACCACGACAAGTTCCTCAGGTCCTCATTCGCCGACTGACGATGATGCCGATCTGCCAAACACGCCCCAGGGTGATGTAGAACACCAACCGGCCGTCGCCGTGGACGAGGGTGACCTCTCGGACGAGTGCGACGATGACTATGAAGATGCCGATAAGTCGGATGGCTCGCCCGAGCGCGTCACTTTCCGACCGGCGCTGGGCATGGGTATGGGGAGGAAACCTGGCTTCGTAGGACCAATGACATTCAAGCCTAGCCCGTTCAACCTAGCGCGCCGCCGTTGGGGTCCCAGCATGTTGGTTACGCCTGCTCCGGACGAGGCTGGGCGCTCTGCCGATGTCCTCAAGGTGTCTTCGGGATCCACGATACCCAGCTTCACAGATCTATTTGAGGCAAATGCGGAGGACCCTGATGATATACCCGCTGAGCCTGTGAAGGATGCTGCTCCAGGAAGCATCGATCCCGATGTATCTTCCGAAGAGGTGAGCTCAAGAGCTCTGCTTTCGCCCCAGGCGCTAGCTTAGTTGATCCCCTCCGCGTTCTGCAGGAGGGTTTCCGTGGTCCTAGCATTCTCTCCATATTCAAACCTGGGCGGCGCTCGTCTTCCGCTTCGTCCGCTCTAGTCGACCTTACGGACGATTCGGAGCAGATGGTTGAGCGTCTTGTCGCCGTCGCCGATCCTCCCCTCTCCTCTAGCTCGAACTCGAGACCTACTACTGCCGGTTCCGTTGCCGTTCATCTACCTATCTCCCCACAGAAATCCCCCGGGATGGCGTGGAAGCAGACCGTGCTCCTTCCCATGAATGTCCCCTTTCTCCATTCTCCTCATACGACGGCCACAGTGACTCTCGCCGCCGACATCTCTCCTGCGCCTACCAAGCTCATGCGAGCGGGCTGGGATAGTTTCAGTTCAGACGAGACGGACTAGTATGATACCACTTTCGCGGTCCACGGCTCATCCCGTTGAACACCTGACAATGCTGCGTTGGACACACAAACGATGGGTCACGCTTTCTTATTGCTCCTTATTGTACTGTTATACCTGCGTCGTGTTCTGTCGTGCTCGCTGCTGCTGCTGCTGCTGCTACTACTGCCTACCATTGTTAGCATACGAGACTGTGTACATGTATGTAATAGTGCCCGATGGCTGCACACGGGCCATTTAATGGCGATCGTTCGGCGTTGGCATAGAGTCTGCCCTAGCCTGATGAAGATCTGCGGAAAATGACGACCAGTCAAGGGTGGTGTATCGATACATCTGCTTTGAGCGTCTAGATTCTACTGCTGCCCATCTGGTTTCAACGAACTACGCCCTGCGCGGAGAATCTCGTCGGTTGACAAGAGGTTGACAGCGATGACCGAGCTGGAACAACATGAGCTATATTTCACAGAAGATACCTCACCAGGACGTACCATGAATGGAGCATCTGCCTCTTCACTCTGTAGTTATCCCAGATGCCTTGCACGGTAGGGTCGAAGGGCTCCCCCGACTCCAAGTCGAGACCAACCGTATTACCCTCAGCTTGCTCATCCTACAGGAACCACTGATCAGCGGTCGGCTATGTGATATCGTCGAGAGTGCTTACCTGCAGCGCTACGACCACGTCCTGGACATCGAACCCGCCATTCGCGGCGAGCGTCTTCGGGATGATCAACAACGCCTCCGCGAATGCCTGCACGCCCATCTTCGCGCGGCCCTTTGCGGCTTTTTTCACCTGCCCCGACAGGTGTGCCGCGCATGCAACCTCAAAGGCACCCGCACCGGGAATAAGAGCCTCATCTTCGATCGCGTTTTTGACAGCTCGAAGGCCGTCACGCAGCGCGTCTTGCGTCTGCTGAATCGTGTGCGGGTTCGGGCCCTTGATGAGGAGTGTGACGCTTTTCGGCTCCTTGACGTCCTCGACGAACGTGAACTTCTCCTCGCCGAGTGTGTGCTCATACACAAGCCCTGCCCATCCAAGCACGTCGGGCGTCAGGTCATCGACCGAGTTGGCCGCAACACCCCCACAAATGAGCTGCAGGCTGTGACACAGTTCATCAAACGGTGAGAATATGTGACGCACAGAGATAATCGTTACCGTTCCATGTTGCGGCGCTTAGCGCGACGGAGAGCAAAGATGCCGTTCTTAGCGAGAATGTCAAGACTGAGTGGGTCGATGCCCTTCTGATTGATGACCACAAAGTTTTTCTTCTTCTCGTTGCCCCCAACCGCCTGATCACAGACGAGGTTCTTGAGTTCGACAATCTTTCTGCACTTTGCGTCCGTGAAACGCCTTTCCGACTCGACAAGCTTCTCGCGTTGCTCGGCGGAAGAATAGAAGAAGCCCGAGTTGACCTCGCTATAACATTGTAAGCTCTTTGGGTTGCCAGAGACAAGTCGGCGCTCACGTTTTCTCGTACTCCAGACTGACGTTCAGAGTCAGAATGTACGCATTCTCGACCCGCTTGGGCATATCCGGATGTCTTGCGCCGTGGTCAAGGACAAGACCACGAACAAGTTGCGTTTCTGAAGCTGTCCTGTGTTGCATCTTCATGATCTCGACCATGTGGAGATCGATGGGTTCGCGGAACTGCTCGGGGGAATCTAAGGAGGGAGGGTAAATACCTCTCTGAGGCATGTCATCCGAGGATGCGTACCTGAAGTTGGGGGCGGGGGACGGATAGTGAGAACGGCATCGACAACGTCTGATGCCAGTTGTTTTGCGAGCGCAGAGTTGACCTTAGTGGCAAGAGAGGTGTAAGCGACATTAACCAGAGTTGCGCGGTCGAGTTTGACAGGTCGCTTGAACGTGTCAAGAAACTACGTGGCTTGGAAATGAGTGTAGGGATTCTCTAGCCTGTGCTATGGTACGCACCGCCAAAGCTTCCTTCTTTGCGATGTCAAAGCCTTGGCCGATGATGGTAGGATGAACACCCTCAGAGATGTAGCGATCGGCTTGTTTGAGGAGCTCTCCGACCAGGAGAACGACCGAGGTAGTACCGTCACCAACCTGGTCATCCTGGGCGACTGCAGTACGAGCGATCATGGCGGCAGTAGGATTTTGGATCTGCATTTCTGAGAGAAGGACTTTGCCGTCCTTGGTCATTTTGATTTGACCGGAGCCGTCAACGAGCATCTTCAGCGTTCCTCTCGGACCTGAGGGGTTTTGAGCACGATGAGACGGCCATGATGGTGCGTGTGTTTGCATGCATACCGAGGTTTCCCTTTACGACACTGGCGAGACCCATCGCTCCCGTGGTGTTAACCTAGAATGAATGAGACAACGGAAAGAGTCCAGGCCGAAGAAAGTATGATCACCTGCAGAGCAGCAGCCCTCCTGACGCTCTCTGCCTTGGGGTTGATGAGCTCGATGCTGGACGACATGGTGGATGAATGGTGAGGAGGAACTCTGAACTTGGACCAGGAGAAGATCAGGTCCTGGTCGAGAATTCAGACGCGTCCGACGCGCAAGCGCGCAATCGGTTACATAATCACATGCCTCGATTCGGATGCTACGTTTGCTCCTCCTGACTCTGAGTCTTATGTCTTGTCTGCAAAAGTACACATGCGCGGGAAACCTTGACTTGTTTACAGGACACAGACCAACTGGACGTCGTCGAGGTGCACTGCTCGGCTACAAGCCCCACGTTTTTTACCCGTAGACTCGGAAGTCCTACGCACAATGAACCCGTCCTTGTCTACCACGCCCGTCCTCAAGAGTTGGCCATCCCCTGGGCCACGAATTCTGCTCTGCACTTGCATATTGGACCCATTCACTATTGTACATGTGCCCTTCTGGAAGCGGGTTTTCCTCACCACGACTATCTCTTGTCCCGCTATCATCTATGACCATCTCGTCCTGCCTGCCATGCCCTGGAGACCGCTTCGCCTAGTTCTCACAGTCTGATCAATGATCCCCCCTCAAGGTAAACTGTTGTCCCGCCGTATGTTGGAAACGTTCATTTACTTCTTGCAAAGGGATGGCCAGGTCTCCCCGGCCTCGACCAACTAGAGAACCAATGGCATCAATTTGCACGCAGTCGCAACTGCTCTCGTGTGCCTTGCTCTGGCAGTACCACCGGTCAAGCGCGGCAAGTGGCCTACGTCCGGCTTGGCTCTTGTGGTATTCCCTCGCGACGACCCACTGTATCCTGGATATAGTTGTCGCGAATCCTCGAGTCTCGGCCGCAGCTCGGGGTTGTAAGCCAGCCGCTCGTGAACGCGTAGTAGGCACGCATCCTACTACATTGTGGCCTTGCACGCTTGGCTATCCTTCTACCCTCCGATAGGTTCATACATCCACTAATTAGCGTTCCCACTCAGCGTAAACGCAGCGTAAGTTACATGGGCTTCAGGATCGTCGTCTTTGTCGTCCTTTAGATGTCTTAGGCGTATCCTTGCATCACGAATTTGGTTCGCGCCCTCTCCTCGCCTAAGTTGGGATTACCCTGGAAACGCGGTCACAGGCTTTCCGTCAGCCTGCTATCATCGAGCTGCTGAATGGATCATCCTAGAACCCAGCCGCGCACGGAGTGCAGCTATATAAGAGCGCTCGCTTTTCGCCTTCCTCACAACCACATATTTTGTTCAGTCACCCAGATTACCCTCGGTCATGACCAGCACGACTTCTACTACCACTGCGCCTGCGGCTCGTACCGATCGCTACCGTGTCGTTGGTCTCATGGCGAAGAAGCCTGGCCTGACCGATGAGGAGTTCTTCACTTACTGGCGCACCAAGAACGGACCCCTGTTCACATCTCTTGAGATCGTGAAGAAGAACCTTATCAAGTACGAACAGGTACGCTCAAGAACCTTCCAACCGCCCATTGACACTGAGCTCATCTGATCGTTATAGCATCACTACAACAACGCGTTCGAGGCTGGCATCGCCGCCAACGGCTATGCCATACCTTCGGACTATCGCGGCGTCGCCATCTTTGAGGCGGACTCGTATGAGAAGATTCTAGAAGTTTTCCTCAGCGAGGAATATAAACGACTCGCCTACGATGACGAGACCAACTTCCTCGATCGTAGCAAGAGCGTATTCCTTCCCGGTTCGTTGGTCACCTACGTAGACCGCTCATAGACGGTGAGCATTGTACCTCGAGCCGGTGGCAACGCTTTTTAACGAGATGCTGGGAGGGTAGTATACTCGTGATGGATCACTGTCATTATGTCGCTCATATACGCTGTATATCGTGAATGTTGTCCCCTGAATCAATTGTACCCTGGAAAGCACTTCCGCGTCGCATGAGGCCTCTAGATCCGCTCTCCTGCTTCGGTTGCTGGTGAGCCGACGGTACGCCAACCGCTGTCTACTTCACGCACAGTGAGAATGCTCGTATCAGAAAGCAAAAGCCACTCGAAATAGCGCGTGCGTTCCGACTCATCATTCGTCTCCACGTCTGCTGCTGTAAGCTGCAAAGCATCTTATGCGAGGCGGTCCAACTTACATTGCTAATTTGCTCGCTGAGCAGCAGACCCTGCACATGTGCCTATTCGCCCCCGTCGAGATTATAACGATGTGAGCATGACATGGGAAATGGTGTCCTCGGGAGCGGGTCTCAGAAGCCACCATCACCTGGATCTTGCTATTGTTCTGCTTGGAAATCGATATGCGCGGGACCTTTCGGCTGCTGATCCAGCTTGCCGCTGCGACCTATAAAATGGCTTTTACACCACATTCACGGTTCTACATCTATCCACGATGAGTACTACGACATCTTCCCTCTCCCCCTCTGCGCCCGTACAGCGTACGGATCGATACCGCGTTGTCGGCCTGTTATCCAAGAAGCCGGAATTGTCTGACGAAGAATTCTTCACTCACTGGCGTGAGGTCCATGGTCCCCTCTTCACAAGCCTTGATATTGTGAAAAAGAACATTCTCAAGTACGAGCAGGTCTGAGCTCCTTGTTCTGCTTCGTGCGGCGTCTGGCTGAATAAAGTGCAAAACCATCTACCACGCCAGCACCATTACACTGGCATCTTCAACGCCGCTGTTTCCGCCCACGGCTACGCTCTCACTCAGGACCGCATCGGTCTTGCCGTATTTGAAGCTGAATCGTACGAGAAGATCCTTGAAGTCTTCAACAGCGAGGAGTACAAGCGCACCGTTTACTTGGACGAGGTGAACTTTATGGAGCGCGACAAAAGCGTGTTCTTCCCTGGCTCCCTCGTCACATTCATCGATCGTGCCGCATAAAAGTCGGTGAGTCTAATCATGATGCGATAGAGCATACTTATTATATGTCATCTCACTAGGTTCATGGCGCAGCTGTGGATGTACTGCCTCAGATAATCGGAGTAGTTATGTATTCTCTGCGACGACTTTCTGTTTCCATAGCCACCTTCGCATCAGCTTAGACTTCTTGAGACGGCCGGGTGGCCGACCTGATGAGATTGTACGGCTGTGATACCCGAGCGCGATACACAACATCGTTCTGTGCACAGGCCTCCTTTTTTCACAAACCGGCACGGTAGCAGTGCGGCAGCCTGGGTCCTGTCACAAGCGGTGGTAACGGATATACGGTACACTTTAAAATGGGACATATCCCACCATCCAAAGCCTACAACAGTATCTCATACAACACATATGTCTATTACAGGCCTGCACTGAAGAGAGTTAGTTCATCAGTACACCTGTTTCGTCCGGCTAGACATAACAGGAGGGCGAACCTAAAGCTTGTCGATAATGGTGGCGAAGGGGCCTGCTAGAATCTGCGCGTTCTCATGGTCGAAGAACTTGTGCTCGTCCGGGACGACGACCCGAAGGTACTCCTCGTCTTGGAATATCTCAAAAATCTTGTCGAGGGATGTCGCCTCAAAAACTGCGATACCGCGGAAGCGCGTCTGGGACTTCGCAAGCGTTTGTGCGGCAACGACATCGTGATATGTGGGGTCAAGATGAAACTACAAACGAAGGTTATATGACCAGTCTTGCCAATAGACTGCAAGCACTCACTTGTTCGTATTTGAGCAGATTGCGCTCGGCTATCGCAATTGACGAGAAGACTTTCGCATGGACGTCTAGCCAATATCGGTCAAACTCCTCAAAAGATAGTCCGGGCTTGGGCGCCATTAGTACCACAAGGCGCACGCGGTCTGTGCGAAGGGAGGGCGCGTCAACTTCAGCATGGGCTTGTTCTGAGACTATGCCCATCATGTCTAGGAGGTGGGAGACAACAATGGTCGAACTAGATGAACGTCGGGATGTGGGGGTCCCGTATCCCCCATATTGCGGGATTTATATATGCTCAGGATACACGCCGCGGGGATGGGGCGCAGGCAGGGCAACCGATGGGTGGCCGTGGAAGCCAGATGACCAACCTCGCATTCAGAAGTCATTTGCCCGTCTTTCGCATCCGTTCCCTCGTGGCCTCACCCGCATACGAACACGGTGCGGTGTGAGGGCACCACCGGCTCGGACGCATTTGCCGATATGGTAGCACGCTATCTTTCGCGGGGATCGCTTCTGGAGGAGAAGGGCGCGTAAAAACCCCGGGCTGTCAATATGAGAAATTCAAACACGATCCGTGGATCAGCTACTAAAAATCAGCTTTCTATATATGCTCAAGTAAGTCGCACACACCGCGCATGAGATTGTCTCAGAGGTTGCCTATGTTAGCGGGGGACCTCGTAAGACACTATGGAGGCGGGCAGTTGTACCAACTCGTAACCGTCTCGGGTCGGCCGCCGCGGGGAGTCCAGTGAGGTTATCAAAAGTGCGCCGCCTGTAACAACCATCGTTTGTTATGTCAGACTTATACCACCGAAGGGAGAAAGCGGCGAATGCGTGATCTCGGACAGCTGTCGTACTTGCGAATTTTCACGTGCTGGACCATCCTTGTGCAGCAACCCTGAGAAACAGCTGCCTCTCATGAGTCTGGGTGAAGGGAAATAGGTCAGAACTCGCCTACGCTTGAGCTTCACCAAGTCAATACCTAAAGCTATGTGAAATGTTACGTAAAGATCTCGTCGATGCCCGGTTGTGCCTTAGGGTTTCTTGATCACGGTATCTTACAACAGGGGTATGGTATACAATGCGAGATATATGTAGGAATACAGTTTCGTGGTACTCATCTGGATCGGAAGCGTCCGTCAGAACGCCAGGGTTATACTCTCCAACGCATGGCACGGCGAACTCCACACGAGGCTTCTTGTCTGCACTAGCGCTCCGGCAACCAGGCGACAGCGATCAGCTGCTAGCTTTCCAAGCTTCCATGACCTCGTCCAGAGAGCGTACAGTCCAGCCGGAGCCCATCGCGGTAGTCATCTGAGTACCTGTCGCGTGCGCGACCTCCTTGATCCCGAGCTCCAACGCCTCTGCATTGGCTGTACCGGCAGGCGGGGGGTTACTGAGGCATTCCTGGCGAGCCTTCTGGGCAAGATCTTTGAGAAGTGTGAGAAGAGTCGAAGCGGGGACGCTGTTCCTCTCCAGGTACCAGGACAACTCGCGCGATGCCGCCCATTCTGGAGATCCTTCTGGGAAAGAGGGGACGCCATCGCCTCGAGCATAGCTCGCCAGGAACTGCTTGAAGAACCCCGTATCGCGGAAGGCGTCCAACTTTGTATCGAGGATGTACAGCGCACCAGAAAGCGTAGTCTCCCTGACAAGCGGGGGTCGCGCATTATTTTCCGCTCGTCCGCTGAACTTCCGGTCGTAGACCTTGCTGTAGAAGTCCACGGCGAACCGGAGGTCCTGCAGCCTCAACGGGAAGTAGACAGATTTGGGGGACATTACGCGAAAGTGGAATGCCGTTAGAAGCGACTGCAACGAATGCGATTTGTCCTGGAGCATGCAATCGAGTAGAGCCGAGTGGCAGTAGGCCTGGAAGAGCCGCTCGGCGTCAGTATCTCCATCATCCCCGCACATGCGGTCAGCAAAGGCGAGGAATAGAGGATCGTTCGACGAAGACGCGATAAAATCGTGCAGATCCGTAGCTGGATGGGTCTTAGTGTCGGTGGCCTGAGGGAAGTCCAGGGTGGCAGCGTCCCCCGTGCCCGATCCAGACCTCACAAATAGGCTCCGGCTGCCCTTGGGGTCCTCCATGTACGTGAGGAATGCCGTTCGACGTTTGACGAAGAGGGTTTGGCTGCGAAGCAGTGACTCGCGGTGACGAGGGAAATTGGCGATGTCGAGATAGAATGGCCAGTATCTTGGGGTATCGACCCTGATCGAGAGTACTTTATCGATCTCCGGCACAAGCGTTGGCGCAATGAGCTGTGCAGTGCCGACTTGGTTCGTGTCTTTCACCTTCACCTTGATTGGTAAGTAAACGATCTCTTTTGAATCGACGTCCCGGGCGACCAAACATCGCGGCTCTACCGCCAAAACCCAGAGGTGGCGGTAGGCTTGTAGATAGGCCTTGTTGTCAGCTGGATTTTGAGGAAAGCGGGGATAGAACGCTGCGACCAGACACGCGATAGACGCGTCGGAAGTGCCAAGAGTATAGCGGCCACCACCGAGAAAGAGCATGCCGATAGACATACTCGTAGCGGTGAAGCAACCGTACCTTACGTTCGGATTGTGTACGCCATACGCATACCGGAAACGCCGAAGGCAGTTGACCTCCCCTGTGCCAGTCATGACCATGCCTATGCCCAGCGAGATTAGGTTCAAGCCCTCGCGCAAAGCGGATCTTTTGATGCGATGGTCATATGCAACTCCTAAAACGACAGTTAGATAAATCTGGAATACACATCAAGATGGATCAAATTGACATACCAGTTGAAAAGGCTACTTGACTGAACATATCCCAATACTGCAACAGCAAGAAATACGCTTCCTCTCTTGCGCTGCCTGCATACTTGAGGCCGATGGCGAAGCACGAGCCAGCAAGGATGTTGTAATAGGCAAGCTCATACGCATCATCTACCCGCTTGCCTCGGAACCGAGAGTCCATGGCTATGACAACCACCCGCGGAAGCTGCGCCATGAGCCATGCTTTCGTGGGCGTGATGTTGTTCCACATAATCATCGCGCGTGCCATGGCACGAAGGACTAGAAAATGGGGCTGGATGGAGTTTAGGCCTTCTAACGTGGTTGGAATAGTAAGGATGTCCGCGACGTCCTGGCGCTTGGTGCGTAGGTACATCAGCCCAAGGGCTACCGTAGCGGCAGGGGACGTGATGTTGACGTCGAACGTTGGCCGACGAGGCTTGCCGTTCTCCACTAGGCGAGGCTCCCCGTGAATCAAGAGGCGGAGACGGTTCTGGATGACTAGATCGGCAGGTGTCGAGGTGCCCTTGCCGAGCAAGACCATTCCACAGGCCAGCGCAGCAGAGAGCGTGTACGCTTCGCGATACTCGTTGCTGATGTCGGGTTGGTAGAGATCTCGCCGACTGATCTGATTCAGACAAAGCTCTGCCATCCTACGGTGCTTCGTGCCAAGGTATAGAAGGCCGATGCCCATCAGACCTGCCGCTTGCGTGATAAGAGGAACGTTGAGGTCAACGTCTGGGGTAGGAAGAAGAGCAGGTGTATGAACAGCGATGAGCTTCGTGACGTGCTTGTTGCTGCTTCCGACATTGGCAGCGGCGAGGCCCAAGAGGACACCGATGGAGGTCATGTCATGCTTCGGGGTGAGGTAGCCAAAGGTATGCCATGTTAACATCTCTCGGAGATGACCCGTAAGTCCCAGTGCGTAGAGGAAACCAGCATGTTCGGGTGTCAGCTCTGAAGGTCTGTTGAATTTGATCCACGAACTCTCGATGGTCTGGGCCTGGGAGGAGATACGCAGACCTGCCGCGACACCGTTGTGAAATTCCCCCCAGCTCACAAACTCTGTAGGCATTTTCATGATCTCCGCCGTGTAGAGGGCGTTGGCAGGCTGCACTCGCACTGAGAACTCCAGTTTGGGAATGGCGAATGACTCCTTCGTCACAGTGTGGATCGATCCGAAGGTGAAGACTGCTCGCCCAAGTGGGAGAGCGAGTATACGCTCCGTAATCCGATGTACTGTGAGCTGCTGGTCTCTGATTTGGTCGGCTTCACTGTGGGTCAGCACCATTAGGGTAGTCCTCGTACAGTATACACAATCACTTACCTGGCTTCAGGACGATCCGGCGTGCGTACGTATTGAACGTTGGCGGAGCAAAGCAGTCGCGCGACATCCTCTAACCTCCGGTCCTGGCCGAACCGCATCCGCGTGAAGTCATCAAAGTCAAACTCAACACCGGTCACCTTGCTGTGATCCCCCGAGACTGCACGCTGTACCCCCTCGATGCACTGCCGCACCGTCTTCCGCCCCATTGTCGGGTGTTGGAACGACACTGTGATCGGGTGGACACCGAATTGCATGGCGCACGAGCCACTGACAAGGAACTCTCGGACAGAGCGATAGCCGGTATTGACGGCTACTGCAGGTTTATCATTGAACCCCTCGGCGAGATCGTTACGGCTAACGAGCCGGTAGGCCGTCATAGTCCAGTCCCCGCTCGGCGAAAGCTGACACGTCCGCAAAGCCTCACGTATCGGGGCGGCAACACCGAGTGGGAAGCGTTGCAAATCTGAGGGTTTAAATTGCAAGACGTCCATGAACTGAAGGGCTGCCGCCGCGCGCGAGCGTGTATCCAGTGTCTTCCCTTCCCAGTACTTGTCCGTCAAGATCTTGCAAAGCGCGGTCATGGTGGAAGTCCGCTGGAGGGGGTCCACTCGGCCGAAGACAAAAGAGCCTTGCAGCTCAAAACGGGATGCAAAATTGAAGCTATTGCTCCAAGGGACTATCCAATCCGGGTTGTTGAGTCGTCCGTACAAAATTGCAGTCATGTCGGGAGGCCATATCGGCAATCGCTCGTGGACGTTGTCGAGTACTATACATGAGTATGCTTAGTACCTTGAATGTGCGACACAGGCATCGGCATCTACCTGTCATGGATTGTGAAGGCCAAATAGGCATCGCATTGGGACATAGACGCTTCCAGTAGTCTGCCCACTCCGGGCGCACCACTAAAGCAAGTCGGCAAATAAGGGGAGCAATGCGAGGCACGTCAGAGAATGAAGATACTGAGAGTCTTCGATCCTCCGCAACGTGATGAAGCGCGTGCAGCACAGCCGCATGGTGGGCCATTGGTTTGCGCGTCGGTATGCGGAAGGGAGCGTCGCAGGTGGAGCTTCCAGGAAGCCGCAACTTTCGCAACGCAGGATCTTCACGAAACCTTGCAATCGATTCGTTTGTACACAGTCTTCGCCATGCCGCACTCCCTTCTTTGACGCAGTGTCCCAGATTATCGCCAGGCTCGAGCGCAAGAATTTCCCATAACGCCTCCTGGAACAGTTCGAGCTCGATGCCCTCAGCGGTTGAGTAAGCTGTTTGTGACCATCGCGCTAGAAGTGAGTGGTGTAGGGCGAAAAAAGGTTCCGGAGGGATTGTTAGCGCGAGCATGTACAGTATATCCTTGACAAGGCTATCTTGCATCGTCAGGTCGAGAGAGACACGAAGGGCAGAGCCGTTGGAGAGTGTCAAGGAGACTGCATTAGCGAGGGCATGAGAAAAGCCATATATTCGTAGCTCCTGCCTGGGCTCGTCATTTGCGAGAATGGCGGGCAGCTGCAAAACAAGGGGTAGCTCACGCGTTCCATGGGTGAGTAGGGAAAGCGAGCCGTCCGGTTTGAGGAGCAAAAGGTCTGCAACCTTCTCCCTCGTCGCAGTAACGGAGGAGATTGCACGCGCTTCCATGCGAGACTCTAGATGCACGCGCAGTACACCAAGGCGCTCCCAGATGATGTTATAGAGCAGGAGAGTTTCAGTGTCCCGCAGACAAATACCCAACAGGGATCTGTGACCGTTTCCGGTCCACCGTTGGTCAAACACAGCGACGGTGATGTTGTCACAGTCAGCCGTCCTAGGAGCAATATATTAGTGCTTGCAAACCGCGCTCCAGGACATCGAAACGAACGCCGAGTCCGGAATGATTTCCTCGTGAAGCTTCTCTGCCCAGTAGAGGGGTTTCAGACGAACCTCTTCGGCCGGGTCCGGAACATCCTCCAGATTGGTAGGTTCTCTGGGCGTCGAATTGTGTGGGCTGGGACCAGTCTGAGATTTGCCTTGAGGGTCGAGCACGAACTGGATAGGTAGATTCCATTGTGACTGAGAGATCGCTCCGCCAATGGGACCGCCGCCCATAAGATCTGCCATTGTGGTAGTGGTGGTTAAGGTGGGGGCCAGGCCGGACGGGCCAGCAGGACCTGGACGCCTGGCATCTGCCTTGTCTGGAGAAAGACGAATGCCATCCGAGACTGCGTTAGCATGCCGCAAGTGGGCGGAGGTGTTCCCGGACATTGAACTACGCTTGGCATGGAGGCCGGAATGTGCTGGTGGTGGTCGGGAGGTCTTGGAAGAACCCGGAGGAGGAGCATAGACATATCGCCAGATAGACAAACGATTCAGGTCGACGTTGAGAGTGACCACCAGACTAGGGGCACGATCATCAGCCGGAGGAGTCACCCAGAGTATGCGTTCGTCTGGCGGAAGAGAAGCCTGACCGGCTGCATAGTCGGGCTTCATTTGTAGAGGCTGTGCCTCGAAGCCGCCTCTGATTCCATCAGTAATACCTATGACAGAGGGTTCTGCGAAGGGGCTGGTGAGGGTGAAGATGGTGGTGAGCGGCTCTGCACCAGACTGCTTGTTCTCTTCCAGTTCCCAAGACTCAACCACACGTTGGATGAACAGACCACATGGCTCGACCGGCCATGCTTTTCGCACGATGAAGGGAAGGTTGAGGGTGTGCTCGAGGCCGCTCATGAGGTAGATTTTGGCCATTCCGCGGAGGAAGATGAAGACACCACGGGTGCGAACGTCGGGATCCTCCTCGCGCTTCTTCTCCATGCGTGCTTGAGCATACGGGCCAAAGGTAGGTTTCGCGTCTGGCTCGACTGCTGGTAGTTTCTCGCTTGGGTCTTCCCTATAGTAGGCGGGTGTAGAGGGGGTTGAAGAGTAGAGTTGGCTGGGTTGAATGAAGGCGGCGATGCAAGCCCATTGGACGGGATCGTCGAATGACCACTTCTTGCGGAGAACGCCGCCCTGACTGAGAGTGACTGTGTGGGTATCCCATGCAAGAAGCTCTTCGCCGCTTTCTGGGCCCGAGTCGCCATGGGGGGAGTAGAGCAACGATTGGACAGAGGATTCCTGAGTGCCACGAGCGGCGTGGAGGGTGTTGCGGAGAGCGCGGAGGAGAGGCGAGCCGTCGTCGGGGGCGTTGGAGTGCCGTGACTGTTTGGAGGAGAGCGGTCTCGAGGAGTAGGAGGACGGCCGAGCGACGACGGCGATGGGGAGCGGCGAAGTGGTGGGGACAGACATGGGAGGAGAGTGAGTGGCATGAGGAGGAGGAACGCGTCGCGTCTGTGGTGATGGATTCAGGTCACGCGCTCTTGCACTCGCCCCAGCAGTCTCAGTCCGGGTCCGGCACTCACCTCGCCATGTTCCCGACCACAACAGCCGGAGACTCTCCTCGACATCAACCACCATGTCTGCCAACGACGACTTCCGCAACCGCACCCTCGCCAGACTCGACAGCGTCAAGAACCACCTCCAGACCTCTCCCCGTGCCTCTCGTCTCAAGGGCAAGGTCTGTGTGATCACCGGGGCCGGCTCCCTCAAAGGGATCGGGTTTGTCCTACAGTAGCATCTCTAGCTCACACTACGCTCACGCGGTGTATCTGCCAGTCGCGCCTCCGCACTCACCTTCGCCCACGAAGGTAGGCATCCCGCTCTCGCCTCACACAGGCACGAAAGCCGACCCCCTGTCTGTAGGCGCGCGCCACCTCTATCTCAGTGATTATGACCCTACCAATCTCCCCGATCTCAAGTCCACAATCGAGAAGCTCTATCCGGATGTCAAGGTACTCATTCTCTCTTTGCTTGCGCCACTACCTTTCTGAGTTCGCCATTCATCTCAGGTCACTGTCACCCAAGCCGACGCAGCCGACGAAGCTGCCATTGCGAACATCTGCAAGCAAGCGTTGCAAGATGAAGGCCGTCTCGACGTCTTCTTCGCCAATGTAGGTGTATCATAACTTTCGTCGTACCCACTGCTGACATATACCTACCAGGCCGGTATTGCTACCGCACAGCACTTCGCCGATATATCTGCGGAGCAGTTCATGAACGTCATGAGAGTGAACGCGCTCTCGTAAGTGTGGTTGCTCCTCGATCGCAACATTGTCATTGGCTCACTTCCTACCAAGATGCTTCCTCGCAGTCAAGCATGCCTCGGAAGCCATGAAAAAGACTAATGCGTCGCGGGGCAAGGAGCACAGTAGCGGCAGTCTGATCCTGACCGCGTCGGGTACGGACGGGTACACCGAGTCGATAACGAGATTAGTACTTACCACCCCCGTCTTCAGTTGCGGGCATACGTTCTGGCGCAGGCGCTACCGACTGTGAGATTCACATTCATTTGGCCATAGCCGTCAAACTAACATACTCACAGATAGTGCCAGTAAGGCTGCGTGCGTGCTTCCTCGTTCCATCGCTTGAGCGCCCAGGCTCATGCTCCACAACAGCGTGAACAACATCGCCCAGACTGCTGCGTGCCAGCTGCGCCATTCGGACATTCGCGTCAACACCATCTGTCCTGGTCTCATCGAAACCGGCATGACCGCCGACACTTTCAACCATGCGCGCTCGAGAGGTAACGAAGCCAAGATTGGCCAACTCAACCCTCTCGGCCGCTATGCTCTCCCGCAAGGTTTGTGAAGCCACACACACGATAGCGCGGCACTCCTAACTGTATATAACGCAGAAATCGCCAATGCGGTGCTCTTCCTGGCATCGGGTGAGTTGATAGACAGTCTACTTTGCCTTTCGCCCCACTCACGTGCCTCAGACGAGTCGAGCTATGTAAACGGCCAGAACTGGGCCGTAGATGGCGGCCTGTCTGCCTCTCACCCCGTCGTAGCCGGCAAACTGGCTTAGTTGATCGGAAATGAGCCGTCGACCATTTTGATATGTATATGTACCGTCGTATCTGGCGTCATCGTGGAATAGCGGATGGACTCGTCGTATGCAGTCTGGTTTGACAACCGAGTGCAGTGGCATTAGCAGCGCTGGGCAGCGATCCGGACAGTATTCTGATATCTTCTGCAAATCGAGGTGACGACTCTACAAATAAGTTTGTCTAAGAGACGCTGTCAGAAATATATACTTGGGACAAAATCTACTTCACTCCCGTATTATACGTCTCTTTGACGTGACGATGGGCAGGGACATGAAGGAAGGCGATGTGGAGAAGCTGGTGCAATACACCGTCTATTCCGATGCGAACTTCATGGCCTCAAACTGGCACGCGCACCGAGTCCGTCGATCCCTGTGCACAACGAGCGTGAGGGTAAGATGGCAGCGCGCGCTCGGCAGCACGCAGTTGGTATGTCAATACTGCCGTAATTGGATAGAGCCTGCCGAAACGTCGCGGCGGCATTTTGCGGAACCTACAACCACATACCGAGGCAGCCCAACCTAGAGAGAGAAGACCATACGCGAGGGTTCACGTCCACACCCTGCGAGAGGCGGCATACCCTGCGAGCGTCGCCCAAATGGTTCCAGAGGAGTTCGAGGGGTCCTGCGCTATCCCGTGAGCGAGTTCTCCTGGTGGCTCCGCGAGAAAATAGATGCCCGCCCACATGTCATAGCTGCAATTGAGCCTCGCGAATTGTGCGCCCGATGCGCTTACCACTCTTGGCGAACCACGCCCTACCGCCCGTTCGTCGTCAATTTTCCACACTCTGTACGTGCGCAGCGCAGAGAAGCGACGGTGCCCAGATTTGCCTCCGCGACCGCGACCCGCCTATCCCGGTATGTAAGCGTGAGAGGCCTGGGTGGACCTGCAGGAGCCTGAGTTCGCTTCCGAGCGGCAGACACTCGGCGTGCAACCTATTCCTCCCTCGCTAACAGACTGTCTGTCTGTCGTATGCCCCTGCAAGGATAGTCTACATGTTAGCTGCATCAGCCTTCTTCTCTAGCATTGCTCACCTGTCAAGACAGTCGTCTTGAGTCGTTGCTTGTGTAGTCTTCGGCCGCACCCGAGGCTCTACGCTCTACCCGACATGCGCCGGTGAGTAGTATTTCCGTTCGTGGACGATATCTAGAGACGGCGCCGTCGCAGAATATGCCAACAAGGGTCAGCACGCGCTAGTAGCCCTCCGCTGCCGCCTGTCCAATTGTATCGTAGTAAAAAAGCTCTTCGCTTAGTAGCACACCGCGCTTCAAAGGGCCACAGGCCGCTCCGCATGATGATATGAGATTCTTCCATTCTCATGGTATGTATCACGGCCCTTGTCTGGCGCAAACCAGCCAAGGATCGTGATGCATACCACAAGACGGAAGAACCTCAGGCCAACTGGGATGGGTGTGACTATTCCTGTCCCACCTTCCATACGCAGGCACTGCCAAAAGCTGCCCTATTTGCTTCACTCCGGTGTAGGAAATAGTGCAGCTCTCTAAACCGAAAGGCCATGCAAAATATTCAATGATCGGACTCACCACGCCTGTTGTGGGCCTTGATATATATGCTCATGACCACATAGCGCAAGCATAATCTCGTCGTGCCCACATCAACGTCTTTCACCAGTGTGAAGATAACGGTTAGCTACAAAGGCAAGACCGCTGGGGACAGTGCTGGCGTCCCAGCCCAGACTAGAGATGTGGTCAGGGTAGGTGGTCTTTCAGCTCATTCTGCAGCAGACAGGAAGAAGAGGTGGAAGGTGCTGCTGGAGTCCCAGCACAACGGGGGGTTTTATGGGGGAGCATCTGCGATCGTCAACGCATCGATCAACCGGGCAGTTTCACCGCTGCACGCGGACGCGGATGCGCGGATCTTTGGCATGAAGAGGGAAGGGCAATTTCGAGTCTCCGCCCCATGCGTGGTGTCGCTCACGGGAGGTCATTTCGCCGCGGCTCTGCGGCCTGCGGGACGGAGGACCCACCCGCACCTTCCGCCAGAGTGCTGTGGACAACACCCATCCTCCCGGCCGTGCTTCTGGGCTCAACACGGACGTACACACACACAGTTGCCGATTTGAGGTCCGCACTTTCCGTGTCCGCGAGCGACTCTCAGCCAGTCCGCTCAACGCTTGCTCCGCCGAGCGCTCCGGTCGCATGCCCTCTCCCTCTGCACCCCGCGCCTCAGCCCTTGCTTGCCAACGCCCATGTCGTCCGCCAGGCCCAATGAATCGGCATCCCCACTGCCTCAATCGATCACTCACTACCGCGTTCTCTCGTCGCGCTCCCACCCGTCATGTCGCTCAGGGTCAACGGCGCGCAAGCCGTGCTTCCGTCATGCCCGTGTCGCCGTCTATCTTCAGACACATCCCGGCCGCTCGCCCCACGCTCCCAGCTCTGGCTCGCCGTTCGCCAACAGGAGTTTCAGCGGTCGATAACGGATAAAGCGACCGCATCGTCGTCGCGCGGCTCGCGCGCCGTGCACTCCCCCCGCTTCCTCATGGTCACTGATCTGCCTTCTATCGCTCATGTGGAGCCCCTCCCCCATGCCTCGCGTCGCGCCTCCTTTCCCGCACGCCCTGCGCCGCCAACGTCGTGTACAATGTATGAAGCAGGCGCCCCCAGCGCGGCGCGAGCCGCGGTGACGGTTTAGGTGTCTCGCCAAGCTTTCGGGCCTCTGTTACTCCCCCAGGGCCGACTGTCCCCTCCAAATCGGGCTCGCAGCCGATGTACCCTGAGCGGGTGCATTCTGTTGTGGAGCTTACGCCTGGAATGCGCTCGTACGACCGAGCGGCGGTGTATCGCCCATTCACACAAGTCGCCCATGTAGGTGGGATGAGCCTTCCGCCAGGCGACCTTGCTATCACACGACAGACCCCTATGCTTTCCCGTTCCAATGCCGTCAGTGGTGCGTGATTGCCACGATATCCGTTTTTTTGCGTTTCATACCGAGCACCGTAGCGGTCACTTCTCTTAGTGCTCAGCGCTCAAGGGTGCAGGAGGAGGGCAGGGGTGAACGGTCCGGACGTCTTCTCGATGCCAAGTAAGTCCAAATGTGCACTTCCATGCTTGCCTTGCCGCCGTTGCGATAGTTGCTCACCACTACAATGGGACTAGAAAGGTCAACAGCGTGACCATTCCCCAGGCGGCGTGGTGCCATCCTCTTGACCGATGTCTACTATCAGTCCGCCGAGCCATGCCAGATCGTCGCTTGGAGCGTGCCACCGCTACACCGCGCAGTACCTGCAAGTTCATTCAGCCGCTCGTACGGCGCCCATAGACTCAACTCCAGCCTGCGTCTCGTCTCATCCAGATCAGGCCTTCCATTGTCCTTCCTATGCACCTGATCGCTTTGCCCCCTCAGTATTTATGCACACAAGCCGCTCAACCGCCATGCAAACTTTATGGGCGACACGGCGCGCTAACGGAGGAACAGATCACGTACATCATCGGGAACGTTGTTTGTGGCCGGCATATCGGTAAGTCCATATCCGGTTTCGACCCTGCTTGCCAGTAGGCTGGTACAACGTTGTATTCATACACTGAAAGTTGCATTTCAGACACTTTGTTTCGTACACTACACGTCAATCGGGACGCGTTGCCGTTGCCTCTGCACATCATGTGGGGATCGACACGTCATTCAGGCGAGGAAGCCGTCTCGGTCCTCCTTGCGCTGCAAATGATCGGCGCGGTGAGCTTGAGGTCTATTTCCCCATGATCTCCACAACCGTGCGACGCACCATGCGAGAACCATGACTGACACCAAGATACAGTCTGAACAGCCTCTCGCAGTCTTCGTCGCCATGAAATGGGTACTGTGCGCCAAGCTGGTATGCTGCTGCAAAGCCTGAGGTTACGGCAAGCTCGTGCATGTTCAAGACTATCCGAGTAGGGGAAGATCAGCGCTCATGACGCCAAGATACAAACGCCCGAGCACATACCGGACCACGCCCCGGCATAGCTGCATGCAGCAGAACACAGTGAGCCCAACCATATGAATGAAATCGCTTCACTTACTGTGTGTTTCGCTTGCCGTTGACGAACATCATCCACGGCACGACAGTCGCATAGTGTTGCCAGCGATGGCTTTGCTGTTTCCACCACTTCTCGCAAATGCGCTTCTCCTCCCGGATGTCCCCCCACGTCCAGAGATCCTTGCTTCCGTCCCTGTCAAGGAATATTGTCTGGAAGACATGCTTGTCCAACGGAGGCTCTGGCCTTCCGTCGGAGTCCTTTCCGGTACGCACTTCTTCGCCGGCTTTCCCCTTCTCAGCGTCTTGGGCGCGCTTTGTGTACTCTGAAGGCGGCTGGCATTCGTTGCGATGGTCGGTGTGGTCGGAGGGTGAGATGGGCCCCGCGGGCTGCTCGCCACGGAACTGTGGCTGGTAGTGTGTGAGGTCGAAGCTCATCTCAATCTTGGATCTGTCTTCGCTATACTGCATCGTGTAGTATAACGGGCGGAAGTTACGCTCTGCGAACTCGAAGTTCTTCGACATCTCCTCGCGTTCCTCCGCAGTGGTAGCCGAGGACAAGGGTGCATTGCGCTCTGGCTTGTAGACTGTTTCGTAGTACTTCCGAGGACATGGGTGAGCAGCGTGTGTAGGCCTGAATTCCTCGCGACATACCTTGTTCATGTAGTCCATGTCATTATGAGTGATTGTGACGTCGTAGAGGTACTTGACGCCGCCCAGGACCCTTCTCTCCAACCACGTGGTTTCTTTTCCCAGTATCTTCAGTGCCGCATCTGCGTCGACTGCGAGGATCAGCTCGTCGAAGGAGGCGACCTTGGGCGTTGTGTCGTCGCTCCCGCCCGCGGCCTTGTACTCGACTTGTACCGGCCCGTCGTTCTTTGATGTGCGCGAGATGACTCGAAGAACTTCGTGGTTTAGTCTGAACTCGACGCCGTCTTGTGAGGCAATTTCGGATCGCCATGCTTGGTAGACGTCATGGAGCTGTGTACGACATCAGTTGAAGGGGCTGTCATTAGAATGGGACGGTAGCACACCTTTGGGAAGGCGAGCATGGTTGGGATGCTAGCCAAAAGACTCTTTGGATCGTACTCGAAGAGCTTCATGCTGGGATCCATGAAGACGCGTTCCTGGACGATGTGAGTCGGGAGACGGAAGCCTCTGGCATGGGATCTATCTCACCAGGATGGCGGAGGATATGTACGGTGTCTGGTTGCCTGTGCCGAAGAAGAGAGCGACGAGGGGGTAGACCATCCTCTCGCCGAAGCCGGTGGAGAAGTTGAAGATGCTGAGCATGGTGTGTACGGGAATGACGGCGAAGATGGGCTCGAGCTTCTTGATGGTGGAGAGGGCGGTGCCAAACTTTGCTATGTCGTCCTTGAAGTGAGCGACGAGCTCGGAGGGGAAGACGTTTGACCAGAAGTTCTCGCCCTTTCCGAAGCTTATCCTGAAGAGGCGGGGGTGTTTGGCGATGAGGGTGATGGGAGGGTGGAGAGTTGCACTCACTGCATGGCGACTTTGGTGGGTTCGAAGCCGAGCATCCTGAACATGCGGATGGTGTTGGCGAAGGCGGGGCTGCATCCCTGGACGCCGTCGTTGATGTATGATGCGCCGTACTTTGCGGGGTCGATGTCGACGGAGGTGGCCATGCCTCCTGGGACGGGCTGCTTGTCGAATACCGTGACGTTGAAGCGGCGGGGGTGTCTGGAGAGGGCGTAGGCTGCGGACATGCCCGCTGCGCCTGCGCCGACGATGCAGATGCGTCTTGGAGGAGTGGACATGGTAGTTGAAGAGAAAGAGAGAGAGAGACTTCTTCTCGCTCTCTGAACTCGTCACCCTTTCCCCCGATCCTGCCCCCGCATCGTGCACCGTCCCAATCCGGCATCCCACGCGATCACGTGGCCGCGTCCGACGAGCTAGTAACCACCGCGACTACTATCTCTGCTAGTCACTACTAGTCACTACTAGTCACTACTAGTCTCTGCTACTATCTCTGCTAGTCTCTGCTAGTCTCTGCTACTATCCCTCTAGTCTCTGCTACTATCCCTTCTAGTCTCTGCTACGCTTCCTGCACTTGCTCCTCCATCCACGCCCACAACCGTTTCCCCAGCTGCTCGTCCTTTGTCTCCTTCCGTGCCTCCCCCAGCCGTGCCCACGGAACAAGGTACTGCCACAGCATCGTGTCAGAAACTTCAAGACGAGCACAGACCCAGAACAGAATCCATCCATACCTCTCCCCCCAACGCTAACCCGTCCAGAGACGTCCCCGCCCACAGCTGTGTCAACGCCCCCATCGATGCCGAGTGCAACAGCGGCGCCTGGATCACCCTCAGCCATCAGCACCCGTCCGTCAAACACCCTACACCCACACCCACCGAAAGCACCTTCTCAATCGACGAGACGTGTCGTTGCGCCTCAGTCTTCAGGTGCCCAGGGTGCAGCGACACGGAGATTATCCCCTGATCCCCGTACCTTCGATGGAGCTCGTTCGAGAACACCACCGTCGCCTTCCTCGCCCAAGAAACCATCAATTCGACCCGTAAGCGAGCGTTCTCCCCACACCCATAGCGCATGGTGCTCACAAACTTGCTCTGAAAGTGCAACTTCTGCGTCCCCAGCTTCTTGCGCTTCCCTGCCCCCTTCAACGTCTCAAAGTCGATCCCGGTCACAGAGGCGTGTGTCATCGACGACGTGTTGATCACCCGCGCCCGCCCCTCGGGCGAATGCGACGCCCCAGAGAGTAGCACAGGGATCAGCAGCTGTGTCAGATAAAAGTGTCCTGCCGTACCCGCCTCCGCTCAGCTATCAACACTATATCATGCGAAGAACGCCGGCTACTGACCCAGGACGTTCGTGCCGAACTGAAGGTCGTAGCCATCTGCCGTCAGCTGTTCTACCGGCGGAAACATCACCCC
This sequence comes from Trametes gibbosa, assembly GCA_022606055.1. Taxonomy (NCBI): domain Eukaryota; kingdom Fungi; phylum Basidiomycota; class Agaricomycetes; order Polyporales; family Polyporaceae; genus Trametes; species Trametes gibbosa. Next base: position 374,750 of record JABYQJ010000007.1, read on the forward strand.
CCCGCTGTTGAACAGCACATGCAGCCTCGTCTCTTGGCTGATCTTTTCAGCACTTTCCGCGAGCCCCATCACGACCTGCTCACCTCATGTACTCCTGCGCAGCCGCCCTCACGCTCCTCAGGTCCGCGAGGTCCAGGTGCAAAAAGATCGCCTGTCTCCCCGTCTCTCGTTGGAGCTCTGCAATCGCCGCCAGCGCCTTGGTCTTGTTCCTCGCCCCCATGTACACCTTCGCGTTGTGCACGAGCAGAGCCTGCGCGACGCGTTAGTTGTATCAGTCACATCTGCTGGAATCCCCAGTGCGATCAGTCTGCACCTTGACTGTCTCCCGCCCGATCCCAGAGTTCCCCCCGGTAACGATCATGACCTTTCCGGAAAGGTCGGGAATGTCTTTCACACCCCATTTGGCCTTGGGTGGCGGGAGCAGGTGCGCACACACGGAGGCCATCGGGCAACACAAGAGGGGGTCGGATGTCGAGGTGTGGGGAAGTCCACTTGGGTCGCTGCAGCGAATGCTCCAAATTTAAAGGGCAAACAGACACTGAGACAGAAGCAGCGTCAGCTCGTCCGGGGGCAAGGGACCAACGGCTTTGAGATACCAGAGACTTGGGACGCTCCCTGCCGCCCGTCCGCAGATGCTGATTGCTGATGCATTGTATGGCGACCTGCCCACCGTAAGCGAGCGCGTCCCGACAAGTACTCCCAGACCGGACACTGGCAGTGAATGGCACGTCACCAACTATCGCCGCGGCCCACATCCGCTAGGCCGTCAGAGACAACACCAGCGCGCCCACCACCGGTGAGCGCACCCTGGGGCCCGCCGAGGACACCGTGGCGTTACCGGCGCCCCTCACCAGGCCATCGCGCGATCAGTGCTAGCGACGACCTGAACTGACACCTACACGCCGCGCACCCTCTATACAATCCAGCACGCACTCGCCCCTGCGGTCGCATGTCGTCGGAGCAACGGTAGAGTTCTGACGGCGCGCTCCAACGAGGTTTAATTAACCCTCCGAAGCGTGTACCTGCGCGCGTGCCGTGCACATCTACGGTCCGAGGGAGGAGCAGCAGCCCCAGGCCGCTGGCGAGCGGACCAAGCGCACGCGTGATCAGCCCTCCCCAAACCCTGCGCGTCGATGCGCGCGCGGGCGCGCACGCACACACACAGGCAACAGCCGCGCATCCCTGCGCGACCGAGCTGTCGATAGGACACCGAGAAGCGCGAGCGGACGCGTCCGGGCTTCTTGGTCGATAGCCCCGCAGGACATCCGCCGCTGTTCATCTAGCGGAGGCACGCCGCCCGCCAGGCGCGTCGAGTCGGAGAGACCCAGTCGAAGGTGCAAGATGACAGATGTGATCAATCATACGTGGCCGATCGGAGCATTGGTCTGCTTCAACCCAAAAGCCAGCACGACTTCATCCCGAGAGAGAACGGAGGGCCTCTGCATCATTCTCGGTGGACGGCAACACAGCGAAGGCGTAGTGCAACAGTTCACACAAATCCAACTGGAAGGCTTCTTCCGCGCAGTCCATGATCCATCACACCGAACATGGACGATCATCACTACTAGCGTTTGTCCAACTCGCCCGATCGGCTGTAGACGACGTTGGCAGAGCCTATTCACCATCCTAGTCATATTGTCCGGGACGCACACCCGGGTCTGTGAGCTCGGCAGGCCCACCGTCGTACCGTTAGCAGACGCCAAGGGGTGCATGCGACCGTGCACATTCATATTCTGCGCGGGCGACTGCTCGACGCTCTATGACGCTCGCTCCGAAGCCGCGGCACGCCCACAGCGTCTCGCTCGCCCATCAGAGAACCGGGGAACCTTCCATACGACCACTGATTTACCACCGTTGAGCTGCCCTCAGCGGGCCAGGAACGCCTGGATCTTCTGCGTAATGAACGCCACATCCGCTGGGCTGGCACCTCCGCCGGCTGAGCGAGGCGAAGATGGCGTGCGCGTCAAAAGACATGGCGGACTGAAGGGACGAAGCTGACGCTACACGTACCGATGTGCCCCCAGACGCTGTCAATGACTGCCAGCTCGGCGTCCTTGAGCATCGACATCTCGTTCGCGCTGTCTTCAGGCTACAAACCCCCGTCGGGTTCGGACCAAATTTCCCACCGTGTCACCAAGCCGCGCGCAGCGTGCAGAAACTCTCGTTAGCAACCAGCCACCAGAAGTCCACCGTGGCGCCATGACGCACGCAGAAGTACAGGTCCGTTTTGCACGGCATCAGGAGCGCCTTCGCCTTGATGGCCCCCAAGCAGCCGGCAAAGTCGCCCCCGCCGCGCACGGACGAGACGTCGCCCCGCTGCCAGGTATCGAGGAGGGCGAGCATGTCGTTCGCGTCCCAGTGCGTGACGTACCTGCCCTCCCAGACCTCCTGGATGAAGGTGTCGAGCGTGGGATACCTATCGACGTGAATAGCGGATCCGTGAGTACGTGCGCGACAGCTCGAGAGCAAACAGGATCCGGCTGACAGTCCTCCCATCTCATAAAGATGCTCGCGGAACCACTGGGAGCAGTTGCGTCAGATGGATAGAAGCCGGAACACCGTTCGAAGCTCTCACCGTCTGTCCGTAAGCCCACGCGCAGTAAACCCGCGCAAACGCCCTGATGGCAATTCCGGGCGTGATCGTGTAGTGTCCTCCGTTGAAATCGCGACCAGCTTTCAGTGCGGCCTTCGGACCCTCGAGGAAGCTAAGGAGCCGTGTCAGACCGTCGGTGATCGTGCGGCGCGCGATAAGAAGGTGGATTTGTCTGACCATTTGTTGTGCGGGCTTGTGCGAGCCGATGAACAGATCGCTACGAACCTCTCGACAAAGTCGGGGTATACAGTTGCCCAGTGGTAAGCCTAGGAAAGTTCAATGAATCATCCCATGGCCAGCGAAGACTGCCGCTGCCAACAGGATAGTACCTGCTGTCCCCCCATCGAGAAGCCGACGACACAGTGCACCCTCTCAACGCCGAGGTGTTGGGTTAGTACGGCATACTGTGCACGGCTGGCACGTCGAAGTCAGGTCGGGTAACACCAACCCCACTCAGAGAGGCTCACGTGTTGTCCTCGTATGTGATAGCAGGAAAGTACGGGCCGTTGTATGGCGGTGGCTAGCATGACATTAATTGCGGTGGCTACGGAAGACCCTCTGACAGTTTTGATTGCTCACCGTGTTGGAGGGCGAAGACGACTAATGAAAGGCATCAAGCGGCGGCACATCTGTCACCAGCCGAAAGCGTACCTCTCCGTTGCAGAACAGAGCAAACGTAACAATGAAATACTTGTCGGGGTCAAGAGCCTTGGGTAACACGCGATCAACCATGCGAATTTCTCCAAGGACGCCATATTCGACCTCGCACTATTCACCTTGCCCTTGCCGATCAGGTATGATTGGCCTACGAGAGTTCATCATGAGTCATAGTCATACTTGAGTAGTTGTTCCACTTACTTCCAAGTCCTAACTTGGCCCCATAGCACGTAGGGAACACAATACAGGGATTTGATGTATCACCATGGGTTTGATAAGCAGTAAAGGCGTTAGGGAGGACGCCGCCTGCTACTCGAAAGCGTCCGTGATGGTAGGTTTGGAAGGGTGGTTCAGCCATGAGCAGTTTCAGGTGTACAGCTCGAGATGGAGATGGTGAAGGAGCAAAGCGACCTTGCAACGATACAATTGTCGTCTTCACGGCTCTGTTCTCATAGCAGCCCTCGACCTCACGCGACGGCTCTCCGAACGCGAACTATGCCCAAATTAGAACGCGCCCCGTTCACCTGTTCCTTTCACCTACACGCTACGGCCCGGTGAAGGCCAGTGCGATAGTTCTGTTGCATTTTGGCACGAATGGCCGGCTAGAAGCGGTGGGTAAGTAACCGGACTGAGAACCTCAGAAAACACTGCATAACAGCACCAGCTCGATCAAAGAAGACCGTTGTAGTCTCGCGTAACATTCATGTCCGCCATACATTGATAACACTCATGATGCATTAGCCAAACATGTCGTCGATATATAGCTATAGCATTTTTGACCATAACACCCCAGTCAAACCAGGGGCTCTGGAGGTATCGTGAAGTCAATGGCACGATTCTGTGCCACAACCTAATTGATACCTAGCAGTTTCACCTCTGCGCCGGTCATTAGCGAATATCACACCTGACACACAACGTTCTGAACCTACCGAAAATGAGAGTGGAGTTGGCAGGGATACCGGACTGCGATTTCTTGCCATATGCCAAGGGCGCAGGGATGGTCAGAAGTCGCTCGCCGCCCACCTGCATGCCAACGATGCCGATGTCCCATCCTGCACGCCCCTTAGCTATGTGCAGGTGCATACGATGAAAACCACGCACCTTTTATGACCTCACCCTTGCCCAGGCGGAACTTGAACTATGTACAGGTATTAGACAAATGAAGACGAGCCACCCGAAAGAGGTGTACTCACTGGCTTGCCCTTGGTATTCTGATCAAACACCTTGCCATTCTCCAGCTTACCGATGTAGCGCATAGAGACCATGTCGCCAGCTTTCGCTTGAGGTCCGGTACCGGTCTTGTGATCAACGACCTTCAAACCGCCTTGCAGAATTTTAGCCTCAGCCTTAGGTTTCTCCTTCTCGGATTTCTTCTTGTCCTGCTTGCCCTTCTTCTCCTCCACCTTTTCAGAAGTAGCCGGTACCGCCTCGCCGTTCTCGGCCTTAAGCTTCTTCTGCTTCTTTTGCTGAGACTTCGATGGCTTGCCCTCCTGCTCCTCAGTTTCCATGGCATCGGACTCACGAGGGCGTTTCTTTGAATCGGCCTTTGAAGTCGACTTGGTCTCTTCCTCATGAATCTCCTCGAAGCGACTGAGGAATATGTCAGGACAAGTGATGAGTGTATAAACATTCATCAAATGAAACGCACCCTTCGTCATCACTGGGAACATCCAACTCGTCAGGGTTCACCTCAACGTCAGAGCTGACCTCCTGGAGGTCGAAGTCTTCCTCGTCAGACATATCCTCATTGTCACCATAGGGATCCTGGTCGAAGGGGTTCTGGTCTGAGGTGACGTGAGCTAGCGATGTATTACAGACCGCGCGCATAGACATACCGATATAGTTCCCAGTCAGGAACACGGTACTATTGCACGTTAGCAAGGTGAGTACAGGTGGCGCTGATGTGTTCGGAGGAAACTTACTTCTTCCCGACAACTTCGATCAAGAAGTCCTCGTCCTCGGCGAGAACGACATCAACAGTGGATTGTTCAATCTTTTAGAAAGTTAGTGCACGACGATGATTATTATCATGAATATGTACCTTTCCCGGAGTGAGAGAGCAGAGCACGGTGGTCGCGAGCTCTTTGTTCTCTTCGTCCTCTTCCTCATCGTCCTCCTCTTCCTCATCATCACTGTCCTTCTCATTTGACCCAGGAACACGGTAGGAGAGCTTCACGGTGGTGCGGCCGGACTCATCTGCAAGCACGTCGCCGAGAGCAATGTTCGTGATCCTGATATCACCCGGGGGTGATATGACGGTCGGTTCCCCGGGGGTAGCGGTGATACTCCTGCACTCGTGCGCGTCTTGAGCATGCCGAGCTGCGAGTAGAACACGCTCGAGACGTACCAGACGGCGACGGAGATGGCCATTTTTTGGGAATGAGAGTTAAAGGATGGATGTTGACCTAGAGAAGTGAAAGGTGAGAAGCGCGCAAGAGACGCGTCGGCGCAAATTTGAGCGCGTCGCAAACTCCGCCTGAATTCGATCTCTCCTTGACCTCGACCACCATGGTGCGCGTCCCTGGCCGTGCTAGCGACGTTGTCCTCAACACTGACGGCGAATATACTGCTTTGCATGCATAGTCTAACGTCCTACGGCCATATCTCGCTGCTGTCAGGTCAACACTCACCGCAGCACTGACCCTTGAGGACTTCGCCTCGCAAGTATGTCCGTCGTTGGGATGCCGTCAGGCAGTGTAGCTCATCGCGCAGTAGGTGGTTGAGAGGCACAACAAACCCGAGGTTGAAGTCGGGTACGCGTGCGCTCGACCGATGTTTCTACCTCCCGCTGAATCCACGCAGTGCTTCAAAAGAAGTACTCCTAAACCCCCTAACTATATCTCGCAACGAGAATGAACGCGTCCTCATCGAGCCCTCTATCAATTCGATCCGGTTAAGCATCAAGATCAAGCAAGCCGATGAGATTGAGCGGATACTGTGCCACAAGTTCACTCGTTTCATGATGCAGCGCGCGGAGAACTTCATTGTGTTGCGGCGGAAGCCCGTCAAGGTACGTCTTGTGTGGTCTCGCGTACAATTGTATGTTTGACTAACGGCTTATGAAGGGCTACGATATATCCTTCCTGATCACCAACAGCCACACGGACACCATGCTCAAGCACAAGATCGTTGATTTTATCATCCAGTGAGTTGCATGCTGCCTCTGGTTTCACCAGACGATTAACCTAGGTGATAGATTCATGGAAGAAGTCGATAAAGAGATCAGTGAAATGAAGCTCAGCCTGAATGCACGCGCCCGCGTTGTCGCGGAATCATACTTGACTACGGTTTGTTCTATGCTAAATGTTGGCTGTCAGTCACTAACGTCGTAGTCTAGTTCAATGTATGAGGTGCGCGTGGATGTTGCGACCCCTTTATACCATATGTACAGCGTTGCAGACGTCTTCGAGGATCACTGCATGCAAGTACTCACAAACATGTGTAAGGTAGATGAAGTGGACAGGAACACTAAATGTACATCATCCATTGCAGGCAGTCAGTCAGCGTAGTGGAACCTGTGTACAAAAGAGCTGTGATGTTGACGCGTAGCGGGGGGTATGCTGCTCCCTGGTGCACCAGTGCATCGCGCCATCTCCGGGAAGCGATTCACCGTGAATGTATTCGATCAAGGTATCATTACGTCTATCATGCGAGGAAAGTAGTGGCCCATCTTGGCCACCGGCTGAGTTATCCCATGACTGTAAAGCTCCCAGTATTGACCATTATTATTGAAGGAGAATGACTGGCGCAATCCAACTGCTTTCGCGTGACCCCTGTACCTCTGCTTTGGTGGCTTGTGCGAGCACTCTATACCATGTCGCTTGCAAGACAGCGCGATTGACAATCGAGTTTCCTACGGAAGTACATACGTGCTTCGAATGTATCCATTCACCCGGATGATATATAATCGAAATGGTACATGCTGCGGGAACTGATGCGCTCCTCGTGAAGCAAGCGCCGATGAATGACGTAAGTGTCTTAGGGGGAGGTGGGCTCCCCCTCGTCCGACACGTTGCTTCCTACCACCTTGTACGATGCCAGACTCGAGAGTTGTCGCGCTTGCATCCATAACTTTTGTTGTTCTTTTTGGCACGCTCTACTCTGTTGGTTACGACACGTACCTCGATACATCCAACCCTCTCATCACCGCTCAGCCCCACCACCTCCACAAGACGGACTACTTCGCGTCCAAGAAGAACCCGCTCAACGTATATTTCACCAAGAAGCTCTGGCTCTGGACCACTGCGACCTTCCTCTTCCACTTCCTCACCAGCCCGAGTGCGATACGCACCAAGACTCGCGTCTCGCAGTACCTTGTCGCGACCGGCGTCTGGCTGTCCTTTACGAGCTGGTTCTTTGGCCCGCCTGTATTCGACCGGCTCACAGCCTCTACCGGCGGAGAGTGTGTCCTTCACTTGCCGTCGGGTGCAGTCGTCTTCGTGCCCCCACAATACTGCTACACAAAATCGACCATCTCCACAACCACCCATCCAGCTCTTTTCCCCACATCCCTACTGCTCCCCGATGGAGAGTGGACGGGTGTTCCAAGATTACGCAAGGGACACGATGTCTCGGGCCACATTTTCCTCCTGACACTCTCCACTCTGTTCCTCGTCGACCAGCTCAGACAATCTTTCACACCGTCGCCAAACGCGCAGTGGTCTCCACTGCACAGACGGTCCATCGCGTTCGGTGGCGTCGTGACGCTACTTTCAGTGTTTGCTATCTACACTACGAGCGTATACTTCCATACACCGCTGGAAAAGTTTACCGGTTACGGTGGGTACTTGTAACATCATCACCTCTACCTCGTGTTGAATTCTACCGTGCAGTCCTGGGCCTTGGTGCCTTCGCACTCACTCAGTTGCCATATTACCTCGGTTCGCAACCCGTGCGCAATACACGGCATGATGATGCTCTTCAACATTCAGCATCCTCGACGAAGATTCATTCATGACACGCTTTGCTGCCCCACGCGAGCCCGTTTTATCGGTCTATTGGTCACGAACGCTCACAGCTTAGTTGGCAGGTCCCAGGTTTGCTACATATCCATCTTGTGAACTTGATTGTACTCTATTCTGGCCTCTTGTAATGTCGCAAAGTCGTTCATGGCTGCAACACGATGGCCACTGAAGAGATACGGTGCCTCGTACACTCCTAAACGCTTTCAAAGGGGATTCGGCTCTTTTGCAGATCGGCACACATTTTGGAGATCCGGATCGCGAAGAGACTGATCCATATCATGGGTGCATGGTGAGATACATAGACACAACAGTAAGACATACGACGTGCGCGGTGGCGAGAATGCGGTCCTGTCCACGCATCCTCCAAAGATTTTACCGCACCTCAAGCTACTGTCAAACCCCCTGACCCAGCTGCACCCACTGCCCAGCGAAGGCGGACGATAGCATGGCGGCATCCCGGCGACTGTTTATGCAGACGCCTTCTTGAGGGTCTTGCGGGTCTGGTCTCTCCGTGCCTTCTTCGCGATCATGACGGCAAACCGCTCAAAATCGTTCAGCGACCTCCGCTTCGTGATCGCTGCCCGCTTCTGTGCCCAAGAGGACTTGTTCCACTTCTCGACGGTGCCCTCCTTCTCAAGGAACTTGCGGACGACACCGCTGCCGGCACCACGGGGAAGGGAAGAGACGACGAGGGGCGTGAGGGTGAGGTGGCGGTAAGGGAAGGACTGGCGGGGAACACCAGTGGTGGGGCCGTCGATAATAGCCTGTAAGGGGAGCGAATTTGAGATTTCTGACGCTTGGGAGGATACAAAACAACAATCGTACCCGGTTGTGGTCGATGATTTCCACAATCACGGCGATGTGACCCTCCTGGGGGCCGGACTTGAGGAGGACGACTGAAAATTACACGACCTAAGTCTCACAGAACCTAGCAGTTCTTCGGATGGACGCATACCACGGCCGACCTCGACGAAACGCTTGAAGTTTGATGGTTGTACCTGCTGGATAAATGAATCGCATAAGCACCCACGCATGCCTGTGATATGTTGCCAGTGCACGCTGTGAAGTCGTCCGAACGTATCCGATCCTCTGCTTCGAGAGGGATATCCCCCGAACCGCCAAAATACCCAGATGCCATCCAAACTTCCATCGTGTCATCCACCTCCAAATCGCCCTCTGATCCTCCCAAATATGCCCCAGTAACACTCCACACGGTTCACAAGACGCACTGGCAGCACTTGAGACACTCACCGTCATGTTGTCGTGCTTGAGGATGTCGTTGGCGGCGTCGAAAACTAGGACAGGCTGAAGGGATGGCTTGCTTACGTGAGCGACGCGCGCGCCTGGTGTGAGCGCTTGCGGGCTGGTGTACACCGCCGCCACGTGGCCTTGCTAAGTACGTTCGACTATAACATCGGCAACGGTCAAGTTCGCCCGCCCTCGGGGATTCCGCCACCGTGAGTTGTCGCGGCGAAGGGAGACCTTGGTCGTGAATCTTGAACTTTTGCCGTAACTTGCCTTCCTACCGTCAGAACAACACGAACAGTGTCCTTGTCTCTCTCTTCGCCGCCCGTCCAAGATCAGGCCTGCTTGCTTCTGCGTGTGCTCTGTGTAAGCAACACATCATCCGGCCCAACGTCCCGTCAAGCAGGCCGCAAACCTACCTGGACCTCGGAGGTGAGAGCCGCCTAGGACATCCTGCATTCCTATCTCTCCTGCGATCGCTACTGAGCCGTCCCGCCGCAGTCCTTCCTCGACTTCTGCATCGATTCCTAGCACGGTCATAAGACCCTCCAGACCCATCGATGACTCGCTACCACGTTTTCACTGGCGCACCAGCTGCCAGGAACGTGTCGGGTACCCCCACCCAATTTGAATGGCGAACAATAACCTTCCGTCCTCTCAAACCGCCTCCTCTTACTCTACCACCGGCGACGCTCGCTGCGGCGAGCCGGAGAATCTCCATGATGTACGAGAACGTAATCTTCGTCGAGCACCACGATGGTGACGATGACATGGGCGCGTTACCGGCGGATACGTCACACGGAGATGAAGATGTCGAGGCTAGTGCGTGCTCTGCATGCCTATCTCACGGCACCAGCCTAACCATTCACAGACGGCCAAACTACCGTCATAACTTGGCCGCTGACTACCCAAGCCACTGAAGATCATTCGCGCACTAGGGGCGACATCACCTTCCTCGACGCATCTGCCAGCCGCGCTAGCTTCTGCTCGCAAATGGAGACGAAAGAGACGCAAGAGACGAACTCGTATGACTTCTCCGACGCGTCCTCCATCGCGCAGTTGCCCGCGTTCCATTTTAGCCTTCACAATCTCACGCCGCTGGGCACACTGATCAACCAGGCGCACGCAGCGCGAACATCGACTCGCCGCGTGCCGCTGCAGAAGGCGTCACACAAAGTCAGCCTCCTCGCTGCGGTCCTCGAGGTCGACGGGCCCGACACCATCCGAATCAAAAAAGGCCCGGATGCCGGGAAGGAAATATCCTTGCTCAAGCTCATCCTCGGCGACGAGTCCGGTGGAATCTGCAAGCTTGCCGCCTGGCGCGAAACCGCCGAAGACTGGGCGGGGCTGAACCCAGACGCGCCCGCGCCCGGGATAAAGAAGGGCGACATTGTGCTCTTGGAAAGTGCGTCCGCTTATCTCCCCCCCCTCCCCCCCCTTGTTCCCCTGTTGTGCGTGCGCCCCCACCCTTCCGTTGACTCACACAATGAACGCCCATGACCGGCGACAATCTGCAGACGTTCTCGTATCATGGGAGCCAGAAGCCGCCGGCACCGCGGCGGCCAGCATACCAATCAGCCTTTCCGCATCGCCTCAATTGAAACCCAAGCTCGAGATCTGCTACCGCACGCTTCCTTCCGCGCTTCATGACGCCCGCTTCCGACCTGACCTCCGTCTGGGACTCAGCGACGCCGCAGTGCGCAAGGTCGCCTCCGTCGTTGCCTGGTTCGAAGGCGTCGCCGGCTTGTCGACTTGATCGCCACCCGCTCATCATCCCCCCCGGATAATGGCATAGGTGCCCAGGAACGCGCGCTTCGCCTCATGATGGCGCGCCGCCCCCGCATCGTCACTGTCATTTCGTCCTACCACGTCCGCAGCACAAGCACTGCCCTTGACCTCCCGCCTGCCGATGATCAAACAGCGACTATCTCGGAACCGCCATAAACACCCGCGCGCCCGCTCACACTCGGAGCACCGAACTCTGTGAAGGCTTCAGCCACCCACCCCGACGGCCAAACGCTGCGAAGCGGTGCAAACACGGCCGCAGTGTGTCCCACACGAAGCAGGACCATGCGGTCTGCAGCTGCGCGAGCCTGACAGGCCCGGCGAAGCGCGCGCCCGCGAACCACTGTCGGTGACGACGACGAATGCCACCGACCTCAGGGACGCGGGAGTAAGGGACCGTCCACTTAATCACAGAACGCTCCGGATTTGCCTCGTGCGGCATTGGTATTGACGTTGTGTATACGCAGTGCCCCGCCGCAGCAGCGAGGAAGGCGAAGACACTCTGCATTGAAAGATGCCGAAGAAGGGAAGACGGTCCGGCTGTTCGAGCAGCGGTGGTCTGGTGGTGTTCTGTGTTCTTCGTTGTTACTAGGCATCCGGGGGCGTACGTAGGAAATATCGTCCGGTGTGGCTACGTAGCGGATGCGAGCATGAGTCCGAGAGTCCGAGTGCGCTGTACCAGCCTACAAAGTCCCATAGTGTCGAAGTGTCCGGTAGAGCTACTACGTGAACCGGCCTGCGCGAGGAAGGCGAAGGTGAAGAAAAATGTTCAAAGGAATGTGAAGGAGGAAGTCCGAGTCCTCAAGACGGCGTGATGATAAAAGAATGTCAAAGTGTGGGGGTCGCGCGCGCACGCCCGCGACTGCGAGCCGCGGGACCACGGCATGGCGGATGAGTGGGGAGAAATAGCAAAGCGAGTAAGCAAGACCGACTAGCGATATGAACGTACATTGTACGGGGGAACTACACTACGTAATTGTAACTGCGCTCAAGTTATACGGATTGTGCAATAAGTCCGAATCGTCCGCGAAAGTAACGAAGAAAGCTGCGAGGTGCGATTGTCTAGGAGTACAGTGATGCAAATGGTGCAGCAAGTCCGAGGGGATTAGTCCAATGACGCTTGTAGGTAGATACAATTGTTTGGTTGTCCGTGCGATGTTGTTTGTAACGGAGCGCAGAAGGAAAGGTACGCAAGTCCGGCACGGGAAAGCAATGTCCGCAAAACGTGGCAAGTCCGTCGTAGACCCATCGAAGGGTAATAGTCCGAGGAAGTGTGTGGACGCGGTCCGAAAGGGGATGCTCTCGAAGCGCGGGGGTGGCGGCCATGCAGCGCCAGTACAACAGCTTGATGAAGAAGATAAACAGTAGGGAACGTGAAGGTTCGTAGACGAACGTGAGGTTGCATGACTGTGTCCTCGGGTAGAGACGGAGGCACGTCGCGATCTTGAGAATCGCCGACGTGCCAGGGTCTCTTGCATGGTAGAGTCGTAGAGGGCCGCGACGGGCTAGTTTCCTCTATTCGCCGTCCAAACAGCTTTGAACTTTTGTCGAGTGATATGCTGAGGATCGATATCAGTCTCTGGCTTTGCATGCCCGCCTTGATGGATGTGACACGCACCGACGAGAGGGAACTTCGCGCCCAGCTTAGCCATCACGAAGAGCAGGGCCTCCAGATCGCCACGGACCTCCATCGTGTTCAGAGGGTCAGGCCATGACGACTGAAGTCGGGCAAGCTCGCTCTCAAGGACTGTGGCGGCGCTCGCCCAACACAACTACGCAGCCGACACGGTCAATGCCACCGCCAAATCAACAAAAGAAACGGACGTACCCCGATGACAGGATCGAGGAACTCGACGTCGGCGTCGGTGATTAGCTTCGTGACATGGATCAATGATCGTGCAGCCCGTATCGACTTTTCGCGCGAGACGCCATCGTCCCGCATGAAGGGCGCGTGCAAACGAATCATGGACGCATGGGCCAGGCTGTGGATCACGATGAGAGCGTACTTGTCATCCGGGATAGCTCCTCCGACTTGGTGCAACGGGAGTAGTGTCGTCGCAAAGCGGACGATGCTATGCTCAAACGCAGCAAAGTTTTCAGAGAAAGACCCCGACGCCATGGAGCCTGTCCGTCGGTGTTAGCTGCGATAACAACGGCCGCAGTTGGCGCACGGGGATGACTCACGGGGACTCCAGCTTGATGACAGCCTGTTGGCGCCTTCGAAGAGCGCCGACGCCTTCACTCGCAGTGCGGAGGTCGAAAACCCGCTGAGGGAACTAGATTGGGCCTGCTGCACAAAGAAGCCACGGATGGTGGGAGAGCCGCCGCCAACATCCAGATCCTCCTGACAGAAAAGATCAGCCGAGAGCCTTCGCACGGGGCCCACAGGAACGAAGCTCTTACGTTCTCATAGTCCTCAATCCGCTGCGGCCAGGGCGTGGTAATGGAAGCCAGGGGATGATCGCTGTCGGGAAGGGTTGCCGGTCTCCGGAGAACCACAGACCAGCACCTATCGAGGTTGTAGACTTGCCAGAAAGTCGCGATCCGCTCACCCCGCTCGATGTTGTCTTGGGGCGGGGGAAGATCAAACGACGCATCCCATATGTCTGGGTTCATCTGCTGAGCTACGGACCCGATTTGGTGCAGACGACATTGTATGGCCAACGAACAAGCCGCAGCTGAGTAATAGCTGCCTTCCACGAGACGGCCGTTGGACAGATAGTACAACGAGAGCATGCAGCAGGCCTGGATGAGATCCACGACCTTTGACGTGAACTGCATGGCGTCCCCTAGGGAAGCCATGGTACGTGAGAGATAGAGCTGCTCGTACTGACTGAGAGAACCTGGACGAGAGAGGTAGCAAGCCCAGAGGTAAATGGCGTTCATGAGCACAGGGTGGCGCTGCTCCTGAGGCGCAAGACTCAGGGAATCTCGTAGACGACCGACGTGAACGTCCAAACCACACTGATGGCGATGGGGAATGAAGATTTCCAGACTGCAGAAAGATGCATCAGTGGTGTGGTGGAGAGGAGGAAGGGATAAGAAAAACCGACGAACAGTATGTGGTCAAGTGGAGGCGCTTCCATGCCGCTGAATGAGTTGACTGCAGGGACAGAGGTCATGTCCTGGGGCGGCGTTAGCACTTGGGCGAAGGTGAGGAGCGAAGGAGCTGCTCACCGCAAAGTTGAGGGATTCCCATGCAGCCGGGTCGATGTCAGGGGTAGTGACACTGAGGGGGCTGAGCATGCTGCGTCTCTCCTGCTCACCGAGAGGGAAGGGCGTGGGCGAGGTGGAGGCGGAGTAGGTGATCTTTCCTGGAGAATCATAGCTGGAGGAAGAGGAGGACTCTGAGTAATAGGGGGAGATGGCGTGGGGGTCGAAGAGGGTCATTGAGGGAGCAGACTGCTCTGGGTTCTCGAGCTCTCGGACGCGGAGCTCGAGACGGGCGATGTGTTCGCGCATGATCTGGGTTCGCGTCTTGCCTTTGCCGTCGTCGTATTCGCACGCGTCGCCCTTCTTGGCGCGAACGCACTGAGCGCATGCAGGCTTTGTGCCGTCGCATCGCTGTGTGGGGAGAGGGAGTGTGAGGGGCGGAGGGCGGAGAGAGAGCGATGGGGATGTGCGTACCATCTTGCGCTTCCGACAGCGAAGGCATGCCTTTCCTGTGGCGGGGAGAGGAGACAGAGGATGATGAGCGAAAGCGGACGTGAGAGCGCAAGAGGGCGTACCTCTTTGGAGGGGGACCGGGCCGGTGGAAGAAGGGGGTTTGCGCTCCTCGGCCATTACAAAAATAGTAGGATAGAAAGGCGAAGAGAAAGACGGGCACGGGGAGCGGGGGAGGATGTGCTGCGGAAGGGGGCAAAACCAAGGAAGCTGGCTGGCCGGGGGGGCGCGTCGGTGCTTGGGATAGACGCTGCGGCGGATGCTGGCCGGGATTGCCCTGGCGAGGAGGAGGGTGGAAGAGGAGGAAGAGGGGGAAGGGGAAGGGGGAAGAGGGAAAGGAACGGGAAGGGCGGGCAGAGGCTAGGGGGCGGGCGGGGAGCACATTGGGATTAAGTAGGATGGGAGTACTTTAAAGGACAAGCAGCTTGAACAGACTCTGTCGACGCGGATTTGGGTTTGGATTTGGATTTGGATTTGGATTTGGATTGGATTCGGCAATGGATTTGGGTCGGATGTTGCGGAACGTGGCGAACCAAGGGCTCAGAAGAATAATATTAATCTCGAGCGCCAGCCCCGACAAACGCTGCGACGCGCGAGGGCCCCATCACTCGCCCACACAAGACTCTCACTCCGGCCAATCATCCCCGTCGTCCATCTCCTCCTCCTCCTCCTCCTCCTCTGCTCTCTTTGTTCGCCACTGTGCCTCGGGGCCGGGAACGTCGACGACAGCGAGCAGCGGCCATACCCGTGTCCGCCACCGCCCACCCGCGACCGCCCTCGGCCGAGTGCGAGTGCGAGTGCGAGGAAGAACTCTAGTGTGGACGAGCGACTCGAGACTCGCGAGGCTCGGTAGCGGCGCGATCTGCCGAGAATGAGCTCGAGTTCCGCGATCCTATCGGTGTTCTGACTAATTATTTCTCGGCTGGTCCTCGCCCCTAACCCCATCCTCCCCTCCGTCCATGGGCTGTGCCCCGCACCAGAAGCCTTTGCTGCAAACCAACGAACCCAGCACGGTCTTGCATCCATCTATCACCTCCCCATCCAACCCAGCGCCCTCCACGATGCACCCATCGAACAGCACGCGCTGCAAGGGCTTCACCCCACACACTCTGTTGCACTGCTCCCCCCGGCTCCGGCGCCACAGCTCTGCAAAACCCGGGCCCTTGCCTTCACCTTTGCCTTCGCGTTTGAAGCTGACACAGCTCTTGCCCCCTCTCCTCTCTCCCTCCCTCTCCGGTCACCGACTGCCGCCTCGCGTACTCCATCGCCATCCGTCACCAGTCCCTTCGCGTCCGACACTCTCATCGTCAACCTCTAACCGCCCGGCTCTCGCTCTTCCGGCGCGGCATCTCTCTCCCCACACCCGTCTGAAACACATGTCCCCATGTGGCTGTAGTCCCACTTCGCACTCCTTAATCAGACCATCTGTAGATTCTGTCCGTACCATGCATCTTCATAATCCATCCCACAACTTTCCAGATCGGCAACAAGGTCATAGCCACTCTCCGCGTCATCGTCCACAGATCGTCCAACGTACGAGATCATCCACTTCAAACAACCTTCCAGCAAGCCTTCTGTCGTTTCCCCGCCGACGTCAACACTTGGCCTTCATGCGAAACGAGGCTCTTTCCTCGTCCGTATACTAACAACGTCGGCGCTCCCGACCGCGCATGGTGCCTTCTGCTCATCTCCTTTGCCGTTCCGTGCCAAGGCCAGCCCCCTCCGCGTTCAGTCCATCCCTGCGCCCAGGCGTGCCGAATAAGCAGCTCTTGATGCCGATCGAGGGGCGCCCGTGCCGCCTGAACAATTGAACAACTCCCTCTGTCCCCAGTGCCGTCCGCTCGGAGGAGACCAATATCTGCATCTCGATGTGCCGCACTGATCTCCGCACGCTGTCAGCGTCACAACACCGCCATCATTCGCCTCGCCCTCCTCCTTGCTCTCCCCTCCATTGCCAACAGAATCCATGTCGGCCTCACCACACCAGCCGGTCGACAACGGCACCAGCCGGCCCGCGCTCACGGTCCCGCTAATGGCACCGCCCGTCTGCAAGTATGAATCGCATTTTTGATCATGCACTCCTGATGCGCCGTCCGCTATCATGCCCTCCGAGCGATGCTCCGGTGCCCGGTGCACACTCGCACGCGACTCCCAGACGGCGCCAGCCATCGGGTGCCGCGAAGCGCTCCCCTTTGCCGCACGCCTGGTGAGTCGCTCAAGAATGTGTACGGGGGGCGATGTATCAGTCGCGCAAGGTCAGAGAAGTCGCTAGGCATTCCTACCTATGCCCTCAGGGTGTGCTCCCGCCATCGAGATCACGAACCTAGCGAATTTGAGCACGCCTCCCGCGTTTAGGGGCGAGTCCTGACGCATAGGCGAACCTGAGCCAGATGAGCTTCACATCTCTGAGGCCTTCTCCGGACCGGCGGAAAGTGTGCCCATCAGAGTGTATGGCTACCCTCCGCTGAAGTCACAAAGTAGGCCTGGGGACGCTTAGACCCCCGCTGATCACGAAACACGACCATGTCCATGGTCCACCACGATCCACCAGATGTGCCGACATACGGTTACACGCGGAGGGCACATCGAGTAAGACGCTACAGGTACCGCTGACCAACTGCGTTGAACGTTTGCTCTGACACCGCGGAGATGCTGTAGACCTGCCGGGTGGATTCGTGCAGCATCCGCCGTGTAACGCACGCAGCGACTGACTGAATGGCGAGAACACCGTCCGCGTGGGCAACCGTCAAGCGGTTTCCAGCAGCTAACCGTCTCACCTCTAAATTGTGATCAGCTTTCGAAGAGGCAGGACACGCTGCTTGGCCTCGCTGCCGCCCACCGAAGCGGCCACGGGATCGGCGCAGTCGCGTTTCTGGAGATCATTGATGGGCGAGCTGTGGAGGGACCGGTCACGGTTTTTTCTGCCGGTCAGGCCATGTAAAGGCCGAGGAGGCGCGTTCACCATGTGGATGTCTGCATGTGCACACCAAGCGGGACGCAGATCCCAAACGCATGAGAACAACAGTCTGGCTACTACCATGTACGAACGGCGGAGGAAGGACGCGAGGATGTGTGCGGCTGGCGGACGCGCTTCGCACGACGCTGTGCTGACTTGTGCTGTCATGGGTTGTTTCGAGGCTCGCGTAGGCAAGTTTCGCCGGTGTTTGGCGAATTAGAATGTACGACTGAGGTTAACGGGACATGAGTCAATGTGTGTGCGAGAAGCTGACGCAACGGAGTGTGTGTGACGCCTGGACAAACTGCCGCCGCACATCGATGCGGGGCAGCAGGGGTCAAGTACTTGAGTTGTAATATGGCACCAGGGGCTAGTTTGAGGCACCGAGGCGGGCGCCGTGCCTTGGGGACGGAAATTTATATAGATATAAAACGACGAGGAGGGAGTGGTCTTGTTTCCTGATCGGGCCAAGATTTGTCAGATCCAGCGACCATATGGACAGCCCGATCCGATCGGGATGGGGCGTCACATTTGAGCAGTGTTTTCTAAATTGCCGTATTTTGCAAATTAAATTATGTGTTGTCACTCGTCCACAACGTCCTCGTCGTCCTCTTCAGCTTCAACAGCTTCAGCAGGCCATGGCGAGCCATCTTGCGAAATCTGCACCGACGGCGTACAGCGCCCCAGCAGCATCGCTCCCGCCGCTCAACAAACACAGCCTCGTCCGCACATTCTTCGGCCTCTTTGGCGGTTATACGATCTTCCGGCAAACCTCTGCACTGCTCGCCCTTGTGCTCTTTGCACGGAGCTCTCCACCCCCGACCCGAATCTTCGCT
The DNA here is from genome assembly GCA_022606055.1 of Trametes gibbosa. Taxonomy (NCBI): domain Eukaryota; kingdom Fungi; phylum Basidiomycota; class Agaricomycetes; order Polyporales; family Polyporaceae; genus Trametes; species Trametes gibbosa. Next base: position 393,449 of record JABYQJ010000007.1, read on the forward strand.
TCCTGCAGCTGCCTGCACATCCTCACAATGTTGCTGCTCTTCTGAAACGCGTTCCGAAGTGCAACTGTACACGATGGTTGATACCGTTCATGCCGTATTCCCACCGCCGCAGTCCGCCTCGAGATGCTACAACCTACCACCGGCCCCTCCGAATAGCCAGCCCTCCGGTCCTTTGAGAGCAAAGCGCCGGATTTTCGTGATCGAAGTTCGCTGTCAGGCCAGGTAACTGCCGACGCCTGTTAGCATGCGGCTCTGCTGGTCCTCGTAGCTAGCTCCTAGAAGCTCACCCCAATCAAGGCCATCTTCATGAGCGCACAAAATTGCTCGATGCTCCCACCCCGGCGCGACGCCCCGTAAGGCATTTTCTCGCCGCCACCACCGCTCTAGCCGACGACTGCTTCAACGTTCGCACCCTCGTGGGTCGACTGCAGACTCCGATGGTCGTCCAGAACGGTCGTCGGGAGATAAGCGACTGAACGGGCTTGCCTGAGCCTGCGCCGGTGTCATCTCCCATGCGGAAGATAGCGAGTTCTCGCCGCGGAGAGAGCCGCTGTTTTCAGCCGTACATGGCGCCGATGTCGTCGACAAAAAACCCTTTCTAGGGTGTTCAATCATCAACCCGACTTTTCAGGGCTTGACGAGGCCCAAATTTACAGGAACCTACTTTCCAGAGGAGGATACCCTTGTTCTCCGAGCGGGTCGGCGATAATCGAAGAAAAAACTTGTATGCCCGACCCGTGCGCCGAACGGGCCGCTCACGCTCTTTTTTGTCTCTCGTGTTGGAGGTCTTGTGCAGTATCCGAGCAATGAGCATACTTCAGGTGACCTCCACCCCTGCAGCCGCGGAACAAGGGACTCCGCCGAGCATCGGGGGGCAAAGTCTGTTCCCATTCACTTTATCCGTTTACTAACGGCGATCTTGTCGAAGAGGTCGCTAACCTTGATCAGTGGAGCGCCACGTAAATTACCTGCAATATAGAAAGCTTCCGTAGCCCATACTTCTCTCTGCCACATTGCTCACGCACATGTCTCCTTCTAGATCTGTCGAGACTATCGGCGCACGGCAAGTATAACCTGTTGTTTTCCACAGCTGTCAGTGATTACGTCGCCCCGACCCGTGCTGGAGCAAGATCCCAGATAACCACATGGCCCAGTCAGCCCAACTTCACAATGTACCGGGACGTAAGTTGACAATAGCTTGACCTCGGTGGGATGAAAGAAGCTTTCAACCGTTTCTCTCCCCCGCCCGCCCCGTGCGCTCCCGTACGCCCCTCAAAGCCTCGTCACTCGCCCACACACATCTTGAGTATGTCAAAGCCCTCCCAAGTTCTCGGACGCCAACTCAGTTCATCAGCACTTCTCCCGATCTCAGGTCTACGCAACCAGGCACCCAGGCCGTAGGTCAGAGCCTCAAGCTTCAAGCCACGCATGTCCGAGAGCGCGCCCAACATCCGTGAACATGATCTGCATCGCGCGATGCCTTGACCGCACTAGTCCGACTGGCTGGTGACCCACCTGCTCCTCTGGTCCGGTCCACGTTGTCGACTCTCAGTCTGTCGAATGCCCTACGCCCTCGTCCGCAGAGCTGTCACCCGCTCGCCGTGCCTTGTCTCCATGGTGCTGTACATCAGCCCGACGCGGCACATCCCCCCTCCAGAGACTCGGGACGGGATGTTGGCGCCGAGAGAGGGCAGCGTCCAGCCAAAGGCGGCGTCCACTGCCCGTAGCCGGACGTCATGCCGCCTACATGTACCGATTCCGGCGGACGCCGCCATCTGCGGGTCGCGCCCGCGCAATCGCTCGCGTCTGTTGATAATGTCGACAGCCAGAGGGCTCTCTCGTCTCGCACTTCATTGTACGCTTGTCAACTCTCTTACGTGTCTGTATTGAAAGCCTTCCCCGTCTGTGCACCTGAGACCGGGCGCTGTCGGCACACTGAAGAGTTTCTCTCTTGGAACATCGTCCAGCCGAAGAATCCCTCACTCTGTCAGACAGACTACGCGTGAACGCTGAAAACAGGGCAGCGTAGCCGTCAATGGCGAGACGAAAACACAATAATATTAAATTCTCCGACATGGACGTGGTACGTACAAAACATTAGGTGCGGGAGAGCAAAGCAGCCTGCGCGCGGCTAGCGCTTGTATGAACTCTTGGAAGGCGTGACCGAGCTACCTGTGAACGAGCGTACACGACATGGGGACCGCCGATGGCACACATCGTGCGGAGCAAATAAAGGACTACAGCACGGAACAAACCGAGGGGAAACGGGTGGATGAGGATGGGTGACGAGTGTGACCTAACCGAGTAGATTACTTCTTCGTCGGGAATCCGGCCGCAGAGCGGATGGAGTTGATGAGGATGTTGGCAGGGTCGCCGCCTGCCTCGAACATCGAGAAACCGCGGAGTTTCTCCTTCTTGATGAACTCACCCTTCGCGGCAAAAGAGTGAGCGTCGTCGAAGGACACCATAACCTCCGTAGACGGGTTGTAGACAAACGGCTGTGGGAAGAGGTGCTCCTCATGAGATCTGCACACGTTAACCCGCACCTCACGGTTACTCACTGTCTGGCTGCATTCGTCGAAACGGTAATCGATGCCTGGCGCGACGGTTCCGTTGGAGTTGAGATACTTGGCGTCGACCAGGCCTCCAAACGTGATAGTCCCGCCAGGCTTCGTGGAGATGACACCGCACCCGTCATCGGCACCGACGGGGTCGTCCCATTTGTCGCCCGCGGGCTGTTGGTCCGCAACGAAGGCCGGGTACGCGTTCAGGGTGTTCCCGGAAAGTGCGACCGACTTGTCGACATGGAACGAGTGGCCGTAAGCTGCAACTGCGAGTACAATCTGGTTCGAGGGGAACCCAGCACTCTTCCAGGCCGCGATGGCGCTGACGGCACTACCTTGCTGGCGTTCGGGGGTTGCACACGAATCGTTGAGCGGAGCGTTGGGTCCGACGCCGGACGACCATGAGCCCCAGATATCGTAGTTCATGATCGCAATCCAGTCGAGCACCTTGGCGAAGCCTGAAACGTCTTTCGAGGGGGCCTGTGTAGCATCTACCCAGGGTGTGATGGAGGTGGCAGCGGTGAGAATGAGCTTCTTCCCTACAGGGTCGGCACGGAGCTCCTGGAGGAGGGACAGGAAATTAGCGGTATCGTCACCGCTGATGATGTTGCACTCGAGACCCTGCTTTCCGGGGTATTCCCAGCTACACAGAGCGTCAAAAACATAAGCATGGGTCGTTGTCAACGCCGCTCACTCGAAATCAATACCGTCCAGATTGTACTTCGTGGCGAGCTTGGTGATGGACTTCACAAACGCAGTCCGGTTGGCTTTGGTCGCAACATTGCTCGAGTACCAGCGTGATCCGGTCCAACCACCGATCGAGACCAACGCTTTCACATTCTATTTGGGCAGGAAATGGGCAGATGCCACGGAAAGCCTCAATGGAGCAACGTACGTTCTTGTGGGCGGTCCGAACGAACTGCGGTAGCAACTGGGCATTAGAGGCATCCAAGGAGAGTTCGTTCACATCCGGAGTAGTCGTCCTATAAGCAAAGAACCGCCCAGTTGTAGCGTGATAGTACAGGACTTGGAACTTGGAGACACTCACGCAAAAGAGTACGTGAGGTGACTGTATTTGTCCCAACTGACATCCTTGAGCGTGAAGTCCTCCGAGTGGTAGCCGGCATACCAACCGACAGCAACCTGGGAGGACTTGGAAGAGCTCGAGGAGGTGGAGGAGCCGGAGGACTTGTTGGGTGAGCAAGCGCGCTTCAAAGAGTGTGGCTTGGCCTCTGCGAATGGAATGGCGATGGAAAGAGCAAGGAGGAGAAAAGACAGCATGGCTCAAGACAGAGCGACGGATGCGACGACCAAAGACAGAAGAAGAATGGACCTGGGGAGGAGGGGGGAGGGGGAGGGGGAGGGGGAGGTATAAGTGGAGATGGAGAAGAAGAAGAAGACTATATAACCCCCGCACCTGCCCGAGGCTGCACAGGATGGCACCTGCCTTCATCTGAATCATTCGAAACCTTGCCCGGTGTTCAGAAGACCCTGAGGTAAACCCTTCTCCATCTGACCGCAACAATCGCGGAGCTTCGTGGACGCGTCCATGCACGGCGGATACAGTAAGTGTGGTGCAGATGTCGGCACTCCATATACTACGCCGAAGATACTGATGAGTGCAAAGAGTTGTGAACGTTCTTGTCGTTTGTCCGACTCCGAAGTCGCTCGGAGATGGTACAGCATGTACGATCTCAGATTCTGTTTCCACGTGGAATTGAATGCAAGGCATCGAGACTCGAGCCCTATGTTGCCTCGACAGCATGTGACACGCTGATAGATGTCTGACATGGGGAGTTCGACGGGCGTGCAAGTTGTGTACGTGTGTACTATTGAGGGTGTTGGGTGGCTTTTTGAGTAGATGTTGCTGCCTAGCTTGAGGTTTACGCAAGTCCCGAGTCCCGACATCGGCGCAGGGCAACAGCTCAAGGTCCCATACTCGTGTATCTTGCCCAAGCCTCTTGAGTACGTAGTCGTCGACCCCACACTTCACAGGAGATCTCATCTTGACGAGGATACCCTGACGTCCCCGCGGGCTTGTCTGGGGATCAAGCCATCGCCCATCTCCCTTGGTTTCTGATTTGTGTCCTCTGCAGAGCAAACGTCGTATCCGTATTCCCCCAAACGGATCATACAACACGGTGCTCCCATAGCTCACCATCGCATCTCCACGGCAAGAACCCAGCCACTACGTGTGCCTACCCTTCTTCCGTCTCCTCGCCCCATCATCCGATATTTGCGCCCCTCCCACGGGTTGCAGTCGCTGGAGGAGCGACGTTGGGCCCTTTGCGGGACTGTCCCCCTCCGAGGGGGATGATCGAATGGCAGCCTTCGCAGCCCCGCGGATGCTGTATCCTCCTACAGGGGCTTTATCCGGTTCTGGAGACGGCCGCAACAGTCGATTGCGTCCGGCTAGCGGAACCACCGTTGCCCTAATTAAAGGCGCGACGGGTGTGTTGGATCCTGCAGACTCTGCTCGTCGTTTGGCTGGGACCACCGTATCGGTGCGCTCAGAGTCCCCTCTTCCCCTACGGCCCTGGTTACGGTCTACTTGCGACTGTTCGCGGTCAGCCGTGGGGCAAGCTGCTGCCTTGCCGTTCTGCGCTCCTGGGTTGAGGCGGCTGAGAAGGGAGGGAATGGGTTTGGGCACAGCGGGTTGTCCTGCTGACAATATATCGCCCGTCTGAGCGCCACCTTTGCTGGGCGTCGAACTGGAGGCCACAGATCCACCTTCTCCTGGACCACCTTTGCGCCCCTCCATACGCGGTCTCTTCGCCGACCGCGGCGCACCATCATCCTTCGACAAAGCACCTACTGGCGGCGCAGAGTTGTCAGACGTGTGCACTTCACCTGGTGCATCCTGTCTCGATGGCAGCGATCGTCCCTTGAGGTGAAGCGGGGGTTGCCTTGTTCGATCAGCGCGGGGGGCAGATGGCGCTCCAAGACTTCCGGGAGACGTTGTGACCGCTGTGGGTCGAGGTGGAAGAGACGTCGGTGGCGTAGGAAGGCCACTTCTGGGCCCTCTGGGACTGGCCGTGATCGCAGTAGTCCTCGAAGAACTTGGGCTAGACGGCGTAGTGTTAACAGGCCCGTTTGCGGAGTCGATTTTGCGCTTGTTCACGTTCATGATACGGCGTCCTTCACCCATGTTTGCGCCTGGGATATGTTCACGGGCTTCATGCCTCGCGCGGTTTGCATGGGTATGAGGTACGTTACCTTTGCGTCCACCAGATTGGACTTCGGAGTTGATGGGCGTAGAGGTATCTGCTTCCGCAGTGGTGGCGAGTGGGGAATTGACTGGTTCGAGCAACAACTGCAGAGACAAGAAAGGGGCATTCGTCGGATATATGCGGCGAGAACGAGAAGTGGCCTATTGCGAACCCTGATAGCGCTACACGCTTGCTCCTGCGCAGCTTTATCTTCGGTAGACACGCCCTCCGGGATGGGAAGTGTCTCAATCCGTCGTAAGGAAGAGAGAACATTTGCAGGCATCTGCCAGGGGCTTTCCTTCGTCCGCTACATATTTCACATGATCAATACATGAATACTCGGGGATAGGGTATTGACGTACACGGACGATACCCTGGACAAACGCATTGCAGGCTTTCCATGGTCTCAGGGCAGACGACTGCATATCGAGGAATACCTGACTCTGATGTTGATACCCAGGTAAATTGCATTTGAAAAGCACACTAACCTGCAATAGTACCGAGCAGATATCTAGGAACTGTCTGCGAAGAGCAGCATCATTTCCTAGGTCGGCGCCATTCCAAGGTTGCTTCGCCGCATCGGCCGCTTGAGCAATGGGGGGGAATCTGGCCCTTGGTTCTTCACAAGCAGCAACAATATCGGCTACATTGCAGAGAACGAAAGCTTGATCTCTTTCTGCCAAACGCCCCAGTACCAGCTTTGGTGTGAGATTGGAGTAGTAGAAACGAAGTAGGGGCGATGGATGTGCGAGTCGCGCGTCGAGAGTAACAAACGAAGCAAGATCCAGGTAATGGCGGGCGTGACGTAGAGAACCTTTCTCACTCCCAGATGGGATGTCAGCCTTGAGGGTGGCGCGAGCTTGAGCCAGTAGCACGTCGAGTAGCTCTTTGCCTCGAGAAAATGACGGCTTGAATGAAGGGAGAGATGCGAGTATATCCTTGACAATGACGTCTACATCCTTCTGGGGAAGTCTCGGAATAGCCTTTGAACAAATGTGAGAGAAGATAATTAATCAATCCGTATTTCCTGAGGATGCCATAATGTACCTTGAAGAGGTTCGTGACAAGGTTCTGTTCCGCAGGACTGTCAGGCGTGATCGCATGTCGTTCGACTAGCGAGCGTTTCGCCTCGCCAGCTAAGAACGCAAGAACAAGCGACCGCAACTTGTCCCGGATAGCCTGCTCTTCTTCATCTAATGGCTCGTCGGGGGGCACGATTTGATCACATATGACTCCGAGAGTGATAGTTGGGTCCATATCAAGGTGCTGGGTAAGAGCACGCTTGACGAAGGTGACTTCCTCGGGATCATCTACGAGGGATAATATGGTTAATATTTCATTTTTCACGAACACATGGCTCAAGGGTGGCGGTAAGGGGGCAGATACATAACATGACAAGCCAGAAGAATCACTAGCTAGATTTCGGTGTATACGTGAAGGGATACGTAGACCACGCACCCAGCAGATATGTGCGAGGACTTACCACTTTGAAGGAGCTGAACTAATACGTCGGCATTCCTCTTCACCCACTTCTGTTGCTCCCGAGAGACGTCCACAATCGCTGCATAGCCCTTGATACGTACCTATAGCGACACTTTCAGGCGCGAACATGTTTGTAATAGCGTCGAGAACGTACATTCGCGACTGGGTCCTCGCACAGATCGTAAACAGCATTGATGGCATCGTCTTCGAGGTCGGGGAAGTCCCTAATGAAGAGCTTGATATTCGTCGCAGCGAGTATTTTCAGACTAGAGTGAGAAGAGTGTGCAAGGTCGATGAGCCGTTTGAGGGTATCCTTGCGCTACGAGTATCTTGAACAATTAGCGTGCAACAAGATGAGCGCATTCCCGGCAATTACCAGCGTAGAGGTCTTCACGGGAGTGCGTTCTGCGCGTCGCAGGAGATCCCGGATGTCCTTCTCCTGCTCCGCGAGGCTTCTCGTATCCATAGCAGACTGCAGAAGAACAGAGGCGAAGGCTGTCAGGAAAATGTGTCCTAAGGAAGAGGTGTGAGCGACACACTGCATACTGTCATTGTCAACCCAAGGACGCCTCCGCAGGCGCCTGTGCAAACACGCCACAATATGAAGTACAACGCCCAATATGGAAATTCAAACTTTAATACACGAGCTTCCTGCATCGACATCTCCGTCCTCGCGAGACCTTACCAGAGAGTCGTGTGTCGGTTAACGGACTATGGTTTATATGTTACCGCTGCCCCTTCACCTCATGGTCCCATAATATGGAAGCTCTACTGAAAAATAACCCTCGACAGCATATACTCAATTTCCGGCTTCACGCTTGCGAACATGTCCTCCGTTGTTTTCTTAGGCTTCTACCCTACGCATCTTGAGCTGTCGGCGCGGCAACACGAATTTGATCCTAGGCTCTCAGACTGTGAAGTTCCCAGTTATCGCGCTGGAATTCTCGATAGCGGGCAGCATGGCTCACCCCGTTGAAGTATTGGTCAAGTTCTTTTTGCTTGAAGGACGATGGCTGATCCGTTTCCGCAAGATCAAGTTGTCTGAGCGCAGAACCAATAGCCCCAGGAACGTCGATAAGTCTGTGTTCGCCGTTTCCGGCAAAGTAATATCCCTCCTTCCCATGACCGACATCATCTCCGGACTCCCACAAGATCTCATACAGAGTTGCCACTTCCACTTGTACAATGTGAGACAAGTACGAGGGGCCTAACAAACATTCTACTCACCGTCATCTATCTGAACGTTAGGCCAGATGTTCTTGCTCTCGCCCACCATACCTCCCCGACCTCGATTGATGCCTGCCGTTATAAGTGCGGGAATCTGTAGGGAGGAGTTGAGAGAACGCGCCGGTCCCGGATTGCAACGTTGCACAACGCAACTCGGTCAGACATACGACTTCTGCGATGACTGTTATGATCCGCGCGCCACTCACGGTGTGTATCAGTTTGGGCGCATTGCCAAACCTCTGACACCGTGTCTTGGAACCTGCAAGGGCGGCCTGCGTTGATTCAAGATGATCCGCGTCCGCCTAGATGATCTCGACAGGCCCAAGTACAAACTCCAAAGTTGAATCAGTGAGACAGAAGGAGTACACACGCATTCAAAGACAACGCCAGTTTGGCGTGCTAGAGAATTTATAAGAGTGATATCGCCGAGACTCCCTTGTACTGTCTTGACACCAAGGGTTTCAATCTCCCCGCCTTATCCGAGCTACGCACTAGTACGGTGATGTTGAACAGTGGCTTGCTGTTGGGGAGGAGTCGGGTGAGAACGCCTCCTCCGATGTATCCTACCCAGTAAAGTTTCGTCAATGCACGTTCGGTGACGCAAACGCGCGGTACACTCCGCCCACACAGCCTACTCGTGTTATCCACCTGTTGCACCTAAGAGGGGCACATCTACGCGGTCTACCGACAGTATATTTCTGCCTCCGTCGGAGGTGTTGTAGTGGTACGTCTCGGGCTGCGATGACTCATGATGGGGCCGTGGGCATGATGATATCTAGGTTTGTGAGTTCCGCTTCCCGAAGTGTTGGCCGTTGTGCCAAGAACAGCTACTGTGGACTAAGCTACTCCGAGTCCACATCCTCATGAAAGACATCATTAACGCTATCCTAGGACGTTAGCTTCGACGCAGCGAATTTTCTAATTCTGGTATCACACAGTGGCACCACCAGTCCTCACTGACTCTGTGCCTTGAAGTGCGTCTGTCGCATTATTGTGTGCGAGCAATCTAATACTATTGAAGAACATCGTCAATGCATACTAGCCGTGTAAAATTGGGTCTGCAAGTGCATGTGAAAAGTTCACACTGTGGGAGTGAAATAGATTTGCATCTACTACATGCTGTGAAGCGCGCACAGTGGACATACGTGTCTTTCCTCTGACCGTCAGCCAACATCGTACTCGTGCTGGACGAGGTTCAGTAGCGCATTGACCCTTCTGTCCACCGCGGCGAAGCGTACTAACGAGAAGAGGGAGAGTGGTCCGGGATTAGCCGAAGGGGATTGCTCGTGAAATCTATCCGATATATTCCAAGTCGCCCACTATCGTCACGGTCCCGCGCCGCTGCGTGCTCGGTTGATCAGGAGACTCCGAGTCCTGGTCCCAGACATGCTCGCCCTCGTCGTCTCTCTCTCCATCGCCGCCCTCCTCGCCTACTTTGCGAAGTCTGTCTTATCTCGCTCGACGTCCTCTCACACCGAGTCCGTCGCTTCCGCGACCACCACCGGCCTATCTACCGAGGAGCAGCGCAAGTACCAGGAACAGATTCTCCGCAAGCGCAAGCAGCAGCGGGCGAACGAGACGTCCACCAAGGAGACCAAGTCCGAGTCCACCACCATCATGCAGCCCCCACAGACAGACCTCGCCCCGCCCAAGGATGATCCCTTCACGGTCGAGCAGCTCAAGCAATACGACGGCTCCGATCCGACCAAACCGATATATGTTGCAATCAAGGGTGCGTCCTCGTCCCTTTTCGTGAGGTGTGATCATGCATCCAAGCTGGGCCCGCACAGGCACGATCTTCGACGTGACCCGAAAGGCGGATACGTACGGCAAGGGCCAGTCATACAACATTTTCGCCGGCAAGGACGCATCTCGCGCCCTCGGCATGTCCAGCCTCAAGGAGGAGGACGCCGTGTCAGACTATAGCACGCTGTCGGAGGCAGACGCCAAAACCCTCGCCGACTGGTTCGACTTCTTCTCGTGAGCACCCCGCCCGTTCGCTGCGCCCCTGAGACTCATATATCTACACAGCAAGCGCTACAACGTCATTGGCAAGGTTGTAGATCTCCCTCCGCAGGGTAGCCACTCACAATCTACCGCATCTGCGCTATAACTACGCTTCCGGTTGGGGCTTCTCTGATACCTGTGTATGTTTATCGGTTTTCAGCCAGTGATATACAGATCTGGCTTTCGGACGCATCGTGACCTAGCATCAACGCACACACGGTCTAACATTCACTCAACTCAACACTTTACAGGCAACGTTTCCCACACGAGCAGTTGTCACGTCCGCACACTCAATATTCATGTCATGGTAAGACGCCATTTAGCCCATTCTTCGCGCGAAGTCCTCGAGCCTCGTCTGTTGTGTCCGTTAGCCCTGTGCCAGGGCGCGTGGGCCCGTCAACGTGAAACAGCCTCTCCTTCAGCGTTCAAGCGCTCAGTTACTGTTGTCACATCAATTTGGCGGTCTTGTATGTGGGCACGGCGTGTGCTACTCTGATAGAAAACATAGAGTAGCCACCACCCCAGCCTCAACGGTATATGGTCCTGTGCTTGACCTCCCCCCCGCAGCGACATTCTGTCATGCTCCGCTTCCACGCCCGTCGCTGTCATCGTCAGCGTCAGCGCCTGGATGCCCCAATCCCTCAGAGTCAATGTCACGGTGCCCCAGCTCGCCCACGCTCACGCTCCCACGCTGGCTCGGGCATCGATCCACCGGTGCCGACCCCCATCGATCATCTCTTTCATCTACAGCTTGAGCTGCAGTGACCAGGGCCTTCACCGCCAGGAACGCCTCCACGCTTCCTTTCCCATCGTCGAGAGAGCGGCGGAGCCCAGCACAACGAGTTTGATGAAGGGGGAAGGCACTCGCCGACAGTGCGTGACGCAACGAACCGCACGCTTCGCGCAAATTCTTCCGGGCGGAGCCACCGAGCCAGTGCCTGGGGCGGTTGTGGTGGACGGCTGGATCGCAAAGAAGCTGGTAAGGCCATCGGCTGCGCGATGGGGATGTCGAGGAGCGTCTGTGGTCGGGGCCCGAGAGATTTGGGCGAGCCGCTGAGTGTAGTGGGTCGCAGATAGTGTATGCCTTGTTGCTGCAGCCTGCGACAGCGGAGCAATGTCTTGCCGTGGTAAGTTGTTTTTCGGTGCTGTTATCCCTCGAGTTGCCGACGTAATTCTTCTGTGGACGCCGCGATAACCAGGGTATCTCGTGGGAGGGTCATACGCCACATCGCATCTGTGGTGTAATGATATCAGCATGTGGGCGCGTCGTCCCGGTGTGCGCGGAAATGAACAGTTACGGATGCATCTGCGTCGTGGAAGTACGTTGACAGGCCGGGAAGAGGCGGACAGAGCAGGATATGTGTCTTGACTCGTCTTGACTCTCAACCTGCTGTACTCGGGTTTGGCAAGTCCTATTCAATCAAATGAAGGGAAGAAATCGGACATGGACCATCGTAGTCTCAGACTCTGCGCGCGGTCGAAGGTTACGGCTAGGTGTCATTCTCCGGTCCGCTTGACAAAGCCATCGCGTTTGGAGTGACCGCAGCTCGCGCGTGGTGGCTGAGAGTCCCTGCAGATGAGTGCCTGTTGCCCTGTTCCACCCTTCTTCGACAGAGTGACGCACTATGAAGACGCTTTGGCCGGGTAGAGATGAACGAGACAGGCTAGTCTGCGTTTAAGTTTACCGCGGGCGGTTCGGAATCGGCGAGTGCTGTTGCAAGATAGGCCAGCGCGAGACATGTTGGCGAGAGGAATGTCACAAAAGAGCGAAGCCAAGTCAACTGCTGGCGAAGCGCGCCCGTGACAAAGTCTACACGGCACGGCGCGAGGACGTGACAAGAGTCGACGGGTATGCCAACGATTATTGCAGCGTTCTTGACCTGGTAACCATGGGCGTGGCGGCGCTGTTTGACCAAGCAGCGCCGCATCCCTCGTCTTTGGGAGGTCGAAAGACTTTGCGATGGCGCAGTCAGCGAAAGTCCGGCGAAAGAAGCGGTTCTGGACGGTCTATGAGTCAACCCCACGATCATTAACGAAGGCAGTTCTTGGATGGATTAGCTTCATCTTCGGGCCACGATGCAGCAGAAGTCGCCGTGCCGCCGCCACAAAGGCCAACCGCACGAACCCGGGGGGACGCGCCGCAAGAGTAGCTCTAACGCCTCCGGAAGCCTGAGCTTGCTTGACGCCGGGACGAGTTCGCGGAAAAGGACCGTGGCCTACGAGCCAGTTCCTGGTGTCTGAGTGTGCAGCGATCCGGCGCGCGAACGGGGCGGGAGACTGGCCATTGTCATTGGCTGGAGTGCTTTATTGGGGGAGGGCGGCGGGGGCGCGGGGGACGGCGTCGGACTGGGAGTGCTGTTGGGGCTGATGCGGCCGCTGGAGGCGAGAGAACGCGTGATGGGCCTGGCTAGCGTGTTGGACCCATCCTGCCTTTCTCTGCCCCGATTGTCCCTCAGGCTCGTTTCCGCCGCGCCCGTGCTGCTGCCAGGCTCGGCGGCACGCGCTGTGCGGTGCAGGACGCGTCGGCGGCGAGCTGTGATTTGTGCGAGCGCGGGCGCGGGCAGGCAGCCCACGGAGCGTCGACGTGCAGAGGGTGGGGGAGGGGCGGGGGAAGAAAGGGGCGTTCGGAGTCAGTATGCAGACGCAAGACGCTTGGGAGCGGGAGGAGAGACCGAAGGCGGGGATGCACGAGGGCTTTAGCGAACACGTTGCACGGTGACTGGCGCAGGGCCGTGGCGGGCTCGCCACCATTAATATTTGCGAGACGCGCTGACGCGGCTTGCCCTCGTCGACGACTGCGACTGCGAGTCCGACTGCATTGACTCCAGCTCGCTCCTCTCCGCCGTACCGTACCGTACCGACGACCGCTCGAGTCAAGTTACGTTCGCTGAGCGTGAACGAGCAGCGAGCTTCCGGATCGAGCAGGTCCTCTACCACCGCCACAGCTTGCCTACCAGCTCCCCGTACAGCCGTCGTCCGCTCTCTTCCCAAGCGCCTTCTGCTTGTCCTCTTACCCCCACCATCTCCCCCCCCCCGCCGCCTACGTCCTCCCCCTCTCCTCCTCAGCCATATCCTCCCTCACCCACCCTGCAGTTTTGGCTCTCCCACTCTCGCGCATCCCAACACATCGTCATGGACGCCCTCCGCTCGCTCGTCCAGCCCCTCGTCGGCGGCGGCGGCGGCTCATCGATGATTGACGGCATGAAGCTCGTCGTCCTCGGTGGCACCGTCGAGACCGCCCGTCGTGTAGCAAGCTCTGGATGGTACGCAACCCTTCTGTCCGTGCTGCGCCCCGCATCTCACTCATCATTGCCTCGCAACCGTGTAATGTACACATTGTCCGCGATGACGCACTCCCAGGTCCCACTTCATCAACTGTACGTGAGCGCGACTCCGGTCCCGTCGCACCCTGACTCACCTTCCGCCCTTGCAGCCTTCTTCTTGACTGCCCATTTCTCGGAAGAGGACTACCCGTACGACTGGCTCATGCTCTGGTTGTCGCGTCGTCCAGAGTGGCAGCGCTCTCGGGAGTTCGAGACAACGACGCGCTCATCCAACCCCGGCTTTGGCTCCCGCGTCGCTGACAACTCCTTCGGGGACGATGACGAGGAAGAGGACGAAGGCGCACCTGGCCGTGTCAAGACCCGCGTCGTCTTCCAGCCCACCTCCAATACCACCCACACCATCTACTACCGGGGACACTGGCTTCGTGTGAAGCGGTGGCGCAAGAACGACACCGGCAACGAAGTCATCTCGGTGTCGGTTGTGGCCCGCAATAACTCCATCCTGAAGCAGCTCGTTCTGCAGGCCAAGAAGGAGTATGAGGCGGAGGCCGTGCACCGGATACAGATATATTTCGCCGACTCCCACGGGTGCTGGCGATGGACCGATTCGAGGCATAAACGGCCAATGTCGTCCATAGTACTTAACCCTGGCGTAAAGGAGATGCTATTGTCGGACACGAAGGATTTCCTAAAGTCTGAGAAGGTAAGTGCAAATTATCAATCTGGCCAAACGGTGCAGCCGGATTGCCACACGCACCTTGTCACGCTGCGCGCCTTTATTCTGCTTGATCCGCGGGAGTCTATGCTGACGCATCGTTCCTTTGTAGTGGTATGCGGATCGCGGCATTCCGTTCCGCAGAGGATACTTGCTCCACGGTGTGCCCGGTTCGGGGAAGAGTTCGCTGATCCATGCCATTGCTGGCGAGTTGATGCTCGACATTTACGTCGTGTCCTTGTCATCATCATGGATAAACGACAGCACGCTCACCACGCTTATGGGCCGCGTACCAGCGCGGTGCATCGTTCTCTTGGAAGATCTTGACGCTGCCTTCACGCGTAGCACAAGTCGAGACGGCAACGCAACAGGTAACCCTGAGGGAAAGACTGAGGAGAAGCCCATTGAACAGCCTGCGGCTACCAGTTCTTCTCGTCGAACGCGGAAACCCGAGCAGCTCTCTGACGTCAATACCCTCAGCTTGAGTGGTCTGCTGAATGCACTTGACGGCGTTGCCGCCTCCGAAGGACGTCTGCTTTTCGCGTAAGCACTTTTCGTGGTATAGGGTCACAGTTTTGCTCACCCGATTTTGCAGCACAACTAACCATCTTGAGCGTCTGGACCCTGCACTATCGCGCCCTGGTCGCATGGACGTTTGGATTGAGTTCAAGAACGCGTCGAAGTGGCAAGCTGAGCTACTCTTCCGCAACTTCTTCCCCTCCACAGATGAGGACAATGCGCCCATCGAAGGTGACCTCGATAGCATTGAGCTGCCGACTACGCCGCCGTCCCCTTCAGCGGGCTCGAGCATAGATTCAACGCTGTTCTCATCCGTAGCGTCGGCATTCTCATCGTTTCCGACCAGTCCCTCAGGATCCTCGAGCCCACTATCGCCGCTTCCCTCTCTGCCTGAAGGTCTGCCCACGCGCTCACGTACGAGCTCTACCGCAGGGGGGAGTCCCGGCGTCGGTAAGAGGAATTCGCGGGTGAGGACTGTAAGCGATGCTGGTCTGCGCAATCAAGCGTACCAGCCGCCTCCGCTCGAGGACGAGTTTATGGAGGCGAAGCACTCCGCGAAGCCATTGGACGGCGTGACACTGGCTAAGCTCGGGAAGGAATTCGCGGATGCGATACCCGATGAGGAATTCAGCGTGGCCGCGCTGCAAGGCTGTGAGTGTCCCGATTCTTTCGAGGGCTGATCACCTGGACTGTTCCCCCCGTCGCTGTCCTTCTCTGTCCGTCCTCTGCTGGGGCTGGTGCGTGCATGGCTGCGAGTAGAAAGTATGCTGACAGGATGCCCTCTTTGTTCGGACACGGATACAGATCTGCTCAAGAACAAGTCACGCCCTGAAGCTGCGGCGAAGGAGGCTGCGGCGTGGGTGGAGAGCGAGCGGACGATGAGGGAGCGGTTGAAGAAGGAGCGCGAGGCGCGCGAGCTCAAGGAAAAGCTTGAGGTCAGTTATCAGATCCAGATCGATTATCGTTGATCGTTTCCCATATCCGGCGTCGCCGCGCCTCCATGTGCGTGCCGCCGGACCGTTCGAAGCCGGCCGACGCACGGCGAGCCGAGCGTCTGTTCCACCTCGTCTTCTTGCTCTCGACCATCCGCTGTGGACACCGTTCTGATCACGCTTGCTTGACTTACAGCGCGAGCAGCGTAAGAAGGAGCTGCTTCAGAAGGAGAAGGAGGCCGCCGAGCTCAAGAAACTCGAAGAGGCTGAGGCTGCCCGCAATGCTGCGCTGGTCGTCGTCGAGCCGCAGACCTTTGTACCACCCGAGCCTGTTCTTGCCCCGCCGCCTGTGGTCGTTGAGGCCGAGAAGGAGAACAAGGCTGCTGATGACGAGGAGTCGGCCTCGGAGGACGAGGACGAGAACGGTGAGGTCCAGCAGTGGACGTGACTCCCCCCGACCGCGTCCGTGGTCGCGATGACAGCCCAGGACGAGTGCTGCGCCGACGTCTCCAGTCCATCGCTGTCGGATCTCGTCGTTGTTCGTGTGCCAGACGGCGATGGGAGAAGCTCGGTGGACTCGGATACGGACGCGGCAAACGGACAAGCAGACAACGAGGATCAATCCGTGACGGGCGGGACAGCGACAGCTGTGCCCGCTGTCGCTGCGGTGCTGCAGACGGTGGCGCGTCGCCACCAGGGTGGGTTTGCAGTGCTGAGGAGTGTGTTTCCGATGGTCGAGTATTATATGCTTCATGTGTATGTTTTGCTGCAGCTCGCACTGTTTGGACGATGAGGGGACTGGCGCGGGCAGGCTGGAGCCTGGGGGCGGGAACAGCAGCGGGCGGCGGTAGGATGCTAGCCGGCTCGTTGGGTCTCGGTCCAAAGCGTGCCATGGCAATTTGTTCTGCTGATGGGAGTACTTGTACATATAGCGACTGTCAAACTTACCTAGGCGCATCGTCCCGTATTTGCATAGATATCCTACCTACCGAGATCTTGTTTGGTCTATGGCACACCGCTGTTGCTCTCATGGCGGGGATGATGACAGCGTATAATGACCGGCAGAGTCGAGCGGCCGTGTCGGAGACTGGCATGATGGTGAGATTCGAGAGCTTAGGCGGTCGCCAATCAGGGGATGAGACAGGCGGCTTTCGACTGCAGACGAAAGATGCACCAGCCAGTCTTAGACGCCGGATGCGGAACGACAAGGGCGGATCCGAGACTCGGGTCACGTTACCTTCGTTGGGACTTGGAGCTTGGCCTCTCCCGCCAGCGTCGTTCCTCTTCCTCCACTTCCACCACCGCCCAGGCTATTGCCCCGCCGCCCCCGCCCCCTCCGCTCTTTTCTTCCCCCCTTCGCCGCCCCCCCTTCGCCCTCCACCCTACTCCTACTCACCATGGGTTGCGTCCAGTCCACCGGCATCGACTACGAGGCAAAGGCCCGTGCGTATCCTACCCTCATCCTCTGCTTCCGCCCCTGTCACTCACACCTCCCCAGGCAATGCCGAGATTGAGAGCCAGCT
Source organism: Trametes gibbosa (assembly GCA_022606055.1). Classification (NCBI taxonomy): domain Eukaryota; kingdom Fungi; phylum Basidiomycota; class Agaricomycetes; order Polyporales; family Polyporaceae; genus Trametes; species Trametes gibbosa. The sequence continues at coordinate 410,911 of JABYQJ010000007.1, forward strand.
CAAGCGCGACCGCATGATGGCGAAGAACGAGATCAAGATGCTGCTGCTCGGTGCCGGCGAGTCTGGCAAGGTCAGTCTTGTCCCTCGCTGACGAATCTCGCTCCTGACATCATGCAATTTCCTCCCTCAGTCGACTGTGCTCAAGCAGATGAAGCTCATTCACCACGGCGGATACAACGAGCAGGAGCGTGACTCATACAAGGAGATCATCTACTCCAACACCGTCCAGTCCATGCGGTACGTTGTGACCTCGACTCGCAGTACGACGCCCTTTGCCTGTCGCTCAACGTCCCATGCTCCCTTCCAGCGCCATCCTGGAGGCGATGCCTCATCTCGATATTCAGCTCAACCCCCAAAACGACGCTCGTCGGAGCATCGTCCTCTCTCTGCCTGGTCAGATCGAGGGTGACGTGATGCCGCGCGACGTTGCGGACGCGATTCGTGGTCTCTGGAAGGATCCGGGCGTCAAGGAGGCCGTAAGTCGCTCCCGCGAGTTCCAGCTCAACGACTCCGCCATCTACTACTTCAACGCCATCGACCGCATGTCCGCCAACAACTACATGCCTACCGATCAGGACATTCTGCGGTCGCGTGTTAAGACGACGGGTATCACAGAGACGACATTCAAGGTCGGCGAGCTCACCTACAAGCTTTTCGATGTTGGAGGCCAGCGGTCCGAACGCAAGAAGTGGATTCATTGCTTCGAAAATGTTACCGCGTTGGTCTTCCTGGTTTCTTTGAGCGAGTATGACCAGATGCTGTACGAGGATGAGAGCGTGGTATGTCCACATTCGCGTTGCTACGGAAATCTTGCGATACGCGCTAACGTCCCTGGGCCTACAGAACCGTATGCAGGAAGCGTTGACCCTGTTCGATTCAATATGCAATTCGAGGTGGTTCGTCAAGACCTCAATCGTGAGTGACACTTCCCTTCAGAGCGACATTGTGCTTCGCGAAGCGCACAACTGAGGGATACTGACACTACGGACATCTTCTACAGATTCTCTTCTTGAACAAGATTGATCTGTTTGCGGACAAGTTGCCACGGTCACCGCTAGGCGACTACTTCCCCGACTACAACGGCGGTGATGATTATGACGCAGCATGCAACTACCTTCTGCACCGCTTTGTCTCCCTCAATCAAAGTGCGGCGACGAAGCAGATTTACGCCCATTACACATGTGCAACGGATACCCAGCAAATCAAGTGTACGTGTATCTGTCACCTCCCGCTGAGGTAGCAGCTAATGATAGTCCTTCCCGTATTCCGTATTCCCCACACCAATATCCTGATTCGCCGCCAATGTCTTGCTCTACGCCATCCGCTCTCGCCGCTGTTCCCATCAATCCACCGATGCTGTTCTGACCCATAGTCGTCTTGAGCGCCATTCAAGATATCCTGCTGCAGCTGCATCTGCGCGAGTGCGGTCTGCTATAGATGGGAAGATGGGTGTCGTCCAGGCTTGCAGTGTACGGGTGCGCCACAGTGCCGCGTGCTACACCCCTCCTCCATCTTTTTGGTCTCTGCGTCTGCATCGTTGTGTCATTTGTTCCATCAGCCGTCCCGGTCCTCTCCATCATGATCTCTCACTCCGTCCGGCGCGCGCTCGCCTTTGCGCCCACCTGGGGCACTGCACTACTACTACCTACTGTACATAGTTGGGAAACGGTTTCCTCTCACGCCATCCTTATGGCACCACGCGTCGCTCTTTCCACGACATTGAGCCACCCCTGTAATGGCAGCGATCTCCCAAGCAGCCACCTTCCTCCTATCCGACTTTTCTCCACCGATCCATGACGCTTGCTGCCTTCCGCCCCCTCTTACGCCTCTTTTCTTCACTCGATCATTTTGTCACCTTCTAATGGTTGTGCTCATGTCTGGTTGTGTCTGGATCGCTTGTAACGAATCACGCCGTTCCCCCGTCCCCCTTCCGCTTCCCCTCCGCCCACCTTACTTAGTCTTTACCCGTTGTGCCGGCCTTTTCTATCCTCTTCATGTATCCTTTTGACGCGCGTTCGCTTCATACTTCGTTACATAGGGATGCTCCTCTCTTTCTGGCATATACGGCCTGGCTTTACTCGTATACCTCCCTAAGTATCGTCTGTCCCTCCCGGAAACCCGCGATCTCTGCCTCGGCCTTCGTGGCGCGTCGAGCCGTGTGCACGCCGCGCGAGTGTGTGCGCAGATGCTGACAGCGATGAGACAGGTACGTCCAGCCATCCTTGCGGGCGCGAGGATCGTCGGAGACCGACGGCCAATCGGCGGCTTCTGGCCATCATCAGTCCACGGGTCGCGCAAGGTTCGTTCTTGCAGACTTGTGCGCTACTCGAACGGGCGTCCGCACCTCGCAGGAGCGTGTTTGGAACAAATCATCATCGCGGGGATGAACCGCCTCTAACTTTTGAGATGGTGGCGTTGGGATCTCGAGAGTGCAGTCTTCTTCCGAAACGCAAGTACTCTCCGGCGCTTACAAAACTATGTGGGAGTCCCGTGACTACTAGGGAAGGCAACCCGCAAACTCCCGAACGACAAAAACCACACACACATCGACACCAGCAGGATTTGAACCTGCGCTCGGAGACCGAAACAGATGATCGAACCAATTCGAATCTGTCGCCTTAACCACTCGGCCATAGTGTCTGCGAATATAACATGAACGCCTTGTCACGATCAGAACGCATCATGGCTATGGTCAAAGACAACCATGTGTTCTTACATTGGGCACTACCGAGAACGTGTATACAATATGCGCCTCCTTCCAGCACCCTACCACCCCTTCGCGGCTTTGACGAACGCCTTCACCTTTTCAGGATCCTTCCCCGACCCGTCCGCGTTCTCCACCCCCCCGCTCACATCGACCGCCCACGGCCGCACGGCCGCGACGACCTCCCTCACGTTGCCCGCATCCAGCCCCCCCGCGAGAATGACCGGCAGCCTGTCCCCCCCGCCCCCCTCGCCCCGCTCCACGACGTCCTTCGCGACCCGCACGTCGACCCGCGAGCCCGTCCCGCCGCTCAGCGCGCCCCCGCGCCCCGCCGGCACGGCGTCCAGGAGCACGAACTGGTGCGCCCCCGCGCGCGCGACGCCCGCCAGCCCGCTCCCGTCCTCCCCGACGTGGAACGCGCGCACGGTCGGCACGGGGACGTGCCGCGCCCACCCCACCGGCTCCGCCCCGTGCAGCTGCACCATGTCGAGCGGCACGGCCGCCACCGCGCCCAGGACCGCCTCCAGCGGCTGGTTCTGGAACACGCCGACGACGAGCGGGCCGTCGCCCGCGAGGCGAGCCGAGAGCCGCCGCGCGTGCGCCGCGAACCACGTCTCGTTCTTCAGCTGCTCCGCCGCGGAGAGCCCGAGCTCGACGGCGGCGGCGGTGGTAGCGGTGGGGCGGGGCGGGCGCTCGAGCCTGCGCGCGTGGACCGCGGCGGAGATCTTGCGTGCCTGCTCGAGCGAGACGCAGCGTTTGCTGGAGGGCACGAACATCAGCCCGAGCATGTCCGCGCCGGCCTCCACGGCGGCGATCGCCTCGTCCTCGGTGCGGATGCCGCATATCTTCACGAGCGGCGCGACCGCCTCCGCCGCCGCCTCCTCGTCAGGCTCGGGCTCGGGCCAGTCCAGGAGCTGCCGGATGAACGCGCGCGTGTCGTTCGCGCGCATGAGCGCCTCGCCGACGAGCACCGCGCCGACGCCCTGGGCGGTGTACGTGCGGACGTCCTGCGCGCTCTGTATGCCGCTCAGCGCGCAGAGCACGACGTCGCGCTCGCGGACCATGTCCGCCAGCCGGCTCGTCGTGCCCATGTCCACCTCAAAGTCGTGCAGGTTCCGGTTGTTCACGCCGACGACCTGCGCGCCCAGCGCGAGCGCCGCCTCCATCTCGCGCGCGTTGTTCACCTCCACGAGCGGCTCGATCCCCAGCGCGCGCGCGTACGCGTACAGCGCGTGCAGCCGCGGCACCGGCAGCATCGCGACGATGAGCAGCACGCTGTCCGCGCCGTGCAGGCGCGCCTCCGCGATCTGGTACTCGTCGAAGATGAAGTCCTTGCGGAGGACCGCGGGGCGGTGCGGGAGCGCGTCGATCGCCTCGCGCGCCACGCGCATGTCCAGCAACGTCCCCTTGAACCACGTCGGCTCGGTCAGCACCGAGATGACGGACGCGCCCGCGAGGGCGTACGTGAGGGCCTGCCGCGCCGCGTTCGCGCTCATCGCAATGGCGCCCTTGGACGGGCTCGCGCGCTTGATCTCGGCCATGAGCGCAGGCTTCTTCGGAGCCTGCCTGAGGCGCTCGACGAACGAGACGGGGGCGGGCGCGATATTGAGCGAGAGGAGCGTGTCGAGGTCCTCCGGCGTCGTCCCCGGGGTCTTCTTCGCGAGCTCGACGTCCTTGAGGCGCTGCGCGTAGATCTTCTCGAGGATGGTGGGCACCTTGGAGCCGCTGCTCCCGCCCGCCTGGCCTGGAACGGCGGGCTCTACCACGCTCGCGATGCCCTCGAGTCCAAACGCGGGGAGGGCCTCGTCGGCGACACGGAACGCCGGGTTGAGGTCCCAGGTGCCGCCCCGGAGGGCGAGGAAATTCTTGAACAGCATGTCGCCGCCCTCGGAGAGGATGCTCTCCGGGTGGTACTGCACGGCTTCGAGCGTGTACTTGCGGTGGCGGACGCCCATGATGACGCCGCTGTCCTGGGTGATGGCAGTAATGGCGAGCTCCTCCGGGAACGTGCTCGCCGCCGCGCTGAGCGAATGATAGCGGGTGGACTTGATGCCCTGGGGAATGTCCTTGAAGCAGCCCCGGCCGTCGTGCCGGATGGCGCTCACTTTCCCGTGCATCGTCTCGCCCGCGTAGCTGGATGGGCGTGCGCCGTCAGCGTCGAACCCCTCGCAGAGAACAGGGCGGCATCGAAGAGGAAGGAATAGAACGCCCGCCCGCCCGCCCAGCCGCTGCGCGACGAACGCCTCGCGCACCCAACGCCAACGCGGCAGCCTCCGCCGACGCGTTCTGCCTTGCTTGCGGGTACGTACGGACCGCGGTCTGTCCGCGGCATTCGGGGACGCGAGGAAGGCCAGCAGCCCGCGCAAAGCTAGCCTCCTTCTGCGACACACACGCTGCAGCCGAACAGGCGGCCCCAGCCATGACAATCCCCAAGCCATGCAGATCCCATACGCAGCCCTCGAGCGTACGCGAGTCGGCTCCGCCGGACGGGGGCCTGAGCAAGAACGGTCCCCACACGGGAAGCGGGAGACAGAACTCCCGCCTCGCGCGAGGCCCTGCAGTGCAGTCATGCGTGGCACTCGGACGTCCGTCGCGCGCCAGGCAGCGCCCATAGAACAGAACCGTCCCGGGGTCCCCGCAGAGCGGAGCACTTTGACGAACGCAAAAATTACGACAGCAGCTCCCCCATATGGGGCTCCGTCTCGTTGCCCATCTCCAGGCGAGCACGGCTTCGACCCGAAGATGACCGCACCCCATCGCATCCCATCGCGCACGTCGAGCGTCCCCAGAACGCAACTCCAAGAGCCAGCTTCCCGGATAAGAAGGAGAAGAAGAAGAAGGAAAACCCGAAGAAAACAGCACACACACACACACACTCACCCAATCTGCCCTCCAAACACATCGACGAGGCACTCGAGCCCCATGCACACGCCGAGCACGGGCACCTTGCCCGTAAAGTAGCGGATCGCGTCGCACGAGATGCCCGAGTCCGTCGCGGGGTGCCCGGGCCCGGGCGAGATGATGAGCGCGTTGATCTTGAGGAGCGGGAACGCGGCCGGCGCGAGCGCGTCGTTGCGCACCACCGTCACCGCCGCGCCGAGCAGGCACAGCGACTGGTAGATGTTCCACGTGAACGAGTCGAAGTTGTCGATGAGCAGCACGTCGAGCGGCCGCGCGAGCTCGAGCGGTAGGACGAGCGCCATCGTTTCGTCCAAAGATATCGCTTGGGGGGATGAAGGGTGCGGACTTGGCGCGCAAAAGAGAAGGTGGCAGATCTCTGGCGGTGGAAGGTCCGCTGGCAGAGACGGGGCGGAGGGGCTTATAAGTTTGGTCCCAGCCTCAGCAAGATGGAACAGAAGGGACGGCAGAGCTGACGCCCGATGTGTATGCTCGGGAATACACCAAATTGCCGTTCAACAGAGCACTGCGACCGCAGACGGCACGAGGAGCACAGCAGATGCCCGGGTCGGAGGTGAGGTATACGTAAAGAGGGATGGTCGCAGGAGACGGAAAGGAACCGCCATCTCATCTCATCCGAGTCAGTGCCTCGTCACTTTTGCAACCCTAACCCTACGTGCGCGAGGAGACGTTCACCGATGATACAACGTGACCTCGACACACACACAGGACAGCAAAGAACAAAGAGGTGTCGCATTGAGCACGAAACGGGACAAAAAAGAGAGTAACATACATTATTTTACAGTACGCTAGAGAGACGCGCGAGCGCTCGCTCGCTTCTCACCGGGCAGCAAAGTAAAGGCCCTCCACCGCCACGTTCGCCTGCCAGATCCCCATCCTCCGTGCGAGCCGCAACACTGCCGGGAGCGGGAGAACGAGCGCGATCGAGAGGGGCACGAGGACGAGGAAGGAGAGCGTCATGAGCACGGTGATTCCCGGTTTGAGCACCAGGAAGTAGAACAACGCCTGGTACGACGTCGGGTCGGTGAACATCGCGTACGAGTTCTTGTAGAACGAGCCCTCGGGCACGAGCGTGCTTGCAGACACGCCTGCCTCGATCTGGGCGGCGGTAGGGGCGCGTGTGCGCGTGAAGATGGGCATGGGGGGCCAGGGGATAGAGTAGGCGAGTGGGCCGTGAAAGGTCGACTGCATCGAAAGCTCGGCCCGCGCCAGGACGCGCGCGCCGAAGAGGTCGACGAAGCAGAGAACCGCTCCGAGCGGGAGCGCCATGAGGGTGCATGTGCCGACCTGTCGGACACAGGGCGATAACGCAGCCAGATCAGTACACGGCGGCAAAGGCGCGGAGCTCCACGATCGCGCGCGGGGAAGGGTACGTACGAGGGTAAACACGAAGAGGAACACCCACGATAGTAAAGCGTAGGGGAAGTTGATGAAGAGGAGATGGAAGAGCGCGGAATAGTACGCTCGCCGTCCGAGAGGTCGGAAGTAGCGTCGCCAACGCGCACCGGCGGAGGCCTGCTGCTGTTGCCGCTGCGCGTGGCGCTGGGTGTACCCCGACAGTTCCGCGGCAAACGCTCTCTGCTGTGGGTCGTAGTCGCGCACGACAGGGCTGTCGAACTCGTCGTCCTCCCCCTCCTCCTCGAGATCGTCCTCGTCGCGGCAGTCCGGATCGAGGTCCGAATCGCGCTCCGGATGAAAAGCCGAGAGGACGGTGTGGGCAAACGAGGGGGCGAGCGACGCTGAGGAGCGGAGCGTGCTTGTGAGCGACAGGGTGCGCCGACGGGTGATTGTGCCCGGGGGTAGCATAGACCGGGGGGAATTGGGGTTTGGGCTCAAGAAAGGGGTCGTCTCTGTCGGATCCGTGTCATCTGGGCCGTCGAGGACGTATTGCTGGCTGGCGGGGGCAATGGTTGACACATCGTACTCGTGAGAGGGTGGGTGTAGATGGGAGTAGTCGCTTGCGTCGGGAGCGTTGCGTCGTCTGCGGCCGGTGCGAGCTTGTCTAGCGCGGCGAGCTGAGGGGTAAGGGGGAGGGGGGTCTGAGGGGGGTGTTGTTGAGAGGATGAGGGCGGGTGCGGATGGATCGTGGAGCAATGGGCTCGAGGCGGGGTCGGGCGCGGTGGTCGACATGGGCGATGGTGGTGAAGTGAGCTCGAGCTGCTATCGCTGGCCTGGTGTGGTCCAGGTGCTGGGCGCCTAAAGGGCCTGTGGTGGCATGTATTGTGTTTATCACATTAACCTCTGGCGCCTGCATCTGCAAGAACGGGAAGCTCGTCGGGCTTGCCCGAGGGTAGGAACGTTTACACGCATTTTAGAAAAGAGGCTACTGGCGCGCAGTTTTATATTCTGGAGTATCTATGAAGAGACGCTGTTCTACATGTGTGCACATGCCCGACTACGTGGATGGAAGACGGTTTGGAAGAGTTCTCGAGTGGCATTAGAGAAGTTGGACGAAGGTGCGGGAAGGATGCGAGTGCAGCCGGCCGATCCGAGGCCCTCCGAGGGCCCTAGCTTGCGCTGTGTTGAAGAGATACGGTGAGCAGATACCAGAGCGGTGTTTGAAGAGAAACCCTCGTGGGAGGGTCGTCACATGTGAACAGGCCAGGGAGAGAAGGGAGGTTCTTGTGAAGAGGCGCGTCAATGGAGGGCGTGCCGAGCAGACCGAGGGCCAAGAGGTGCACGTCAAGGGATGCGGACGCGGGCGAGCGCTGGACTGGGACCCGGGTGTGTGTTCGCTGTGCCGAAAGCGGGCGATCGCCACGGGGGATTGGCCACATTCGAGAAATCGAGAAGAGAAGGATGGGATTCGACGCAAGAGCAGCGCCAGTCCAGGCAAAGAACGGAAATCGGGCAGAGGGAGGCAAAGGGGGACGGACGTAGTAGCCGCAGATGGCGAAGAGCGAGCGCTGGAGACACAGTGGCCACAGCAGGAGAGGAGAGGAGAGGAGAAGACGGAGGTGGACGGTGCGTAGAGGGGAGATGAGAGAGAGAGAGAGAGAGCGCGCGCGGTGGGTGGTGGAACACGTCATCGGATGACAAGCACTTGGGGGCCGACAGCCTGCTCGCGATCTGGAGCGAGCACGCCGGCCACAGTCCCTCCGTCTAACGCTCTGCATCCTGGCGCTACACCACCTCACCGACGCCGGTCGCGTTCTGCACGACGACAACGACGACGAGGACGACGCACAGGCCTGGCACTGCCCTGCATGGACGAGTAGAAGAGCGCACAGGACGCAGTGGCGAATCTGAGATGATCTACAGGATCTGGACGATCTCGGATGGGTGAGAGAGGGCGCTTGTGGTCAATGTCTGCTTCACTCTCCCTCTCCGCATTCGACCACCCAGCGTTCGCCTAGAGCGCTGCTGCACCCGGTCCACCCGTCTCCCGGTCGCTCACACACACCTCCCAGCTCCGGCGCACGTCCGCCACAGGCAGACACGGCGGACCCGGCGGAGACGAGCGTGCGAGGGCGCGGGTCGAGAGAGCGAGCTGTCGATGCGATATGTACTTGGAGAGGACGGGGCCGGGTCCGCTGTGCTGGCCCTCCCCATGTTTAATGTGATCCGGTCGAATTCGACGGCGGTGGTCTGTTCGCGATCGATGGCGCGCCTGCAACCTGAGCTCACCCGTGCCTTGCCCTTCAACCTTCAGCTTCAGCCTCAGCCTCAGCTTCCCCTCTCCTGTCTCTCCTCCCCGCTCACCTCGCCAGCACGGCTTCCGCCTTGAATTCTCTATCCCATGTCATCTCACTCGTATTCCAGAATCTCCGGCGCAGGCGACGGCTCTCCAGCGCACGCCCCTCTATATAAACACCCCTGCCCCCGCTCTCGGCCGCCCCCCCAGTAGCGTCCCCTCCGATCTGCTGCCCACACTAGTCCTGCCCCCATATATATCCACCGCTCCCTCCCTCACCTTCTTGTTTGTTTGCGCTGCCATCTGTCCGCTACATACCACCCCCTACTCCCCTTGCTCCACACCCCCCCCTTGCTCCCTCATCCACTTGCCCCTTCCACCTCCCCCTGCTTGTTCCTCCATGCCATCCGCTCAGTTGCCAAAAGTACCCCATCCTTCCTCCCCGTCTTCTCATCCGCTCACCCCCTTCGCAGCACGCCAGTGTCCTCGTCATCGGCGGCGGTCCCGGTGGCAGCTACACCGCCGCAGCCCTCGCACGCGAGGGTATCGACGTCGTCCTCTTTGAGGCTGCAAAATTCCCCAGGTCCGCTCTCCCGTCCCTCCGTGTCTCCCTCCCTGACCCACCTCTCTCCGCCTGCCCACTCAGATATCATATCGGCGAATCTCTCATCCCCTCCGTCCGCCACTTCCTACGCTTCATAGATGCTGAAGCCAAAATCGCCGAACACGGCTTCGCACGCAAGGTCAGTCCTACCTAGCCGCTCAAATGCGCAGCGTGGCGCCTCGCCAGCGCGCCATCATCCTTCTCGCGCCTCCACAACTCGGAACGGCCCTTGACCGCCCTTTCTCCACAGCCCGGCTCCGCAATCAAATTCAACCAGTACATGCAGGAAGGATGTAAGCACTCCGATCTCTCCCCTGCGCCCCGCCCGGTCCCCCCACGTGACCCCTCGTCCACGCGGATCGTGGCATACCCTCCCCAGAACTCATCCCGCTCTTCCAGACACGGACTTTGTCGCCCTCGGCGCATCCAACAGCGCTTGGAACGTCGTCCGCTCCGAATTCGACCATCTCCTTCTCCAGCACGCCGCCGCATCCGGCGCTCAGGTCTATGAACAGACCCGCGTCACCGACATACACTTTGACCACTCCCCTCCCTCCTCGCCCCTTCCCCCCCACTCTCAGTCACACCCCTCTGCACGCCCGATACCCCGCAGGCGAATCAGTGCCGTCGAGTTTGTCCTCGATGAAAGCCCCAGCCTCGGTCGCCCACGCAGCGTCGCCTACGAGACAGCGTTCGGCGGAAAAGGCGAGATCACATTCGACTACCTCGTCGACGCCAGCGGTCGCGCCGGCCTCCTGAGCACCAAGTGACCATCCCGCGTTTGTTGCAACAGCGCAGTTCCTCACCGTTTGTGCCATCCTAGGTACTTGAAGAACCGTAGATTCAACGCCTCGCTCAAGAACGTCGCCGTCTGGGGATACTGGAAAAACACCGGCATGTACGGCAAAGGCACAGACAGGGAAAACGCACCCTTTTTCGAGGCCCTCGGCGGTAAGTGCCCGTTCCGACGACGGCATACCAATACCGTCGTGCTGCAGGGGTTGACCGCTCCCTCGCCCCCCTCCCAGATGAATCGGGCTGGGCGTGGTTCATTCCTCTGCACAAGGGCCTGACGTCCGTCGGCATAGTCATGGACCAGAAGCAGCTTGGCATCCGCTCCCGCGCCTCGTCGTCTGCCGGTGGTTCTCCCTCCCTCAACAACGCCCGCCGCGACACCCTCTCTGCGCGCACGTCCTCAACTTTGGCCGAGCGCTATCTATCCTTCCTCCAGCTCGCGCCTGGCGTACTGGACCTCATCGGCGACGGCGAGCTAGTGTCGCTCAAGACCGACGAAGACGAAGATGAGGAGACGGAAGGGCCTGTGGCTAGAAGCGCAAGCGACTACAGCTATTCGGCTTCGTGCTATGGCGGCCCCGGCTGGAGGCTCGTAGGGGACGCCGGGGGTTAGTGCGTCCTGTTCAATCCTGGGGGCCTCGCTCACGCTTTCTGACAGCATTCATCGACCCGTTCTTCTCTTCCGGCGTGCACCTCGCCATGACCGGGGGTCTGTCCGCTGCTGCCTCGATTGCGGCCTCGATCCGCGGGGACTGTCCAGAGGCCGACGCGGCGTTCTGGTACAGCAACCGCGTCTCCGTCTCATACACTCGGTACGTTGTTCAACAGCACAGACCAGAACGCGTCTCATGCGCCCCTCTAGCTTCTTGATCGTCGTCCTCAGCGCATACAAGCAGATCAGGTGTCAGTCCGACGGCGTCCTCGCCGATGTCGACGAGGCCAACTTTGACAAGGCGTTCTCCTTCCTCCGACCACGTGCGTCCCGCGTCCGCCGCGCCGCACGCACGCCACACTGATCCCCCCTCCCCCTCCCTTGCTCAACAGTCATTCAAGGCGGCGCGGACATGGGCGCGCGGCTCTCCGAGGACGAGGTGCAGCGCGCGCTCGACTTTTGCGTGCACCTCTTCGACCCCACCACGCCCGAGCAGCACGAGAGCGTGCGGCGGAAGCTCGCGCAGGCGAGCGGCGGCGTCGCACCGGCCGCCCCGCAACCCGACGCGCGTGCCTCCAACGCAGACCCGGACGCGCTCCGCCTCCTCGACGTCCGCGCGCCCGTCGTCGACCCGGTGCAGCTCGAGCAGCTGCTCCGGCGCCAGCTGCGCCTGCAGGAAGCGCCGCCCGGCGCGGACCTGGGCAAGCGCCTGCACTCGCCGCGCACGCCGGACGTCGTGATGGAGCAGCAGCAGTCCGAGATCAAGATGGTGCTGGACAAGGTGAACGCGCGGCGCGTGATCCACCAGGAGCACGGGAACGGACTCAACAGCCTCGAGGAGGAGGAGCTCGCGGGGTATGCGCTCCGCCTCGCCCGCGGTCGGCTGGGCTTGCGCCGGGTAGCGGGCACCGACAGGGACAAGGGCGCGCAGCCGTGAGGCGTTCGAGGAGTGCGGGTATGGGGCATAAGTTATGCGTCCGTATACGTATATGGGACGCGCGCGCTCGTTCCGATTCGTCCTGTCTTGCGCTCTCGGTTTGTGGTCTGTTTGTGGGATACCCCGGTGCGACTCGTGTACGCTGTCTGCCGCTGTCGTCGTCGTTATTGTTGTATACATATGTTGCATTCCAATCTCGGTGGTGCTACCCCGGATATGGGCGCGCAGCACGGCTGTACAAGGGCGTGAGATGTGCTTTTTCGAGTCTACCAGTAGGACCCATTACGTCTATGCAGACAGTACTAACGTATCGTCGACACCGTCCGTCCACGGGGAACGTTGCTCGCCTCCCCCCACTCACCCGTCCCCTGTGCCCAGACCGCGCTCAGTCCCACTTGATGCGCCGCGCGTACTCGCGGATGTCGGACACGAACGCGTCCCCGACCTCGTCCCCCGCGCCCGTCGCGACCTTGAGGATGATCTCGTTCAGCGCGAGCGAGCCGAGGATGTCCACGTGGTCGCTCGTCGTGCCCCCGCCCCGCGGGATCGTCGCGACGGGGTTGTGCGGAAGCTAGGGATGTGCGTCGCGTCAGCCTCGACGCGCCACGCTCGTGAACAACTACCCCCCCCCCCACACACACACACTCCCCACACACACACTCCCCACATACACACTCCCCCCTTCCAAAAAAAGGCGGCGCGCGCGGACTCACCTCGACGGTGACGACCCTGATGCGCGCGGGGTTCCAGCGCGCGCGCTTCCAGCCCTCGACGCACATCGCGCCGAGGCTGAGGAGGCTGACCGTGCCGTCGCCCTCGCCGACGCGCACGCCGTTCACGACCGGCGGGCGCGCGCCGTCGTCGGTGTACTCCGCGTCGATGTGCGTCGTGCGCGCGAGCGGCAGCAGCCCGCCCGCGGTGCAGCCCCCCGCCGCCGCCGCGGCCGTGCACACCGCGGAGGGCTGGTCCGGCTGCACCTCGTCGAATTCGTATTGCTTCTGGGTGTACCAGTACGAGCGCTGTGGGGCCGGGCGTGAGGCGTGAGGCGAGGGCGGGAGGGAGGGAGGGGGAGGGAGGGGGGAGGGCGTTACCTCTGTGTCCTTTCCGTGTCCGTACACGCAGTACATCTTCATCGAGGGCGCGTACGGGAGTCTGTGTGCGGTGCGCGGCTCAGCAGGCGTCCACACCACACCCGACACACACGCCGCGAGGCACTGACTGGATCTCCAGCGGGTTCGTCCACTTTGTAAAGTCGACGTTGTTCGCCCTGAGCTTCTCCACGTCGCGCTCGATCCCGAACGAGTAGTTGCCCTGCATCATTCTCTGCGCGCCGCCCCCGCGTCAGCACCGCCCCTCGCGCCCGCAGCTGTCGCCCTCCGCACGCGCACGACGCACCTGGAACGTCGTCGGCGTGCGCTCGAGGATCCACGTGCCCGCGTCGTCCGACGTCATGTTCGACAGGCCGTCCTCGCCCTGCAGCCCGCGCGGGTTCTCCCGGAACGAGATGAGCGCCCCGTGGGTATGCGTGGTGTTGTCGAGGTCGTCGGGGGCCCACGTCGCGTTGCCCCACACGTCGTCGCCACCCTGGTCAGCAGCGTCAGCAGCGTGAGCGGTGGACGGGGCGAGACGGACGGTGCGGCGCGAGCAGCGCCGCCGTACCTTGATCCACATGCTGGCGCTGCCGGCCCAGCTTCGGAAGAGGTTCTGCCGTTCCTTGCGCGAGAAGAACCGCTCGAGGACTGGAGAAGGAGTACCTGAGCAACGAGACTTGGTCGAGAGAGAGAGAGACGGGCAGACCATATGCGCCTGCCGGGTTGATTTGCACGGTGTCCTTCATTTCGCCCGAGAGGAATGCGGCCATGGCTTTGGCCTGTCCAATTGGTTTGGGTGATGGGACAGAATTGATACGTGGCGAAGACGTACCACTCCCTGGGAGAACAGGGATCAGAAAATAAGGTGGACCGACAGACCGTGCAACATACCAGATGTGTCCCTGCCACAGATATGAACGCTTCTATGTGGTTCTACAACACGGCCCCCTCAGTGGCGGAAGAACGAGGAGCTGGTGCATCCCGTACCTCGACCCAGTCGGAACCACCCTTGCCATGTTCTGGAGATTCGACCCATTTGAAGCTAGGTGGACATGTCAACTATGCCCATCGCAAGTTGCACACTCGCAAAAGAAATGACATACAAATACTGAGATTTCCGGTAAGTGTATGCAGGCTAGAATGTCGGGCAGATACGACGCACCAAAATGATCTGCCCGTTGACAGGTAGATATCAGGCATAACCCCAGACACGTCCAAGCGTCTTTAGCAAGTACTGACCGTGCTGCCCATTGAGTGCGCGGTCAATACCACTTTGCGGTTCTCTCGCGCTCTAGGAAACGCCGTTCAGCCTCAGGGGTCTACTGGCGACCACAGTGGGCAGTGCCTCTTCAAGGTGGTTGCGCACTCACACGAATCCCTCGATCGTGGCGCGGAGTTTCGAGAAATAGCCGTCGCGCTCTTCCAGATTATAGTACGACAGTCGCCAATCATACGGTGCAAGATGCAGATTGTTCGTGTCATAGTTGACAACAGCGAGGTTCTCCACGATCTTCGACCTGATTTTGGATGGGTACGTAAATATATTGTCCGTGGCACTACGTAGTACACATGCATAGGTACAGGCTTCGACGTACCATAGCCAATACCCTTGGATGAAGCTACTCGCCGCATCAATGCCTTCAGCTGCTCGGACCTTTGCTCCAGGTGGGTCGAGCCCTGTGACGGGGTCTAGCATGAGGGCTGCTATCCATTTGTCACGGTTGAAGGTGACTTGGGAGATCATGGAAAACCCTCCCCAAAGCTTCTTACGGAAGAATGCCCTGTAGTCCGGGGAGGTTGACCACGACTCTAGCCCCTATGCGTGACAGTCGTCGTAAATAGATGGATATTGCAGCAGAGATGCACGGCACTTGCAGTAGAGATGATCCCCGGCACGAGGACAACTGGGTGCTTGGCGGTCAGACCACGTCCAGCTATCTTCTCGCCCACCGTGAATTCTAGGCCGTTAGTATTCAGCTTCCATGGTTCAGGAATATTACTCCACAATCTTCGCCATTCCGATTCAACCCGTGAGAAGTCAAGTTGTGGGAGGTCCAGGTTTGGGAACTGCGGCATGCTGATCTCAAACTCGTCCATGAGAAGTGCGAGGTGTGTTTGAAGGTCTTGGAAGTCACTAGGTTGCACGAATATAAAGCCAAGTAAGATACCCACTACTCAGCGCATGAGTATGTGAATCGCGCGAGAGGCACCAGAACTCACAAATTAGGCCGAGCGGGAAGAGGAAACGACGTGTAGTGTAGAAGCGTCGCCCTGTCTGTCATGGGGTCGATCCCGAAGTCAGAGAGGATCATATACGGCCGTCGGCTCTTCCGACGCGATAGAACTCTCCTACATGTTTCTTGGCAGCTCTCACCCTGTCCTCAGCATCCTTCTTAAGTGCATGGAGTCTCTCCAAGCCTCCTTCGTCTTGTGGTTGGTCGGGGCGGTCATGCTGGGACAGGACAGTGTCCGATTGGTTCCGCTTCATCAACCGGTGCGTGAGAGTACTAGTCATGGCAGGAACAGAGACGGTTGAGCGACGTGTGGAAATTTGGAGTCGCCGTCCACCGTCCGAAGCCCGAGTTTGCCTGCAGATATCGTGGTCGTGGTAGAATCGTAACAGGTGCTGCAAAGCTTCAAACACAATTACATCATATCATGTCTCATGTTCACCCTAACCCTAATCCGTCAATCGGAGGCTTCGTTCCGAATCGTTCGTTGTTCAGTGTTCTAGTAGTTTCCATCTTCTTGATTCACGGTCATACAACTACTAGCTCGAGGGGACCGATGATCGTGAACAAGGTTCCCACCAGCGACGTATAATAGTATGTTCAGACATTGCAGACCCATCTATTTCAAGATCGTACGATGAAGCAAACTGATAACCCATTCGTGCCGCAAGAAAGACAAACGGGGGAGATGACTGAAACAGCGCTTTGCAACTCTACGAAGACTTCTCCGCTGCGCGGTTCTCCGTATCCAGGACATCCCACTGCCGAGCATACGAACGCTGCTTCGCCGCCCAAGCGATTGCGTCGTGCCGGCCCTTCTTCATATCCACGCCTAAGGATCATGTCAGGGCATAGTCAGGTCGAAATCCTTGGTACAAATAAAAGAATGAAGGGTACTGACCGACCCAAAGCACGATGCATGCAACGGTACATAGTGCGAAGAGAAACGGGAACCCCTTCCAGTTGTCGCCCGACTGGTTGATGATCGCCTGTACCACATTCGGGCCTATCAAGCTTGACGCGCGGTTCGAGAGGCCGAATAGTCCGAAGAACTTCAGGGTGCAATACATTAGGGATCGTCGTTCAAAGAAATACAAGGCTTGGCATATACCATGTTATCGAACCCTGGCGGCGTGAGCTCAGCCATCATCGTTTGAGAAAAGGCATAGTATGGGGCTTGGAAGAGTCCAGAGATGACATTGTAGGCCCAAAATTCCCAAACATTGCGGAACCTGGGTATGGAAGGAATCCCGATAAAGATACGCTTCTGGGCCAAAGTTAACAGAGCGACGTACCCGAACTTGGTAGACCAAATCCCAATCATTCCCCAGAGGGGGATCAGGATGGTCACGATGTTCGTGACTGCGAACTATAACAATGTCAGGACGGAACAGTCCACTACTAGCGTTCACCACGGAGTTCGTACCATCTTCTTTGTAGGGATTTTCCAGTGACGCTGAATGTACCAGAATCCCAAAGTGCTACAAAGAGAAATATTAATACAAGGAGCAGCACTCTTACTCTGTCGGAACTGACCTAGTAGTAGACGCGACAGCTTGAACCAACCCAAGATACGTGTTTTGAAGGAAGGAAAACTGGAACCTATCGTTCTGGCAAAGGTACACGAGGGTACCAGCCGTATTGAAACCCTGTTTGCAATGGTAGTGTAGGGACAACCCGCAATTTCCATACGAGAGATTTACACACGTCAGCGAGAAGGAAGAACGCTGCCAGGTATATGAACGTATAGGGGAGTTTCTTGTACTGCTTGAGTGCCATCCATATCTGTTGCGAGGTCAGAATTTCGTGTCACACGACTGATGTAATGCTACGTGCCTGTTTCCATCCTATAGTCACATAGTGTTCTCCTGCAGGGAGCGGCGGTCCAGGACGTGGTTGTTGGAATATGACTATTGGCAAGAGCGACATAGGTGAGGGATGAGCTTGTGAACACTGGTGATAATCGTACACCACCAGATACCCAGAAGCACCCAGTATCCGTTCGTCCTGCTTACAATCAGTCACAATTCCGACGAATTTAGGTAAAATGAGATACGTACAGAACAAGTACATAGTTGTTCACTTTCGGATCGCTCGCCCGTGGAAGGAGAATGGTAAGATTGAGAGCTAATGTGATGATGTATCCGATGTTGCTGTGCGCCTGAGTAAAAGGCGTCATCGTCAGTTTCACCCATAGTTATTCACGGTCTGAACTGTGCATACCGTGCTGATATTACTGATGCGATTCGTCTCCATACTCTCCTCCCTCTCGTATTCTTCTACAGATGTCTCGCCTCGCTCGAACTTCTTCCTGAGTTGACGAGCATGGGGCGTGTTGCGGGCCAAGCGCGGGAACAGAGCGGCATAATAAACGAGGGTCGCGCCGTAAGTGATGAATCCAATCATATACAGGGCCATGGCAAGGCCCCATCTATCTGGGCCTGAGAGTGAGGTGAGCACACCTGTACATACCGACTGGAGTGATGACTAACTAGTCAGGGACATGCTCGCGAACTGCGCGCCCCAGCAGAGGACGGTGAATATAAGCAGCAGCCATCGTCCGAAAGAACCATAATCTGCTACAGAGTTGACCGTCGTGAACAGTAGCGTCATTATCTGTTCGAAGAGGTTGAATGATATGCGCCGCCGCGAATAGGTAAGGTAAGTATTATGCATCGATACGTACCGCGAAACTGGCCCCATTGGCGACTAGTACGGCAGAATCGACAGACTTGGTGCCCTTACCCCAGGGCAAGACACAGCGACCTGACGCCTCTGGAGCAGAGCAGCTAGATCCAGGGCCTTGCGCAGGGTCATATCCAGCCGCAGTAGCCAGAGACTGAAATAGAGTCATGGAGTATCCTGCATTTGTAACACAGTAAATAATCGAGGTTGCGCTGGCATCACACAGGCTGACTGACCTAAAGGGCCAACGCCCTGAGCCCAAGTTGTCAGCATCGTAGAAGAATAGACATCAACTCAGGCAATGCACATTATTGCCGTTGTAATACACTAGATTATGTGGTCAGCACATCGCTCGGAACATGATGATGGACAGGAGATTCTCGCAGTAGTAGCTCCATAGTTCCTGTATATTATTCATCAGCACTGGTCCTCATCGCTTTGGTGTGAGGCTCCATAAAATCGGCGTACCTTGCGAGTGACGATTGGCTCGTTACCGACGGGAGCGATCTCTACTACAATGTCTGACTCGGACCCCTTCGCATCACCATCGTCACTGTCGTCACTGAGCACTGGAACTGACGAAACTTCGAGGACGTTCTCTGGGACGACTTTGAGCGACATGTCGTGGAAGGGTATCAAAAACCTCGGATTCCACGACTATAAGCGTGGTTTTGAGTGCTCGAGGCGTCAAAAAGACATCGACATGTTGCATTGGCCCGCGAGATTTAGATGGAAAAGACTTTGATGGACGTTAGGTGGAGATTCGAGTGTGTGAGTCTCGGAGTACAGGTAGAGGAGACACCACGCCTGTTGTGAGCATGTGAGAGCTTGCAGCGTCGATGTGGAGCCTGAGATGTCCCGTGGACTTCAGGCAGGACTGCCCTTGATACCTGTGAGGTAGCAAACAGACGCAGCTACACCAAACTGAGAGGTCATGCTTGCGGTGTTCTCGTCAGAGACGGGTGAACAGGTATTCAGAAAGCCCCATATGCTCCGAGTAAGGTTCATATACGTTGGCAGGATCTTGAGCCAGAGACACCGATTACGACCGTGCATGACCGCATGACCACCGGAATTTAGTTAAAAGGCACGTTGCGGTCAATACCAATCCATGGAGGTGTGCTATATCCCGAGGTAGCGTGGAGTGGCTGAATCATCTCTGGCAGGGAACGACGAAATGTGCGGGATTGGTGATCGGAGCCGCACAACGGGCCAGGACGTTCGTCACATCGAGGTCATATGCACATAGCTACAGCAGCAGGGATCGCAATAGGTTGTACCACATTCTGGTATCTGGATGCCATCATGAGCAATATTCAGCCTCTCGGAAAAGGGCATCGGTCTTCTAGCCTGAAGAAGTCACCTACTTGCCATGACCAAAGACCTTTGCTGCGGTAAAAACGCCATATCAGACCATCCTCGAATGTTTCAACCACTGAGCCGCAAGATGGTGGTGAACGTAAAGCAGCGAAGGTCACGTCTGCCTGATGCTGGTAGATATCGATGCTGGCTCGATCTGGAAAGGCGTATAACGAGCGCTCTCTTGCTTCCAACCTACTGGTCACTATGTATGCTTATTGGAACACAGTTGCGAGCGAGCTTGACCTCTCGCAGAGTCATCGGTAGCAGTGAATGTGAGCATGTCATAGACTTGCGACCAACTGTGCTGATGAGAGGGGTGCAGAAGGTCAACTATCTTTCGTCACAGTTACGCATATCAAGCGAGCGTCGACTAGAATCAAGCAGGTCTGCCTGCTTGGGAGGCATCATACTGCCCTACGTATCCGCTCTGCTCGGACTCCAAGGCTGATTGCATGAAGCTTAGCACAGTTTTCTTCCCATCGTCGGGTCCTGCTAGAACCGCAGCGCCTTCTTGTTGAAGCCAGTGTTGCAAATCGCTGTCGGCGCAGTATGGCTTGGCACGGTGGTCGTAGCGCCCTATCCCTGTCTTCGGCAATTATCCCTGGCTACTTTTGTGCAACCCCTCCTAGGCGGTCCCTGGCTTCCAACAACATCAGCAACTTAGACACGAGCCTGCACAAAGTTATCTTTGCGTGGTCTCTGTTTCGGGTGCCGCCAGGGTCCTGGTCGTACAGCGTCTGCACGGCTTCTCACGACGGCACATATCTGCTTCATGTCTCTCACAGATCCACCCTATATCACCAGTTGTGTGATTATCCGACCCTTTGAGGTCTGAGGCGGCGTCCGTTCTGGCCCGCCACCACTCACTCTGTTCCCTTGGGTCCCTCTATCTCACGCCGGCGCGCCCACGCACAGCCAATCCGGTGGCAAACTCCCGTCACAAACGCCAAAGACTCGCCCGGCAAGCGGTCCCCCGACATCGGTCTGCACTGCTGTTCCTGCCCGCTGTGAGAGACAGTCCGACTCCGTGGGCTTGGACCTTACCAATCGCACGGAAATGTCCCCAGGCTATGGTTGCCTCCCACTGACGTGTGTGCCGCACTATGCTCGGAGCTCTTTCGGGCGTCGCTTCCTATAAACCGGGCACACAAGCGTCCTGCCCTTCTTCAGCCACCCTTTACGCTCATCTCGCGCCTGCCCCGCAGCATCCACGTCCCGCCGTCTTCTCCTAGCACTTCCGCACACAGCCAGCTCGAGTACTAGCTTGACACCATGCCTGCTCCCGTAGCGAAATCGCAGCCGCAAAAGCTAGTGTTCACCATGAACTCGCTCCGCAATACGACCCTCTCCACAGATGACGACTCGATGCACTACGAGATTGTGACGCGGTACTGGCACCCGAACATTACCAAGATCAACAAGTTCGACATGGAGACGCGCGAGCTCCTCACCGTCGCCGAAATCGAGGGACTGCAGACCAAGGAGCCCCGCGTTCGCTTTGGCGGCGATAAAGGTCAATGGATGTCCGCAGCGGAGTTTCTGAGGTACGACCCTGAGAATACGTGAGTTTACCTCGTCCTTATGTAACGCTGAAGCTGATGTGCTGTGGTGTTATAAGCAGCGGTGGAACGTTCAAAGCGGCTGAGGATACCGAATACAGATGGAAGACGCACAAGGGTCGCTTCCAGGTGCGCATCCCTTCCATTCCAAACTCGCGAGGACGTCCGCTCATCCGCTCTATCTGCATGTAGCTCATCAAATCTGACGATCCGGAGAAGAAGGCTCTTGCCGAGTTCCACCCGCACGAGCGGCATTTCTTCGTCTTCCGAATGTCGAAACATGCCTACTTCCACCTTCAACCCCTACCGGAGATCACGCAAGCAATCGACAAGTTCATCGGTACGTCATGTTGGCATGGAAATTGTGCCCCTAGGGTCTATCTAATTTGAATTGTTTTGCAGTGAGCTACCTTTTGGTCGAGAGGCGGCGGAGGGACTCCGGCATCAAAGTAAAGCTGCAGTCTCACTAAACATATTTATGCATTACCGTGTTCCTTTCCATATCCCATTTTGTGTCCTCTTCATCCCCCTGACCCTCCTTACCTGAACTTACATATATATGAGATGCGGGATACTGCCATCACCGTTTGTAATGGGTTTCATCATCAATCATACAATACTACACGCTCCTTGAACTTTGGTCTTTCCTCGAATGCCCGTCCCAAAAATTTTCCTTGTGATCCAACTCAGATCGGGTCCGACACGAAAGTGGCCCGCACAGGCCCCGCAGCGCCTAGTACGCACTGCCTTGAGCGGGCAAGCCGTCCGGGAAGAATTGCTTGAACATGTCCGGATAGTGGCGCTCCGCAACATCCGGGTGGCTCCTGCAAATATCGTCGCAGATGTCAATGCTAGACAAACATTGCATAGCATCGCCAAGAGACGAATGGACGCACTTGACACGGCCGATGAGGTTCACGTACCCGGTCGGATATTGGCCATACTCTGCATAATTTACCGCTGCCAGGAGAGCCCTGTCAGGGCTAAACTTCGGAGCGTGGGAGCTGAAACGCCTTACAATCCACGACGCCGACTTGTCCACGCGCATCCTTGAGCTTCAAGATCTCCGGTTTGACTAGTTCGCATCGGAAGCTCAATATATCAATCTAGCGCACAGTAGATCGGCTCACAGTCGAGAACGAAGTCGCCGATACAGATGTCCTGGGCGACGTTCTGGAAGAACGGTATTGAGTACCGGGGGGTCGACCCTGGTGGCGGAGATAGGACACGATGCGAAGTGGCGCGTGCAAGGCCTTGTGTAACGGTCTCCAGTGCTACACCACACATTGAGCACCGATGTCTACGCCTGCGGCGAGTACATACGGTTGACATACCTTTTCCAATGTTGACAACGAATGTTCCGGGAATGGGCGGAGCGTTGATCCACTCTCCCGCAATGTTCTGCACCTGCAGTCCTGGATGGGGGGAAGCTTGCACCAACTGCAATAATCAGGTGAGTTTGAGCAGGCAGCTTAACAAAATCGCGTACTGACGAAGGTAAGGAAGCCGCCGTCGTAGTGAGGACCTACGCCCTGGTCCGAATCGCCCTCTTTCCGCGCGGGATACTTCACTATCTTTGATCGATGTTGTAGCAAGCCGGGCCTGGGCGTCGAGCCGCCGGGGAAGAACGGCCTGAGCGCCTCATCGGAGAGCTCAAATGCCTCCGCGACGAGTGTGATGAAGTCGTAGCTGAGTTGCTCCAGTTGCAACAAGTAGCGCAGGTACACGTCCTTGAAACCGGGGACCAGTTCCTCTTTGGGCCACTACACAGCCAGACGACGTTATGAGACACATGGTCGGGTCCATGACGACAGCCTGGCGCTGACCTGCGAGGGCCCCCAAAGCTTGAGGTATTCTGGGTCTCCGGGCTTCCAGTGGGACTCATACGGAGTTCCGAAGTCGTACTGTTCCCGCTGGTCCGTCTTGCCCTTCGTGAGCTCAGCGCCGAGACGCGAGTAACCAAAGAAGTGGGGAGAGTTTGCCATGCGGATACCATCCTTTTCTTCCTGTGGGAGGTCGAACAGACGTGGGGTGTACCCAATGAGTGCGTCCATGTCTGTGCGTGCAACAGGAGGATTGGAGAGATACAGGAACCCGACATTGATGAGGGCATGTCGTAGCTGTTGCTTGAAGCTGTTCTTGCCGTCTGGGGTCTTTAACAGAGACCAGTCCAAGATTGGCACGCTGGAGAAGCTACCAGGAGCAGACATGTCGTGAGACATTTGCACAATGTTGGTTCAAAGTGATGGCGATGTAAAAGCGATGCGGAGGCCTCTGAGGCAAAGGGGTGTTGCAATTGGGATGATGATAAGCCACTTGCTATAAGTATGCGGTCTGACTCAGGCTCACATGCGTATATATCTGCGTGGTCCCGGTCATGAGCCGGCCCCCCGTGCATGCCAGGAGGATGACGCGATCTTAGGAACATCGTGAGGTGCCCTTGCGCACAGCTACATCCTGATGTTTATGTCGCCGAGTTCCTCGTCCTTTGTTGTAATATTCTGAAGATATCGTGGCGAATTGAGATGTGGTATGACAGGTAGCAGCTCGTAGCCTGCAAACAACCTCGGGAGAGTATCACTGGCAATCTTAGACGACGCCGCCAGTACTGTCGCTTTAGATTAGATCTCTATATGTGTGCATAGGCGCCCATTCAATGTTGGTCGCAGATCGCGGTTTGAACCAGTTACGACTTTCCTCTAGCCATAACGTACACCGCGTCCGCCTTCCGCTCTCTGCTGTCATAGGATATGCTGCATCTCTCTGGTCCGGCGATTCTGGCACTGGCTGGCACACCACCCAGCCCAAACACTCGATGAGGGTGCTCCAAGGGGTCCCTAACATTGCCCCTAGACCGTGACGGGTGCATGCAGACAAACCAACTGCATGCGTGGAATCAGGTGCAATGCAAGCTTTGTGGTAATGCCTTTCCACATTGGTGTGGATTCTCAAATATGGAGGTATGTTCTTTTCGCCTCATTGATATCCTAACAGCGAGCTCATCGTAACCCTGCAGAACGCCCGGCGGCCTCGCTTGGAGATGAGTGTCCGTCTTCCGAGGGCTTGCACCGCCGATGATCCCCAGGAACCCAGCGTAGCTTTTGAGACATTGTTGGCTGGATCTTTGCCGAGCGGACAAGCGAGACCGTTGTCCCGGGCCCGTACGACGACAGCGCGCACGGGATCCTGCATGTCGTCGACAGTCAGTGACAGAGCGGCACACCGTATGCTGCGGCAGGGATATTGGACGCCGTTCCCGCGTTATCGTCGCGCAGGACCGTGTGCTCTCAGGCCCTGTCGAGGCTCCAGCGCGGGCGTTGGCGCTTATCGCGGCGGTGAGCGCGGTGCGCCGTGCGATGACGGGGCTGGCGGGGCTGCGATGATGGGTGTGGTCGCCGCAGACGTTTGCGATGTGTAGCGTACAACATACGACGGCCCAAGTATGTCTGTGTGTGTAGACAGAGTGAACATTTGGAGGGTGTGGAGGACGCACGGGCCTTCCGACGGCCATTTTGCCGGGTGCCGCACCTCGGGGATTGCCGGCAAAGGGTTGAACCTTCACTGTCGACCACCAACTCCTCTGCGAGCTCCTCTCTGCCGCACAGTCCGCCGTCCCCCTGCCCCCGCCTCCGCCCCCGCCCCCGCCTACCCAGACGCGTCCACATAATCAGACATGAGCAAAAAGGGCTCGCAGTCCCAAAACAAGGACCAGTCCTACGACGTGCGCGACATCGTGCTCGCGAAAGTGCGCGGCTTCCCCCCATGGCCTGGCATGGTGAGCTCTCCTCCCACTCGCGTCCCCTCGCGCGCGCGGCGTATGGCGCGTTCCACAGGTCGCTTACGCATGTTCATTGGAACGCGTAGATCGTCGACCCAAACTCCATTCCAGAGCCGGTCGCGAAGGAGCGTCCGAACGCGAAGACGAAAAAGGGGAACTGGTACTGCGTGCGGTTCTTCCCTGCGGGTGACTAGTACGCCGTTGACCGTTCTTTCCTGTTCAATATGCATACTTATCATCTGGCCCTGTATTCAGTGCTTGGATGGTTCCCAAGGACATCTCACGGCTGCAGCAGCACGAGATAGAGGCGTACATCTCGGAGCCCCATAAACGCTCTGGCGACCTCATGAAGGGCTATCGCATCGCGCTCGACCCAAAGGCATGGGAGGAAGAGCGTGACGCCGCCCTTGTCGAAGCCCAGGAAGCAGAGGCCGACGCAGAGGTCGATCAGCTCGAGAGCGACGGTGAAGCAGAGGCGGATGACGACGACGACGCACCGAAAAAGAGGGTGAAGAAGAGGAAACGCGAATCAGAGGTCGCTCCTAGGCCCAAGACCAAGGCCAAGAAGGATTCTGCGGAACCCACCAGCAAGAAGCGCGCTGCTAGCGCCCCCAAGGGCAAAAAGACTGGCCCCAAGTCCAAGGCGATGGTCGAATCCGAGGACGAGGGCGGCGCAGAGGACGGCGAGCGGGAAGGATCAGGTCCCAGCAAGCGGAGCTCGCCTCCTCCAGCTAAGAAGGCGAAACGTGATAAGGACGACGACGCTGACTGTGAGTATTCACCACTCTCTGCACCTCATCCTAGTCTCACATGCTCTCTGCGACCACGAAGCACCTCTCAACAACGATCCCGAGGCTATCAAGGTCCGGGAATGGAGACACAAGCTCCAGAAAGCCTTCCTCAACAACAAGGCGACTCCGAAGGGGGAGGTGAGACATATTGCAATAACCTCCATCCAGTGCGACTCGGTTAATCTCGCGAGATAGGACATGCCCACACTCGACCAGCTTTTTTCGACGGTCGAAACCTATGAGAACATGACGATTGAGTACTTGACGGTAAGTCCTGTGTTTATATCTCCATCATTGCTCCACCCCCACACCGTGCTTTGCTGGCAACGCGTGGCACGGTGCGTTCCCGCGCGGTTCGGTTCGCGATGTCGCCGTTTGTTGTGCGCCTGTTTGGCAGTGTGGCTGATCATTTGCCCGCCCGCTCCCCGCCCTCAGTTCTCGAAGATCGGCAAGGTCATGCGCCACATACATGCTCTGAGCACCGACAAAGTCCCCCGCGACGACGAGTTCAAGTTCCGGGACCGCGCCAAAGTTCTTGTTGACAAATGGCACGAGATTTTGAAAACGAACGGCCCCCCCGAATCCAAGCCCGCAGCAAATGGCACCCGCAAAGCAGCTGATGCAGAAGATACCGCTGTCCCTACGAACGGAAATGCAGAGAACGGTACGGAGGCCAAGACCAACGGTGCCGCCATGGAAATCGACGCAGACGCGAAGGGCGAGGAGGATCCCGCGGCAGAGTCTGTGCCTGATGTAGATGCGAAGCCCGCGGACGACGCGTCCGCCAACAGCGCCGTGGACGAATCTGTTCTCGCGGACGTCACGATGTCGGAGGCCGCATGAGCGGGCGGGATGCGACACACGCGCCATCTACGAGCCAGGTAACAGACCGCCCACATAATCCGCCGCCCCCGCCGCCGCGTGCAACACCCTGAAATTGCTCCTGCTCCTCCCGATGCGCTCTGCTCTGTCTTTTGCCGGCCCCCAAATATCCTGCCGAACGCACAGCTTCGACGGGCCGCTCGCTTTCTCGCCGGTTGTACGTCTGCTCCCCTTGTATCCTATATCTTTCTTCCCGCCCTCCCCACCGTGAAGTTGTCTAGTTGTGCTTTCCCTCCTGCCTTGTCACCCCCGCCCCCGCCCCTCTCCCCGCTGCTATGCATCAGTACTACTCACACACCACATTCGCGTGGCTCAGCGGGATGTACAGTCGCTCAATCCTCGTCAGGCGGCGGCCGACGTGTCTTGTATGTCGCAGTACTACCGTGCAGGCGGCAAGTATGTTATTGTGAGACTGTACATAATGAACCTGAGCGTTTTCGAAAACGTAGATGACGTGGCTGGACAGACAGACAGACACAGGGGCCGTAGGGCCGTAAATGCGCGCTCGGGAAATCACTGTCATTGCGAGGGACCGGGAACGTGAATATGAGTACGCGGGATACGTCGAACGAGACACAATAGGCACAATTGGGCTGGGGGTGAGACGGGGGACAGGATAGCCAAAGTGTGAGGGCGGATCGGAGAAGTGTATCGCGAGTGAGATGCGGGGTCCCAAGAGAGGCGAGGGCGGGGTGTCGCCGCACGGTCATGAGATAATCCTGGGCGATGCAGCGGACGTCGCATCTGCCCATGGGGACTCTTCGCCATCGAAGTAGTCGACAGGGCGGCCCTTGCCGAAGGCATACTGTCCAGGGGCGGTCAGCGGAGACGGAGCTGGTGAGGGTGTCGGCGAGCGAGAAGGCCCTGGTGATGTCTGCAGCGACGTGCCAGACAGAAGCCTCGCGGATAGGGGCGGTTCATCTGGCGAGGTCACATCATTGTTCTCTGTGTCAGTCGCATGAAAAGAAGCGTCGCCATCTGCGTCCACGCTGATGTGATTCATAGGATGTGGGGGGGAGGAAGGGGATGGGACGATCGTCCCGGCAGAGGACGGGAGCTCACTTGACGGCAAGGCGGGGGAGGTCGGGCGGGAACGTGGAGACGCTGCTCCAGATGCAGGGAGCGACTTGATGCCCACGGCGGACGATGTCGCACGGTGGCGGGATCGTAGTGGAGGAACTGGGCCCACGGGACGGGACGACTCCGAAGAGGTGCTCGACCGCGCGCTGTCCCGTTCGAACAGACGGAGGACGTTCTTCAGTGCCTCGCCCTGTTCGCGTGCTTCTCGCAGTGCTTCCTCTGTCTCTGCGAGTTTCCTCCGTTCCGTGGCCACCATCTTGTTCGCCTATGTGATGAGGTCAGTATGATATAATGACAAGATATGATTGATGAGAATTCTCACCTCTTCGAAGAGCGCTTGCGATAGAGACTCGAGCTCACCCTCCAGTGCCGTCTTGGCCTCGCACGCGTCCTTGTACGCCTTCCGCTCCTTCTCGAGTTCCTTCTGCATGTCCTCGAGCTCCTTTTCGTAGTCCTTGGCCGGCACAAGCGATGGCAACGACGCCGACGTAAGATGCGAGCCGTTCAAGCTTGGGGATTGTGTACCCGATAGCCGAGGGGATGATGGGTGGCTTGCAGACGTAGACCCGTTCCCATTCACATTCCCGAACCGAAATCGGAAAAATCGGTTCTCGACACCAGGTGCTGGAGAAGGAACTGTGGCAGACCGTGGGGGCATGGGGGAGTGCTCTGGTGCTGGGGAATGGAGGGATAATGTGGGAGAGGTCGAAGAGAGGTCGGCGGAGGCCAGGCTGTCAGTGCTCCGTCTGCGCTCTGCCTCTGCTTCTGCCTTAAGGTTCTGCTCACGAGCACTCATGCGCCGCCAGCCAACATCGCGAGAGGAGCCCGGGTCGCGCTTCAGTGCTTCCTCGAGCATCTCGTTATTCGCGAGGGCTAACGATAGATTGGATTTGGCGAGGGTGATTTCCGTCTGCAGATCTGTCTGTGCTTTGTACGCCTCCTTGAGCATCGACGTCTAAAGGTGCCCGCGAGTCTCAGCAGGGGTGAGTGCGATGGTCAGAAGATCGGGGCATACGAGTTCCTCGACTCTGTTGATCGTCCTATTCAGAGCATACCGTAGATCCTCCTCCTGCCCTTGGGCGTGCACCCGCTTGGTATCGACAAGCTCATCTTCAAGCTCCTGGAAGAAGGGTGCCTTGGTGATTTTCAGGCTGTCCACACGACGTGGGAGGCTTCGGTTGCTGGACTGGAAGTGGGAAGGTAGAGGCATATGGATCATGCGGTACGGAACGGCTGTATGCGATTTTCGGTCTGGACTGAGGTACAATGAACTGCGCAGACCGAGTGCGTTCTAGTGCGCGTGAAGAGGTCACTGACGAGTTGAGGTGCGGGGGTACCTGAGCGTCAGTTGATTGGATGTTCAGGCTCGATCTACGAGGCTGATAGGTTGCGTTCTCTTGAGAGGTTTCGGGTATGCGTGAGATAGACAGATGAGCTCAGGGTTTCAAAGTAGAACACAGAGAGCCCGAGCGTGATGGACGTCGAGTGGAGGACGGGGACGACGAAGTGAACAAGACGTCGTTGCTTCTACACAGACGCCCATATGCCATCAAGGGCGCCTACTTCTATTAGTATGAATCCGCCATCATCCAATTTCTCTAAGACGACATATTTTCTCCAACTCTCACTGTGCTGTGCGGGAAAGCTGAAATATTCGTACTGCCGTTCGGCTGGACTCCGCCGCAACATTAATGGCATATGACCAACACTCGCAGGTCATAACATTATTTGACATGGCTGTGACTACCAGAATGACCTAGTCACCGTCCGGCATGCAGACCCAGGCTAGGCGCTGTCGACGTCCTCCGATTTGGCTTGGCACGGTCTTTCGAGACCAGCAATCATCCATCTGGAGGTCATATGTTCTGCGAAATGCGCAGGCTTAACCTCTGCTAGGCTATAAAAGCCTGTCAGCCTCTCCCAGTACGCAATCCCCCCAACCTTCCCTTGTCCAACGCCACTCGAGACACCTACCACCACCCACAAGTGCCAAGATGCTTGCCTTCCTCGCCTTCCTGTCTTCTGCGCTGGTGTTCTTGCCCAGTGTTACCGCCGACTTCATCCCCGAGGGCAGCGCTGCCCACTTCTTCACCTCTCAGAGCAAGTGATGCCAAGCTCAATCTGTTTACATGCTTTGCTCACCAGCAAGATTAGACCCGACTCTCGTCTTCGCGCCTGAATTTGCGGGTGCCGGAGCTGACCTTGTGACCGCCAATCCTGGCGACGGCTCATCGAGCGACATAACTGCTCTTTTCGCCATCCATGGCAGCGGCGTACTCACCCAAATCGCCTACGGCGATTTCTGCATCACGGCAAACGGTGTCATCCCCGAAAGCGCGACTCAAACGCTGTTCATCACGGAATGTGACTCCAGCGATCCCACTCAACTTTGGACCATCAACGAAGACCCCGCGACGGTTTCCAACGCCGACGGAAACTGCATCACCTTAGGAAGGGCAGCGAAGGGCGTGTCCGTACGTTATCCATGGTTTGTCATCGCTGGGGTCCGCAACGGTGCTGATGCCGTCGACATTTCAAGGTGGTTCTTGATGTGTGTAACGACGAGCTTCAGCATTTGCAGCTCTGGGATCCGAAGCCGATTTCGGCCTGAGCTGCGCGGTATTAGTGGGGATAGACGACCCACGCTGGACCTGTTTGGCCAGTGTATTACATTCAATGCTATCGGACAGTTGCTACGAATTTACGGGATGATAATTTACCTAATGACCACTCACTTTTTTTTGGAAACCCTATTGCAAACACACGCGCATGTTGAAGTACGTCATCATGGGCTCACGGAAAGATTAGAAGACTATAGTACACCGCTTCCAGTTCCCCTATCGAAGAAGACACTTCCTACGTCGGTTAGACGATATTGTATCGCGGCGCTCCGGGGGATCAGACGATGAACTGGCTTAGCGGTACCAGGGCCGCAATGCAACGCAATCTGTGGTCACCACTATCAACACTACGCTTGGTCATTGGAAGCGCATGTTTCTACCTGTCCACTGACGGCGCCACTGCGTCCGCTCGATAGCGGGAACACGTCCAGATGGTACGTGCATAGCTGCAGCAGGTGCTTTAGTACGTCATCAGGCTCCCCAGGCGTCGTGACGTGATGCCGAATCACTAGAGAAATATTGTTCTAGAGAAATTGTGAGTTCCATGTATTAAAATTGGAAGTTCATAATTTACCTTTCTGCACAGTGCAGATAAGGCGCGTGTGAATCGAACTAGGTCCGGAGCTGGGATACCCATCCACTGCAATGATGCGATGTCGTCCAATATGACAGAGCTACGGACTTCCGCCAGCGACACATTCAGTAGTCTCTTGAGTTCTTCAAGCAGATTCATCAGAGGTTTATCCGATCCCCCATCCATAGCCGATACAATATGTGGCATAGCGTCTAAGAAAGTCAGGACTCCCGATTCCATATATTGGGCGACCTTGACATTCTGTATGATGACTTTGTAAGCTGCGTATCAAAGATAATAAAAAAAAGGAGAAAAAAAGCTTACGGAGCGCTGTATAACGGATTTCCATCGTCCGACATCGCCAGAGACAGTCACTAATACGCATTTCGAGCTCGAAGCACCTTTCAAACTGGAAACAAGGTGTCGATGCAGGATGAAATCTGCCGGAGCATATAGTTCATCCGTAACCAGAAGCGTCTCTGCGGGAAGGGGGAGGTTATTGGGAGGAAACATGGCTGGTATCGGAGATCTCAAGTACTGCTAGCGGCAGCGAGTGGTGGTCGGTGATGTGAATCATTGGAAGGAGGATGTTCCAAATTTGGAAGCAAAGTTGGGGCTGTAGCATAACAGCCACAAACAACCGCTGTGGCTGAAGCTTCGCTACTTCTGTCTAATACTTGACACTGATTCGGTTGACATTGTTTCTGGTGCTTTAGTCATTTCGCTGCCAAGCTTCCACCACACGAACTATCTGGACCTGCACCACTTTTCCCTTGGTCTGTTTTCTCATTATAGTCATTGAGCTGTGCGTGCGGCGGTGACCTGGTCTCGAATACTTTTGGAAGCGCGGGTTGTGTACCCTAGGTCAACAAGCTTTTATGGCCTCCACCATCAAGCGCCCGCAACACTTGAACACGATCGTTTCCCATTCAAAGCCCGTGATTAATGTAGAGGAATGGGAGGCTGCTGCGCCAATCGGGGATGTCGAGGTCATGAGCGTAAATCAGGTCCAAGCTGCTAGTGAACGCTCTGCCTTACCACCGAAGGTGGGCACGTGTCCTCATTTATTTCTGGCGTGTTGGTAACGGTATAGAATGTCAAGTTTAGCGTCGACGACACAACCTCATCATCCCGCCCATCCACGCCCACTTTTCGCGGTAAACCCGGCCCAGGCTCGCGGCCCTCCACCCCCAATCCCTCCTCGGCCCACCGCCGCACCACCTCTCATGCGCTTCATCCCAAGCAACCTATCCAAACACCTCAGCAGTTCTATGACTGGTTCTCGCTCATCGACCGTTCAGTCACTCATAGTCAAGAATCGCATATACGTGCACACCTCCAGAGCGTTTCGGACCACCTAGAGACATGTGACCAGTTGATACGGCGGATAGATCAGATCGACCAGGAACTGGACGACATGTTACAAGGATGGCGATCTGTGGAGGTTGGTGGCAAGAGCTTGAAGGATGCATGCGAGCTACTACTTCAGGAACGGGTGCGTTTCTCTGTTATCAGAGCAGCTGCGACGTTTCTAATTGCGTGCACATAGGACCGCCTATTGGACATCACGGTATCGATCGACGAGAGGCTGGAGTACTTCCAGGAGCTCGAGCAAGCAACACGTATGCTCAACCATCCGGGAGAGTCCCTTGTCCTGCAGTCAGACTTCCTCTACATGGTCGAGCGCGTCGACATCTGCATTGATTACTTGAAGGACCATGTAAGCGCCCAGCACCACCAACACCTACCTCACACACTCAGTTGCCTCCTTAGCGACACTTCAAAGAGGCAGAAATCTACTTGCTTCGCTTCCAGCAATGTATGACGCGCGCCATGACCCTAATCAAGATGTACTTCGTAGGCTCTTTACGCGCGTTGACCGCGGACGTCTCTAAACGGTTGTCAGAGAAAGTAAGCAGCGGTTTTTCTCCTTCATCGTTCCGCATGATGCTCATCCAGCCATGAAAGGATGTATCGACAACTGCGCAGATGCACTTGCTCTACACTCGGTTTCACACTGTGTCTGGACCTCTAGCGCCTCTCCTAGCGGAGCTCGAGCGACGGGCACAGGCTCATCCAGAAGAACTATCCGCGCTATTATCTGAGTGCCATACGGCGTACTTCTCTGCCCGCAAGAGCCTCCTCGTCGGCCGTCTCATGGAGGAAATCAAAGGTTTGGATCCCGCGCGGACTGAGCTTGTAGAGCTTGTGAGTATAAGTACAGAATGTCCACTGAAAGCGTCAACGAAACTGACTACCAGTAATAGACTCGAGCAGGTTGCAGCTACCTCAAGCAACTTTGTACGGACGAATTCACCCTTTTTCGCTCATTCTTTAACTCGGGAGAAGAGCAGCTGTAGTACGTCCCCCCAACGTTTACTACATATGCAGAGTATATTGACAAGCTCAATGCCGCCAGCCAGTACCTAGAGAACCTCTGTGACTATCTATATGACGACTTACGGCCACGGATACTCCACGAACCCCGCCTCACGGCTCTATGTGAAGTCTGCACCGTACTACAGGCGCTCATGGTTCTCGACGTTCCTTCGGTGTCCGACTCGTCGTCAGAAGAGGAAGTAGGCCTAGATGAGCTCCCTCTAGACCTCGACCATCCCAAACGACAAAGGGGACTGCGGACGTTGCATATCAGCCATCTCCTCCAAATGGTACTCCAAGACGCACAGACTCGGTTGTTTTTCAAGGCCCAGTCGGTTATTCAATCTGAGATCCGCTATTACGTCCCCAAGCCTGAGGACCTCGCGTACCCGGACAAACTAGTAGGTGGGTGTCGGTGCTTGTTAATTGTCCCGGAGAAGGCCCTGATCGTGTGTGAGAAGCTGCGCGGAAGCCGGTGTCCGCCATGGAAATCAAGGAGAAGCAGAGTGTCAGCCAAATTTTCCAAGTGAAGTCCTGGGACAAACAGGAGGCTTGGTACCCTACTCTTCAAAAGACGGTCTGGGTACTCTCACAGCTCCATGAATTTGTGAAGGTCCGTCCTTGCGTCATTGCTCCGTAGACGATGTATTCATGACGGTGTGAACAGCCGGCGATATTTGATGAGCTCGCGCAAGAAGCGATCAAGTATTGCTTGCAGACGCTGCTGAACGCGGCCGAGACGCTCAGATCCAAGAACCCGCCCACGTCCGTATTCGACGGATATCTGTTCCTACTTCGGCACCTGTTCATCCTGAAAGAGATGACCCAAAACCTTGATCTCGTGCACCGAGACACAGACCGGGGCATCGACCTCTCAGGAGTTCCTGGTAAGTCCGACGCGCTCTCACGCACATGCTCGCCTCGCTCACGTTTCTCCCAGAGTCGTTGGCTTCCGTGCTCGGCAGGACGACGTCTCTTCTCCCGAACGCCCTCCTCACTTCCCTCGGGATGCCGCGTGACGAGGACACGTCCGACGTGCGCCACGTGAGTTCTTGTACTGCCCCCGAAACCGAGGCGCGGCAACGCTAAACGGAACATCTCTCCCATGCTCTCCTTGACAGGGGATCGACCAGCTGCTGAAGCAGGCCTGCGAAGACGTGATCAAAACTGCGGCCGACGAGGTGAGCGGCCCGCTCCGCAGCTGGGCAGAGCGCGTGCGGTTGACGTACGCGCTCGACAACGACCCCGTCGGGCCCGACGGTGAGCCCGCGCTTCCCCGAATGGACTACGCGCAAAAGAACCACTGGGCAGGTGCAGAGTCCGCAATCTCTTGTGTCAATAGCGTGCCGTACAGCCTCGAGTCGGAGACGCACAAGCACGCGACGCGCTTGCGGCTGTACATCGAGGACGAGCGCACGGTCGAGGTCCTCCTGAGGCACATCCAGGAGCGGATCGTGGACAACTGGACGTACTTCAGGGACATCGTGTGGCAGCTCTACAACGGCCGCATCCGCAACAACATTCCGACTGCAGAGATGATTAGGGAGATGGTCGTGAAGGGGTGCAGAGAGGACTGGGTATACTGGACACCTCCGACACCATATTATTTCTCAGAAGTTGTTGCAAGCCGCAATTCATCTGGCAGCAGTAGCAGCATATGACAGCGCATATACATTCCCTCTAGTCGTACTGTCGCTATAGCCAATATAGCCAACACCTGCATGATTTTTACACCTATACAAGTTCAATGTGGAGGGGCTAGACGCTACATTATACAAGATGTCCTTCCGCATGAAGGAGCAGAGATACTAAGGATAATGTTGTTGTCGCTAACGTATCGAACTACCTGGACCGGACACGGATACGTAATGAGGGTGAGCGGACGGGCACGAAGGCACTGGTCCATGAATGAGTGAGGCGCGAGCGATGAATGGCGAATGTGTTTGGGACGGAAGTGGTATCGTATCGTGTGTATTCGTCAGTGACGGACTAGACATAGAAACCAAGAACCCAAGGGGGTAGTATGAGAGAACTGCACGTCGCAGCTGAAAGAAAACTTGCCGGCGCGCCTGAGCAGCGACAGCCAGAGCGAATGCTAGTCTCCCCAGCTTTGGGCGATGTCTCCAACATCCTCAATTTTGAAGTCAGGGTCGACAGCAGAGCTCTCGTGGTGCTGCGTGGCTGTCGCGTCGTCCCCGTTCATGCCCCAGCCGTTTTCGTTGCGGACATAAGCGGCATCAGAGCCCTGGACATGATCGGACGCTACATCCAATGTCGAAGACGTCGGATCTGAAGTTCCCGCAGCGCCGCTTGCTGCACCCTTGCTTTTATCTTCCGTCTGCCCAACGTCCTCGGTTTCATCGCCGTTCTCTCGACCACGTTCTTCGCCAGGCCGCCCCGGGCGTCCGCGGGCAATCGGGCCAGGACGCGGGCGTGCGCCAGCAAAGAATCCCCCGGGCCCACGCACCAGCCTGATGTTGAGGATCGGTCTTCTGTTACTGCCCTCTGGGTCTGCTTCAGGCGGAAGATAGGATGCGTCCCCAGGATGGAGAGAAGACGTGGAACGGCTAGTTTGGATGGACGGCGAAGGTTCCCGTGAAGTAGACGAGGACGGTACTCGGTTGACATGCACATGTCCGTGGGACGCTTCTCTATGGGCTGCAGACGATGAAGCGCGTGGAGGGGTGGTGTTTGCAGACACGCTGCGGTCAAAGCGGGCATGCGGCCGGCCATGCAGGTTGAAAGGGAGAGGCTGGTTCACATTGACCATTTTTCTAAGGCGAGGTGTGACGAGGTAGAACGGGGAGATGATAAGGGCGGTGATACGAAAGAGAGGTCAGAAAACGTACCCCTCCTTGGCACGTACGATTGAACCAAGCCGCTCATTCAAACGGTCGTGGTCGACGGTGTACGCTCGAAGCCTGTTTACGGCGTTGAGGTTTGTCGCACATCGGAAGAGCTGCCACTTACGGAGGAACTTCATCCGTGGGCTGAATGAATGGCGTGCGTTCGTCCGGCTCCTTCTACCATTCCCGCTTCAGTTGTCCGCCTACCTCGTTGTCTACTGCGTACTTACCGGACCCAAAGAGTGCGCTCGTATGCAGCACCCGAAGACATAGCGAACGACTGCAGCCATGGCGAGGACGTCGCAGACAGCGACGAGCAGAGAGTGGCCAAACAGGAACGCACGACCAGGGGCAACTTCCGGCGCTGCCAATGCCAATTTGGGCAGAGCCGCTCCCGGCCACCCTCCGGCCCGAGATGCCTTGTTGGGTGATGGTCGACGCCACCATACTCAACGCCCGCCACATCCGTCGCTCTCTCCCCTTCTGCTGTGCTATCGCGATGGCCGGCAAGTGATGTTATCTAGCGGCGGCAAGCTCGTGAGTCTGGAGCACGTCCGATATTCAAATCCGATCAGAACAATGCCCACACAAGCCGCCCTCACCAACTTTCTCTAGACACTTTAATTTTTTGCCCACACTCCGCCATTGTCGTGTCGACGCTGGGAATCTTTGGTTCATAGGTCTGACAGGTATGGTCGTGTGGAGGATTCTGAGCGAGGGCTCTAGCACGGAAGTACGCTGGTCATGAATGTGCACACAGTTGTCGAGTGGAGCTGGTAATATCCAATCAATACAATCTTACAACATTCCTCACGCTGACCTCCAGCTGACCTACTTTTCCTATAATCAGGGCAAGTCCGAAGTCCCAGAATGAGTGCAAACACAAGTTCAAGATCTCCCACAGTTCGTCAAAGCAATTGCAGCCGGCCTACAGCATGCCCGGCTTCGCGCACCGACCAACGCTTGAATCCATGCGCCCAAGAAGCGCTGACCGCATGTCAGTCCGTGGGCCTCTGGTGGAGAAGTGAAGGTAGGCGATCGCACACGCGAGCAGCACAACTAATGTGGCATATATGGTGATTATGGACCTCGACCCTCACGTCTAACTTGCCACTTAATAGCACTTATCGCCGCTCTATAGCATCCGCGTTTAACGCTTCAAAGTGGAGCACAAGCCTCTGCTAGATATTCCATATATGACCTACGTGTCCACATGACCAATGGTTATCGCAAAGATGGGCTTTGGAGCCATCCGGGGGTTTCAACAGAAGGGATCACTCGAAAAATCAAAACTGCACCGAAGGATCATCGGCCGGAGAACATGTCACGACGAAAGGTCATGGACACACCAGACCCTCGCTGAGCGTGAGTTCACGGACGCCGGGTTCTCGTGCGCATTGTCATTGCTCAACCCGACATGGCTTCGCACAACTCTACCGTGGTGGGGAAAGCGCGAGGCTTATTCTCGGACGTGCTCGCTCATCCGCCACTGCTGCTGCTCCAGATTCGCGTCCGAAGACGATCTCGCGCCCGCCGTTCTGCAAGATTGACACGCACCCCGATGCGTAGAGGGTCCAGTGACCGTCCTTCGTGCCCGAACCCCCACAGAAACCCCACCCCGCAAACCACGGTCGTGCTAAATGAGTGACACCTCTGGGGACTCTTCCAGGCGTCGGCCGCCCCTCGCAGGGCGCCCGCCACTTCCGTGCGTTGACAGCTGTGGCCTGGAAGCAGTGGGAGTCTATCGGTGGTTCTCAGCGTCCGGCGCAGCTTCGGCCTCGTGAAAGGGGCGGGAATTCATGTTGAAACAGGACCGAGACAACTTTGTTCCTGCGGCACAATGTGTCGGCTGCGGTCCTAACGTGGCGAGGGCATCGAAGCTCACAGATAAGTTCGTAGTTAGATAATCTCATGAGCAATCGGAGGGGCATCGGACTTGAAGTTGTTGAACAACCCCACCCCGAACATGGATGGACAGCTGTATGCTCAGGTAAAACATGGACAACAGCGGCTTCGGATCAACGGAGAACTCTCGGACAGGCCAAGTGATGTGCATTTATCTACTGCACGGATGTAGGCTTACACAAACGTCCACTGCCACATTCATCCGCTGACTCCAACGGCTGTAGGACGTGCACATTGTTGAGCGCGGGCGAGAGGAGTGTACTGATGGAGTTTCCCGACAGCGTCTCTTTAGCGGTCCTGACTGCGGTGATTATCAGGGAACATCTAGTCATTGCATCTGTCTATA
Source organism: Trametes gibbosa (assembly GCA_022606055.1). Lineage (NCBI taxonomy): Eukaryota > Fungi > Basidiomycota > Agaricomycetes > Polyporales > Polyporaceae > Trametes > Trametes gibbosa. The sequence continues at coordinate 449,286 of JABYQJ010000007.1, forward strand.
ACAGTCGATGTCAATCTACGCAGACGCCATGGGCAGCGACGCCCAGGATACGAGGGAGGCGACGATGGTACTATAGTCCAGGAGGGCGCGTAAATCCAGCCGCCACTGGAGCTCGGTACCGAGACGCGAGGGCGCAGGTGGGCTGACCGCCCAAGGTAGGAACCGATACCACCGCCGACGGGGCCCAAGGGCGCGCGCACTCTCCCATCCAATGATCCGCGACAGGAAGCCGCAACCAGACTCCCATGGCGCCTGCCAAGCCGGGGTTCGATATATTTGTCGCCATTCAGTTGGCGGCGGCCTTGCTTGCGGATTGCCTTGCTGGGACGGCTTCGAAGATCAGGAAAACGCGGGAAGGTGACACACAGCCTCTGGCTTGTTCCCCGGTTGGCTTCTAATGCCGCCGCGCGGAGCAGGTGGTCGTTTGATGCGTAGCGCGCTGGGTACAGGGTGCCGAGAAAGGTACGCTGCAAAGAAATATGGGCAGGGACGAGCGCTGGCTGGCTGGGAGCATGGGAGAGGGTCTCTGCTCACCGAGGGGCTCCTCCGAGCTTGCAGGACCATCAACAATGCAAGACGGATCCTCGCACAGTCCCACTTCGAGCCAACGGAGACGAAGATCGCTGCCAGCAGCAAAAAACGGAAGTGTGCGATTGCTATCGGTTGCTTTGCCGCGCAGCCGACGATTTCCCTTCGTGGAAGACTCGCGCTGAGACGTGAGGAGTCTTCATAACCCTACGATCGCGGCACTATCGCCACGGCGTCAGAGTTGGCCCGCACGCCGGCTAGAGAAGAGATGAATCTCGTGACCAGCTAGAGCGAGTGTACAGCGTGTGGATATTCGTATTCGACACTTTCAGGCAACGCGCAGAGCGCGAGGAAACCCGGTGTGGGTGATTGAGAGATGCGGGGAGCGGAGACCTCGGGGCGGAACCCACGGTATTCCGGCTCGGAGCCTCGGAGATGAGCGAAGATCGAAAAAAGTGCGGCGACGTGCTGAGGTCTCCAGGCTATTGTCAGGCTCCCCATGGCGAGCTCGGAAGTATGCGTGGCTCCGGGACCCTGTATTGACATCGCGATGTCGTAGCCGCGTTGAGGAAACCAGCAAGGACAACGTATTTGTGGTAAACGGCCGGCGACAACGCGAGTGCAGTCCAGAATCCGTGGACGGGCGAGTCCACGTTCACTAGATCTTTTGCTATTGACGTCAAGGGACCTCACTTGAGGAAGCCTGCCACGGATTTCCTGAACAGTGAGACAGAAAGTCGATACATAGTCTCAACAGCAACTACCCCACTTACAGCGGGAGGCAGGTTATACATTGAATGCGCAGAAGATACAGGTGGCCTCCACGTGCGTGGCCATGACCAGGCCAGCGGTATCGAAGCATAAAGCTTCCAACAAGCTGACGATATTTCGAGCTAGGCTTGTGAACACTCTTCCTTGCATGGTGGTGACATGTACCCCGAACCACCCAAAGCGCGACCACGGTTTGCGAACATCGGACAGTGCTGGTTACGGCAAGTAAGAACCTGTCACGACTTACCTTAGAACCGCTATGCGCCTGATCGACAGCTGCGGGCGGGTAGAAAGGGCCTCACGCAGGGATGCAGGAAATGGCCGGCCGCGAACTGTTTCACAGCCTAAACGAAGCCACCCAGATGAGCCTTCTAGTGCAAAAACCGGCGCCGTAAGACATTGCGTACCTACAACTGTCGGCGATAGCGAGGTTAGTGCATGTTTTGCAACCTTCTCTCAAGTCCGGTGTGGGAGCAGGAACGCTGGCATGGATGTGCGGGCCTTGATAGGCTCGTGGTGTCAACTGAAGATTGCAAACCACTGGGGAGTCATGCACGCCGGATGCTGCGGAGCGTCAGCGAGAGAAGGAATGGCCAAGCTGAGCATGTCACGGACGTGCAGACTCAGGACTGGGGGGCCAGAGGACATTGTGATGGTCGGGAATGCGACGGCGGCCGTCGAGCTTCTGCGCCCAGAACCGGAAAGCGCGCGGGGTCGATGCCGGACGCTCGGAAAGACATTCAGACAGAAAGTCCGCTTTGAATTGTCGGTTGGTTACCCATCGAAACTCGTGGGGAAACGAGGACCGCATGTCCAGACTGCAGCTCGTGGGAGCTGGTGAGGCCATAGCGCGAGCGTCGTGTGCGCAGGATCAGCTGCTGTTGACGAAGGTGAGGACGAGTCTGACGAGTGCGCGACAAATATACGCGGAGCCAGGATCAGTCGGGTACGTCGTGCCTTGGCCAGACATATCACGCTACTGCAACCAGACAGTTTGTTCCTGCGAGTCCGAGAGAGAGGGCCGAGTTCTGATCAGAGGAGGGGGCGAGGGCCAGCACGACTCCGACGATGATTCCGCGCGTGAATCTCGGTCGGCCCTCGCTTACGGCTGACCCGCACCGCGACGCATCAGGAAACGCGAATATCTCCAGCCGGCCCGTGAGGCACCGGACGGAGCCGATGGAGCCGCGGAGATCTGGCTCCGTGCATCTCCGGATGGAAATGCCGGTCTCCATCCAGCGTGCGTCGGAGACCAGCCGGGCTTGCGAGATTGACCTAGCTCATGCGGGTTTTTGGTATTTGGGTGTGGTACGGCCCCCGCGAGCTGGCGCATGTGCACCGACAACATTGGAGCCAACAGTGGAGTCCGGACAAACCGTCGAGGGAGGCCCACGGAGATGCACCCTCCGGACGGAGACAACATCTCCCTTTGGGTCCTGCCGGAGCGCCCGGAAACCTATATCCGTACGGAAATTTCCCACTTTCCTGATGCGTCCATCCAATCCCCTCGTGGTCCGCTCGTCTCTCGCGGAAGGCATCATGCCATTTCCTGAACTGAGATCGTAGAACAGCGCTCGCGCATATTCGGCCATGTTTCCTCCCAGGCACCCATCCTTCTGTGGGCTATCAGCATTCGAGACGCCCGTGCAACACCCCCTCATGAGCGCACCTGCCGCCACCAAGGCGCAACGAGCGTCGCGCTCTCGACGCAGCGCTGCGTTGGTCAACGGACAGCAGCACTTGTGCGGGATAGATTCCCGGAGGGCAAGGTTATCGCTCTCAATCTGAGGAGATTTCCGGGATTCGGGGTATCCTGTGACAACCTGCTCCTTTCGAGCACTTCCCATGCCGGTGAGCATCCAGTACGTGAATAATTTGTCAAAGTTGTTGATATCCCCCGGCTTCTAGCAGATCTATCTGCGCGCCTGTGCGAGTTCTTTACCCGTGGCCATCGTGGGCATGAGACTCTGCTCTGGCTTCATAGGCACTTCTCGCGTGGCTTTCATATCAATCCCCTCCCTCTTCAACTCCCCATGTTTTGACGCCGCCGGTACTTCCGTCTACCGACCTCCACACCCGCTCCCTCCCAGCATGGTCGCCAGCGCAAACGGCGACCTCTACAGCCCGTTCGCGCACATGCCCCCCCTCGAAGAGGGTGTCCAGTCCAGTGAAGAAGGGTCCGTGCTTCACTCGCCTATATATGAACACGCCTACGCTACGCCGACCGGTACGTACACCTTATCTGCCTCTCTGTTGTCCGTCGTTCACATGTGCGGCTGGTGTAAAAAGGCCGGTATCCCGATCACCTTGGTCACTTCGACTGCGACAACCAACTACTGCCGCCTCCATCGAACTTTGACGCTCGCTATTCCGTGCCGGGCATGGACCCGCAAGTCCGAGATCCCCATTTCCTGGAGACACTACAAGTCCCGAGCCCAACAACCATTCACCATCACCTCTCAGCCTCTCATCCGTCTGTGGACCTCGCCCTTCATCATGGACATCCGATGCTGGATTTGGGGGGCCCGTCGTCTCGTCTTCAGTCAGCTGCCATGGCCTCTCCGTCGGAATATTCTATGCATTTGTCACAGGCCAGGCTACCAGAGCAACAGCTGCGAATTTCTGGCGACCCGCTGCCCCCGTTGCCTTCCAGACACTCTACTAGTATGTCTTCTACGGAGTCAAAACCCCAGATTTCTTTACCGTCTGCTTCCGGTCCGACGAGGACCACTCCGTCGGGCAGCAACACGAGTCAGAGTCGCCCTCCGAGAAGAGAGGCTTCTACCGTCGTAATCGCCTGTCGGCAATGGTGAGTGCGCTTGCCACTTTCCGCCTCATTAAAAGAGCGAGCCCTGAATCTGTTGACATCCCAGCCGCGCTCGGAAAATACGTTGCGACTCAACCCGCCCGTTTTGCCACAACTGTCTGCGGCGGAACAACGAATGCGTGTACGACGCCGTTCCGAAGCGACGTGGACCCGACAAACGTCCCGGAACCAGACAACGCTCGTGCAAGAAGCGACCTCCGGACGCTGAGCCCGCCTCAGGATCCGCCAAGAAGAAGCGAAAGACGAATGCAGAGGGTGAGAGCGGTATGCTCTCGTTCGATGTCATTGTGAAGGAGAACGTAACAGGTGGCGCCAGGGGTGCCCAGCTCTCGTCGCGAGGTGCAATGGATGATCTGAACGCAACGCACATGCTGCCACAAGGATCGTTGTACATCAACACCTCGATACCTCATCGCGGCACCAGTTCCGACGTAATATACCCAAAAGTGAGTCTTGCCGTCTATCCTGCGTGAGGAATATGTTCGACGCGAAGTATTTATTCAGTCGGCGGTAGGATGAGCTGGCCCCATCGTCCCGTCGCTCGTCAGTAATCATGGACCACACCGGCTTCGACATCCCTTCTCTCAACTATGGTCCTCCTACGTGGTGGGACGAACTTATCGATCAGTACAACCCTAACTCCAGAGAACAATCGTAGGCGCCGTCTCACACGCTGCGCCCGCATCCTCTCACTTGTTCCCGTCAGCCTGAATGATATAAGATCCGATATTGAATTTCTGTACGTCCTGCATACTCTTCGATGGCTTATGGGCAGATTGACGCAGCTCTGCATGCTAGATTCACCACAAGCAGCTACTGGCTTTCTTTTGTCAATATACGTACATTCCTTCGCGACCTCGGCGACCCCGACAGGAGGAACCGCATGCAGCCGCTCATAATGTCCTCTCTCGCGATGGCTATGCTAATGAAGTCGAGTGACGTGGAGTGCGGTCCAAATGGACGTGCAGTCGCTCTTTCACTCCGCGACCGTGCCCAGGCTTGTTTGCTGTCGGCTTGTCGCAGCCAGACGTTCGATTATACTCTGGCGGAAGCCGCACTGGTGCGTGGGGCTTCCCACATTCACCACGTATCGTTATTCGCTCAACGATCTCACTTCAGATGATGGCCTTGTTCGAGTCATCTAGCCACCCTCTCTACTCTTCTAAACGAGCCTCCGAAGCATTGCAATTACTCGATCGGATCGTCCATGTCCTCTCTCTCACCACCTTGGATCGCAACGACCCTTTGGCCAGCTCCTTCGCCCCGCAGTCGGCACCGCTTGTGACCATGGAGGAGGGGTACCGTCGACCGAATCGGTGCTCATGCATCGGTTATGTATGTGGCCCTGCACCGCCCCTGGGTCACGACCAATCTCAGTCCTATTCATGCGAATTGCCTTGGGACGAACGCTGGTCTGAGACACAGATCCGTAAGGAGGAGTGCCGCCGTCTGTGCTGGTGTGCGCTCACGCTCGTTTCGGCTTATACTGCGCAATGTTCCGCTTTCCATACCGAGCCTGTGGAGCTGACCCTAGCGGACCCCGCCAATGTACGTTCATCGTCATCTCCCACCGAACTTCTCAGAACTCATCCATACGGGTCTCGCTATCTGATAGTACGCCCTGCTCTTCCCAGGCGAAGCACACGAGTGCATGCCAGGAAACCGGCAAGTATCCGGTCAATCCCCCAAGGACTCTGTGTGGGCGTTGTACTGCCGTAGCATGCTTTTGTGGAACAGCTGCAACTGGATCCACCGTGCAGACTCGCTCCCCTCCGAGCAACGCGCGCGCTTTGCGATTCACGTCTTTCAAGAGACCCGCTCGATCCAGGAGGCGCTCGACATGCACGTCTGCAACCTAGATACCGGCCTCATGTACGTCTGCCGGGAGTATCTTTACGAGTGCGTCCTCCGTCTTTACTGTTTCTCCGGGTTGTGCCTCACTGACGTTCCCCGCTGTGTGCCGTCACTCGTGCAGCACTCGTATGACCATTACGTACGAGTTCCGTAGGTACGCTCCTGGATCTGTCCACTTTTTCTCAACCCTGAACAGCTTTGGCAGATTGCAGGACGATGACGTCGGCGGGCCTTCGCCCATCTTCAACCGCCGACAGGCTGAAGAGTGGCGTGAGTTCTCCTGCTCTGCTCGCGTCATCGAGTCGATGAGCTCATGGACTATGCGCGAATGTTCCACCTCAGTGTTCTACCAGACCCAGGTGGCGAGACGTGCACGCGCATCAGTGGCCCAACTTGGCCAGGCCGAAGGACACCTGCTTTCGCGCCGCCCCTTCCAGGTGACCTGGTTCTCGAACCAAGTTAACATCGCCCTCGGGTTATGGGAGTACGACCACCAACTTATGCGTGCGCTGGATCTGGCCAAAGACTTCCTTGTCCCTTTGGACGTCCTCAATGCGCTCTGGCCGTGTCCAGGTGAGCCGAGCCGTTATCTCATTCCGACCACCGTGCGGAATTTCACACGGTAGCCCCCAACGTGCCGCAGAACAGGCTTCTCACCGGGACGAACTCCGTCGCCGGCTGCACGATGCATGCCTGGCTGCGGGACATCCGCCTCCTCCGCCTGTCGAAGCCAACTTGCCGCCCATTCTTGGTCCCTGAGCCGCACGTTGTGCGCACTGCCAACCACACCGCTCCGACCGCCGTCGCGAAGCACATATACCACTGCCGCGTACACTCCTCTCGTTGATGTCTTCCCTCCTTCGATCCTTACCGCCCTGCCGTACATCCGTTCGTTATACCACATATCCCTTTGTAGCCTACCCGTATGTATCACCCGTCACGCTCGTTGGTATTCACGTCCAGGACCATTAACCCTTTACCCCACTCGCTCAGTATACCACTTTCCGTCCCTCGCGCCCTCATGTATGCCTATCCTGTGATATCCCCCCCCCCCGATATTGTCGGTATCATATACCACGTAACGACTTCCGATGCGAAGTTCCATTCTGCGATAGCAGGGCCGAATCACGCTTGAACATTGCACGCAAGCAGAGAAAAAGGAGGGCTACAGAAGGGCACCTTCGTCCGCGGCTGCGGCCTGCGTTCCGCGCAGAACCATCGCCCGCCGCACGTCCTGCTTCCACGCATCGAGTTCTCCGCCCCACCCACCGATGCGTCTGAGCTTCCCGCCGGCGTGCACGCCGTCCACGCGGTGCGGCTCCGCGTACCGCTCGCGCACGCGCCGGTGGTTGCTGAGGCACCTGGGGGCGCGCAACACGGGCGTCAGGACGTCTTCCGTGCTTCCGGGGCCGCAAGACGTGCGGAGATGAAGAGGCGCAGGGAAACGCGCGGACGTCAGACGGGGGTGTGTGTTCCACGTACCACCAGATGATGCTCGTCCGCGCGAAGAACACCTCGTGCAACATCTCCTCGCACCCCGGGCTGCACGGCGGCGCGCGCCGGAGCAGTCGGAGCAATGTCCGCCAGCAGAGCCGCGGGAAGTAGAGCACCAGCGGGGGGTCTAACCCTGGGGCCGCGGCGAGGTCAGTCCGCCAGTGCCTGGCGGCGAGGGGGTGCTTACAGATCACGTCCGTCGTGTCTTCGAGTATCGTGTTCCCGAGCTTGCGCGTGTAATCTCCGTCGACTATCCAGCCGCGGGGGTTGCTCTCTGTCGCGGCGCGCACTTTTGCACGGAACGCCTCGTCCGGGCACACACGCCATCCGGGCTCCCAGTGAAGCTCGTCGAGCGATATGTACGGCACGCCCAGGATGGCGGAAAGTTCTTTCCCAAGCGTGGACTAGTGCGTGCGCGGGCTTCCAGCGCAAGTCGTGGTGCGACAAGATGGTCACCACATACCTTCCCTGTTCCTGTCCTTGTATGTGAGCTTCTGAAACCCACAGACGAAGAAATGGAAGGATGTCTACCGCTGTTTCCTACGATTTTTATCCGATACCTTCCTTCAGCATCCCCAATCAAAGGGCGCGGCGCTCCAGCTTGCTGAGTCGTCGCGCTACATGGGTCCGGTGCTGGTCGCGCAGACATGGCTCGTATATATTCCAGAGAAGAGGGCATCCCACTATCTCCTGAGGGCAGTGATGATGGTGGTTTGGGGCAACTGGTCACCAAAAAGTATGCGACCGATTCTACATATATATTCGCGAGTCTGACTCTTTGACCGGGTCGGAGTCAGTGCCAGTCGCTGTCTGTGTCACCGAGCACAGAGCGTGCAGGTGCGGCACCGAGACATTCATGCGGTGTTGGTACTACGCCCATTTATGTGGTTTTCTAATTACGCCTGTTCTGGTAGCCCATAAGCCGGGATAGCTCAGCTGGGAGAGCAACAGACTGAAGTTCTGGAGGTCGCGTGTTCAATCCACGCTCCTGGCATTTTTGCAAAACTTCGAGGACATAATCCACGTGACATGACTGCATCAAGATAACATCAAGTCTTTGCCATATGTTTCTGAAGGGCCATTACAAGTTACAGCTATTATCAGATTGATAGGCCCCTCAAAACAATATCTTACATTGTGTTTGAAAGTGTGGTGGACAGCGGAACGCTGTCAATGGTCTGTGAGACAGAGAGAGACTCCTCCCACGCGCTCACGCTTGGACTTGTGCTTTGCAGTGGCTTGCGCACAGCGCGAGATGGCATGGACCTGCAAAGCGCGCACCCCCGGGGGACTTGCGCTTACACTTACGCTTCGTCCTACGCTTGACCGTCGCACTAGACAGAGTATATATAGCTGCCTCCGCGCGTTACTGTTCCTCACCTCCCTTCTCACTGGCGTGCTCGAAAGGTACCGTAGCCCCTTAGCTAGCCTTCACCTCCCTTCTCACTGGCGTGCTCGAAAGCTCCGGCAACGTCGAGCACCCTCCTTTATTCACAGGTCAAACGTGCCTCCCAAGAGCACTCCCTTACGCGGCCCAAACGGCCGCTTCCTGAGCGCCACTCCCGTCTCGGACATGCCGCCTTCCCAGACTCCAGCCACAGCTGAGGCGGGCCCCCTCGAGCCAGTCTCGCAGGCCATCACTCTCACACCTGAACAACTCGCCGAAATCATAGGTCGAGCTCTACAGTCTGTGACACAACAATTGGCCACTCTGAGCCCTAGTGGCACAGAGTCAATGCCCGCAGTCTCGGCAGCTTCTTTCCCTCAGTTTGTCCCTCCTCCGGATGCGGTCGCTATCACCGGTACGTCTCTTCTTGATCAATTTCCTTCGGTCAAGCAGAGCGTCCTTTTGGAGATCGCTCGTCACGAGTTCGAGCCGAGCGATCTCTATAAGCTCGACTCCAAGTTCCGGGATAAAGCGGTGATACGGTAAGAGATACTCTGACGGCCGATAGCCGAGGGGTAGAGGACGTCTCTAGGAAGGGGTGAAGGGGAGTAAGGTCTCGAGCTCCCTGGGATCGTCACTAGGCCGCTGATGATGGGAATTAGTCCTCGAGCGCGGAGGTAGGACGTGCGTGCGCGATGCTAGGCCCAACGCGCGCAATTCGCAGTATCGATGTAGCGCGCGGGGTATAAGCGCGACGCTTGCCGTGGGACGCAGTGTCGCAGTAAACGCAGTAGAACGCAGTGAACGCAGAGGAACGCAGTAAACGCAGTGAAAACGCAGTAAAACGCAGTAAACGCAGTGAACGCAGTGAAAACGCAGTAAAACACCGTAAACGCAGTGAACGCAATGAAAACGCAGTAAAACGCAGTAAACGCAGTGGACGCAGCTGACTTTACGCTGTCAAGGCGGAGAGCTTTCCGGACACGCAAGTGTGGGGGGGGGGGTGAGCTGCGCGCGATATTCGTTGTGGAGCGCAAGGGACACGTTCCCAAAGACGAGAGAGTAAGGGGTGGATTGTCTGGGGGGTTCGAATGCCCCCAAAACGACTATGTACAGGAATGCCCGAAGGCTGAATCAAAACACGTGCTACGAGGCGGAAGATACTCGGAAACGGAAGCCGGAATGTCCTGCGCGCCGATCGCGCGCCAAGTGCGCGATCAGGTACGGGGGCACGCGGCGCGCGCGCCACTGATGCATAGCTGACCAAAACCCGAACACCGCCGACACCGATAGACCGGGCAGCCTCCGGAGACACGGAATGTCCCCTCGGGCAGAGACTGAGCGCGTTCGCGCGACCTGCACAGACGGGGGCTGGGGGAAGGACTCTGACAGTGACTTGGGGATGCGTGGAGGTGCGCGCGTCTTGAAGAGATAACGCGCGCAGTGCGCGCGCGCGAGCAAAGAGGTGAGAAGCGGGGTTTTCTGGTGTGGTACGCCGGTGGTGCTCATCATCTCCCCCCCACTAAAATCTTGACCGTCCCTGGTCAACGCGATCGAGGGGAGTGACCGTCGGGATAAAAGGGGGCACTGGGAACCTTGCGCGCGCGTCGAAGCTTCCTTGCCATGAACCTGACACTTGAGCAGCTCTTGCAGGTCGGCGGGGAGCTGCGCAACCTGCATCCTGCCGCTACCTTGCCCAGGATTGACCGCACCATCCTCGTACTGCGTCGCACCGTCGAGGGAGGCCTAGCGTCACGAGACGTCCTGCGCGCGAATGTCGCGGCCGTGGTTCGTGCCTTTGTGAGTGGTCCGCGCGCGCGTGCGCTCCCACCGCTGACGAGCCGAATAGGAAGCCCACTACATTGTGTACCCGCGTGGTCCGACCCTAGCGGAGCGTGTGGAGACCGTCGAAGAGATTGTCGCAACCATACCAGCTGAGATGGACCTCGCGCGCATCTTCGAGGACGAGTTCTATGCCATGCGCGCGCGAGTCGCCCCAATGATCTTCAATCAATGGCTGCCCATCCTCGCACTGCTGGAACGCCGCGCGCGTGAGTACCGTGACGCCCTGGTGGGATTGCGCGTCCTGGATCCTATGAACGCGCCCGCGCCCTCGACCTTAGTCCGCGTGGATGGACACCTGCACGATATCCAGGACCTGCAGCGCGAACTGATGGACGCGCAGTTCGCCTACGGAGAAGGGGACCTCGACGTATTGGAGAACCGCGAAGCGCAGGGGGAAGCGCGCACACTACCGCGGGCCGCCGGCGCGTAGGAAGGCAGCGCTTGCACGACGGGGGGGAGTCGGGAGCGCGCGAGGAAGAATCGGAGTAGGGACTTAGAGATTTGAGAATGGACTTGGTGACATCACCCGCACATGACTTCCGGGCCAGTGGCGCGCTTGCGCGAAGGAGGCGTCGTCGCGTGACCGGCCCGCGCGTGCATTCTTCGACCGGCGCGCGTGCTGTTGTCATAGCCGCCCGTGGGGGCCCAGGCGCGCGGTCTCTGCAGGGCCGCGCGCAACATCGCCGCGCGCCATTGTGCCGCCCTCAGAAAAGGCCAGCCAAACCTTCGTTGCGCCCTTTTGCCTCCCCCTCTTCGCCCCTTCGCGGCTCGCCCTTGCCCTCTGACATGCCTGCCCCCGCCGCCTCTACTCAAAACTGGGGAGGACGCGACGCGCAACTCGTGCGCGCTTTGGAGACCGCCATGGCGCCCGTCTGGGGAAGTGAACCCACAGGAGCTGCCGGGGAGCTGGACCGCCATCGGTGGGCTCGCCGCGCGGCCCGCGTGCTGGTACGTTCTCTCGCGTTCGATATCCCGCCTAGTACTGACCAGATCTTCCCCGCCAAGGACGCGGCTGGCGACCGGCTGTGCCCGCCCTTCGTCCTACACGCCCACGCGGATGCGGCCTGGGGCGTCGTGGAGGGATACCTCCCGATGCTCGAGGCTGAGTGGCCGGTCTGGGCGCGCGGACAAATCCTGGCTGCGCGCCAACGTGCTGCTACCGCCGCCGCTATGGAGGAGGACGAGGGGTCCGACCCATTCGGCGCGGCGCTTGACGACATCGTCGGTGACCACGCGACGCCCCCCCCCAACACTCCCTCTCATTCGACGCGCAGCGTCCGCTCGCGCGCGAGCCTTCCCTCCGTGGTGATTGAGACTCGCGGTCCTCGCGCTCCGCGCAAGCACGCCCGCAGCCCCTCGACGGAAATGGACCAGGACGACCCCAACAAGTCCGAACCCGAGGCCGAGGATCCGGCGGAGGAGTCGGACTCCGCGTCGGGGGCTGGGTCTAGCGATGAAGACCCAACGAGTATGGCTGCTGCTGAGCGCGACCCCTCAGCTTCCTCCACCCGCGCTCTACGCCCGCGCGCAACTCGCCCCGCCCCTCCGCTGAAGAAGAAGGCCAAGATGATGGTCCCGCGCGCGGCGCAAGCCTCGGAGCCCGCCTTGGGCAAGCACTGGCGGGTGAGCCTGTGTTCTCGACCGGTGCTCCGGCTTTCCCTTCGTTCAAGCTGACATCCTCTCCAGCAGCACACCCGCTGCGAAAACTGCCGCAAGTCGGCCTTACTCTGCGTCCTCGGAGAAGGGGCGTCCAAATGCCACCGTTGCGCGCGCCGTCGCCAACGGTGTGTCGCGCAGGGAGACACCCCTTACGCGCCATGGTACGACCAGCAGGGATTCGAGCGCGGTAAGTCCTCGGTCGTGTGCCTGTCCTTCACGCGCTGACTTCTCCCTGTACTAGCTCGGGTAACGCTGGACTCAGCGGGTCATGTCGCAAGCGCCACGTTCAAGGGTCCGCCCCCCGCCGGTTTTGTGGCCGCGCCCTTGCAGCCGTCTACACCACGGAAGAAGAGGGGAGCGGAGAGCGCTACGGCCGCCTCTGGCCCCTCGGCCGACGCTCTCACCTCCCAGCCTATGGTCCCCGCCACGTCCCGCACCGCTCGCGCTGCGCGCATGGCCGCGACGCCTGCCGTTGCTGCTCGCGCCCCGCCGCGCCCTCGCCCTGTCGCGCGTACCGTCTCCGCGCCTTCCACCATCGCTGCTACTGCTCCGCCCACCACGCCTCTCGACCGCTTGCCCGTGAGGACCGCGCCCACCATCCCGGCCGACCCACTCGCCGCTACTGGCGACCCCACCAACCTGACCGCGACCCGCCGTGCCGCACTCGAGGCCGCGCGCGCGGAGTTGCACGTTGTGCGCTTGCGACGCGCTACGCTGCAGGGGATCACCGACCTGCTGGAGCACTACATCGCGCGGATCTTGGCGGACCCAACCAGCGACGACGTTCCTGAGTTGTGGACCGCGCCGCGCGACTGACGGGCATCCTTGCGACATGTAGATAGCCTTGTAGATAGCATCGCAGTCCCCAGATGTATCCCCGGCCTTTATCTTGGCGAATTGAATGCACGCGTGTTTTCTTGGCTCTTCGAGTGATTTTAAATTGTAATGATTGTGACTGGTGAATGGGACCCGTGACCTCGCGCGCTGTCGCCGCGCGCGCCTATTCTGGCATGTCCTCGTCTTCCGCGCCGTTATCCTCCGAGCTCACGAGCTCCTCTAGGCGCCGTTCGGAGATGTCCGCAAAGTTCGGGGGAAGCGCGATGTGCTGACGCGCGAAGTATGGGATGAGTCTGAACGCGCCGATGGGCCGATGGAAGACCGTGCCGTCGAGCTCGCAGACCACATACGCGCCTCCGCGGTTGCGCGACACGACCACGACTGGTCCGGTGTACCGCGCGCGCATCTTGCGGTTGAGAGACTTCTCGATCTGGGTATGTCGCACCAGAACCAGCGCACCGGACGCGAAGTCAAAGTCTCTCATCGTGTGCTGGTGATCGCGCTCAAACTTCTGGGCCGCGCGAATTCGCGCGCTGTAGACTGTGGACTGTAGTCGCGCGACGTCCTCCGTGCGCCGTTGTAACGCGATCGCTCTGCGCGCGATGAGTTCTGTGGTAGATATAAGACCCTGCGGCGCAGGCATGAGATAGGTGGCCTCAGAGATGTCGAAGGGGAGGATCGGATGACAGCCAGTGACCGCGAAGTAAGGCGAGCAGCCCATGCGTCGGCGTATAGTGACACGCTCCGACCAGAATACTGAGTGCGCGACCTGGGACCACTTGGTCCGGTCGCCGTCCGCTGCCTTGAACAGGGCCTGGCGTACGTCGAAGTGAGGACGCTCAACGAGTCCGTTCGCGCGCGAGTTGTATCCGCTGATACGGATGTGGTGGACTCCATGCTGTTGCTCTATTCTGCGCATGGCCTTTACGAATGCCGCGCCGTTGTCTGTGATGATCTCCATGACTCCACCCCAGCGACAGAGGATGTCCTGGTAGATGAAGTCAGCCAGGGTCTTCTCCGTCTCGCGGCGCAGCATGCGCCATTCTACATAGGCCGTGAGCGCGCAGCGCGCCTGGACTATGAGCTTGAATCCGCCTGAGACTGGCATGAACATTGTGTCAATATGTATACGCGCGAAGATGGCGGCTGGCATCGCGACGGTGGGCGGGATGACAATCTGGCGCACTTGGCGCATCTGGCAGAGATGGCAAGTCCGCACAAACCAGGTCACATCGTCGCGCAAGGTGGGCCACCAGAAGCGCTCCGCGATGGTCTGTAGAGTCGCGTATCGCCCGCGATGACCTAGGGAGTCGTGCGCGACCCGAAGTACCTCGTAACGGCCTTCGTAGTGTATGACCAACTTGTGCGCGCCCTGAGGATCCTTGCGCCAGAGTCGTCCGTCGTGCAGGAAGAACTGCTGCGCGTACTTGATGAAGCGCGCGTAGGTCTCGTCCGAGATATCCAGGGGTCTCTGGAGAGTACTCAGCCAGTCCTTGACATCCAGTAGTCTTGCATCGCCGCGGATAGTGTGCTTGGACTTTGGGATCTCTGGTGGAGGCTCCTGTGCGTTGTCCTCGTGTCTGCTGCCGCTGTCCTTGCGCGCGTTGTGGTCGTTCGCGCTGCCTGCGCGCGATGGCGCGCGCGATGTAGTCCTGTCTTCGCGCACTGCGTGTTCCGTTCCTAGCTCTAGCTCCTCCCCCCCACTGAAATCTGTGCCGTCCTCGGCCAGTGCTGGGAGGCCTAGCGCAAATAACGGGGTAGCGAAGGCGCGCGGTGCGGCGCGGTGTAAAGGCGCAGGGGGAAGAATATGATGGATGAACCCATGCAAGTTGTCGATCCAGTCATCGAACGCGTCCTCATCATCCACGGGCTCGGGGTCTCCTGGATGCCGTGGTCGCCTAGAGAGTCCATCCGGCCCATGCAGAGTTCCTGGGACGTGCACTAGCTCGAAGTGAAACGTGAGGATGGAGACGATCCAGCGATTGATGCTCGCGCTCGGAGAGATATCGGGGTTGTTCAGCATCCCTTTGATGTAGCGCGCATCGACTTCGATGACCAGGTTGCGAACTCCAATGAGATACAGCTTGAGCGCGCGCAGCGCACGGTAGAGCCCGTAGATCTCGAGCTTGGGTTGGGAGAATCGCGCCTCGCGCTCGTTCAGCGTGATTGAACCAAAGCGTGCGTAGTAACGCTTCCGAGGGTCCTCTTCGTCGCACTGGCAAAGGTGAAAGCCCGCCGCAATGTACGAAGTGTCCACTGCCAGGATGACGGGCGCATTCGACTGATAGTTGAGCGCGCGCAAGGCCGGCGACGCCAGGAGAGCCTCGATGAGGTCGCGCTGAGCCGCGCGCTGTGCATCGCCGAACTCAAAGGGGACGTCCTTGCGCGTGAGGTGGACCAGTGCGTGCGCGCGCTGCGCGAAGTTGCGGATAAAGATGCGCGCGACGCCAATCGTGCCTAGGAACGCGCGCACTTCGGAGAGATCCTTGCAAGGGCCCCAGTTCTTCACGATCTCGACGCGCGACTCTTCGGGGAGCCTCCCCTCCGGCGTGCAACGATGTCCGACGACCATGATTTCTCGCCGGCACACCATTGACTTGGTCCCGGAGAAGGTGCCGCCCGCGTACTTCATGCGCTGTGTTATGCGATTGACGTCCTGGAAGTGCTCCCACACAAAGCGACGGATGCCCGGGTTTGCGCTGATGGTCTCGTAGCTGCCATTCGCGCGCTTGTAATCTGTTGCTGGTCCTTTGACTGGGACGTCGTCAATGTACGGGATTGTGAGATGGGGGATTTCGAGGCGCAGGATATATGTGACGTCGTCGTGGAAGATGGGAACCGAATTACACCACCCCATAGGGAGGGTGCGATGGCGCAGCGCGCCGAAAGGAGTCTGGAAGGTAGTAAGGTCGCGCGAGTTCACGGAGATGAGCCGCTCGTCATAGCCCACATAGAGATCGAAGATCGAGCCGCACGGCCGTCCTCCGAATTGTTCTGCAAGGTGGTCTGGTGTGGGCGGGACTCCGCTATGCTGGATGGTGACCTTGTTGAGTGGCTCGAGGCTGTGGACAAGGCGGAGCGAGTGCTTGTCCTTCTTGAGAACACAAAACCAGCGCGAGCGATAGGAAGAATTGGAGGGCTCATACACGCCCGCCGCGATCTTCTTTTTGATGATGTCGCAGACTTCGTTGTAGAGCCCTGGGGGTATAGGGATGTTGCGCTCGACCCAGGGCATGTGCGGGACCACCGGAAACTCCACAGGAGGGAAGAACTCGGGCTTGAAGCACCCACGCTCGTCGTCGTTCCACGCGAAGGCCTCATTCTGCTGGCTGAAGAAGTGGTGCAAGAGCTTCTGCTCTTCTGGCCAGAGGAAGCCGTCGCCGTGCGCCTTGTCCACTGCCTCCATGCGCGCCTGCGTGTAGCGACCTGTTGGAACGAACGGTGGTGGGCGCGCGCTGAGCTCGGGCATTGACGCGAGTGGGTCGCCGGTGATGTTGCGCTCGATGCGAAAGGACTCGGGCACCGTGCCGAGGACTGGTCTGACCTTGCGCGCGACGGGCTTGTATTTCTTCTTGGCCGAAATGTACGACTCGGTCGACACGCCGGTGCTGGCCAGCGTACTCGGTGTTTGCGCGCGTGCGGGATCGCGCGACGGAATGGTAGGGGGTGCGCTACGTGTGCGCGTAGTCGCGTGCGCTTTTTCGTGGGCGCGCGCGGTGTTGTGACCGCGCGCTGGGGTATCGGTAGCTGGGGTTGCGCCCTGCTGAGCGAAGACAGATCGCAGATTTTCAGAACCAGAAGCGCGCCCAAGATGAGAACGAGACGCAGACTGAAGAGGAGAGACAGGATGAGATGAGACGGAACCTGGAATGGGGTGCGCACTGTAGGCGTCGACATGGGGTTTTTGCGATCTGGTGGAAGCTGGGGGTGCGCGCGCTGCGTCTTCATGTGGCTTTTCAATTTTGTCGAGACACGCGAGCACCTCTACAGGTAGTGTGTCGCAGGCAGTGAAATAGAGCGCGGCCGGAGTCAAAGAGGTCGGGGTTCGGGGTATACGAGGTGATGCGCGGTACACCATTTTCCACAGTGATCACGCACGCGATGTTGCCGTCGGCAGTCTCAAGCAAGGGCTGGCTGTCCGAGAGGGTGTCCTGCGTCGGAGGCGCGAAAACGCGCGCGCCCGCGCGCAATGGTGGGCACCGTCGCGGTCGCGCCGGTGTTAGGGCACACAATGGTCAGGTCTGCTCCTCGTTGGTGAAATTCTTGACGATGCTCTTGGTTAGGACATCGAAGGGACGGCCCAGAAGAATGTCGTATGCCGCGTGCCGGATGACGTGCACCTGGAGGTAGAGGACGATGTCCGCGATCGCAAGGGGACGTTTCGCACTAGCCCAAGGGAGCGTCCACATCGCCGTTGGCTGACTGCATATTGAGCACGATGGTGGGGTCGTAGGCCAGTCGCAGGGCATGACAGACGTCCTCAGACATTGCAACGATCTGCGAGCCTGGGTCGATGATTGCTTCGACGAACTCCTTGTTGTCGACCAGACCGACGATGGAGCGCAGCGCATGGGACTCCTTAGCCACAGTGAGAATGTCGGGATCGCTGCCCGGCTCGAGCCGCTTCAGATAGACCTCGTAGGGATCAGGGACCACCACACCTTCAGGTAGGAGGGGCTCGCCACTGCATGAGAAGAGCGCTGGGTCGTCGGTATAGCCCTCGAGGACCTCGTCGATCGTCGTGCAGGCCGCCATAGCCATTACACGTGTGTCGTCCGGGCTGCGTGACTCGCCAGGTGCGCGCGCCTCGACTTGCGTGCGCGGGTCGGTAGCTACGCGCTTCGGGGTCACCGCCTCGCGATACTTCGCTCGGACCTCGGGTGAGATAGAGAGTAGTTCCTCTGGCGTGAGCGTAAGCACTGGGGCCTTCATAGAGCGCTCGAAGATGTCCTCGGCGAAGCTCGCGCGATAGACGGGCACCTGGGTCTTGTAGGCCGTGTCCTTATCCTTGGGCGGAACCGGGGGCGCGCCAAAGTTACGGACGCGCGGCGGCGCATAGGTGGCATCGCGTGCCTTTGCAAAGGGGTGTTCGCGCGACGGTTCCGGCGCAGGTGGTGCACGCGCAGCCGCCGGAGCAGGCTGGTGTGGGGGAGGATCACGTACCGGTGCCTCCGCCGCTGCTGCCTCGCGCGCTGCTCGTACCGCGCGCGCCGCGTCCCCTCCGACGGTGTCCGGGTAGACTGGGGGCGCAGGACCCTGTGCTGCCTGTGGTCGCCGCTGCAAGATGCGTGGGGGCCGACTGTTGATCTCCACTCCGTCGAAGACCTGCCTGCCGCGTAGCGCATACAACTCGCGCTCTAGCTGGTCGATGCGCGCGTCGGTGGATAACTGGAACGTCGAGACATCGATAGGGGCGCTTGGGACAACCTGCAAGACCATCTGGGCCGCGGGCGCAGCTGGCGCAGTACCTTGCGCAAGAGGGTAGCGGCGATACCACTCGAAGACCCGGTCGCGCATGGTGAGTCCTGGGAGATTCCGCGGCACGAAACTCCCGTTAGCGAGGACTATCCGGCCTTCTCCATTGCGCGCGATTCGGCCCTCCTTGATATCTTCCTCCGCGTGTCTACAGAAACGCACCTGACAGCCCGCGTCGCCACATAGTGGCAGTAGCCGCTGTTGGCGCGATAGTCATACTGATTCTGGCCTCCTATGGGGCCTCCTGCCGCCGCGCGCTGCGCAGAGGTCATCGCTGCTGGGTTTGCGCCCTGAAAGTTGCTGCCCGCGCCGTTCTGCTCGACCATAGACTTGGCGAGGAGCTTGAGGAGCGGCGCGAGATCCTCGACCTTCAGGTCTGCGGCGCGCGCGCCCGCGCTTGGTCGCTCCTGGGTAACAGGGGCCGCCGCTGCTGGCAGGTTGACCATCGCGCCGGTCAGGACGTACTCCGCTGCACTGAGGACTCGATCTGGATCGTAGGGGCGGTCGGCGGGCTGGTCCGGGAACTTGAGCTGGAGGCGGTTCCTGACTTGCGTGCGCAACGGCTCGCTGATGCCCTCGATGAAGAGACGATCGCGCTCAGTGATGCTGTAGACCCCCGCCTTGATGAGGCTCGCGGTTATTGCCTTGAACTCGCGATGGTACTCCGCCATCTCCGCGATGGAAGCAATGGGGGTCGTGCCGCGTCGGAGCGCGAGAGACTGCGCATCCCGCACAAAGTAGGACTTGATAGCGCCGGCGCCCGGGTAGAGCTGGGTGAGCGCGACCTTGAACTCTTCGTAGGTAGCGTCTCCTTCGGACTCCGGGAGTGCTTCCGCCAAGTCGGCCACATCGATAGGCAGATAGCGGACGACCCAACTGATGCGCTCTGCGTCCCCGCCGGTCGCAGTGCGCTCAAAAAGGAACTCGAGGTCCTGGAAGAACCGACGGAGCGTCCGGGGGTTCGCGGGGTCGAAGACAGGGGCGGTACTATGACCGCGCGCGGGCATGGACGCGCGCGGGAATTGTGCAGGGTGGTCATGGTGTTGTTCGTCAGCCATCGCGCGCGGTTGAGAGCCAGGGGAAAGGGGCGTTCGGACAAGCTGGAGAGTGTGAGACTGTGGGCTCGGGGGTATCCTCTTCCGATGAGGCTAACAGCGCGGTAGTCGATGCAGTGCGCCGGGAGTGGCGTAGCTTTGCCGGGAACTCGAAGTCTGAGGGTGGCGATGGGGGAACCTCTGGCGTAGAGGGAGCAGAGTCTTCGCGAGGCAGTGTTTGGGCCAATCACGGAACCAAGAGGTGGTTGGGTTCGAGCGCAGGCGGCGCGCGCTGTAGCTCAGAAAGAGGGAGAGGGACTCAACGACGATGTGGAGATCCTGAGGCGTACACTGGCTATAGCCAACGGTGAGGAGCTCGCGAAGGGCGCTCTCGAGCAGTTCCGCTGCTAGGTCGGTGGCCGTGGTAGCCGTGCGCGCGCGCGGTCGTCTCTAGTATGCGATCCGAAGGCGTAGGTCGAGATCTGAAACCCCCTCGCGGTGGGCTCCAAAATGATACGGTAAGAGATACTCTGACGGCCGATAGCCGAGGGGTAGAGGACGTCTCTAGGAAGGGGTGAAGGGGAGTAAGGTCTCGAGCTCCCTGGGATCGTCACTAGGCCGCTGATGATGGGAATTAGTCCTCGAGCGCGGAGGTAGGACGTGCGCGCGCGATGCTAGGCCCAACGCGCGCAATTCGCAGTATCGATGTAGCGCGCGGGGTATAAGCGCGACGCTTGCCGTGGGACGCAGTGTCGCAGTAAACGCAGTAGAACGCAGTGAACGCAGAGGAACGCAGTAAACGCAGTGAAAACGCAGTAAAACGCAGTAAACGCAGTGAACGCAGTGAAAACGCAGTAAAACCGTAACGCAGTGAACGCATGAAAACGCAGTAAAACGCAGTAAACGCAGTGGACGCAGCTGACTTTACGCTGTCAAGGCGGAGAGCTTTCCGGACACGCAAGTGTGGGGGGGGGGGTGAGCTGCGCGCGATATTCGTTGTGGAGCGCAAGGGACACGTTCCCAAAGACGAGAGAGTAAGGGGTGGATTGTCTGGGGGGTTCGAATGCCCCCAAAACGACTATGTACAGGAATGCCCGAAGGCTGAATCAAAACACGTGCTACGAGGCGGAAGATACTCGGAAACGGAAGCCGGAATGTCCTGCGCGCCGATCGCGCGCCAAGTGCGCGATCAGGTACGGGGGCACGCGGCGCGCGCGCCACTGATGCATAGCTGACCAAAACCCGAACACCGCCGACACCGATAGACCGGGCAGCCTCCGGAGACACGGAATGTCCCCTCGGGCAGAGACTGAGCGCGTTCGCGCGACCTGCACAGACGGGGGCTGGGGGAAGGACTCTGACAGTGACTTGGGGATGCGTGGAGGTGCGCGCGTCTTGAAGAGATAACGCGCGCAGTGCGCGCGCGCGAGCAAAGAGGTGAGAAGCGGGGTTTTCTGGTGTGGTACGCCGGTGGTGCTCATCAGCGGGACGCGGGAGCCTCCTCGAGTTGAACGGCAATACGATCACACTGCGCGACCCTGGCACTAAAGACTACCCCACCTTCCACTCCCTTTTCCCACCGCTGGCCACCTACTTCGACATCCTCTCCGCCTTTGCAGCCTCTAGCGGGAACGCCGCTGCCGTACGCCAGGTCTCGCGCGGTGCGCTTCGCTACCTGTCGCAACTTGAGGTTTTCCAGGACGAATTCCAGTGGTCAGCAGTTCTGTCTTACCACATGGAGTTTCACCACGCACGACTCCGCGAGATGTCGCGAGGAGATTACTCTGGCTGGTCCGAGATAGACCCATCTCTTCAGGTCCGGTACCTCATCGGTAAGGAACGAGCTCGCATGGCGTCAGCATCTGTCCGGGACAAGTCCACTTCCAAGCGCGACCGCGATCCCGCCACAGAGGTGTGCCGTTTGTTCAATCGCGGCCAATGCACTTCTCCATGCCCGCGACAACGGCTGCACAAGTGCTCAAAATGCGACAGCCCTGACCACGGCTTGTCCAGCTGCACCAAGTCTGGCTGAAAGGCCGGCAGGACGAGCAGCAAGCAGTCTGCTCTCTTGCCTCCTGCTCGTCCTAGCCTGCAGGAAAATGCTCCCGGCCCCATCCCGTCCTCTGGTACTCTTGTTCCATCTCTATATTGGTTTCCACCTGGGCCCCTGCCGCCCCCTCACCCCAACACCAACCCTCGCTGCAATTCCATTCATCTCCGTGATGCCGACACCCAGTCTGTCCCTTCCACACTGAACAAGGATGCTTGGGCACGTTACTTAGCTGATTACCCCGACCACCATTATGTAAAGTCCTTATTGCATATTATTGAATATGGTGCTGCCTTGGGTTTCACTGGTCCACACGTCTCCCAGTCCTGTCAGAACCTGTCCATGTTAGTGTACGCTGTGCGGCACGGCTCCGGGGTCCCTCACGTGGACTAAGCGCCCGTATATATACTACCCAACTTAGCTTAGATCGTACCTCAGTTGGTTCCGCAATACCGCTGAGGTATGCCCCCCCCCGTTCCTTCATCTCTCACACTAGAAACATCCTAACATGTACTCTTAGTCTAGGCTGACAGAGTACAGGTGAAATACAGTTGGTTCCGCAATACCGCTGAGTCTAGGCTGACAGAGTACAGCATTTAACAGGTTATGAGCCGTTGCGCCGTTTGATCCCCCTTGATCAACGCCTCCGCCGCCCTAGACTTCGGAACCCCGCCCCAGTACCCCCTGGTGCCTTTTCCCCGCGTTCTTTACGTTTTCCCCGCTTCGCGACACTGCGTTTTCGCTCGTCGTCGTCGCCTCGTCGTCTCTCCTTTTTCCCAGTCACATAACCAACCTCGCCTTCACATTCTCAACATCCGATGGCACCCAAGATCGAGCGCGTTCGTACCGCTTCCGGTCGTTTCGACGATATCACCCCGGGCTTCCCCCCGGTGTCCCCAGCGATCACCCCGGAGCCTTTCTCCTCGATCGCTGTCTCGGCTTCTTCAACTACGGTGACGTCGTCCTGCGCACCGATCGACTGCGACCCAATCACTCAGATCTCAATCCCTTCGTCCTCCCGTGCTAAGTTCTCTGCCGAGGACTTACTGGATCTCAACCTGGGCAACTTTCGCCAATGGGAGTTCTTGATCCGGGATGTTCTCGCTCTCTGCGGTGGTCTCGAAGAGTACCTCGACCCCTCGTACACCTGCCCGGTCGGTTCTCCTCGTACGTCTGATGTACGCCACTGGAACCTCAACGATCGCCACGTTCGCGCTTTCCTCCGTCTCCAGTGTTCACGCCATGAGCTTGCCCACATCAATTCTCATCCCAACCCCCCGCAGACGGCCGCGTCCATGTGGGAGTTCTTAGTCGCTCGTCACCTCCGCCGCGGCGCCCACACTCAGGTCTTCCTCTTGCACGACCTTCTCCAACTCCGGATGGACTGCGGTCCCCTTCTTGTCGTTCAAGCTCAGAAAGCCATCGCGCTCTGCCAGGAGATCATCGAGATGGGAACTCTCGACACCGAGGCCCTCGCCAAGGTTACCCTGCTCAACATGCTGCGCGAGCATTTCCCCCAGATCCAGAGTAACCTCGCCGACGCCATTTCTCGCTCTACCGAAGCCGCTCCGTTCACTGTCGCCGATATCGTCAAACGCCTCGAGGTCGAACGTGTCCTTATCATCTCCCGTTCGCACTCTGGCTTGCCGGCCGATTCTGCCCTTTCCGCTCAGGCTTCCGTGTCTCGTCGTGACATCATCTGCAGCAACTGCAAGCGTAAAGGCCACCCGGTCGCCGACTGTTTCCAGCGCGGCGGGGCCATGGAGCACCGTAAGCAGGAAATGCAGGACAAAATTGCCGCGCGTCGCAAGCCGAACCCTCAGGGCACGAAGCCTCGCGCATACGTGGCCGACACCGCCCCTGTTACCGCGCCTGTCTCGGGCGTTGTGGAGGTCGCCAATGCTGCTTACTACGACCCCTCCCCCTCACTCTTGACCGATGCCGTCGATGCCGAATGGCTCGCGTCCGCGAACGCTCACGGCGACTGCTCATACGAAGCTTTCTTGGCCCTTGCCGGTCCTCTCTCCGCGCGCGTCGACTGGGACTCGGCTCTTGTCTCCGCTACAGCCGACCCCGAGCCTTTCTTGTTCGACTCTGGCGCTACTACGCACATCTCGCCTCTTCGCTCTGATTTCGACACTCTCGGTCCCATCCCTCCTCGCGGTATTCGCGGTGTCAACGGTAGCATCGTCTACGCCGTCGGCCTCGGCCGTATCAAACTCTCGGTCGGTCGCGGCAAAGTCATCACTCTGGACAACGCTCTGTTCGTGCCCGAAGCTACTGTTCGCCTGATCTCCGTGCGGGCTCTCTGTGATGGCCCCCATTCCTATCGGGTCACCTTCTCCGCTCGCGACGTCTCCATCTTCGATCGCAGCGGTGCTAAGTTCTTCACTGGTGACCGCATTGGTCGCGGGCTCTACGCGCTCTCTGGTACGCCTCCTGCGATCGCTTCTGCTCTTGTGGCTTCCTCGGCCCCCACTCTCGAGACCTGGCATCGTCGTCTTGGTCATGCAAACTACCGTTCTACCCTGGCAGTGGTCGCCCGCGTTCGCGCCTCCGGTACGCACGTCAATTCCTCCTCCCCTCCTCCAAAATGTGACTCCTGCATTCTGGGCAAGCAGACACGTACTCCGGTACCAAAAGTCAGAGAGGGAGTGAGAAGTGATGAGCGCGGCGCGACATTCTTTGTCGACGCTGCCGGTGATCAGTGTACCGTCTCCGCTAGTGGCAACGTAGCTCCCCTCGATATCATAGATGACTGCACTTCGTATGGATGGTCTTTCCCCGTACCCTCGCGTGCGCACTGCGCGCCCAAACTTCGCAATTTTCTCATCGCCCGTCGCGCCGAAGGCTGTCCTGTCCGCCGCATCGTTATGGACCACGGCGAGTGCCTCACCACAGACATCAAGGCCGTCTGCGCGCAACTCGGCGTCGCCTGCGAGACCACCGCGTCCTACACCTCCGCGCAAAACGGCAAGGTCGAGCGTGTTCACCGCACCTATATGGGCAAAGCGCGCGCTATGCGCATTTCCGCTAAGGTACCCGAGTCTCGGTGGGATGAGTTCTACGTCACCGCTTGCTATCTTACGAATCGCACCCCTTCCTCCTCCCTCCCTTCCGGCATTACCCCTTACGAAGCTTGGTTTGGTAAACCCCCCTCCCTATCCCATCTCCGCGAAATTGGCTGTCGCGCTTTTGTTCTCATTAATACTCACAACCCTAAACTCCGCGCTCGTTCTTTCGAATGTGTTCTCGTCGGTTACGGTCTCTCTTCTAAAACTTATCGTTGTTACCATCCTCCCTCTCATCGTGTTCTCGAATCCTACCACGTTTCTTTCATCGAATCTCACGAGTCTCCTCGTGCTCCTTCCTCTCCTGCTCCCGCGATCTCCCCTCCTCGTTCTCCCGTTTCCCCTTCCTCTTGGTCTACGGACCCTCCCTTTGTTCCCACCGTTCCCCATTCGTGTCCGCCTCCTCCCCCTTCTCTTCTTCCTCCATCCGTGTTACCCCCTTCCGTCGCTCCTCTCGATCCCGCGTCTGTTCCCGCCGATCTCCCCGCATCCATTGCCCCCGTCACTGCGTCTCTCGGTGCTCACGCGACTGTTCCTCCGCGTACGTCTGGCCGTGCTGTTCGTCCCACTGAACGCGCTGCTGCCCTCGCAGGTCTTCCGTTCGTCACCTCCCTGCAACGCGCTGTTGCCTCGAATCGCGCCTCCCGCTCCGCTCCCACCCGCCGCGGTCTTTTGCCGTACCAATTGGAAATGGAGACCGCACTCTATTCCGACGTCGACATTGTTCTCGCCGCAACCATCCAAATCGACGGCGACTACGCAGGTGATCCAACCTCGCTCCGCGAAGCTATGGCCAGCCCGTACGCCGCCCAATGGTCCGCTGCGCTCCAGGAGGAGTTTTCGTCTATCCGCGAAATGGGTGTTTATTCCCTTGTTCCTCGCTCCGACGTCCCCTCCGGCCGTCGCATCATGCATGGCAAACCCGTCTGGCGCCTCAAACGCGACGAGAACGGTGACCCGGTTCGTTTTAAAGCACGCTGGGTCATTCGCGGCTTTGAAGCCGTTTACGGCCAGGACTACACTCGTACCACTTCACCAACTATGCGCATGGAATCCTTTCGCTTACTTCTGCATCTCGCCGCTTCGCTTGACTGGGAACTCCTTCAGGTGGATGTCAAAACTGCTTTCCTCTACGGTCTTCTGCCGGACGACGAAGTATGCTACATGGAGCAGCCTAAGGGCTTCGAGGACTCCACTCACCCTGATCACGTCTGGAAACTGCGCAAGGGGCTTTACGGAATGCCTCAAGGCGGTCGCACCTGGAATAGAACGATGCACGAGCACCTCACCTCCGTCGGCTTCACTCGTCTGGACGAAGAGTACTGCTTATACATGCGTACATCCTCCGAAGGTACCGTCGTAACCGGTGTTCACGTCGATGACTTCTTGGCCATCGCTAGCTCTACGGCCGCCGGCGACAGCTTCAAAGCTGATCTCCGTCGCGCGTGGTCCATCTCTGACCTCGGTGAGGCCCGTTTTTGTATCGGGATCTCCATTGCTCGTGATCGCTCTACCCGCACCATTCGCATCTCTCAGACTGCCCTAATCGACCGTATCATCGAGCAGTTTGGCATGTCCGACGCTTTCCCCGTCGCGACGCCGATGGAGTTCGGTAAGAAGCTCTCGCGCTCGCAAGCCCCATCCACCGACGACGAAAAGCGCGAGGCCTTGGCTTGGCCATACCGCGCTCTTGTCGGCAGCCTCAACTACGTCGCGGTCGGCTCGCGCCCGGACCTCTCGTTCGCCGTCCAACAGCTCTCGCAGTTTCTGGACTGCTACGGTCAAGCTCACTGGGACGCTGCCAAGCGCGTTGTTCGCTATCTCAAAGGGACTCGCGCTCTTTCTCTCTCTCTCGGTGGCGACCGCGCCGCATACCTCCTTGGCTACTCCGACTCTGACTGGGCCGGCTGCGTCGACACTCGCCGTTCTACCGCCGGGTATTGTTTTTCGCTTGGTTCTGGCATGATCTCCTGGTGCTCGCGCAAACAACCCTCCCCCCCCGACTCATCTACGGAAGCCGAATATATCGCCGCCGCTGATGCTGCAAAAGAATGTGTCTGGCTTCGTCGCGTCCTCACCGCTATCGGCTACGCTCCCTCTACCGCATCTCCCTTGCTTGTCGACAACCGCAGCGCGATCACGCTTTCCGGCGACCCGTCGTTTCACGCCCGCACCAAACATATCGAGATCAAGTACCACATCCTGCGCCACTACACCAATACCGACCAGATCTGTGTCCTCTGGGTTCCCACATCGGACAACATTTCTGACATCTTCACCAAGGCCCTTGCTGGTCCTCAATTCTCCGTCCTCCGTCGTTACCTTGGTCTTTCGTGATTCCATGCGAGGAGGAGTTTCTTTGTTTCGTTCTTTGTTTCGTCCTTTGTTTTCGTTCTTCGTCTGTCGTGTACTTCGGTTTCAGTTCCGGTTACATTATCATTCACGTTCCTCTCATTCTCTCATCCACTTCCATATCCCTCTACACAGTTCCGCCGTGCTCGCGTCGAGGAGGAGTGTTAGTGTACGCTGTGCGGCACGGCTCCGGGGTCCCTCACGTGGACTAAGCGCCCGTATATATACTACCCAACTTAGCTTAGATCGTACCTCAGTTGGTTCCGCAATACCGCTGAGGTATGCCCCCCCCCGTTCCTTCATCTCTCACACTAGAAACATCCTAACATGTACTCTTAGTCTAGGCTGACAGAGTACAGGTGAAATACAGTTGGTTCCGCAATACCGCTGAGTCTAGGCTGACAGAGTACAGCATTTAACAGTCCACCGCATACGAGCACCCGGCCACCGTCTCCGCTGACATTGATGCCCTGCTCCTCCGATCTCGCCTCCGTGGCCCCTTTCCCACTCCACCGCTTGCCCCCGGGCCTTTCCGCGCTTCGCCTCTTGGAGTTGTTTCTCGCCCCCGCAACCCCTCCAAACTGCGCGTCATTCACCACCTCTCATGGCCCCCGGGTCATTCAGTCAACAATGGCATCCCCGACTCTGAGAGCCACATAGCATACGAGTTCTTTGACTCGGCAGTCTCAGAGATTCGCCGTCTCGGAAAGGGGACACTCTTGGCCAAACTAGATCTCAAGGATGCATTCCGTCATATCCCTGTTCGCCGTCAGGACTGGCACCTCCTTGGCAGTCACTGGCTGGGCTCCTTCTACTACAGCGTTGTTCTGGTATTTGGGGTAAAATCGGCGCCCTACATCTTTAACCTCTTCGCCGAGGCTCTCCATTGGATCATTCAGCGCCACATCCCTGCGTCTCTTCGGCACTACCTCGATGACTTTCTCCCCATATTTTCACCTTCCACGCCTGTCCCCAGAGCCAATGCAGCTGTTGACTGGATGGTGGCGCTCGGAGAGGAGCTTGGTCTTGAGTTTCAAAACACAAAAACCATCTACCCCTGCACTGCTCTCGAGTTCTTGGGTCTGGATCTCGACACCATGGCGATGGAAGCCCGCCTTCCGGCTGACAAACTGGTCTATCTCAAAGAGCTCTTGTCTCTCTGGAGCCACAAGCAAACCTGCAGTCAGCGCGAGCTCCAGAGCTTGGTTGGATTTCTACAGTTCTCATCCCAAGTCATCCCGCATGCACGTGCATTCACCCGGCGACTCACGGAGTTCTGCACTGCCTTCCCATCCCCTCACACCAGACGCCACATCCCAGCGTACGCGCGTGCCGACCTCCGATGGTGGACAGTCTTTGCATCAGCTTGGAATGGGGTACGGATCATCCAGCCCGCGCTGCCTGTCGTCCACATCTACTCTGATGCTAGCGGTTCTGAGCACAAAGGCATCGGCGGTATCTTTGGCGAGTCCTGGTTCGCCGCGCGTGTCCCACGACGGTTCCGAAAACATGACATTCAGTTCAAGGAGCTTTACGCAGTTGTGCAAGCGACTCTTCGCTGGGGCCATTTGTGGAAGCAGCATCATGTGATCTTTCACATTGACAACGAGGTCATAGTCCATGCTCTCGAAACTGAACGCAATCGCTCCCGCGTCACCATGTCGCTTGTCCGCCTTCTTCTCATGCTTTCTGCATGCATGGAATTTTCTTTTTCATCCTCTTGGCTATCCTCAAAACAGAATGCGCTTGCTGACGCTGCCTCCCGTTTCCAATACACCCGTTTGTTCCAGCTCGCACCGCACCTGTCTCGCAAGCCCTCGACACCGCACCCCCCGAACATTGGTATGAAACGCATGCTCACTACTCCCGTTCCGTTGCATTCTACCTCTGGCACGGCCTGGCCGCGAGCACCCGGAAGACTTACTCCACCGGCCAGCGCTCCTACATCGACTTCCTCCGCCTGCACCCTGCACTCCAGAATGAGGATGGGTCGTACCTGCCAGCATCCCAGCGCGCCATTATGGAATGGGTTGCCTGTCTCGGAGGCCGGAACCTGCAGCCCAAGACAATTAAATCCTACTTGTGCGCCGTTCGTTCCCTTCATGTTGACGCAGACCTCCCCTTTGCCGCTTGCGAGTCCCCAGTTGTCCAGCGCCTCATCCGGGGCATTAAGCGGTATCACGGGGAACGCGCGCGCAGGCCAAAGCTCCCTATCACCATCGATATCCTCCGGCAGCTATGCATCACCCTCGCGGCCGGCGCAAACTTGGCAGACGTCATGTTCATTGCTGCGGCCACGCTCGCCTTTGCAGGCTTCTTGCGGTGCGGAGAGTTCACGACCGGGCAGGAGACTTTCAACCCAGCACTGCATCTTTCAAGGGGTGCCCTCCAATTCCTCCCTTCCATCGAGTCTCCCACACACATCCTCCTCTCCCTCCCCTCCTCGAAAACCGACCCCTTTCGTAAAGGTGTCTCTGTTCTTGTAGCTGCTGCACCTGGAGCGCCCACCTGTCCCGTGGCAGCACTGCAACGCCTTCTTCGTCTGGACCCCCGCCCCCCTACCTCCCCCCTCTTCTTTGACACTACGACCAACTCTCCCCTTTCCCGGTCCACTTTCATTTCATACCTCAAACGGCACCTTGCATCAATTGGCCTGGACAGCACTCTGTACTCCGGCCACAGTTTCCGGCGCGGCGCAGCCACCTCTGCAGCCACGGTGGGGTACTCTGACTACGAAATCCAGCAGCTTGGCCGCTGGCGGAGCGATGCATACCGGCTCTATATCGACGTCCCACGCGACCGCGTCCTTCATCTCTCCTCTCGACTCCATTGGGCCGATCCTCACGCTCAGCCTTTCGAGCCTCCGTCTCTTCCCTTCGCACCTCCTCTGGCTTGAGCTCGGCCCCGGGCCGGGGGTTCTCGACCCCCGCCGAGGTCCTGCAAGAGAGCGGTGGCGACGCGCCCGAATCGATCGCCCGCTTGCCCAGTCTCACGCAGGAGTCATAGACCAGATGTTGCGGTGTCACGTCGCGTGCGCTCGACTAGACTCGACAAGCGTCGGACGGTGATCGTGAACGGGTATGCGAGGGTAAACGAGCTCAACTGCCACCTTGCCGCGTCGCCGCTCAAAAGGACTGTATGCTATGTTCTTCTCGAGGGGCCTACCGGTTTGATAACAGCGGTAAGAGAGGTGATTAGAACAGTGTGACGCTTTCTACAAGGACAGTAACTTAGTGGCATCTGACGGTCTCATACTGCGTACCCTGAGTACTTGTGTACAGCGGTTGAACGCCCATCTCAACCAGCTGCTGGTTTCACACAGCGAAGGGACGATGAAGCATTCAGATGTGGAGGCCTGCTATGGTAAAGTGAATTCAACAAAGCTGTACATGAAATATGATGGTAAAGTAGCTTATAGGAGATGATGTTAGCACGGTGGCGGAGTACGTATGTCAGGCAGCTATCTACTAGATGATGGTGGCAAATATACATATGCGTACATTAGGCTATCTTCATTGTTCGCTTTGACTAGGAGAGGATGGTACGAGGTACGGATTATACGGCGGTCGTGTAGAGTAGGAAAAGGCCCCGACCAAGGCGGGACCCACCGTGAGTAGTTTAGAGGGGATGACGGGGGAGGGCGACGGGAATCCGAGGGCGGGCTGACGCAAACAATGGGACAAGTTGTACAGCTAGGGGCTCTTGACGCCGCCAGGGCGGAGCGCCGCTCATAGGTTGTGCTGCTCGATATACCGCATGATGATTAACGACGCGAGCAATTCTGGGACACCAAGCGTCAGCAAAAGTTGTTGATGAGAGAGAGCTTGCACGTACCGCCGACTAGGTGAGGATATGCTTCCTCGACAGTGAGCATGCATCCGGAGGAGGCCGCGTACTGAGGCTCTCCTGCAGGTTTCATGCTGTACGTCGCGATGTGGTACCCGCTCCGCGCATTGGTGCACTATGCGTACGATCAACGGCTGGATCGCGCCGCGACGAGAGCAATGGCTTACCTGCCATTCGCCATTGGCTTGCAGCGTCCAGCGGTAATCTTGGCCGTCGGAGGCTCTGAATTTTCGCGACCTTGTGTTGCTACGTGCGATGGGCGCAGACATGTCAGTATGAAAATTTGGCACAGGCAAGTGGGAGGAGCCCACCCAGTGGACCTGGCCAAGTACTGGCTCATCTGGACGTGTTCGCCCTCGCCAATTTTGATGGTGCCCAGGGCGTTGGTGGGGAAGTCGAGAGTGGCAAGAGGCACGAGGAGGCCGCCGCGTCCGGGGCCGGAGGGGCGGGAGGAGAGGTCGTAAATCACGTAGGCGGCGTGGTGGGCATCGTTCAGGGTTTGTTTTAGGCGGAGCTGCATGCGGTTGTGGAGGTCGACGAACTCAGAGCCGGTGATGCGGCCGGTGGTGTCCTCGAGGAAGTATGGCAGACCGAACTTGGACATCTCGGCTGGTGGAGGGGGTGCGTGGACTGAGGAGGGTGGACGGCTTGCGTAATTAGGGTGCGGGGTGGTCGCGAGAGCGGTGAACGAAAGGAGTGGGAAGGGCTACGGCGGGCTATAGGGGCCGAGGGGTGTAATTAGAACGGAGGGAGGGAGGGAGGGGCGAGGAAGGATGAGATATATAAGAGGACGGAGGGCTGGAGAGGCTCGGACTCGGACTCGGAGTTGGACTCGGACTCGGACTTTGAGCAGTCGAGTGTCGCGGTCGTTCTAGGCCATATATGGCTAACGCGCCTCCCGCCCCTTGACGTTGCACACACCCGCCTCACCGTCGAGCGCTCAGCCTCCTCCCGCCCTCGATCCAGCTCCCGTCGCCAGGCATCCTTCCCAGGGCCCATCGACCACCACCGCGCTCTAGTGCGCATCATCGCACCCGTCCTTGCCCTTGTCCTCTCCCTCGCCCTCGCTCCTGCCCCACCATCCAGCACACACCATGAGACCGCCGCGACATGCCGCCGCAGAGTGACAACGGGGGCGCTCGGACGCTCTGTTTAGCAACTCCAATCGCCCTGCTTTCATCGATCCTCGCCGCCCGCCCTCCGCCTCGCGGATACGAAACAGCACCGAGGGCGTCCCACTGCATGCCATCGCCGCACCAGACCCGCACTAGTGCGCCCCCGTCTCTCGTCGGCTCCACTGCGCCCGCTTTGCCGCCAGCAAGGGCCGTCCCAGCTGGGCACGCGGAATGCCATGACGATCTGCGCGTTACAGCTGGTCGCCCTCTTGAAACATTGCGCTCCATGCGTTCCGTAGCTCGTGCCGACCGTCATGCCGCTGCGCGGTGTAACTTCCTCTGCGGGCCCGCACCGGATCTCAGATAGACCTCTCGCCGTGCACACCTCTCCTTGTGCAATCTACGCGCACGCTTCATACTCTCGGCTTAGTGCCTGCTCGCGGCCAGTCCAGACATAGCGTACCCCGCCACTCGACTTTATGAAACCTGTCCCCCTTCCGAGTTCCTCGTTCGAATCTCCTAGTCTTGGCGCCAACGCTAGAGGGACCCGTAGGCGAGGATCGTCACGGAGTCTACATTCATCGCGCTTGCAACTCCCAGCTTCAGCGACGAGGCCCACCCGACAAACTGATGTATCCTTTCAGAGCCTCCGTCTGAGACGCCGCCCCTTCCGATGGCGGCCAGGAAGCACCCTCTTCGCAACGTCGCGTCAGCCGTCGCTGACAAAACCACCGGCCCCATAATCGCGCTCGCGGCCACCGCGCGGCACGCGACCCTGCACAGGCACATCCTGCGCGCACAAGTCGTCTCCAGACTCCAGCCATATGATAATCATGGAGTCACGCGTACCACGCACGATACGCGACCGCGCCCGCATAGCTGGAAGGCTGTTCTTACTGAATTTATGTGATGTCGGCGTTGCCGGAGGTGCTCCTTGGCCTTTTATGACATCTGCTGTCACCGCTGCGCGTCGCGGCTGTTGGTCATCCTCCCTCAGTCAGTATGTATTTGTCCACCCTGACCGCGCAAGCGAGGCTTCGCGGCCGCGCCGCGTCCTTAGTCAGCGTGAATGAATCGCTAAACTTACTAGTGACCATTCAGCGAGATCGCGGGAGTTCCACGACGCAACACTCGCGGCACTTGGCCTGGAAGGCGTGTCGTAGCGAACGCAATTGAGGAAGGCACCATGTAGTACATTGCTCCCAGCTCCGTCGTTTCAGCTGTCACGGCCTTGGAGGTTCATCGAATGCTTCGGGTGAGGAAGTGGCCCATTGTTTATGCTACCTGTCAAAACGTCATGCCCAGGTACGAACATACTGGAACGTCTTCTCAACGAAACGCCTGAAGACCGGCTTGTGTACTCGGCCACCGATACAGGATGTCAAGTTGTCCGCTCATAGCACCGCACTATGTTCATAGCCTAAGTCAGAGAACAAGGGACGTACAGACAACAATACAACTCGATGGGCCTATCAGGTTCGTCCCCATTGTGCTCCAGGGCGGTCCCTCCTGGCGCGGTCTTCCCAACGGCGGCGGTCTCTCTCGCGCTCTCTATTCCTCTCCTCTTCGCCATACTCCCGTTCGTCCGCCTTCCGGCGTACAGGGGGTGTCCTAGAGCGACTCCGTACGCGGTCCGCATCTCTATACCGCCTTGGCCCGTCCCGCGTGTGATCCTTGGGCCTTGGGGAGCGCGACAATGCACGCTCCCTGCGACGAGGTGAGGCAGAGCGCGACCGATGCCGTCTCCGCACTTCGTCCTCGTCGCTCGACGTGTCGCCTCGCTCCCGGCGACGCCCCGCGCGCCTCTTCTCCTTCTTGAGCCGCTTCTCCTCTTTCTTCTCCGCCTTCCGACGCCGTCTTTCCTCCTTCTCCGGGTCCAGCTCATCAACGGCCGCCGTCTTCACCGGGACGGCGATCGCGTTCGCGCCCGTCCCCGAACCGCTCGCACCCGGCCCGCCAGTCTTCGCACCTGGCGCAAAGCCTCTGAATGCACAGTCAGCACGCAGTAGAAGGACAGAGAGGGTGCATGCGCACAATGCTGCTGCGATAGCCTCCGCTTCCGCCTCCTTGATCTTCCTGATCTCCTCCAGCCGCTCCGCCTCCGTCTCGTCGTGGTCGCGCTGGTACCAATGAATGTCCTTGTTCTTCTGCCACCGTCCGGTGGGAGCGTTGATGCTGTGCCCGAGGTAGTTCTGCAGGCGGATAAGCATGCATAGGACGATGGGCGAGAGGCTTCAGCTCACCTCACGGTCCTTGTCTTGCGCGACGTCTCCCCACTTGAACTCTGCTTGACCCCCACGCGTCCCTCCACGTACCGGTTCGAACATCTCAGGATGTTTGCAATTGAGGAAGTATGCCCCAGAGCCTCGAGATATCAATCAAGGAACGAGATACAGTTCTGGTCAGTAGGCAACAAGGACCACAGGTAAGTATGCAGGAAGGTGACGATGGAGAGTCGAGACAGAGGTTCCAGCAGTCGCGAGCGACCCCACAGACGCCCAGGCGCCAATTGCACCAACATTCCAAACATGGTAAGTAAGAAAGTGCATAGCTAAACTATAGTACTGCACAGTCCAGACACCATAATCGATGTGCACCGTGACAAATAAAGTTCCTAAGCTCACTATTGCGTTGCCACACACTCCAAGCACACTAAGCAGTAAAGACCTTGAAGAGCTCTCAAGCTTCAGCCGCACCACAAACCCCCATACTGGGTACCCGGGGCACCAGATCGGTCTTCAATGAGTCTGAAACCGCATAAGTGGTGGATCCTTCCGCTGGATGAGTCCACGACGACACGCTCTGCCGATATCCATATATTCTGAGGGATAGAGCAATGTAAGATCTAATAACAGATATCATCAAACTTGTGCCGACGCGCCGAGCCCGAGCTTCGTCTTCTTCATGATCGCGGTGAGAGGGACCTCCAACCCTCCCGAAAGTCCGATGCTATCCCCATCGTTCCAGCCCATAGCGGCCAGCATCTTGAATCCCTGGTTAGATGCACCAATTCTCGGTGCTTCCTGTATGACTCTCTCTCAGTGCAATGCTCTCAAAACACTTGGGGGTGACACGAACCTTGCCAACGACCTCACCCTCCCGGTGGTGAGCAAGTGACGTCGGTTTCGACCTCCCTGCTGACCTTCCGCCGTCTGGGCCCACCCAAGCACCACTTGTCGTCTGCTTCAAGATGCGGCGTATCTTCTTCTCGTTGATGGCGAGCCCGCTCTTGGACGTCTTCAGCAGTGTCGTGTACCGGGTGCTGCCACTCCCTTTGCTCTGGCTCTTCAAATTGAATGCCTCCGCAAGCTCGTGCACCAGCTTCCTGGTCTCCTTGTCCGCTGGCGGGAGGGACATCGTGTTGCTACCTCCGATGTCCGCGAGGAAGCGTCGAATTTGCTGCTCGAGCGATACAAAATCGACGATTCGATCGGGAAGATTCGCATCGTCGGCTGCGCGCGCAGCTGCAAGCATGGCTTTGCGACCCTTCTTGCCGCCCTTGTGTTGCGCAAGGGGATCAGCGGCGAGCTGTAGGCGCTCTAGCGCCCGCTTTCGCTTGTTCTCTGCCTTCTTCGCGCGATCCTTTTCCCATTGTTCGCGGAGTTCAGGAGGTACGTCCTTGTCCTTCCCTCGCTCTAAGAAAAGACGTGAGAAAACGGCATAGTAAGCCACGGCGAAAGGCGTACTGGCAGGAGACATGGCGTTGGCAATCATGTCGAAATTTCCATCTCGAATTGCGGCGAATAATTGCTTCTTAGACTTCCGATCCCGCGAGTTCAAGATGTGCTGATTTTCCTCGAGTAAAGCCTACGAATCGATCACTTGATGAGCCCTGAGATACCATTCTCGATTGTTGCTCACCTGAATAGTATCAAGATAGGTTTCGTCTTCATCCGCCCAAGTCATCTGTATTGACATCGCCTCATCGCTGCAGTCGTCCGAGTCCGTATCTCGCGCCTTGCCCTTACCCTTGCCCTTGACCTCACTCGGACTAGCTCGTAGGCGTTCAAGGCGGGCCTGGGAACCGCTTTTGGGCGTCGTCTCATAATCGTCCGAGCTCTCTTCCTCTTCCCCGTCTTCCTCGATGTCTTGGGCACTACCGCCCTCGATTGTGGGGTTTAGTCTGCTACTGACGCCCCTGCGTGCGTAACCGGGCGCATCATCCTTGTCTTCACCGATGAGCTCGGCTTCTTCCGCTTGAACGACGGCCTCCACGTCTTTGTTTTCGCCTGAACTTTCCGACTCGGAACAATCTTTGTCGTCGTCGCTTGCCGCTGGGCCTTCGTTGATGTCCCCGTCTTCCTCTGCGCCATCCGCGGATTCAGCGCCCCGAGTTTGCTCCTCCTCGTCCTCCTGCCTCATCCGCTCGAGGTCTGCGACGTCGTCCATCGTGACGTGCCGGGACCCCTCCGCGCTCATTCCATGCACGAAGCCCTTCATCGCCGCCAAGCTGATGCCCTCGTCGATTTCCATGTCGCCCATCCCGGTCGACAGCTGCTCGATGCCGTCCTCGGAGTCCGTATCTCCCCAGTTGACGTCCGAGTCGTCGCCGCGTCGCTGCTCGTCCCGGCGCGGGTCGACTTCGTGGAG
Source organism: Trametes gibbosa (assembly GCA_022606055.1). Lineage (NCBI taxonomy): Eukaryota > Fungi > Basidiomycota > Agaricomycetes > Polyporales > Polyporaceae > Trametes > Trametes gibbosa. The sequence goes on from JABYQJ010000007.1 coordinate 486,021, forward strand.
TAGCGCCTCTTCGTGCATCGCGCCATAGGCCCCGAATCCGCGCAGGGGCTTTTTTCGAGCCTTTCGAGAGCGCTTGAGGAGAGAACGTGGGGTACCGACCTGGTAAAGCCGGCGAGTCTGCTTCTTGACTGTCTTCTGGTCTTCAAAGGTGAACGAAAAGGAATTGAAGGACGGAGGCGGAGGGAGCTCTGCCGCATCAGGGGCGACCTCTGACGGCGAGGCCTCGGGGAGAAGCGTAGCACTCTCAGGGTAGAGAGTTTCCAGTGACAGCGTGACGGTAGCCGGAGGTGTATTGACGGCCACCTCTGGTTCGAGCTCAGCGAGTGAGGCGCTTGTGATGGGTGCAGCAGCCCCAATGTTGAGACCGGTGATTATAGACCTCGAGAGCGCCGGGGCGGTATGGTCGATAGGATCTTGCCTAACAACTGTCGATCGTTCAATACGAGGATGAGGAGCGACATATACGATGACGTCGTCTTCGTCGTCGCCGGTCCCTAGGGTGCCATGAAGTCGGTCCACTTCTATGCGGTGGGCGCGAGTGTCCCATGCCATTGACGTGGGAGTGGTGTCGACAAAATAGGCCGTCCCCTCTTGAACCGTTGTTTTATCAGCGACCTTCGGTGCTGAGCGTACTGCGGCAGCAGCATCAACCTTGGCCTGGAGCTTGCCAATATCTGCGAAGTCAATTTCCTCAAGCTCTTCCTCGTCGGCGAGATTTTTCCCATTCTGCTCCGGAAGTATATTGAAAACTCGTGATACAGTGTCCGCCGTGGGGACATGACTTTTCTCATCCCCTTCCACTATATCTAGCGTTAGCGATTGCACACGAAATAGAACGTTTGAAAACCAACCGGCGGCTTCGACCAGCGGCTGTAAAATATCTTCTTGCTGTGTGAACAATGTCGCAGTGTGCACAGACCGCACGAACTTGATCGGTTTGAGAAATTTGTTACTTTCGTACAACTGTTTCGAAAGAGGAGCGCTAGCGTCGAACTTCGACGCTGAACCTCGAGCGTTTCTGTAGGCCCGAGAGCGGTTGTCGTACACATCATCTCCTCGTCCACGACCACTGCCGCGAAGAATAAAGGCACCTCTTTGGGGGGGAGTAGCTCCGTTTGCAGAGAAAAATGACGCCCCGCGCCCTCTTCCTCGACCACGAAAGTTCCCAGCGCCCCGGAGGCCATCTATGCTAGGCGGATCATCTGTGATGTACTTGAATTCTCTGCTCTGGAGAACTTATAGTACAGGCTGGATCGAGACGTACTGCTAGGCCATTGTTGGATGGGGTAGTCGAAGTCATCCATGGCGATATATAACGGTCCTCCTCTTCCTCTTCCTCTTCCTCTTCCTCGACCATTTCCCCTCGAAGAGCCCCTTCCTCTTCCCCTTGACTGTTCTGGACTGAATCCGGGGCGACCTCCGCGTCCACGATTTCTGCCGTTTCCCCTTGCCATGAGTATACAAACGATGAAGCTTGCTTGCTGAAGATGATATGGATACAGAAACGAGCGATATAGATGCGAGGCGAACTAGAAAATATACGAGCACAAACGGATCGGCAGTAACAGGCTATGCAAGGCAGAGAGGAAGACTAGAGTGTTAGGATGGAGAAGAGAGATGGAGCCGTTCAACTTCAAGCAGCAAAGTTATTGGGCACTAGAACGTCAGATCTGATCTAAGCGCTAACATCACTGACGTTGTGCTGCGGCAGTCCAGCGAGAAGGGAACGTGGCTTTGACTTCGCAGTATACTTGGGTCCGACGCTGTCCTGCCTGTCCTCTCTTGACGACTCACATGCAATCAGACCAACTTCTGCACGACCGTGTAAACCTAGCGCGCCTTGTTCGTCGGCTGGAGAAGGCCGTCTTGAACGAGGCATGGCTGAAGGATATGCCCGGCTCTGCACCCACACCAGCATGGATCACAACTCGGCGAACCTTGCAGGTAGGTACGCCCGCTCATCATGAAGCCGTCCATTGATAGTCTTATTGTACCTACAGAAGGTAAAGCATGCACGCAAGCTATTGCAGACAGTAGAGTCGAACGAAGACGCGAGTGACTCGTGAGTTCGCCTGCCACATATACCCACTGAACACTTTTGACGTATGAATCAACAGCTCATCATCACGGCAATATGGCGACTATCGCAAGACACTGAATCGTTTGGAGACATTAGTAGTTGAGGCGGACAAGGTACGTCTACTATCCTACAACTTCAGCCCCATCTCAGTCGTATCTTTCAGCGATATTCTCCCACAGTAACTCGTCCGGAGCCTATACTCCCTTCTATACCTCCTCCGCCAGCTGTGACGGAAATATTTCCAACCGACGTTTCCGCAGATCAGGACCCCTCTACAACACTTCTTCCTGCCGAATCGACTTATGGCAGTGCCACTCACGACTTACTCCTCTCCCCTTCAGAGCCCGAGCCGCTCTTCAGGGGGCCTATCAACCCTGCAGAGACTCTTCTTCCGCCTTCGCTACCCGCCTCAGTCGAAAAGTCCTCATCCAAGGCTACTCCCGCGTTCCTGCAGAATTCTGCCGCGTTGCACGACGAACTGTCGGCGCAACTTGCGCAGATGGCCACGCAGCTCAAGCGAAACGCGGTACACTTCGCGGACGCGCTCGAGAAAGACAAGGCGGTTGTGGAGGATGCGCAAGAGAAGCTCGAGCGCAACCACGACGTCATGAGCAAGGAGCGAGTGCGCTTGCGGGACCACCATTCCAAGAGTTGGGGGACCACGTGGATCACACTCCTCAGCATCGTCGTTGCGCTGATAGGTTTCATTCTCACTTTCTTCGTCATACGCCTGACGTGACTGTATCGACTTGTTCTCCCGCTGTACTGTCTTCCCTGGATTGATAGCAGTATCTATATCATCATTACTCACGGTAGGCATCATCATCCTATCGGGGACTATAGCATGTTTTCGCGTGACCCACCAAATTGCACTTTGATGAACTTGGCTGGTCTTAGGCCTATCTGACCCTAGCGTGGTCTGGTCATACTCACTGGTGCAGCCCAGTGACCGCCATAAACCATACCTGATGGAGAAATCAGGAGACTGGCTCCGAACGTACGTCCATTTTGTTAAGCACTCAACGAATCAAACTAGAGCTCATAGGAAACCTACGCCAAAAGTCCGTCGTGTCAGCCTCACAGTAACCTTGCACACACACCGCGCTCGACAACAACCATGCCCCGCACAGGAGCCAGCCTGCCGCGTAGCTTGCGGGAGATACATGTGCATAACGCACGCTGTCGATTTACCGGTCCGAATCCACGAATACAATGCCACACCGCCCAACTATACGACCTGGACTAGCCTTATGGTGAGCGTCCCGTGCAGCCCCAGACTCTGGTGCGCGGATTGTCACCCCCAAACCATGTCGCTACGCTATCCAGTCGATTGGTTCCCGAGGCGATGCGTACGTGGGATCCGACTAGTACCTGTCTGCACTTTAGCTCGGGCCATACCTCCGCGCCCCTTCCTGGATCCCGGAGCCGGACGCGGGATGTGCAGGGGACATTGAACTCTGCATGCTCTCGACGCAATCACCGCACGTACCCATCACGTACATTGTACCCGTATCGCGTCGGGATGCTGCGGAGGTCGCTTTCGATTCGGCGATGCCACAGGCACAGCTACTTCCTGAAAACTGTGTTCGGGGCCACCGCTGCGAGTGCCGGAGGGATAGTTTAACGTACGCATGAGATTCGAAGTTCTCGTCCGTCAAAGTCGACATCGGAGAACGGTACGCAGATGATTTCCGCTCACTGTGAATGCACGTGTTCTGACGTTGATGGCTATCAGGCTGCCACTCTTTTCTTTTTTGCACAGACTGGGTGTTACCAGATGCCTGAAGACGTTCAGAACGAATGCCCACGACACCCGGTGGCTGCCTTTGCACGCATCGGGATGTCCACGCCTCATGAGGATGCGACGATCATCGAAGTCGCGGGGTAAACCTGAAAACATCTTGGCCGCTAATCCCAAGCCCCGAAGTCTCTCCCGACTGTCAACGACTGCAGCAGAACGGTGTTACTCAGTACCTGGCACCAGCGAACAAGAGAGGCTCGCACTTACTTCGGTGAACACGCGGGTAGTGACTGAGGGTAGCAAATCTCATGCGAACGCCTCACGCTCCCGACGGCGGTGCTCTGACGTCTTTGCGCATGATGCAGTCGGGCTAAAGGCAAACGCTTGATCATGCTTGCCGCACAGGACAACCGAAGATTAGGCCCATGCTCCCACCGCACTGCAATGCATTCGGAGGATGGACCGAGGGCCGACCACGCTGACCCGGCGCGGCGGAGCTCATGGAAAGGTAAACTGTTTGGAGCACAGCGACGATCTACATCAACGCAGTTCAGCCTGGTGCGTACCGATCTCCCAGCGTGCGGCGCTGAGCGCGAGACTAACGTTCGTCACACGGCGCACTTGCAGGTCATTCGAGAGGAATTGACATGACAGCCCACGACCGACGGCACTTCTCACCGTCTACCGCGGCAATTCCGAGGCAAGGAGACCTCCACGGGCAAGTCAAACATACGACGAGCAAGGAGAGCGGGCGTGCGTGTATTCACATCGGCCATAATGGAAGACGTTGAGCACCGCGCCTTCTGCCGTGGCACATTCTGCGAAACCTCGCGCGATGCATACACGCGCTCACACCGCGCGCGCCGATATTACCCACATACGTCACTTCGCAGCAACCAGCCGACTGCCTGCCGCTGCTTTTAGAACTTGCTTGTGTCCCCTATATGTCTATCTTGAGCGGGGGAGATACGCTCCCTAATCATCAACCGCAACGAGGCTCGCCCAGTGGAGTCGGCGAGAAGCGTACGCGCGCTGCTGCCGGCCGCGCAATTCGCGATAAAAAGATGGATAGCAGACGGACGCGCTGCTTGCGCGGTCGGGTTGCCGTCTCTCGAGGCAAAGCTCAGGCTCAGGCTGCGGCAAGTGTGGCGCCCTCATGACGCTTACAGCATGCTTGTATCAAGGAAACGCGGGGGCGTGTGCTCTCGCGGGTGCTTCTCGTCGTCAGTTTGACGCAAGTGAGCTCCACAGAAAGCATCAGCGCAGCCACGCAGACGCAGTTCGCTGCATGTCGAAGCTGAGCATGCCGCGCATATCGACGTTTCGTAGAACTCGTATCTCGTGCTCAGACACAGATTCTCTTACGTGCGATAGGTACCGATGATAGTGCATTTCTTTCGACAAAGGAAGCCACGCACACTTCTGCCAACCCGAGATAGTAGACGAGTACCAATCCGGTAAAACATCGCGACACGATACGCTGATAGCCAAAGCAGCGAGCGATGCTCACCTCAAGTAACCTCACGAAGCGCCAGTCTCCGAAGCAAGCGAAGCCGTGTGACACGGCGAATGAGCCTGTTGGTTGCCACGCCTTGTGGAGCACGAGCTGCAGTTTTCTCAGAGCAAGCCACGGCAGTATGCGTCGTGCACGATGCATCGCAGCTCAAGCCGAGTCGTGTTTATCTTCGTCGGGGTCGCACTGAATCGACTCGACGGTTCACTTACGATAGCCTTCAAGCCCGCTCGAGAGATCGAATCGATGGCAGACATGCGTTCCCGGCGGCACGGCGAGTGGCACAGATGACCAGCCTTGCAGCTCTGCGAGGTCATAGACCACGCATCACTTGACAAAAGTCGCAGGGCCCGGTGCGTGACTTTCGCATCTAGAGCAGTCTGGGAGGCACTTGGAGGACTGCGAACAGACATCACACACGCGGTGGCAATGTGCAGAGACCGTATGATCGTTGTTCCATCGCCCAGCGGCAGACGCGTCAGAGGGCAGGCCGCCGTAGAGCGTCCCGAGACTGCTGGGCCGCCAGTGCTCAGCTGCTAGTGGCGATCGGCCGGTGCCTGTTGTTACAGTCAGATGAGCTAAACCACACAGAGTCCAGATATAGCGCTGCTTGAACTGGACCCGAGCTTGAGCTCGTTCGACTGCCGAGACGTAATATGAGCACGGCGCCCTCACCAATCAAATCGAACAATGCTCATCCACCGCGAGTGAGGTGCAGGGCGCAAGACGTCCACAAAATGTGGCACGGTCAGTCCTCGTCCGCGTGTGTGTCAGGGTGCCGAGCATACACAGGGCGACATCACCGATGCCATTCCCAGCAATCGCCGCCGACCGGAATTACTTTGTCCGCTGACCATGGTCACAGGTTAACACGCGTGCATTCGAGGTCGGAAAGGATCGCTGCAGGACTGCACGAGCCATCGTGTCGGCGAGAAGTGTGGCTATATGCAAGGTGGCCGTGTGAGCGGCGGTTGGCCACACCCGTATGGAGTGCGAGCGTTTGATGAGCCGCTGCGACCAACACCCTTCTGTGCATGTGAAGGACTGAGGCGAATGTAAACTTACGCCGTTAATGTTTGAATCACGAAGCCTCGGTGAGCATGCGTTCAGACTGGAGTGCTTAACGCTGAGTACTTGATAGCGAGGTTGACACTCCAATGTTTTAATATGGTGAGTGCCCTGCAGAGTTTGATGGCGCAGTTCGCCCCTTCTCTGTACGTTGTTGCAAGGCATGGCCGATAGGGATATGAGTGATCAAACTCAGCCTAGATCCCTGCTGGCAGAGCCCATTTGCCCATGTTCTCGACATCTTGCCACCATGCTGGCCGAACGAAGCCAGGTGTGCGACGCATGCTGCTGGACAAGCGTCGTATAGACCGCCCTCTTCCCCCAGGGAAGTCATTGGATCTAACGAAAAATGACGTTTGAGAAGCTGCGAAGACTCGTGCCCCGGGATCGCATAACGTATGACCAGGGGGACAATGATGTGGCCGCGTAGACCAGGACCCGTACAGTCGCCCGACCATTCCCATTGCGTTCTGTTCCCCGCGGGTGTGGCCACAGCAAGGGCGACGACGCTCTGAATGCGGATCAGAACCATCTCGCTCGAACCCCGATGGCTCTCACAGTCCACACGGACCACAGTGTGCGAGAGTTTGTCCGCTCACATTCAGGGCTCACCGTGGAGTAGAATACCGGCCAAGCCCAAAGCGTTGACAGCACTTTGCTTCTTCCGATGCAGAACGTGCCTCTCCGCATATATTGAGGACTGTTCCAGGCCCAAATGATACAGGAGGCGTTCGTACTTGAGAACATCTCGAAGCGGGGGAAGGCATGCATCCGCGGCAGGAAAGGCACCCCAAAACTCATAGAGCGACGGGTGGACGATGGGGCTGCTTGACGGAAAGAACCACGCTGCTCCGACAGCGTGAAAAGTGATTGCCTGTACCGTTCCGCCAAGGGTCTACCCCGCGGCCATCTCGTGTACTTGCGTTGCATGACCTGATGACAAGCCCGGGTACCACATCCCTCAATGTATGAGAAGATACTAGAACTCACTTGGATATTGTTCAATGTTCCGGGCTGTACGATCCCAGCGGAAGTCGAGCCCGGGTCAAGAAGCCTGGTTCGCGGAGACAGCCTTCCGTGCACTGCGGCGGGGATGCTGCGGTCGAAGTCCTCATCGGAGAGCGGATGTTGCGATACGTAACAACTTTGAGTGACATGCGCGCGCGAGTGGTCGCGCTTCGTAATTGCAGGCGGCAACTATGATAGCGTCGGTCTGCGCAAGTGTCGCTTGAGTCCGCCAAGAACTGAAGCGATGGGACACCTACTTCTTCAACCACTAACCAAGCCTTGTATACCAGAAGAATGATCAGCTTTTTTCGGGGCCGTCTGTGACCTTCCTGTTGCCTGTAAGTGTGCTAAACCGATCGGCACAGGTACATCATGCCGATGATCTTGACCTACGTATGTGGCATGACACACAGCTACGTCCAGTGGACCGTGGGCGGACGGTGCCGTTTGGTCACGTCTCGACCCACGTTCCTTGGAAACACGAAGTGAGCGCACATTACTGGATGATTCAGAGTCAGAATGTATTACGTAGACGATGGAAAGCTCACAACTATGGGAACATCTTGACCGCCCGGCCGCAGGGTCGGATTGCAATTTGGACCTGACAAGCCCTCCGTGACGTATGCAGAAGCGCTTGCAGGTTGAACGCGCACAATGTAGCAGTCCGCGCACAGCTAGGTGGTAGGCTAATCACATCATGTAGCGTTCCGAGCATGTCCGGAGCGACCGCTAGCTTGGTGTGTGCGGAGATGATGATGGTATTGAATAACCAGCTCAGCACGCCAGATAGCGGGCGGGACATGTATGGCAAGATACGTATGACTTGCCAGTGGCGATTGAACCTCACGAGTCGCGACATCACGGTGTACTGTGGAATATTGCTAGAGGTGCGATTCAGGACGGGGTGAGTCTACCTGGTGGCTATCGGTTGCATGTATCCAGGGAGGTCCTTCCGTAGCTGATACCGCGCAACCCAGTTGACCTGGGCACATGATGTGGCAAAATGAACGCAGGCCTGTTTGAGACGTTTGAGGCTTTGAGGAAGGGGGACAAGGACCCGAGGTTAGGAAGTCCAACTACAAGCTCAAGAGACTCGGAGCCAGAGCTCTCGGCGCTGGCATGCTAGTACTAGTAGACTATTACACGCCCAGTCGGCCGCGAGGTCGGGCGGAGCTTTCGGAAGATTATGTTGGAGGATATGTGAATAGATGACGGACAGACATCGGACCAGTGTTAAGTCAATATCTAAAGTAAATTTCTGGTGTTGTCGATACAGAATTTCTTTACAATATCTCCAGTCAAATCCCCGCCAGAGAGGAGCGCTATAATCACCTGAGCGCTGTGTAGAGGTCCTCAGATATTTCCTACGGAGACGCCCAAACCCAATGCAGATGGGGTATGGGCAAGCTCGGAGCACATTTTGCAGTACTAATGGAATGTTCATAGCAACTATATTCTCATGTATACACTATTGCTCAAGCACATACAGGAATGCCACAGCAGTACAGGGAGATTGTGGAGCTATGCAGACTGTGACATACCGGATAGTGGTCCATCTGACGGACTTCCACCCATGTGCATCCCAAGTGTGTGTAGCCTATTGAAACATCTTGAGTGGATAGTTCCATACAAGGTTGAATCACAGACATACCATATACACAAGGACCCCCAGAGAAAATGTGATTGAGGAGACTCTGCAGATGAGGGAGATGAGGGGCTTTCGGAAAGAGAGTGAGCTGGCATGCGCGGCTCGACTGAGCCTTCGAGTGTGGGAAAGCCAGGGCGCTTCGTACTTGTCGAATCGAAATGGCAACGTGGACGGGCGTTCGGACGTTGATGCATCCTCGTCTGCTCTCTCATCACCATCCATACTGTCTCGCTGTCGCTCTTCCAGTCTGGTTACTGGCCACTAGTTCTGACGCTTTCTCTGTGTCACTGGTACCTGTTGTCTCTCGTGCTGGTCTACGCCCCATAATCTTCAGTCACAGGTTGTAATAGGCCCTTATTTAGTGAGTATTCCTGATCAGTGAATTATGTTGTTCTCCCTCACTCAAAGGATGTTGTTCCAGTTTTAGCTACATGTGAATGATGCCCATAAATCTTCCTCGCTCATTGTGTATCTCCAATGTGTACTACATCGTCATTTGTTTGTGGATGTATATATTTAGAATCCCTGCAATAAATTCCGACCTGTTGCCGGCTTGATAAGCGCCCTGGCTCTGGACGCTGGCGTCTAGCTGTGAATATCCACCGGACTCTTCAACAGATAACAGATTGCAAATATTGTGCTGATATTCATAAGCAAATATGCGACCGACGATTCGCAACAAATTTCTATAGATTCTCAGCCCAGTCTCGAAAGGATATCTTATCTGTGAGAAATCTGTAGTGACCGGTGTCACCTGGGCGTGTAATTGGAGGGGCTTGCAGCGCCTGAAGCTCACGTGGGAATGCTGGACGGGCGGTCTGGACCCGGCGTTCACCGCCATCGCCCGGGGCTGCGCGCAACGGCGACGCTCGGAAACCTCCGTTGACAACACCGCTTTCGGTTGCCAGCGGCATGCACACGGTCTCGTCGGACTCGGACTCCGCATGAAACAGCCCCGCCGACGCATACTGCAGCCAGCAACAGCGACAGAGATAGTATGTCAGAGACTTAGCGGCTGCTTTGAGCACATAAGGTCACGTAAGCTCTCGTGCCGCCGGAAGTCGTCGGTGTGGGGATGATGGACTCTCAGATCTCAGCCGGTGCAGAAATGTGGGGTAGGATTAAGCCGCGCGTGATTGGCGGGCAATGCGTGACGTGACATGGGTGCCTGGGCCGGGTCTGCGGCGTGCAGGCGGGTGAAACGGGGGAGTGCGTGACAGCGTTAACGTTGTTAGACGCGTCACCGTGACTTGCACGGAAACGGCGTTGATAAGCTTTGGGTATTAGCTGGGGCGCCGACGGAAACGCCGGCCTGGGCTCTTCTCATCTCCCCCCATTGTCCTCGACGGCATACAACGACCTCAACAACGCACGCAACAACGCCGACAACGCCAACATCGACCGGGAGCGTTCGCTGCGCGTCGCTGAGCCAATCTTGCACATCCATCTCTGCCTCGTGGTCTCCGTGTGCATCTCCGCCAACTCGGCGCGCCACGCGATTCTACCGAGGCCATGAGTAGCTTCTCCTCCTTATCCTCCATCGGTCGCTCGCCGGCGCCCCCAGCCTCTCATCGTCAATTCCGGACCGATGATGGCCACGACTCTCGTCCGTGCACCCCACGCTCACAGACGCACACGAAGCCAAGGTCTCATTACCCACGGCCACCTCCTAGCCCCGTTGGTGTCAGCAGGGGCCAATTCACGACACCGCAGAAACGCCTGCCCTCTTCGTCGACCATGCCAGCTTTCCCACCCTCAACTCCCCCAAGCGGCAAGGCAGGTCATTCCGGCCCCCACGTCCAAAGACGGCCAAGCGCAAACGCCTCTCACAACGAGGTCTCTCCGGTGTTCCGCGTGAGCGATTCAAGGCGGCGAACGGACCCACTCCAGGCCCATCAATCCGTACACGCACCCTCTGAGCGCACGACAGGAGTGTCACCGCTCGTGTGGCCTGCTGGCTTTTTAAATCAGGCCCCGTCCCTTTCTTCTTCCTTGACCTCCGTACCCTCTCTTGCCGCCCCTCCCACTCCGCAAAGCTTAGCATCTCCCGTCCGTCTGCACGGATATCGACGTGAGGCTTTCATCACTCCCGCCACCTCCCACACAACCCTCCACAGCGAGTGTCGCTCTAGTCAAGTAGTACGGGCGCAACGCGAACCGCTTACTCCCTCCCCTTCACCGCGTTCGCACGGGCCGCAGCGCTTGCGACCAAACACTCGGTAAGTCACAATTCTCTCTGGTCCTATCTTGGGCTATCCAGGCCAGTTCGAGTCCCTTTCGCCGTTGGCGAACTTTACCCTTGTTTACCACACGAACTTTATCCACTCGTCCCTATCCGTCCGCGAGCCCGGACTGTGGACCGGTTCGCCTTCGGTGCATTCATTTCTCCCTCGCTCCTCTGTTGTACCTTGTCGTGTCCCCTGCGGGAACGCCTGCCCTCTTATTCCCCCATCACCTCGCCCTGTCCCCTTTCTCCTGTGCATTACCTTCCCCCCTTCCTCGCGCTCTCGATCACGCACTAACCACTGTTCGATCCCGCCTCAATCGCACTTAGGTCCTCTCCACTTGTACCTCCACGACCCTTCACCGTCAGGCGTGGTCTAGTGCTCCCCCGTGCACGCGCAACTCTCGCCATGTCACTGCAGGTACACACCCCTACCCCCATCATGTCTTCAGGCCCACTGCCCCGCGTGCCCTCTTCCACTCGTCCACGCTCTAGGTCAAGACCACCATCCTCACCCTCCTCTTCACCTCTCACATCCTCTGTCCCTCTTCCACCTCGACCTCCTATGGCACGCCCACCTAGTCGTTCAGAACGTCTCCTCCGTGATACTCTCCGTCGCGTTGAGGAACAGGAGAGGATAAGTAAGCCTCACGCGTCTTTCACCTTGTCGCCCCCGCCACCGACGTCGAACATTCCGCCATCGGTAGTCGACATGTTCGCTACCTGCCGGCTTCCAGCCGCCGCTCATAGTGGCCGGCGGCACCGCCGGAATACTTCGTCGTCAGCACGGTCAGACTCGTCCTGTGACTTCTTCGATAGCGAGCCCCTCGACGAGGATAGTCAAGAAGAAGAGGACGGTAGATGGCTCTGGGACATCAACAGCGCGGGGGCGTTGGCATCGGCGTCGGTACATCGAAGCCCTGCGTACCATCCTACACGACTTCCACATGGACGGAAGGAAGAGAGTATCCCATACGGCACTCCATCATCCCCATCTCCTGCACAGGCTCAACTTCAGCGCGCCGCGAAGTCGACGCCTACTGTCCCGCGAAGACACTCGCATTCACAATCTGCCTCTCATGTCACCACACATCCTCCACCTCGGTCTCCGGTAGATCGCGAGCATTCAAGCCCTTCAGCTCGTCACCATAGCAGCCAATTGACGCCACACGAGGTAGTGCTGCGGAGCAAGCTCGAAGGCATCTTGAAGAACACCGCGAATGGCGGGTCGAGAACTCGTAGCACCGAACGGAGAGGTGCCGACCATGGGCTCAGCAGTGGCAGCGGTAACTCCATGGCGAGCAGTAGGAACTTGAGCGTGGAGGGCGACTTCTTCTTCGGGGCGAGCAGCGATGTGAGTGGCCTCATCGCTTTATCTGCCTCCTTGAGTAACGCTGATCATTATGGATCGTCCTCTCAGCCGAGCTTGACGTCATTGTCATCCACCGACTCAAAGGCGGCTTCGGCCCCCAAGTCGAGGGAGAGTGTACCATCGTCGCCTCGGAGGGCTCGTGCGAGCCTTAACATGCCCGCTCCACCTTTGAAGACCTCGCGGCGACAAACACATTCACCCACACCGCACAAGGGTGGCGTTGGCCCCTTGACGCCCCCGCCTTCTCCACCGTTTGACGTTTCCCAAGCCGCAGCTCATGTCAAGAACATGGACGGCTATATCTCCTTCGCGAACATCGAGGGCCTAGGCGTTCCTCACGAGGCTGATGAAGATGAGAAATCCCGGAGCAGGTGGTTCCAGTGGCTCTCCTCCGGCAAAGGCCCCATTGTCCACGACAGGCCATAGCGAGCGCATGAATGACATGTACCATCTTCACGCGCTCGGAGCTACTTGTCCGCTCTGCTTCGCTGGCTCGACCTTCCTGCCGGACATACTCCTGGTCTTTCCTCTCTCGCTGTTTGCCCCACCTTGGGATACATAGACTATGCCCGTCTGATCGCATGTTTCCCCCTGTTGTTGTTCCATCATCTGCTGCATACTCTACATCATTGGTGACTGCATCTCACTTCTCACACGACGTTCGCCGACGCCATTCATGTCCTCCCCAAAAGATCTTTCACTCACGCGCCTCCAACCCATCCATCCGTCCACGTCCGTATCCATCCGCATCGGCACACTACCCAAACGCACCCATACGCGTGGTGTCTATCCTTCCGAACCCCCCTTGTTCCTCCACGACCCGCTCTCTCCCGCCCACCGTCGAGGCCACCGGTGTTCCGTCAGTGCTGCGGACGCCTGGCTTCCGGTCATGCGGACGAAAAGGCGAGGCCCTTGTTGAGGCGCCTCTTCCTACTTATTCCCTCATGACACACCAAGGATCGATGATCTCTATGTATCTGATGACCTCGTACAGATAACGACCCCATTATTCTCCCTTCACGTCGGCTCGCACGATTCTTCTCTTCATTTATCCGGAGTTCTTTTTGCTTTCACGGATGGCGCTTGCGCTCATGCTGATGTACTGTTTCTTTGTGATTGGATCGGATTGGATTGGATCGAATTGGATTGGCTTGGATGTATGCGCGCATGTCTTTGGGACGATGCGGTTTGGTATTTGGGCCGCTGCTTCGTCTGTTCCTAATGTCATAATGTCAACGTTATCACGAATGGCACGAACATTACTGAATCCGCACAAGTAATTGATCAAGCATTGCATCATTGATGGCCAGTACTCCAAGGGATGCTGACAATATTAATGCTATGCACACCACAGAGGGCCCATTGACTCTGACCCTTCCGACCCCTGATGCAATCCAGATGTGCATAGCATCGATGGTGGTAACGCTTGCCAATTATGATGTTGAACGTGACTGTTGAGATGATGTCGAGACTCCAGACCTTGTATGTGCGATGCGCTCGCGCACATCCGAGAGCCTCAAGGCCTCAAAATTCAAGCTTCAACCTTAAATTCGCGCTAGTACTTACCCGATGTCACCGCATGGACAGCATGATGATGCGAGGTCATCACGATCGCCCACAGCAAGTCCGGAGAACATGTATCGTGGTGAGGGCCGTTCCGCTATTCTATCGGTCCTGCTGGTGCCAACAGTGTCATCGGAGGTTTGTGGCCGCATGAAACTTCCAGAGTATATACATTAACGTATGCTCACGTCGAAGAATGCCTTGGCCAATACCTTTTTATCCGAAGGCTAACACGAACAGCGTAAAGCTCAAGCTTCCGACGAGACGATGGCTGTGCCTCAAGTAAATGGATCGTTGGCAGTTCCGTTCCTCACCGCCGTCACTGCGCGTTAGCATTACTGCTCAATACTCCGAGAGGACTGATACTTGGCATACACGTCTAGGCAACAATTTACATACGTCCTGACTATCGGCTAGCTGAGTTGTATTCTGAACTCCGAATCTCGACCATCCTCGAAGCGTAGGCTGATCCGACATTTGACCAAATCTCCCCGTCGGACCGACGTAGATTGAGTAGCGAACCGAAGATCGTGTCCCACAACGGTTTCCTTGAAACACTGCGGAGGCAAAGTCCCGGTTCGTAAAGATAATTACATCGCCAAGCAGCAGAGCCACGCCGACGCCGACGCGGGTGCAGACGAACGCGAGCTTCGCTCCTTCGCAATGATACAGTCACTGGCCACCACACGTTTACCGCAACTGTCCGGCGCTCGACTCTTACTAGATTACTACTCGACGCCGCGGCGGTGTAACTAGAATGCTGCTGGCCAATAGTGACGGTAGTACTTACAATCGTCGATCCATCGAGATTTGCGGTATGCATCTCGTCTTGTCCAATGAGTCTATACTAAGCCGATAACACTCACCTGCTCTAGTCAGATGAGAAGTCATGACATGGTATGCTGTCATTCTTGTCAACATAACTGATTCGGCTATGCCACCGGGTCGCGTGGGGAGCATGGCGTGTGCCATAATCCGTCACGGCAAACAGGTATAGCGGCCGAGAAGGTGATGTCTTTGGTGCATGCACATGTATATAAAGCACATTCCGAAGCTCGCAGTGAGTATCCACCAGTCCCCTCCTTTCTCGTCTCTCATTTAGCTTGCTGAGTATGCTGTTGCCGTTGCTGACCCTAGCCTCTGGGGCGGCGTTCGTAGCAGCTGAGATTCTCAGCCTCTCTGAACTGAAGTGGACGTTACAGAATGAGTTGGGCTTGATTAAAGTCCCGGCCCAACAGCCTTCTCAGGTCCATCTCGATCTGAAGGCCGGGGGGATTATCACTGAACCGCTTTTGGGAATCAACGGTATGCTCGTTCTTCTCTGTCATATCTCGAGGACCTAATCTCACCGTATGGCTCGTAGATTTCACTGAACGATGGATCGTCCCCGACAGTTGGATCTACGAGGCAAACCTAAGTTCTATCATAACGCAGCACTCGCAGGGGAACAACGGGACCAAGACTCTGCTGGTATTCTACGGGCTCGATACCGTGGCAACCATCGTGCGTTATCATCTCTACGATTCACTTGTCTTCTCCCTGCTGATTGCGATGCACCCGAAGACTATTGCCGGTCACCCTCTCGCCTGGGTCAACAACCAGTTTCAACAGTATGTCTACGACGTCACGGACTACTTGGCATCGCCCTTGCAGGACGATCAAACTCTTCACATCGATTTTGAATCCCCGCTGATCTACGGCCAGAATATCAGCTCTCGCCTCGACGTACAATCCACCATTGCGATTGATGTAAGAGTAACGGTGCTTTATAAATGGCATTCACTGAAGCGCTTGTTGTCCAGTTCGAATGGCCTGGAGTCCGTCAGTTCATCCGCAAGATTTCTTCCGATTTTGGATGGGATTGGGTTCGTGTTTCTGCATTGCGCATCGATTGATGCGTCCAATATCTCACACCGCGCATAGGGCCCGGCCTTCGCACCTTCAGGCGTTTTCAAGCCTGCTTACCTAGTCACATTGTCTGACTCTCCCGCCGATGCCTCTACCGTGAACAATCCGGTCTCGCATCCTCTCCTTGTCTCACAAACGGGTGGTATCTTCCTTGAAGAATCCGCTCTTGAGATCTCGAAAGTCGGTCAGAACCCGAACGTCCGCCCGGACGAGTCGGCAGACTGGCTTCTCAACGTTACGCTTGCGGTTCGGTCGGTGCGGGCTGACCTCAACCCCACGCTTAGCGTCTCCATTCCCGAGCTCAACATTGACTCCGGCCCATTGAAGCTGTCGCCCATCCCAGCCGCGACAAATGCATCCACTTTCGTTACCGCCTCTTTCACTATCCCGGAGGGTTTGCCCCAGCGTTGGTATCCGCACAACCTTGGCAACCCTCAATTGTACAACATCACCGTCACTCTCAACGTCGCCGGCCTGCCCTCGGTCTCGTACACGACTCGGAGCGGTTTCCGTACGGTCTATCTCGCTCAGGTACCTTACTCTCAGGACGACGTCGCGCAGCACGGTATCACTCCTGGAGATCAGTGGCACTTCGAGGTCAACGGGAAGGCTATATATTCCAAGGGGTCCAACCTCACTCCGTTTGACCCTTTCTATCCTCGCACAACATCCGAAAAAGTCCGTTGGGTTCTAGAGAGCGTGGTCAAGACTGGACAAAATATGGTATGGTGCAATTTCCTTTGAAGTGTCTCTTCAGGTTGTTGATAACCCGTCTTGCTTGGGTAGCTGCGCGTTTGGGGAGGAGGCATCTATCAGCCTTCCGATGCACTCACCGGTGGATATGACTTCTACTCCGCCTGTGATGAGCTCGGCATCCTCGTCTGGTCTGAACTTGGGTTCTCCGATTCTACATACCCCATCAACGAGTTCTTCCTCGAATCGGTCGAGCGCGAGGTTAGGCAAAACGTGCGACGCATCAAGCGGCATCCGAGCAATGTGCAGTGGGCTGGCGGAAACGAGATCGAGCCAGCGATCCTGCTCGCGAACAATACCATCGGGCCTCTCATACCGCCTCGCTATATCGACGAGGTGAGCTGCCGTCACTAAGTGCATGCGATTTCCTCTGATTCATGTGCCTCTAGTTCCTGTTCATGTTCCAGGACTTTTTGCACGACATCGTCATGGAGGAACAATCTTCCGTGGGTGACTACGTTTTCGCGAACGTCGGTGGAACTCACACACAAGCACAGGTCGCTTACACTGATTGCTCGACCACAAACGGCGCTCTAAGTCTAGAGCCCTATGTGTTGCGTTTGAACAACTTGACCGACGGTCATATCTACGGAAATGCGGGTGCGTATCATTTTTTTTGAATCGTCACATCCGAAAGTCAGTGCTCACTTTCTTCTTAGAGCTGTATAACTACGACAGCGCTCAGTCGTTCAACTACAGTACTTACCCGGTTTCGAGGTGAGTACCGTCACTCGCCTCAATTTGTCTTTTTCTGATTCGACCAATTAAGGTTTGTGAACGAGTTCGGGTAAGCACCTTGTGGTCCCCCAAGGTTCCGCTTTTCGTTCTGACTTTGCCATGTCCTATAGCTTCCACTCTATGCCGTCGTTCTACAGCTGGGAAGAAGTGCTGCAGTCTCCGGACGACTTCTCCTTCAACTCCACCGTTGTGATGTCGCGCGACCATCATCCGCCCGCGCTCGGTCTCGTTTGGCCTAACCCGCTCGCGCCCGAGGGTCAGAAGGAGATGACGTTCGCCGTCGAACTATGGCTCCCGACCCCGGGCACATCGGACAAGAACCAGACGTTCGCGCAGTGGTGCTGGAGTACGCAGGTGTTCCAGTCGCTCTATATGCAGTCCGAGATCGCGTTCTACCGTCGCGGCTCCGGACGCGGTGAGCGCAATCTTGGTGCGCTCATGTGGCAGCTCAACGACATCTGGCAGGGTGTCAGTTGGTCAGCGATAGAGTACTCGGGCAGGTGGAAGGTCATGCAGTACGGTCTCGCCAACATCTTCGAGCCCGTGATGTCATACCCTTTCTGGATTCCCGAGACCGAGACACTGGAGGTCGCAATTGTTTCTGATCTCTGGGAAGCAGTCGATGGCACCGTTCAACTCACTTGGTATGACTGGCACGGTCGTTCGCTGGATACGTCTTCGCATGCGTTCTCCGTATCCTCGGTGAACAGCACTGTGGTGTATCAAGCCCAGGGTCTTAGCAACATCCTTCCTCAGGGATACAAGGTCGAGGAGGTTTGGATGTTGCTCTCATTAACTGCAGAGGTTGACGGCCAGACATCAACCCATGAGCAATACGTACGTATTCCTTATGAGACCTAGGTAACACCTTGAAATGACGTGCCTTGCTTCGTACAGTTCGTTCCGACTTCACTGGCCAAGTCTACCCTCGTCGACCCGCAGATCAAGGTCGCACGCAGCGATGATCTGACGTTCACTCTTTCTGCGCAAGGCGGTGTGGCTCCCTTCACCTGGTTGGATCATCCCGCGGGCACAGTCGGCTACTTCGTCGACACGACGTCAAACAAGCCGCTCAACGGCTTTTACCTTGTCCCTGGTTCGGACCGCACCGGTAGGTCTTATTCTAATATCCATGACGTATCCCGAGGGTCGCCGCTCACAGTCCTTTCTAGTCCGTTTCGTTCAGTCTGCAGCTCTCTCCACCGTCGCAAGCCCATCTCCGGGAGACTTCGTCGTCCGGTCTCTCTGGAATAATACCCATTTGTAGTAGTATGATCACATCACTCCTTCCTGTAACTTCGGCGAATACGCCCTTCAATGTATACCACCGTTCATTAGATTACCTTCAATATACCGCAAGGCACTAATGATAATCATCGTTGCTAAACCTTTTTGCATGGGGGCTTCAGAAGATATAAGAGGTTGCCAGGTTGACTCAGTGGCAGAGCCTGCTCCCGGATACTGAGAACACCCGTTAAGCATTCCTTTTGAATGTGCGCCCAAAATTTCGTGCGGAGAGGTATCATAGGAGAGTGAAATTTACATGCGAGTCACGTAGTAATAATTCATGACTGGACACTGTAGAACCTTGTCAGTACTAGTGATTGATCACTTGGATTTTGTCGAAGTTCTGTGATAGGGCCAGCCCTTCAAGAATACATTCTCTTGCAATGCATACATGGGTAGCTTACAACTACTATCATGGACCGGGAGTTCGGACGGGACCTAGTGTTCGGACATTGCAATAAAAACATACCTTCCCGCCCTTCGATAAGCTTGCAACTTTGCACAATTGTACCTCTGTGTCTTCTCTAATACCTCCAAAACGTTTGAAGTAAAAGGAGGGGGTGAAGGCTCCGATCTCGAGGGAGCAAGTTGTCGACATCGGTTTTTTGCTATGCAAACTAGGGCGCTATTACCTATCTTGTCTGTGGTGGCTCTGGGAATTCTCCTGCGGATAGAGCACCTATGAATGTACGTTACTGGAATTTCTTCGAGGGTCTCCGCGTCGTTGATGAATGAAAAGTTGAATCATAAGAGTTGTGAAGCTCAGAGCGTGACATTCGCGCGAGCGCCAGTGCACAACTTAGAACTCCGACATGCACTTTTCGTTGCGCATCGCGCGTGCACCAATGGATCGGAGCTCGAATGCGGCATGGATCGGCAGCGTGACATTCCGTTACTTCTCCTCATCAAAATGTCCGACCACTGGTACCCTCTCACTCGTTCGCCTCTGGTTCTCTCAAATCGTCATGAATGTAGTTCAAACTTGGTACGTTGGTAGAGGTACATCTCAGGTACCATCCATTCAAATTTTCATTGTTATCGGTGTCACGGGTGATGAGAAAGCCTCTGTGCACTGAGGGGTACCCTCAGGCTGTCCGAACTCCCGGTCCATGATAGTAGCTCTGGGTTTTTCATGGCCTCTTTGTACGTGTTTGAACCCAAGAATCATCGATCATCAGTGATTTGCCCGGCCCGTCTAGACTCGGAGGTCCTACCTACTGTTGACACCCTTTGGCACCGTGCTTATGAACATAATGAACGCACGGCGTGGCACGGCGACTCAGATGTGGGCATCACTCGAATGCGGTGACTGGGGGTTGAATTCTCTATGTGAGTTTGTGTCCCATTGCATTAAATTTGCTACCTCTCTTCTAGTAATTGACTCGATACTCTTCAATACCTTGGGCTCTAAGCTCGTTTTTGGATATTGACGCTGCTCTCCATGTCGATCAGACAACTCGAGTAACAACAGCGCCGCGGAACATTATGATTCAGCGTGTCTTGGTAGCCGAACGGTGGCCATATCTCACCAGTATCTCAGCAATTCAGTAACAATAGCGCAGCGATTTGATCATCGGAAGTTTGTGTCATCTGTGCCACGAGCTGTTCTGAACTCACCGAGAGTACTTGCAGAATCCTCCTGGGACGCGCGCGCAATCTTCAGGACGCCAGAAGTGTTGTCGGGCCGCAATCAGGACACTCTACTGCTTCCGTCGACGCCGCGAGAGCGTGCAGGAACTTCGAGAAACTCACAAGTGCGCCGGCAGTATCATGGTGCATAGCGCGTAGCCAGAATCCTCCGCCGCGAGCCCAGGCACTCGGGGAGTCCTGAGTGAAATACATGCATATTGATGTCGAGCGCGCTCCCAGCAACGCTCGCGCAAGGTGCCGAATCGTGGCCGCGGAGACCCTGAAGACATCGGACGTCGCGGTTTATTTCATCACACCCCACAGCCGCACACGAGATCAGACCAATGCTCATATACATATATAGCCGGCACCGTCGGCTTTGGACGCTGTCTCCTGACCGTCCCGAGTCCGTCTATCCTCCCAGTCCGAGCCGCTGTCTGTCGTGAAGATGAGCTACGACCAGGAAAAGCAGGACGATGTTTCCCTCCGGAAGGTGTCTGAGGCCGAGGTGGACGTCCTACAGGTGCACCCTACAACGCTCAAGAGGCAGATGAAAAACCGACACATCGCTATGATCAGGTCAGTCATCTACCACGGCTGAGCATGGTCAATTTCGCTGACCATCCTGTAGTATTGGTGGTATGGTTTCGTTTGATTGTTTGTGCTGCATAAGCTTATGCGAAACCTCCGAAGGTGTCATCGGGACAGGATTGTTCGTGGGCACTGCAACCGCCCTTGAAAAGGGCGGGCCGATAGGGATGCTTTTAGCGTATTTGGTCGTCGGTTCGCTATGCTATACAGTCATGGTGAGTTTCCTCGATTCTGCATGCACGATGTCCATCCAATTCAGTCATGGGATGTATAGATTTCTCTTGGCGAAATGGCAGCGTTCTTGCCCATTCCGGGAGGCCATCTCACATTTGCCGAACGATTTGTCGATCCCGCGTGGTCTTTCGCTATGGGTTGGCTCTACTGTAAACTTTTCATACTGTTCCTCACACCAATAGTGCTGAACTGTCTGATGCAGGCTACAATTGGACTGTCATTTTACCCGCCGAGATTAGCGCAGCGTCCGTTGTCATCAACTACTGGTATGTAAGACTGCCAACCTTCCCCTCCCGTGATATTCATAATATATAGGAACAAGGATGTGAACGACGCTGCTTGGATTACCCTGTGCCTCGGCGTCGTCATAATCATCAATTCGTTTGGCGCGGGTGAGTATATGGTACCTCTTGCAGTGTGGCCATCATTGACCCAACTTGTGCAAAGGCGCATACGGGGAGGCCGAATTCATCTTCTGCTCCATCAAGGTTATCACTATTGTCGGTCTCCTTATTCTCGGTCTTGTGCTTGACCTCGGCGGGGGACCAAATCATGACCGTATTGGGTTCCGGTACTGGAAGAATCCCGGTCCGTTCGTTCAATTTGACGGCATCCCCGGTGTCAAGGGACAATTCCTCGGATGGTCAGCTGTGATGGCACAGGCGGCGTTTTCGTTCATTGGCACAGAAGTTGTGGCGGTACGTCACATGTGGTTCCTCGGGTTTCGACACGCTGCAGCTCACACACTTGTTGCGACTGGACAGATTGCTGGTGCAGAGGTGAAGAACCCACGAAGGAATATACCGAAAGCGATCAAGCGTGTCTACGTCCGATTACTGCTTTTCTATATTGGCAGCGTTATCGTTATCGGCCTCCTCGTTCCTTCAAACGATAAGAGGCTGGATCTCAACGACGGTACGGCGGCGGCGTCGCCTTTCGTCATCGCTATATCGAATGCCGGTATCAAGGTTCTTCCTTCGGTCTGTATCTTCTGTGGCAAACCATTACGAAACATGCGCACGTCGAACAGCATAGTCTGACGAGTTGGGCACTTCGTACAGATAATCAACGCTGCCATTCTTACCTCCGCCTGGTCGGCGGCCAATAGCGATTTGTACGGCAGTTCCCGTGCATTGTGTAAGTGAAGTCATGTACGGACAGCCCCGTAGTATCTGACAACTTCTGGGAAACGATAG
The DNA here is from genome assembly GCA_022606055.1 of Trametes gibbosa. Lineage (NCBI taxonomy): Eukaryota > Fungi > Basidiomycota > Agaricomycetes > Polyporales > Polyporaceae > Trametes > Trametes gibbosa. The sequence goes on from JABYQJ010000007.1 coordinate 508,574, forward strand.
ATGGCCTCGCACTCAATGGTAATGCTCCCAAAGTCTTCATGAGGACCACGCGTCACGGGCTTCCCTGGGTCGCTGTCGCAACATGCGCTTCTGTGGGCCTTCTAGCTTATATGGGGCTCCAAAGTGGGAGTGGAAGGGTCTTCGGCTGGTGCGTGGCCACACAAGCTTCATTCGTGAAATTCTAACGCCTTCTCGCCCACCAGGTTTGCGAACATGTTCGTGGCATCACTTCCTTTATCCATGATGCGTCGTGCTAACGTCGTGCTTGCTGAACGTTCATCAGGTGTGCCGTCGCCGGTCTTTCGAGCTGGTTCGGCATAGGGGTTACATACATCCGCTTCTTCCGGGGACTGAAGGCACAGGGCATTGACCGGAAGTCCCTCCCATACCACTCACCGTTGCAACCGTTTGCCGCTTGGTACGCCACTATTGGCTGCTTCCTTGCTGTGTTGGTCAGTACGCAAAGACAAGTTCATGTATGCTCAAATACGACTCACGTGTCACTTTACAGTTCAGCGGTTGGTACGTATTTCTGAAGGGCCACTGGGCGACAGACACATTCATCACCAATTATTTGCCGATGGCGCTATTTCCGGTTCTTTACGTCGGAGCGAGGTGGTACAAGCGCGCACGCCTGCGGCCGTACGAAGAGATGGACTTCAAGAGCGGGCTTCAGGAAGTTCTAGACGCATCGTACGTGTCCACTTACATTCCCTCGCCAACCTTTCTGATACGGTCGTAAATATATAGCTATGATGACCCACCCCCAAGGAATTGGGTAGAACGAATTTGGGGCTGGGTGGTAAGGCACCCTGTTCGTATTTTCAAGCATGATGCTGATTCTCAGCGCAGATGTGATGTTATCTAGAGACCTCATTTTGCTTTGTATGATGTTGTGTCGTCTTGTATAGTGTGGTTGCGATATAGTGATTTCTCGCATGCTCCCTGTCCGAGACATGAGCAGTCGCTGGTGCTTCCCGGACTCTGTAATTTCAGTTTATCACGAGGCTTTCAGCTCGGCCGAATACACTGTCACAATGGCGTCAGAAACTCTGACATGTATCTTGATCGATCACTGGTCACTAGTCGCTAGTAATCCGCTTGCGCAAACGGCATCCAGTCAGATTACCTGGCCCTTCTCTTCCAATCCTCTTCTCAGCGTCCATCTGTCCAAAGCTCTAGATGGAGAATTGCGCGAAAAAAGCTCAGGTCCTGATTTTAGACGGGGGGCTGGTGCGAGCGTGTGCTTCTGTGTTTGCGTCGGACGCACTTTAGGCTAAACTAATTGGTTTTAGGGTACAACGTTGGAAGACGACTTCCACCAAGACATATCGCATGCCCTCTGGTCGGCTAAGCCCATCGACGAAAACCCTGAAGTAATAATATCCGCGCACCTGGCCTTCTTGCGGGCAGGCGCAAACGTTATCCTCACCTCGACGTAGGTCATATTGACTTGGCACAGCAGCAAAACAGCGGCTCATCTGTCAGGCGCTGTCGATGATAGTTATCAATGCGCATATAACACATTCGAGCGTGCCGGCTACTCCCGCCAGGACGCAGTTCGCACCATGCGCAAGTCTGTAGCGCTCGCCAGGGAGGCTAAACGTCGGTTTCTGGAGGAACCACACGCGTCGGACCACGGCAATAGCTTGCCACCACGAGAAGTGAAAATAGCGCTGTCTCTTGGACCGTACGGCGCGACGCTCTTCCCTGCGCAAGAGTTCGACGGCTTCTATCCACCACCGTACGGGCCTGTGCTATCTGACACTGGAGAAAGGACCAACACCTTCGCTGATACGCCGGAGGGAAGGGTCCACGAAGATGCTGCCATAGACGCACTTGCTGCCTTCCACCACGAACGTCTCCATGCATTCGCGGACGATGAAGAGACCTGGAAATTCATCGACTTCGTTGCGTTTGAAACTGTCCCTCTCCGAAGAGAGATATACGCAATCCGGAGGGCCGTGACACAGCTCACAAACGGAGGCCTGGGTAACACAGGGCTGCAGATGAAGCCATGGTGGATCACTACCGACTACCCCGATGGACATTTCCCAGAGATGAAATTGGGTGGGGGCCATCTCACAACAGCAGATGTTGCGCAAGCTGCTCTTGTTGAGGACAGGGGAGCGGTTGCATGGGGCTTCGGCATCAACTGCACAGGGTTGGAGTTCTTGCCCGTGTTGCTGAAAGAGGTACACTCGGCGGCCAAGGAGCACTGGGAGAAGTACGGAGAAAGGCCATGGCTTATCTTGTATCCAAACCGAGGCGATGTTTACGATCCGGAGACCCAAAGCTGGCACCAGACGGAGAAAGATGGACAAGGATGGGCGGTGGGTCTGGGTGGCGTAGTACTCGAGAATGTATGCTGTGGTTGTTGGGAAGGCGTGGTCGCCGGTGGATGTTGCAAGACAGGGCCTACTGAGATCGCAGCTTTGACAAAGGAGTTACTGTAGGTCTTTGACAATGGAGAATTGTTTTCCCAAAAGTTAATGTATCAGTTACATGAGTTGTGTTGTCTCAAGAGCGCAGAATAAAACATATGGAGGTCCTAATCGGGAGTAAGGACCCCGAAAGCGGTGTCTGGCAAATGCCGGGGGCTCCCGCAAAGTCGGGTACGGTGGTGGTCGCTGTGTACCGTAACGCACAAGAGCTGCCGGAAAGTCTGCACGTCGTCAAGCCCGACGTCCTCAAAACAAGCCCACAGCGGTGCGTATATTATCTATGTTGGCTGGGTCAAAGAACGGAAGGATTTGGCCACGGCGTTGGAATGGATGGCATGGACGAAGTATGGATGCTGATACCTGCCTCCTGCACGTTTAGGTCCGCTATGTCGTCAAAACTCCCCTCCGTTCTCAGTGCCACCGATGAGGAGATTCAGCTCCTCCTCGCCGCCCAGTCGCACATTGGCAGCAAAAACTGCGACAAGCAGATGCTCCCGTACGTCTGGAAGCGGAGGTCTGATGGTTAGTAAATCATTCGCGCCCGATGGGCAGTACGTCTTAGACGACCCCTTGTTCGCTAGGCGTCCATATCATCAACATTGGCAAGACTTGGGAGAAACTCGTTTTCGCCGCCCGTATTATCGCTGCCATCGAGAACCCCAACGACGTTTGCGTGATCTCCGCTCGCCCTTACGGCCACCGTGCCGTCCTCAAGTACGCCGCCAACACCGGCGCGCAGGCGATTGCTGGCCGCTTCACCCCCGGTAGCTTCACCAACTACATCACCCGCTCCTTCAAGGAGCCCCGTCTTATTGTCGTAACCGACCCCCGCGTTGACCATCAGGCGATCCGTGAGGCGTCCTACGTTAACATCCCCGTTATCGCATTCTGCGACACCGATGCGCCGCTCAAGTTCGTCGACGTTGCCATCCCCATCAACAACAAGGCTCGTCACTCGGTCGGCCTTGCTTGGTACCTTTTGGCCCGGGAGGTTCTTCGCCTGCGCGGCACGATCCCTCGTTCGTCCGAGGGCTGGAATGTCATGGTGGACATGTTCTTCTACCGTGACCCCGAGGAGGTCGACAAGCAGCAGCAGGAAGAGGCTGCTGCAAAGGCCGCTGCCGCTGCCGGCGAGCAGCCCGAGCCGACCCTCAATGAGTGGGATGTTACCTCTGCTCCTCAGGCGGGCGGCATCAATCCTGCGCTTGTTGCTGGCGATGGTGCGTATATCACAGTACTGTTTGTCTGCATGAAGCTCAAGGTCATCATCTTAGGTGCTCTCGACTGGTCTGCGGAGCCCGCTGCTACTGGTCCTACCGACTGGTCAGCAGAGCCTGCTGCGACTGGCTGGGCTGCGGAGCCCGCGGGCACCAGTGGTTGGGAGTAAGGGGTACGCCGGGCTACTTTCGTGCGCTGTCGCTCTCCATCGCTGTCTGGCAAATGTTGTGTTGTATTCGGGAGCGCAAGCTTATGCTGATGTCTTTGCCATGACACGATCATCCTTTTTATTCCGATGCAAAACTATGTACAGCGTATGATCAACACGACATGCTTTTTTTCACTCCCGAACATCGGTTCCTGATCTGTAGATGCGAGTCTCCGCATCTTACTGAGCAGCGATAATGACAACCGCTCTGGTATGTTCGTCTATTGTTACATGCTACGTTTCTGCTGTCGTCGTGGTCGTACATTCGTCAGTGCCCCTCCCACATTATATGTTTACTCCATGCTCCCAACAGGCTCGTCAACTCCCTGCCGGCGCAATGCATCGTGCATCGCCTCCACCTCGTCTTGCACGCGCTCAATGGACTTGAAGTACTTGACGGTCTTGACATGCAGCTCCGCCGTCGCATCCTCGTCGACGACGATGAGCGCCCACGGGTGCATCTGGAGCGCGGAGAGCGTCCAAAGATGGTTGACGCCCTCCTCGATGGCCTTGGAGAGCGCGAGGGCCTTGCGCTGGCCGGTGACGACGACGACGACCTCGCGCGAGTCGAGCACGGTCGCAACGCCGACGGTGAGCGCCATGCGCGGCACCGCGGCGATGTCGTTGTTGAAGAAGCGCGCGTTTGCGAGGATGGTGTCGTACGCGAGGGTCTTGATGCGCGTCCGCGACGCGAGCGAGGAGCCTGGGGCGGCGGTCAGCGGGGCGCGAGCGCGGAGGGGGGTCACTGTGACACGTGAGTGTGTGTGTGTATGCGTACGTACCGGGCTCGTTGAAAGCGATGTGGCCGTCCTCGCCAATGCCGCCGAGGAAGAGCTCGATGCCGCCGAAGGACTTGATCCTGGCCTCGTAGGCGTTGCACTCGCCGATCAGGTCTTTTGCGTTTCCGTTCAGGATGTTCACCTGCGAGGGCGGGATGTCGACTTTTTGCGCCACCGCGCCACCGTTGTCAGCGCTGCATACTACCCCTCCGACAGCACAAGGGGAAAGGGACGCACTGTGCGAGAAGAACTCGCGGAACATGAAGGTGTGGTACGACTCGGGGTGGTCCTCGGGCAGGCCGACGTACTCGTCCATGTTGAACGTGACGACGTTCTTGAAGCTGCGCGCGCAAAAGTCAGCTCCGAGCTCGCGGTCTGGACGGGGCACGCGCCGCTCACGAGAGCTTGCCATCCTTGACGAGCTTGATGAGGTGCTTGTACGTCGGGATGGGCGAGGAGCCGGTCGGGAGCCCGAGCACGAACGGCCGCTCGGGCGTCGGGCTGAAGTCGTTGATCCTGCGCGTGCGGTGCGATCGCGCGTCAGCACACTCTGTTGGCGTGCACCGTGCGGGGAGTGACGTACCGCTTCGCGATGTAGTTTGCGATGTACTCGCCGACGGAGGCAGCATCGTCGCGGATGATGAGACCTGGGATGCCTGTCAGCGTTGGGCGCACACGCGATGAAGCAGCAGACCCGTACGCATGGCTGATCAAGTGCTGTCCAACGGGTTCGTCTGCAACGCTAGGCAGGAGATCTGGGTGCGAGAGGGCCAACGAGACGGTGAGGGCCGGGAGGTGGTCGGGGAGCGAGAGAAAGAAACGCCAAGGCCGGAGGCAAGGTTCTAGCAAAGACGTCGACGTCCCCTTGCCGCGCTCGGGATCATGGAAAGCACTCGCAGTGAATATTCGCTGTCGCTGCCGGCGATTGCAATCTGGAGATTAGAGTATGGAGGATGCCCATGCACCGAATTCTGGGCCCTCCGCCGCCACATGCACCCCCCTCTCTCCCCGCCATATCGATCCTCGACAGCGTGTTCCGTCCGAGCGGCGACCAACGTGCTCCCCCGAGCCATGTGCAGCCTTCCGCCGCGAGAGCTCGTCGGCCAATCGACGGAGGGGGATGGGGGAGAGAAGGTTGCCGTAGACGTGCATACACCCTGATCTATACACCTTCCTCCGGTCCGACACTCCGAATCGACGCAGGCCATCACCGACGTCCGCCCGGCACGTCTCGGCCTCGAGACGGGATGAACAGATACTGTGCGGAATTATCGATGTGCAGATGAACAGCAGTACTGGCAGGTGTGTGTATGCTGAAGCACTCCCGCCATGGGGTTGGAGTTGGTCGGAAGTGGATGTTGAGCGAAATCCCAAAAATAGTGGTGTTCTGCACACATACCAGTAACTTACTTACCATACTTCGCCTAAGGTAACTCGGACGGGCAGAATTTCGCCCTACAGTCCATCGCACAGAACACCTCAATCAGATTCAACTGGAGAAGCCATTGCATAAACTACACCCTCTAAACCCATAACCATCGACGCCGCAGGACTACTATGAAGATGTGCCAAAGACTGATTAACCGCGCGACCAGTGGTGCATTTGACAGCCGACGGTATGCCCAGTCTCAGACTCCAAAGATCCCTCTTCTCGGCCTGTAAAAGACCGCGCCTGATGACGAGGCCCCAAGGGAAGACGTCTCCACAGAGTGTCGAAACGCCAGCTTCAGAGACCGAGGTGACTGTAGAGAATCCGCCGCCCGCGCGCCTGCGCACAGACTATAAACCGAGTGAGAAGCGCCCGATGAGGTCCGTGCGCGGGAAAACTTCCCGGGCGGCGGGGGTATATAAACGCGGAGGCGCAGCGTCCGCTCCCCTATCGAAAGTTACACCTCGCGGGTAGATATTTGGGACTCTCTCCAGCCGTCGTTCGCGTCGAGTACGGGAGAGTCTTGAACCATTCGTGAGGGAGAACAATCCTCCATCTCAAGATCGTACCGGATCGTCCATGTCGGCTTGCGACCCGTGTTGGAGATACAGCCCTCGTATATCATCATGTAGCTCCCTGAAAAAATAGAATACTCGGCATCAAACAAAACGTCCATGTTGTACGGAGAGGTATCCCAGAAGAGCATGCACGGAGAGGAGGGGGATGCAGGGGATATCATAATATGCGCGGAGAGACGATGCTGGCGATGTGCAGTATACATAAGAGGATATGTCGCGGGTCATGGAGTTGAGACAGAACTATTACATGATAGATCGTATGGTCAAGCTTTCAAGTGTGAAGTCGCTATGAACGTACACCCAGCGCTTTCCGCGCCTCCTCGCTCGCTCGCTGTGCCTTCGCTATTGATGACCGTACCGAGGCTGCGCCGACCGCACCTGCTGAAGTCGCCGGCCTGCTCGCCTTCGCAGCGTTCACGGCCGCGATCGCGCGCAACGTCGACCCGCTCTTCCTAGGGGCGTTCCGTTGTCTCGCCGGCGCTGCGGTGCTAGTTCCACAGGAGGTCGCTGCGAGACGATCCTCGACTTTCTTGAGGAACGGACTCGGTAGGTTCTCCTCGTCCTCAAGGTCATATTGCGGTAGAGGCGCCTGTGCGAGGGCCGCCACCGCGCCCGCCGCGGTTGGCACGCTCGACGTTGATGACGCGCGAGTGATACGCGTACGGCTCGAGCTGGACGACGAGGACGCTGCCGCTTCGGTGGCGACTGCGGCAGGCCGGTACGCCGCGGACGCAGACGTCGCGCGTATCGATGGGCGGCGCAACCGTGTGGGGCGGACAGCGGGCACAGCGTTCGCACTCGTGCTTGCGCTGACACCGCATACCGTCGTAGTCTGCGTCGGCGTGCTTTCCCTGTCGTCCTCCTCCTGTTTGTTCTCCCTGCTCAGCGGGCGCGCCTTAGTAGTGGGCTCGAACTCTTCCTCCTCCTCCACCTCGCCCTCATTCCCGCTGTCCTCATCCTCAGTGTCGAAGTCGAAGATCTTCGCGAAGTTCAGTCCAACCTTCGGCGTGTCCACGAACAACTTCGCGAGCTCCGCGGGGGTTGGCGTCGCAAGCGGCTCGCCTGTCGCGGTCAGGATCACGCCCTTCATGGCAGAGTGCGGCGGAAGGTCCGCGATGAGGTCCGCGCACTTCGTCGCCATTGGTGTCTTGAACACCGGTATCTTCTGCGGCGCAGCAGAGGTCTTGATCGGTTCCGGAGACTCCGTAAGACGGCTCAGCGGGGCCATGAGGTTCTTCACCTCCTCAAGGGGGTTCTTCGAACGTGTCCGCCTCTCCACAACAGAGGGCACCATGCCCGCCTCGAGCGCCTTCATCTTCGCATCTACCTCCCTTTTGACAGCCTCTAGCTTTTCGCGCTCCGCCTCGATCTCGTCCGTGCGTTGTTGCACCCACTCGATACGCTCGTCCACGGCCCGGACCATCCCTTCACGGGTCTGGCGCTCCCACTCGGTCCACATGCGTGCGACCTCCTCCTCTCGCCTGCGGACGGCCTCCATGATCTCTTGCTCCCGCATTGTCATGCGCGCCGTGACCTCATCTTCCTGCTTCTGGAGCATACCGCGCAGCTCTTCGTCTCGCCGCGCGACTGCGGTCCGCACGCGTTGCTGGAGCGTAGACTCAGCGGTTGCGAGAAGACCGCGGAGCGATGTCAGCTCCTCGTCCTTCTGCGCCACGATGGCGGTCAGTTGCGCTTCGCGCTCGCTCAAGGCGTTTTCTCGAGCAACGAGCTCGCGTTCTTTCGCCAGCAGCGCGCTCTTGTGGCCCTTCACGGTAGTCAACCTGTGCGCGCGACAGTGAGCGACAGTGACAGCCCATGTTCATAGCTGTACCCTCACATCTTCTGGGTCTCGAACACCTTGAGCGCCAGCTCGATACGTTCGTGTTGGAGTAATTGACTGGCCGCAGGGCGCATTGCAGGCTGAGGGGAATTTAGCATTCGTGCCTAGGCTCCGCGAATACACAAACATACGTTGAGGTTGAGCATAGATTTGATGATCGAGGTCAACGCTGGACTGTAACCTTTCGGTAATGGAGGTATCCGACCATTGCTACAGGGGATGCGTCAGCCAAGGGAAGATATAGGCACAAGGCAGTTGGTGTACCGAATGAGGATACTGAGCTCTGCATGTGTTTTGGCCTCGTGGAACGGAGGCTTCAGCGCGCATAGTTCGTAAATGAGGCACCCTAATGACCAGATGTCGGACTTGGAGTCGTATGCCTTCTCTTGCATGAGCTCAGGTGACATGTAGTACGGTGTCTGAGCGTTCGGCGGTCAACGGGAATGCGCAACGTGCACGGGACGATGCAGTTCGACGTACCCCGACATAAGTGTTCGCGAAACTGGCTTGAGTGAGTGCTTTGGAAAGGCCAAAGTCGCCGAGCTTCACAGTGTTGTTCTCGTCGAGGAATACTGCGCGCGAGGCAGTTGCGCATTAGCGAAAAGAACACACACCGCCGAAGGCCGTTGCGGGGATATCAATGAATTGCAGGACACATACCGTTGTCGGGCTTCAAGTCACGATGCAGAATTTGTGCCCGCCTGTCCTTTCCCTCAGTGTCCGTCCCCACACTGCTCGTCCTTCCATGTCCACCATTCGGATGATGGCAGTGATTGAGGGCGAGGAGAATTTGCATGAAGTAATTCCAGATGCTGTCTTCTGGGATGGGTCGGTTGTGTCGCTGGGCGTGCTTGATGAGCGCAGAGAGGTCCCCACCGCCACAGAACTCCATGAGGATGTATAGAATACCCGCATCGCGATCGACATGTCGGTCGTGGTAGCGGACGATGTGTTCGTGGTGGAGATCCTTCAGAATATTTCTGTCGCGGGATCAGCAGTGTGGCGAGGGATATATGCACAGTGAGACAAGGACGATACTGACACTTCGGCAACTATTTGCTTGCGATCGCGTTCTGTCATGCGTTCAAAGTTGAGCTCTTTGCGAGCGAAGATCTGCAATGCGAATGGTGAGATTTGCACACGAGGGAAGCGCATGGCAGGGTAGCCACGACGACTTACGACCCCATCTGCTTTCCGGCGGACTTTGCGGATGATGCCAAAGGAGCCGTTACCAATTATGTCGAGGGGCTCGTAGAGTTCGAGCTGGGAGGTCATGATGGCGGATGGAGGGTCGGGCAGGAGGAGGTCGGGATGGAGGATATGAAGAGGAAAGAAAGAAGGCGCCCCGCCCGAAACCGTACTCGAACACGAGCGCCCGTAATTGGCGCCGAACGCGTCCTGACGTCACGTGGTCGCGTGAGGACATGCACTCGCTCGTGAAATTCACTAAGTACAGTACCAAGTATGTGCTACTCGGGAGTCGAAGACGGTACCATTTCCAACACCTGTCTCTATTTGCCTACAGCTCTTTTGGAACGAGCTCGCCTTTATTTGCCTGCTGGGCTGGCAACAGTAAGAAGACACTGCCAAAGTGTGTGTATCATAGCACACTGCTGAATATCGCCACACAGCTGCCTTATGCATCAACGCCCGAAGCCCGGCCTGAATGTTATGTTATTATTATGGTTCGCCTGTGATTGCCCTTTGCTCGAGCAACCATACCGGAGGGAAAAAGTGTTTTTATTAAGTGGGGTATGCAGGTGCGAGATAAAACATCAGAGTAGGGTGGCAGCGGATAGGACAACAGGGAGGGGGGGTACACGTTGCGATGCTAGTACGGACAGTATTATACTTGTTCTACATTATAGGCATGGGGTGCTCGCACCGGCTGGTGAAGACAACGGAGGCTAAAAAGCCACACTATGTCTCGGCCCTGGAGAACGCGAGAGAGCGATAGATAGCGATGTTGATGAGGTTCGCAGAGCTGCCGTCCGCGGCGAGGAGCGCGACCTCCTCTAGATCATCGAGCACGTCCTCGAGCTCCTCCGCGCGCGCAGACGCCCAGAGCACCCGGCAGACGGCGCAGTGCAGCGCGAGGTACGCTGGGTTCGGGAGCGCAGCACCGGGGGTGGCGCTCGCAAGTTTGACAGTCTTGGGGAGGCCAAGCCGCGGTGCGACCCGTCCCCAGGTGCGCACGGCGTACGTGTGCGGGGCGTCCTGCGCAGCGGAAGAAGCGGTCAGCGGACGAGGGGCACGGGAGAGGGGAGTACACGCACTGGGACAGGCTCTAGGGCGATCTGGAGTTCGGTGAAATATCGATGGACACTGCGGGAGATGGGGAAGAAGGGGTGGGTCAGTCAGACAAGGGGAGAATTGATGGCTTCGCAAAGGCGCACGTCGCGGAGAGGGTGATGATGTTGTCGAGGGAGTTGATGCCCCCATGCATGAGCGTCCCGAGCTCGACGCCGCTGAAGCACTCGAGCGCAGACCAGATGGACGGGAGGTGGCCGGAGGCCGCCTCCGAGCTGTCCCGCAGTGAGAAAGGGATGATGTGTGCGGCGCGGGTCACTTCGAGACCACAGTGCGGGAGAGAGAACTCGCTGGAGCCATTTGCAATACTCTCGGGATCCAATTTCCCCGAAACTACACATCTGTGTCGGTCCCTTGCAGATGCCTTCGAGGGGGAGGTGAGTCGGTCAGACAAAAGTTACATGGAGAGTGTGCGAACAGTTTCTGTAACGCTCTTGAGGTCGTTGATCGCCTCCGCCTCGGCCGGAGAACGGACATAGTCTGCAGAGGCCAGTCCGCTGTGGGAGAGCCTGCTCCTCGGTTCTGGGGTTTGTCCGCCGGTCACACGGACTGGGATAGGCGTGTGTATGAGACAGAAACCGGCGAAAGATTCGGCAGCGACGTACTTGGAAGAATGACGTTGCGCCAGAAAAAATCAGCGACATGGGTGAGGCAGCGAGTGTCGCCGTGGGCCCTGTAAGATTCCGAGGCCTGTGTGATCTTGCGCGCGACGTTATCTTGTGCGACTTGGTTAGGGGCATAGTCTAGGAGTGCGAGGAGGAGAGCCTGGTCGCGAAAATGGGCATATTGACGAACGAGGGTGGCAGCGCGAGCAAGAGGAGAGTCGGAGTCTGAGAGAGAGGCGAGAGTAGGCATGGCGGAGAATGCGAAAGGGGATGAGGATCAGGGAGACATGGGTGCGGAAGGAAACGGAGGACTTTGCGCGGTGGCAGGAGCAGAGCGCTGCAGCGTCGGCAAACTCAGGAGGCGCGCCGCCCACAGCAGCACGTGGCCTTCGCGTCCTGTCACGCGTCCTGTCACGATCCCTTTACCCCCTCGGTCTATGCGTGTCTATATCCCTCTCTGCAAGGTAAATTATCTACTCCTCCGCCCTCACTCGAATTAGTACCGCCTCTCTGCGAACACCCTGCCCATGCCACACCGGCCATGACCGACTCTCTGCGCACTCCTTGGATCCTCAACTACCTCATCCTCGTCGCTGAGCAGTACGGAGGCAACCTCGCGGCCGTACCTCGCACAGACAGGGGGCACAAATCCCAAGTGATCAAGGTCAGCATCGCTTCAGGTCTCCCGGGGCGTAGCGGCGAATGTATGCTCACCCTCTCGCCAGTTCCTCACTTTCCCACCTCAGGGGAGCACCGAGCCATGCGTCATATGGGCCGATGTCTCGGATAAACAGCACTTCATTCACGCGCGCATCAGCTCAGACGCAATACAAACATTTCTCAAGTATGTACGCCGCTCCTCTTGACACGTTTGCTCATTGAAAAGCGCAGAGACCCCAGGCATGCAGGCGCATCCATCACATCATACAAGACCGCCCTCGTAAGCCTCAAGAAATTCCGCCCTGCGTTCGGGCGCGTGGCCCGTCGCGAACGTAGTGGTGGCATGACCGATCACGCACGCCTTTACCTGGACGTGGATGAGATTGTTGTCATCGGCTGCCATGGGCAGCCAACGTGGGGCGCACCCAAGGATATTGCCCAAGACGCAAACATCGAAGAATGGATGCTCGGATTACAACAGCATGGCGGCGGTGGGTGGGTGGCTCAATATCCCTGATACCGTGTATATGTATTGAAAATGGTCTCCAGCAACGTCCTCAAGCTCAGGAAGGAGCGGTTGTTGGCTCAAGCGGCTGAGCGTGCTGACCAGCTCCAAGCAGACAGCTTGGAAAATCTTCGCCAGGTCACCATAGATGCGATGAACGTCAAGGTCCAAGTAGCCAGAAAATCTGTTGCTCATAAGGCAAGACCATCGACCGAGGCAGCTGAGCAGCGCTCCGCAGCCACCAGGGAAGCCGTACGTAGAGCTAGTTGGAAGGTGCGTTTTCCGCCGCCGCCGCCGCCCCCCGCATCCCATATCAAGCCATATCGAACATATGCATATAGCGAGTGCACACGAATATGATGAAATATTTTCGTCCGCCAGACGATATCTTCAAGCAACTTCTACTTCTCAGTGGTACGCTCAGTGGTACGAGAACACAGCTTCATACAGGTATATTGTGTTTACACCGTCACTAATCAGGAATTTCCGAGGAGTCTACTGCAAGACCCGCCATTGTTCATCCGCCCAGACATCAGCTCAGGTCTCGCAGTCGGTCTCGTTCGAGCTCAGGTGCGTGACAATACAGCACTTCGGTGCATTCTTCGCGGAGTACCTAAGTGGGGATCAGCCTCCTACGAGAACGATGAATTTGACAAAACTCGCTCTCCTCGAACACCAACACCCAGCTTCTCCGCTCGCACGCCCTCTCAATGGTCCCCTTCGACCCAAGGTAGCCCGCGCGTTAACGAGTGTTCGGCAACTGAGGATGAAGCCGACGATTTGTTTGCTGAAGATGATGATGACCTAGTGGACGATGAGGAATTACCCGCACAGTCACCCTGTGCCCCTGACATGCGCGTGGGTGACGAACTTCGACCGCCAGCTGAACAAGAACAAGAACAAGAACCCCCTCTAAGCGTGCCTCAACCTGCGCAGCCTAGGGCTCCGCTATCTTCCATGCCTTCAGTGCCCTATGCAACCTCCCCTCAACGCACACCCTCTCCCGCTCTAGGGAAGTCTCCGAAGGGACCGCTCCGCGATATCGACGCACTCCCACCCTCGAGTTTCCCTGCACCTACTTATCCTCTCCCTCCCTCGCCCACATCATCCCCCCGCCCTATGCCGATTACTCCCGCACCCTCTGCTCCGGCTCTGCGGAGGGTGCCCTTACCGCAGTACAATCCCCTCCGGCGCGATCCGGATGCGAGCGGACAAGGGCGAGTGCTGGTGCAGAACTCGGACACAACTAGCCCAGCGAGTCAGCGTCACTCCCAATCTCAAAGCCAGGGCGAGCCCAGCACCATAAGCCAGTCGGACGAAAGCGGCGGGTCGCAGAGTCAAAATCAACCCCCTTCCCAGCCTCAGCGCCCTTCGCAGCTGCGAAACGAGATCGGGCACCCAGTATCGGCTGACGACGAGCAGGTCGCTACTAGCGCGGCGGTCGAAAGACAGGATGAGGACATGGCAGACTCACAGGAGGTGCGAAACCAGCCGCAGCAGCCCTGGTCGCAGCAGAGTCTGTCGTACAAGGGCGACTCGCAAAGTCAGGAAGGTGCTGTTCAGCAGCCTCCAGCCGACCTACCTCCTGACACGCAGGCCTCTGCCAGCGCTTCCCTTCCGAATGCTGATTGCAACATGGAGTTATCGCGAGAGCAGAACACCACTACTAATGAAGACGCAGCGTCAGGCGAACGTGAACCCTCTCCGATGGATGTCGACCTGGACAGAAAGGCTGCGGGAGCCGCTGCTTCAACAGTAGCTGGTTGGGCCACAATGCCTAGTATCGAAAACTCCGAAGAAAGCCAGACTGAGGTGGACGAGCTGCTCTCAGACCCCGTCACTGCTGCTATCCCAGTGGCCAAACCACGCGGGAAACCACGCGCAAAGGCGCCATCCAGGCCGCCTAAGAAGTTGGCGAGCAAGACGACAGCAGAGAGGAGCAGAGATGACGGGGAAAGCTTAGACCCTGACGACGCGCGCACGGCCGAAATGGTGGATGGGTACAAGTATCACGTCAAGGTCCGGGAGCTCATTCAAGCGCGTAACCGTTCCCATGCGGGGCTCGTTGAGCGCGCCGACGTCCCTGCCCCTCCGGAAACGGCGCCCACTGCACCAGCCGCTGAGCGAACAGACAAGGATCATCAACCCGGGAGGAAGGTCTCACCAAGAGACCCAGGCCCGAGTCAATCTTATCAGCCATCGCACGATCCGTCCATTTGGACGGCGCCGACGTTCATGCGGAAGGCGGGCGCGAAAGGTGCCAGCAAGCCAGACAACCCGCGTGTTCGACCTGTGGCGGGCGTGAAAGTGGAGGAAGCGTCGCCGAAGGAGCTGCCCAAGCCCCAGGCGAGGAAACGGGTCGCTCGGCCCTCATCTCCGTCCGGTCGCGAGCAGTCCCCGGCCAAGAAACGCAAGACCTCTGCAGGTCCTATGCCAGTGCCCGTTGCCGTCGCTGCCACCGACCCTCCTTCGCGCAAGAGACAAGCCAGCCTGGCGCCCAACGCGGTACCCAACCGATCATCTACATCCACAGTCGCCTCTACGTCCAAGGCTCCACTGCTACCACAAGACCCCTCTCCGTCGAGTTCTCGTCCCTCTACACGTGCACCGAGCGCCGTACCCAAGCCAAGTTCGCGTCTCCCCACGGAATCGTTGGGTGCGGGAAGCTCCCGCGAACCCATGTATGTCGACCTACGGGCGTCTTCGCGGTCCTCGTCCCGCACCTCCCGCGTGTCGGAGGGGAAACGTCCTCGCGTAACGGACGACGCTGTCCCCTCCCCACAGAGGTCAAGACCAAACCCGACGGTATCGACTTCAGGGCGCCCGAAAGGGACCTTTGAATCGGCACCGCCGGCGCCACCCTCCGGTCGGTCTACGTCCGCCGCCAGCCTTGCCAAAAGGCCGGCGGATCCACCACAAGCAACTGCTAGCTCTGCGGGGCCATCTAGAGCTGCTATCATCAGCGCGTCTGAGCTGAGGCGTGTTCCGGGCGGCCCGCCCCTGCTTGGCTGGGACGACCTCTTGGAGATCTTGCTCAAGACCGGGAGGGTGCGGTACCAGCGCGAGCAGGAGAGGAAGGCGGCGGGAGGCCCGGGTGGGGATGGGTGAGGGGCGGTTTGGATATTATCGATCATGGGTGGGGCTGGCTTCTAGGGGCTGGCTGTAAGTTACATCGGTGAGTGCGGGCCCCGTATGTTTATGTGTATGGACATATGTGTATCTGTGTCATCACAAGCCAGTGGTGCTCTGTATCCGTCCTAGGCCTCAGTACACAGAGTAGGGTTGAGTATACCATTAATTACTAATTTACATGCACTAGCATTCCGTTGGAGGTTCTCGCGTGGTTCCAAACGCGATTTATCCTGCGTAAAAGCGCTTGTAGTACTGCATTGGGCCTCAACCATGGAGGTACGTAGTCGCGACTTCGATCCATGTTCCAACTACGCCGGGCCACCTCTACGCCTGGGGGAGGTGATCCTTTCTGGTTTACGAAATTAAGGATACTTGCAGCTCGCTTCCGACGGGCAGCAACTTGGTGTATGGTGCCAAAGCACTCAAAAAAAACGAGCGCGTCGATATCAGCACTTTATACAGGCCGTGAGACGAAACTGGTCTGGGTGCTTACCACTGCCCTTGGAAACGAGATATGGAGCTCATGGTCTGGAAGATGTGTCGCACGATGCAAACTTACTGGCATCCCAGCACCTCACCATCCTCAGAACCGGAGTAAATCGGAAACGGCGTATACATCAGGAGGTATTGTTGGGGTGGCCGTATGCATAGTACACGGGAGACAAATAGCTACATGGACATCTGGATATGCACAATATACTTCCTCCTCCCTCTCCCTCGGCCCGAACGCGGCAGGTCAAAGTCTACGACTCGTCAAAATCGCTATCGAACAAATAATTCGCCGCGAGCTCCTCGTTCTTGTCGCACGCGAAGTACGCCTCGATCACCGCTTGCCGGGGGAACCCAAGCGCCTCCAACTACGTAGCGCACACGGCTTCAGCCCTCCACGGTCATACACAGGATCTTGAACGAATCACGTACCCGTTCGATCGCCGCGCGCTCCTCCTCCGTGACATGGATGATCTGCGCCCCAGGCGGGATCCCGCCCTCCTCGTCCTCCCCGATGTCGCCACCGAGGATCTGCGCGAGCGCCTCCGGGTTCTGCGCGAACAGCTGCGCAAGTTGCGGGTTCTGCGCCGCGATCTCCTGCACCATGGGCTGGATGAGCGCGGGGTTCTGCGCCATGATCTCGCGCAGGTGCTGGATCTGCGGGTGGTTCGCGAGCGCGGCCAGTGCCCCTGCGCCCCCCGCACCCGCACCTGCACCGGCCAGTCCACCAAGGCCGCCGAGACCTTGGCCGGCAGCAGGTTGATGTTGCTGCTGTTGCTGCTGAGCTAGCTGGAAGAGGTTCTGCGGTTGAGCTGCTGGGGCCGCCTGAGCGGGCTCAGCGACGGGTGCGGCAGGTGCGGCAGGTGCAGCGGCGGGAGCAGCTGGCTGCGCGGCAGGAGCGGGATGGTCCAGGTGGGCAGGAATACCCTGAAAGTCGCGCATTAGTCAGTATTAAGGCAACTCAAAGCAAGTGTGTGAAAGGTCGGAACGTACGTTGAAGAGGTACTCGACTGCACGTTCGGGGTTGTTAAATGACGCGCGCAGTGCGCGCATGACCTGTTCCCGCTCAAAGCCCATCTCAATCATATTCTGTACTGTTGACTGAAGAGCCTCTCCGGTGAGGAATCCATCGCCCAACGAAGGCGCTGCCGCGGGTGCAGCCTGCGCAGGTGTAATGATAGGTGCATTGGGAGGCTGGGGAGCAGCGGGGGCAGGAGCAGGAGCCTCGGGGGCAGGAGCAGGAGCGGCTGGTGGCGCGGCGCTTGTGGCAGGGGCTGCACTTGACGCAGAGGCAGCAACAGGGGTTGGTTTGGGCTTGAAAGTGGACTGACATTCAGTCTCGATACGCGGATAGAATACGCGTAGCGTACCTTTGAGACCATGAGCACAAGGAAGTCCTTCTCCTTGATCTCACATGATTCGACCGACTTTGAGTCGGGCAGAACCTTGCCTAGGGTCTCTATTAGATTCTAGTCACCGCGTAAATGGGCTCGGACGTACCGGAGTAGATCAGTTTCTGGCTCTCGATTGCATGTCCCTGCGCCTCCTGGATCTTCTTCTTGAGATCGGCAACGGTCTCATTGCCCTCAGCCTCGATCTGCATGGATCCACCGAGGTGAAAAGCAGCAACTTGGGAGACAGACATGAAAGACGTACCTGGAAGACCTTCTGCTGCAGTGTCTTTACGGTGATTTTCATGGCTGAGACGAGGCTGATGAGTGATAGAGGGCAAGCTTAGACGGGCGCCAAACGAAAGTGGTACCGCACTGACGCGTCCCGAGCACGTGCATCGTGACCGGCGCTCGTACGGAGGACGGCCGGCACGGGCCGGGGCGTCTGCGGTGCTGTCGCGGCGCTCTCTCGGTCTTGCTTGATGCTTCCGGCCGCCTCGTGCTCTGTGCTCCGCCGCCTGCAGACGTCCTTCATATCGTGCTCGGACGCAGTGGCACAGGTCCTCAGGTTCGTCGCCCGCTCAACACATGCAAGTTCCGGGTCGCCCTCTCATGGCAGCCCACATGTACAGCTCCCTGTTCCCGCTCGATATTCTCCACCGCCTAATGCAGCTGCAATAAGTCAGCCAAGCCCCCCGCCTTTTGTGTCCCTTCGTCTTCCCCACAACCTCCTCTCCCCCCATCCTGAACCGACATGGAACACGAACCAGGCGACGAGTACATCAGGCGTACCGCAGAGTTCATCCGCACCCACGAGGCAGGTCTTGCAGCGGCTGCCCCGGTACGGAGGAGACGGACGAAGGCTGCTCAGTCATCGGATGTATCCGTCTTCAACCCCGTCAGTTGGTTCTACTCCGAGGCCTCTACCCCGGGCAACGCGAAGCCCGTCGTGATCTCCTTCGATCCCCACCACCTTTTCTACTTGCTTATGCGGATGGAGGCATTGGGCCTCGATGTCGGCTCGCTGGACATCAAGGTCGACAGTCCTGCGCGGCCGATGAACTACATCAACATCCCAACGGCAGGAGATAGGTCCGACGCACTCTCCTTTGTTTCTTTCCGTTCTTCGCTATCCGCCGTCTCGCGGCTCTCGCTGGGCGCAGGGTGGTGGGGTAGGCCCGCCCCACCCACCCTGGATGCTGAGCTCAAGTACATCTTCAGTAGTTTCACGAAGGTTCCCGCCCTCGCCATTCATGCGCCAGAATCGAAACTCGTTGCGGAAATCGCAAACGAACCTCCGAACGAGAATGCCCTGCCGCTGGACGCGTTCAAGAACCTTCAGAGCCTGCAGTGTACCGATATCGACCCCCGAGCTTTGCTGGGATGGGACAGGTTGTCGGAGGGTCTAAGGAGCCTCACTGTGAAGCGGAGTGGACTGGAGGATGTTTCCGACATATTCGTTGGAGCCGTACTCGACGACCAGGGCAGGCGAGATGGCAGGATCAGCTCCAGCAGGTCGAGGCGCATATCGCGTGGCGTCTCACGCCAATCATCGTTCCACAGCACCCAAATTCCAGAATCCGTGCCAGAAGGGAATGAAGACGAAGATGAGGATGGCGCAGACGGGCCACAGGCACCCGATACCCCCAAGCCCGCTTCGCCCCCCCAGCTGCAATCGCTCAAGTGGGCGTTCTTGCGACATCTTTCCCTCGCCGACAATGCTCTCACCTTCCTCCCCTCTTCTTTCCTGACACATCTTACATCCCTCACACATCTCGACCTCTCCTCCAATCTTCTCGTCTCCGTCCCTTCAGGCCTTTCCGCCCTCTACAACTTGGTATACCTCAATCTCTCCGACAACATGATTGACTCGGTCTTGGGCATATATACCATGCTAGGCGGAATCCTGACGTTGAATCTTTCCCGCAACCGGCTGGAGTCCATATGCGGCCTCGAGCGACTACTGAATCTCGAGCGCGTTGACCTCCGCCACAATGTCATCGAAGAGAGTGCAGAAATTGGGCGCTTGGCCACGCTGCCGAACATTGCAGAGGTCTGGGTCGAGGGCAATCCCCTGGCAGAGATCGAGGAGGGCTATCGCATACGGTGCTTCGACTACTTCTGGAAAGAGAAGAAGAACATACTCCTGGACGGCTCGCCGCCAGGCTTCTACGAGAAACGCTATCTCACATCTCCCCCGCCCGAGCAGATGACGTCCTCCCGACCGCTCTCCGTAGCCCAGTCTCCCCCAGTCGTGCCCGTCGGCAGCCCCTCCAAGTTGAATCCGTCGTCGACACCTCGAGGCAGCCCCCTGCACTCAACACCCACCGGTTCTCCGGCGTCACATCCCGCCTCCCCGCATCTTGCGGCAGCGGCGCGCGGGCGGAAGAAGAAGAACAAGCGAATAGTCGACTTGGACGGGCGCGAGGGCAGCGAAGCGGGGAGCACGAGGAGCGCTTCCGGTCTCAATGGCGCGTCGCGGGCAACCAGCCCAGCGAAGCACGCTGTACGAGCCGAGCAGCAAGCCCCATTTGCCCTAGCTACGCAGGCACCCTCGCGGCCAGCTCCACAGTCTCCGTCGCCTGCAGCTTTCGCCGCAAAGCCCACGACCATTGTGAAACCGAAGTCGCGGCACAGCCGGCACATGACGGAGTTTGCGCCCTCGACGAACTCGGAGCTCGCAGACGCGGCCGAGGCATTCGCGCCCTCCTCGCACGGATCCCTGCGCAAGTCGTCGACGGTCGCCCGCTCGGCCGCGCGGCGCGCACGCGTTTCCGCTTCGGTCTACGAGCCGAGCAAGGAAGACGCGAGCGAGAGCCAGTTCCGGGAGGCGGACGCGTTCCGCGCGCGTATCGAGGCCTTGCGGGCGGACATGGGCGAGGGGTGGCTAAAGGTGTTCAACCAATCGCAGCTGGCCTCGCCGCGCGCGGTGCAGCCGTCGTCCTAATAGCCGACGCGCGGCACGTTCTGGGTTTGTTTGGGACCATGTTTTCATTTTGTCGATACCACATGCACTCGGGATGGTTTGTACTCGTGCTAGAGATATATGTACTGCCATTTAATGCTCGCGCACACGGCCGCGCGGGGCAAGGACGGAAAACACGCGCGGGGGAAATGGTCTGATCAGAGGTGGCCGGGGTCCGTCCCGAGGACGAATGGCGCTTATTCAGGCAGAGTGACAGCGTCACGGGGAGGCGGAGACTGGCCTTGGACGCGGTGTGCGCTCTCTCGTTGACTCTCTCCCGTTCTCGCTCGCTCTCCCACCTCCCGTCGTTCATTACCTTCTGCAATCCGCTGTCCGCCATGGGTGCCAATCTCTCAAAGGCGTTGGGTGCGTCCTTCTCCCCGTATCTCGCCACGCCGCGCCACGGTTGTCAGGCTCTGTGCGAGCGACCTCCATGCTGATGAGGGGCCTTTCTCGGCGCGACAGGGAAGATTTTTGGGAACAAGGAGATGCGGTTGCTGATGCTAGGGCTTGACGCGGCAGGCAAGACTAGTGAGTGTGCCACGCAGCTTTGTCGCCGGCGCAAGCGGGTGCGATGCTCACGGACGCGCTCTATCACCAGCGATCCTATACAAGCTCAAGCTGAACCAGTCCGTCACGACCATTCCGACTGGTGCGTTTACCTTCGTTCTGAAGTAGGGCGTTAGGAGCGCGGCACGCTGACGGTTTCGCCGCGGCACACAGTCGGCTTTAACGTGGAGACGGTGACATACAAGAATGTCAAGTTCAACGTCTGGGATGTCGGTGGCCAGGACAAGATTCGACCTCTCTGGAGGCATTACTACACTGGCACCCAAGGTCTCGTCTTCGTCGTTGACAGCCAAGACCGCGAGCGTATAGACGAGGCGAAGCAGGAGCTGCACCGTATATTGAGTGACCGCGAAATGAAGGATTGTTTGTTGTTGGTGTTCGCGAACAAGCAGGATCTGCCTGGAGGTGCGTATGTGTTGTGCTCCTCATTTTCCCATCGTTGACCCGCTGGGCCGGATAGCGATGTCGCCGGCGGAGGTCACCGAGAAATTGGGTCTCCACCGCATGCGTGACAGGTCTTGGTATGTCCACCCAAGGTATGTTGACCAAACTCTCACTGTCCCGGGAGTCAATCTCACGCTCGGCTCAGTTGTGCGACGACGGGAGAAGGTCTGTTCGAGGGTCTTCAGTGGCTCTCGCAGAACGTGAAGAAGCGTCAGCAGTAAACTTGCTATCGTCCTCTTTAGCTCCCGGAAAATTGGTTGGGATTCCCTTTCAGTCTACACTATACCCCGACACGTCCCCGGTGATCTCGACTATGTAACGGCCCGCATGACGCACGATCGCTCGCACGACGGACAGCCAGTCCACACGTTTCCTGCTCTCGCCCCCTCCTGTTAGCTGCCCCCCTACTTACAGTTTCTTCCTCTCCTCCTTGTCCACGTGTTACCCCCTTCACCCGATGATACACCTATGTATTCGCAGTTTAATGGATGGGCCCGCGCCCGTTTCGCCTTCTGGTTTGCCGTCTTGCGTCTTGCATTGTTACCGCTGCGCTCGCTACCACCTTCCTGTCCTTTTTGCAATTCATCGGAGCTTGGGGTCATACATGCGTGCCAACTCAGCCTGACTCCAAGTCGGCAGCACGATTTTTGAGGGTTGGTGCCCAGTTGTGGACAAGGAGTTTGCGTTGCCACACAAGCATGCGTCTAAGATGTTGCCCGGGTGGCATAATAGTATGTGCATGATTTGCGGTGTGACTGTGTTTTGGCGGCCAGAACGTTGCTCAGGATGACGCCTTCGCTGCGACGCCCGCCGCCGACTCTTCATAAGGCTCACTGGAGCACGTCGCGATGCATCAAGTAATTCTCAGCACACCCCGGGTGTCTTCCGAGTCCGTCCGTCTGCAGAAGCCCTTCTCTCCTTCCCACCACCATGCAGTCCATCTCTGCGGCCTTCAGAGCGAGGCCGCTCGCACGCGCCTTCACCTCCCGCCCCGTCGATGGCTTCGTCGGCGCCGTTGGCAACACACCTCTCGTCAGTTTCACTCGATGGTCGATCCGTGTGGCCTCAGCTTGGGATGGTCCTAATCCGCTTCCGTGACCGCAGATTCGCCTCAAAAAGCTCTCGGAGCAGACGGGGTGCAACATTGTCGCCAAGAGCGAGCTTCAGAACCCAGGAGGTAGCGTCAAGGACCGTGCCGCGCTCGGTGTCGTGACGGACGCGGAGAAGCGAGGTCTGTGAGTGTCTAGGTTCTGTCAGCTGCGTGCGGTCCGCGGTGCTTATCACTCTGCCTCCAGACTGAAGCCAGGCGGTACGGTCGTAGAGGGCACCGCAGGAAACACCGGCATCGGCCTCGCCCACGTCTGCAGGGCGCGGGGATACCGCTGTGTGATCTTCATGCCGAACACGCAGGTACGCCCCTCCGCCAGACCGTCCCACTCGTGAGCACCCGCCCACCTGCAGCGCGCGCGCCGGCGCACAGAGCCAGGAGAAGATCGACCTCCTGCGCATGCTCGGCGCGGAGGTGCACCCCGTGCCCGCGGTCGCGTACGAGCACCCGCAGAACTACAACCACCAGGCGCGGGACTTTGCGAAGACGCTCCCGAACGCGATCTGGACGGACCAATTTGACAACACCGCGAACGCGGACGCGCACTATCGCACGACCGGCCCCGAGATCTGGGAGCAGACGGAGGGCAAGGTCGACGCGTTCATCTGCGCGACGGGCACGGGCGGCACGCTGGCGGGCATCGGCCGCGCGCTGAAGGAGAGGAGCGACGGGAAGACGCAGGTGTGGCTGGCGGACCCGCCCGGCAGTGTGCTCTACAGCTACATCAGCAGCGGAGGGAAGTTGACGGAGCGCAGCGGGGGTTCCATCACGGAAGGTGCGTATCGTTTGTCCTGGAGCGCGTTTTTCTGGTAGCTGAGCGTAGCGCAGGCATCGGCCAGGGTCGCATCACGAACAACCTGGGCACCTTTGTGAAGAGCATTGACGGCGCACTAAGCATTCCGGACGAGAAGTCAATCGCGATGCTGTACGACCTGCTCGATACCGAGGGCCTCTACCTCGGTGCAAGCTCCGCCCTCAACGTTGTCGCTGTTTTTGAACTCGCAAAGAAGCTCGGCCCAGGTTTGACTTCTATTCGTGTCAAAAGTCTGGCATCTCTTACAACTCGCACCAGGCAAAACGATCGCCACCATCCTCTGCGATGGTGCGTATCGCTATCAGAGCCGTCTCTTCTCCAAGAAGTGGCTGCAAGCGAAGGGTCTCGAATCGGCTATCCCAGAACACTTGCGCAAGTATGCTGTACTAGACTGATGCATCGTTATACGTGGTTTCGACGTACACGGATTCCCTCTGCCACTGATAGCGACCGAATTTATGTGCGAAGGAACCTTGAAGACCATCCCGACATGAGGACCTAAGCTTTCAACCGATATACATGTTACTAAACCATGGACGTTTAAACCCCACCAGTGCCCATTATGCCCGTTGTGGTTGCCTCGTGCGTGATTGATTTGTGAACACCCTCATGGACGCTATCCACTATGGCTTCCGCACCTGCTA
This sequence comes from Trametes gibbosa, assembly GCA_022606055.1. NCBI lineage: Eukaryota > Fungi > Basidiomycota > Agaricomycetes > Polyporales > Polyporaceae > Trametes > Trametes gibbosa. The sequence goes on from JABYQJ010000007.1 coordinate 532,707, forward strand.
ATATTTCTCTGAAGCTTCGCTCCTCCCGCCCGAGCGTCTTGTATGATAACATGAACGGCCCGGTTTCGCTCTCGCACCTCTGCTATTGTTTGTTTTGCAGACTACAGGACTCTCTTCGCGGACGCTCAGCCTTTTTTTCTCGTACAGTGTACCTACCGACTCCAGTGCTCAATTAGCGTGGAAGAGAGGTAGAGCCTCTGCCAAGATCTGGGACAGAGACTCATACTGCCCGACCTGTGCAATATATATACACTCACTCGTCCTCGGAGCTTATTCCAATGCTTGGCTGAGTTGGTACAAACGGCGAGCAGACAGTATTACCCTACCAGACAGTTCTTCCTGATCGTCATGTGATATTGTGTTGCAAGGAACGGACACTGATGGTGAAACGGTATCATGCTTGCCTTCCACTCTTGTCGATAGCAAGCGGCGTGGGTTCGACTCCCGCTCAGTGTATTTTGGTGTTTTGCCGTACGGCGCAACGATCGGGTGAGCTGGGAGTTTACACAATTAAAACGGAATATCCCCGTCGAAATAATTAATGTTGGACATTTGCAGCTGCAAGCCCACATTGTGCAGGACTATGACGGTTTGTCCGAGCTACGACTGTCTACCTCGATCTCCAAGGCATGCACCTCCTCCTTCAGGGCCTCCACTTCCTCCCTGCGTTTTGTCACCATCTGCTCCAGGCCGGAGCAGGCGGTCTCCGCGACGACGGCCACCCGCTCGTCCATTGAGCGGGCTAGCGCTCCCTAGCATCATAGCACGGAACCGGTGAGCATCATCCCAACGTAAGATCCATGAAGACTGACCTTCAGGTCCCTGTCAAGACCCTCCCCAACCCGCTCCCAGTCTTTCCACCACCGCTTCCTCGCTTTGTCCCAGCGCGCAACCGCCCACCGCACGCCGAGCGCAGCACCGAGCATCCCGGCCCCTAAGGCGGTTTCGGCGCCCATGCCCACGTTGACGAAACCCCCTGCAAGACCAAGCTCGCTGGCCCATCCTGCCCACGCCACGCCGAAGCCCCCAAGGACGCTTCCGCTCATGGTGATGACCGCGCGCTGTGCGGAGGCGTGCAGGCGCTCCGTGGGGATGCCAAGCTGGCTTTGGCGAGTATGCAATGGTGATGTCAGGACCGCCGCTGTGAGTGGATAGGATGGCGTGGCGACGATACGCTCGATACTGTTGTGCAGCACCGGTGAGTGGTATGGAGATGACGGAGGGAAGGAGCGACAGAGCGCCGTGGCAGAGTCTTTCAATGCGCCCTGCAGCGCAGCGAGTCGGCCTGCCTGGAAAACCAACTGTAGTGAAAGTAACAGGTCAGTCGCAGAGAACCGCCGCAACGAGCGTGAAACATGCCTTGCGCTCGAGATCTCTGCACCAGGCCCGGTCTACGGCGGCCGTGACAACTTCGCGTATGTCATCCACTCGCCAGAAGAGCTTGTACCATTGGAGCGCACCCATGGTCAGCTCGACGCTTTTCCGCGCCTGGCCGACCGCCTTCGCGATCTCGTCTCCGTTCTTGTCCGGCGTGCCGAAGACTTCGAGGCGGACCCTCGCCTTTGCCTCCTCCACTTGCCCTCGCAGACTGCTCGTTCCCGTGAGCACCGCGTCAGCTTCGAGCTCCGTGTGACGCAGCATATAGCGACAGGTCAGCAGAGCGTCCTGAATGACGGCCCGCCCGGTTTGGACGTGTACTGCAACGACGTCGGGGGACCCCGGCGGAGTGGCACTGTTCCCTCCAGCGCTGGCTATGACGTCTTTGACCGCGTGTGTGACGCTAGAGACGTTCGAGCCGATGACATCGTCCTGATAACGCTGTACAGCGACGGGCGAAGACGGGGCCCCAGCGAGTTGCTCGAGCCCGTGCAGTGCGCGTATGGGATCTACGAAAACGACTCGAAGACCTTTGTTCAACGCCAACGCTTGAATGCGAGGTACTTGCGCAGCGGTGGTTGGGTGTGTCGGCGAGGGGGAGGCGATAGCGACGATTGTGTGCTTGCGGGACACCGGCAGGGGTGGATTGGTCGAGGCGGGGAGTACGGATGACAGCGGAGTGGTTGTGGGGTTGCACAGTAGGATAGGAATGTCGGCAGTGAACAGGGCTTTGGCCGTCTCCAACGTAGAAGATGGCTTATACTCAGATACTTCTACTGGCACGCCAAAGTGCTGCAGCCAAGAGGACTGGACGTAGACGATGTCGCCTTCGGCGGATGCGGCACCGTACCTGAGCGGGTTGAATACCAGTCACCACAGGACTGTGGAAACGTACTCACTGTAGATGTATGGATCTGCTGCCCTCCGGTTGGGATTCCCATCGCGCGCGGAGGGCCACCTTCTGGCTCTCCGACACAAAAGGATCCTCGAGAAGCGCGGTGACCAGGTCCTTCGCGCTGCACTGTTCGTCGACGCCATATACTGCTCAAATGCTCAGTTTCTTTCACGCGGCGGCCGCTTGTAAACCTCAAGCCACGACGCTCACCAACGATTCGGACGGTATCCCTCTTCTTGTCCGGTGACAGAGACAAATCCTCATGCACCTTGTTCAAGACGTCCTCCCAAAATTTAAGCGAGACGCGTTGCGTGACACCGCCCGGACCTGGTCGGGCGCTGGGCAGGATCCGCGGAAGCAGGGCAGAGGTCTTGTGCAAGACGGTGAGGGCGTGCGCCCGCTGCGCTTCGTACTTTGACGGACGTGTTGTCGCCACGGTCGCAGTGGACAGTGCTGCTCGCCGCACACCCGGCGCCCTCCGACAGCCGGCGAATTTGCGCGAAGCGCATGTTGCGAGCTCGTGTAGGCCGGGGCTACTACGATGAGGATGGACAGAGGAGCGAAGCAAGCCTGAACCGGAGGCCAGACATGTCGGCATGGATGAGAGTCGGGGAGCATAGTGAGACGCGCCGGCTGCACGCGCTACTCGGCCCTCGCTCCGCTGCTCGAATTCATGCACCTCCGTCCACCCGCGCACCTCCGCGTATCCGTTTATGAAAAATCCACGATACCCGTAGACATTGATATATAGATACAAACATTAAGCGCCGATGCGCCAGTACAGCTAATGAATTATACCCCCGAAACCACGATTTTCGGTGGGGGTGGAGGAGGCGGGCCCGCCCGGCTGCGCGGATCGTCGTCGTCCTCGCTTTCGTCCCCGATGTCAAACAAGTCCTCGCGCTCGTCCCACACGTCCCCAATACGAACGGCCTTTTGCACGCCCGTGCCGCGACCAGGCTTCGAGCCCGCAGGCGTGTTCGGCGGCCGCGGCTCGTAGTGCAGAGGAAGCAATTGGGTGCCATCGATGTCGGAATCCTCATCGTCGTCGTCGTCTGACAGTGCGGAGGTGCCAAGGGGCTGGTAGAGGCGAGAGATCTATCGGAAAGGCATGAGCACATCTGCACCGTTGGGACTATGCACATAGACGTACTTCTCGTCGGTGTCTGTAGTAGCGTTCGAGGTGGTACGAGATGTATAAGCCGACCGATGAACCCAGCAAGTTAGCCTTGAAGCGAACACAAGATATCAGCCAAATAAACGCGCAGGTTAGAAAGGCAAGCCTTCTCACTGCGATGTCTCCCGCTTGGAATGTTTTGTACTGTGTGTGGTCCGTGTATCAGCGTCCGCGGCTCGCTGAGAAAGGCACCGCTGCGTACCGGCAGTAGCGACTGCACAATCTCGCTGATGACGCCTCCAAAGAAGAAACATGCGATCCCAGTGAATATCAGGGGGGCATTTCGCCAGAACCAGATGCGTCTTGCCTCCCTGCCAGTGGTTAGTGCGACATTGAGCGGGATGGTCGTCGCGGATGGCTGAGGCGCGACTTACTCCTCGACGTCGAATATGAAGAAGAACACCCCGGTAGCAATGCCCATGCAAAGAAAGTGCAGTACTTTGTCGTTCAGCGGGAGTGCGTGCGAGAAGTTCGTGAAGCCGAGCAAAGCTAGGCTGACTAGGATGAGGCAGGTGAAGACCACAAACCACTGTGTGTTACCGAGCGTGTCAAGGTGTAGCACGCATCAAGTTGAGGGTAGTCTTACCGGCCTTAGGCGTATAGGCATGTCATACTTTGGTATATGGAAGTGATGTGAGCGCATCATAGACTTGTTCAGCCTGCGGACCGCCTTTCGAGAGCGGCGGGCTGTGCGCGTCCATAGTGGATCGGAGTCAGGGTCCAAGGTGTCTGGTAACCTGGGCATTCGGCCAGAATATTCAAGAAGTGAGCCTCGACAAGAAAGACAGGAAGAACAGCTGGGAGGGAGGATACGGAGGCAAGGAGGTACTGGAGGAGGCGGTGGAGGGCGGGTGGCTGACGGAGATGGGACGCCTCGGGTTCGGCCAAGAGCATGACGCATAGCTATTACGCGGTTAAGCTTTCAGGTATAGAGCTGATTAGATTGTGACCTACTACTGGTCAACATTTCATGACAGATAAGAGTAACAGACCCAAACGAGCTTGTGATTGACCACTTGGACTCCGCGCGGAGAGCCATGAACTCCAGAGGACCTTCCTCGCGCTGGGCATCGTCTATCAACCTTGTTACACCCTGACGGTCTCTCACCACGCAATGTCCTCAGATGCAGTGGACCTGCAGACCGCTCTCGCCGATTTCTCGACCTGCGAGATCTCGGATGCGCTCATCAAGCTGGGCACACCTCACGGCGGGCACATCCCCGACATACAAATGCTGTCCCCCACCGACTCCACCATCCGTCTCTGCGGACCCGCGTACACCGTGGAAATGGTGCTGGGGTCAGACAAATCCGCCCCCAAGCTTTCTGCGCATTTCGTTGATACCGCGCCCGCTGACTCCGTAGTGGTGATCAACGCCCCCCATCGTTCGGTATCATCCCTCGACTGTCCGTAGTCCGCTGCTCACGCTAGGCTCCCATCACACGTCTGTATAGGTGTAAAGAACGCTGTGTGGGGTGGCTTGATGACCGCTGGCGCGCAGTCTCGCCGCGCTCGCGGAGTGATCATCTCCGGCCGCTGCAGGGACCTTGCCGAGCACCGTGCAGCCTCCTTTCCCGTGTTCGCAAGAGGCCACTCCACTCTCGGCCAGTCGCCTTTCACCCGCCCGTCGGCGGTGAACGTGCCCCTTACCATATCGCCGCCGGATGCAGCGGAAGAGGACTTTCCCGCGGTACAGGTATTTCCGGGGGACTGGATGATTGCGGACGAAGATGGCGTGGTCTGTGTGCCTGCGGCACTAGCGAAGGATGTCGTCGCCCTGGCTGTAAAGGGAAGAGAGGTAGACGAAAGGTGCATGCAGGATATCAAGGCGGGCAAAGGCGTACAGGAAACGTTCAAGAGGCACCGAGGGAAGTAAAGTCAAGCCTGTCCTAAAATGTAACGCTTGGTAGGACATGGTAAAGATCTTTTGCTTGTGATGCTGACTCTGTCCTCACCAATCACGATCTTCCAAGGCAAGTGAAGACAAGATGATTTCATGTAATATTACTACGCTCAGATAAAGAAGTGGCTGTTATACTAGTATGACGAGCGGGGTATCAACATAGACTAACATCTCATTAGGAAATTCGGCACGCAGTGTTAGCTATGTCACCTCATTCCGCGGTGTACTCCGGAGGCAACTCGACCCCTCTCTGTATCTCCTGCACGACCCGCCGCAAGTCTGTGATTTCAGCCCGCAACCCGGCAACCTCAGTCGACGGGGGTATACTGTTGTGGTGCGAATCAGACAGCATGTTCCCCCCGTCGTGCTCTGAAGTCTCGCGACCCCCCAGCGTCCGTGCAGTTGTGGGTGTACGTTCACTGACATGCGGAGACGACAGGGCAGGGGGACTCCCGCTTGGTGAATGTTTACCCGGCTCTCTCTTCTGTCGGGATGCAGGTGAACGACCGGGCAACGGCAGCGGTAACAGCAAGCTGGTCGAAGCTACGGCTGCCATTGACTCCGAGGTGTTTGGTTCAAAGCTGGACGCGACTGACATGTCGACCGAGGGTAGTGGCATGTCGATGCTGTCGCGAGAGGATCCTTGCGAAGGACTGATATACGCCATAAACGGCGTTGCCGTAGTCGAGAGTAACATGTCGGCCTTCTCCTTTAGATTGTTGCGCTTGCGCCTGCGATGCGCTAGCCAGGCTCCCATGCCGACGAGCACCATGAATGCGACGCCTCCCGCTGTACCCCCGGCTATGGCTGCGATTGGGATGTTGTGTCCAATATTCGTGTCGCTCGGGGTTACGGTCGTGGATCTGGTCCTCAGTGGCGGTGCTACAATCGTCACATTGGGAACGCTACGAAGGTCTTCAGACGTGCTACCGGTGTTTCGTGTCTCATGCACACTCACTTTAGGGCCAGGAGTGAGAACATCGCTCCAAGAGAAGGTCTAGCAGACATTGGGTCAATCATTGTGATACAAAAAGTAAGTTACGATTGACTGACCCTGCGGTAGCGTCCAACCCCCCTGGAATGGCTCCAGTTGTCGAATCGTAAGTCTCCGGAAACGGTCCCTGTGTCTGATTAGACGACGCTCTAACCCACACTCCTTCGATGAGTGCGTCGCGAACGTCGCTGTCCACCGCCGTTGCCGCCGCGAAGAGTTGCCACGCTGAATGACTCAGACGGACTCGGCGCCTTCAAGCTAGTAGCAACTACTCACCAGCGTTGGATAAGCTCCCGGCATCGCTGTTGATCTGTAGTCCAAAGGGCGGTGCTAATACCAAGTCAGGTCATGGCTAACGGGGCACACCGAATGAAACCTTACACGTGTTAAGAAGGGTGCCATAGAACGTTGTTTGAACTCGCAGCAGCTACCTGATGGTCAATTTCAGGCGCGAGATCGCACACTCGTGAACCACGTACCGCCTCGTCTACGACGCCGGTGTCCAAAAGGCGATCCGCATAGATGTTGTACATCAATGCCCACGACCGCGGATCATCGTATACACCCATCAGATGTTTCCCGTCCGGAGACAGTGCGTACGACTGCCAAGATGCCGCAAGATTAGCTGCCAAACCCTGCGTATTACCGTATAAGCAGTCGCAAGACGAGAAGTTGTGTAGAATGACTTGCATCATATGTTTGTGCATCCTCCTGCTCGCCGAGCGCACGGCTCATTTCAGCCATCGCTTTGACACCAATTATCCCCTTAAGAGCGAGGTTCGTCATATTGGCCCTCTGTTGGATCTCTGTGTCCGCGGAAGACCTGGTATGAAATTCATGAAATTTGCTACAAAACGGAGAAGATAAGAAACTCACTGATCAGTCGGAGTCAATGTGGTCTGAACGAGGTAGTTTGTCCAACGTTTTGTGAGGTTGTACTGTAGTCCACGGAAGTCAGAAAATTGGCCGCAATGTCATGCTGCCAGGGCCTTACATGTTTGTATATCAATGAGCCGTCGCCGGAGAAACGCGCGTGGGCATAGAGCATAATGAGCATGTTGCCCGTCTCTGCCTCAATAATCAGCAAGTAAAATTGGATACATGGACGTTATGACATACGCTCAACGCCTTGATTATGCTCTCCATGGGTCCCTGTTGCATTTGGGTAGGCAAGACCTGCGAGCATGGTGAGAGATCCGTGGCGTACGGATGTAGCAACAGCGCAGGATGAGACATACCTATATCCTGCGCTGCGTATGGTGGATCTACCAAATTATCCTGTGCGTCTAAAAGGGGAGAGAGGAGCGGTCCAACCAGCGACGCGTTCAAGTACAGAAGCAGTGGTAACGCCCCAAACATTTTCTCCACAGGATTGACGCGGCTGTCATAAAACGTTTAGTATCGTAAATTAGGTGACTTCGATACAGTGCGTTTACCCAGTCTGCTCAGTGCTGGCTATGTCTTTCATGAAGATACGGGTATCGGAAGCATTCGGTCTCTCGTCGGTCCCTGTTGACACAGTGATATCCAACGAGCCCATCGTTGAGCGAGTGGCAAGGGACACCAGGTCTGCATACCACGTCGATATTGCCGAAGCATTGCCTATGATAGCGTCATCTAGTGCTATGGCCTTTCTCTGCGCGTCCGGAAAGCCGCTGACGAAATCATCGATCTATGACCTTCTCTGTGGGTTTCTAAGCGCGTACGGTTCACCCTTCGACGATCACTTACCGCTTGATTGATATTAGCTCTTGGGTAACGGGTCGCATAGTACGGACTTAGATCCAGGATTTCTCCGTCGGGAGTGGTATAAGATATAGAAGGATCGCGGGCAAATCCAATAGCCCAAACTTGAGGAGCCGAAGTCTCCTGTATTTGACCAAGGTCTACCGATATAGCAAACACGGTTACGTTCCTGTGTATTTTGCCTGGTGAGGTATAGTGTAACGGCGGGGGCGTGTGCGGACTTACACTCCGATGAGTGGTAAGGTGGGCAAACGACCATTCGACAACACGCCTTTGTCATGGAATGTACGCCGACAAACTTCGTGATTGTCGATTTGCCATGTCTGATTATTTTGCTAGAAAGTATCGGTCATGTCATATGTCCTGTGCCTCAGGATAAAATTTGGTCCACCCACGATAGACATGGCAATGTACGCTTCTCCATCCTGTGCTTGCTGAGAATACTCAACATATCTCTGTGGCTGCATGAACTGGACGCTTTCAATCAAAGTGGTGTTGGTCTTGTATTGGATTCCTCGAGTTTCGGTGTTCCCGTTGATCGAAAGCCATCCTGTAGGGAACTTTGTCAGGCCGGAGGCTTGAAATCGGAATGACGAAGCGTACCTCCCGCGATTTCGGAATACACCTGTATATCATGAGGACGGCCGTCGAGCGACGCTGCCTCGACGGACACGTAAAAGAACGGAAATGACAGGGCTACCCAATCGGACGGCTGAGTATAAGATCAGATATCCTCACAGCAAACTCCCTGGAGTAAACTTCCGGCGTACGTCTATGGGTGATGTAAACGTTACCGTCACGTTCATGGGGCCAGCCTGCATGATGAAAATGGTACGCGTCGGGGTGATCACGGTGGCCAAGACATTGGCTGATGCGTCCCCAACAAGTGGGTTGTCTATGCCTGTCAGAAGAAACGTCTCGCCATCCACTCTTATACTTGTCTGCACATCTAAAATATCCTAACGATCGAAATAAGAATCAAATACAATGCGACTAGAAGTCATCGCACCTGTCGACCCCAGAAGAGGGGCCATGAGTTCGACATTGGTGATGCGCCAGCTTGACTGTCGTACCAGAGACTATTGTACGGCGAGCGGATAGCAAGGGGGATGCTTGCCGGGAAAAAGGTTTGTGCCGAAGGTTGAGATAGAATAATTTTAGGGAGTATACAAGTGAGGGTGGCGGCGAGAAGCCATAGTCGATAAGAGAGCATCGAGGAGCAGTCGCGGGTGAACAGGGGAGGGAGAAGATGGTAAACAACATATCCGTCACTCTTTGAAGCGCGGTATGCGCCCGCAGCGTTCCTTGAACTGGTGCTCATCACGCCACGAGAAAGGGTCTGTGTGGCTCGGACGTTGGAGACTGCCGAACGTGACATTCCCATCGCTTTATTAGTCTTCTTTCCTGATGGAGCGACATGAAACGTAATGTCATGCGAGTGCTTACGATCTGAATTTCCTCCAGTAGTGAGGCCCTACAGATGCGTTTCCGGGAAGGACGCATTCCTCTGCACGAGCCATGAGCGTGGCGTTCTTATATTACAGCCCTAGGTTAGAATTTATATCAACTTTACGCGTTCGCGTCTTGGACTGTGGCCCGACGTGCTATGTCGATGAGACATCATCGGTTTCGCAGAGACGCTTGCGGATTTTCGCACAGATGCTGTATCACAGGAGTAGCCCAATCTTCGCGCGCTCTGGCTCAAAGACGCTAGAAGGCAGTGGAATGGCAAGTGACTCTGAGAGATCGGATCACTAGTCATGGGCTCGGCTGTCGGCTGCGAGCGCAATGTGACAAAATGCATAGACATGACTCACTTCGCAACTGACAGACTCGTGCCTCGAGATGTTGAGGCAACATTGAGGTAACAGAAGTTGGTGATATGGGAAAGTAAACCGTAGCGCTACCAGCGCTCAGGTTGTGGCATATGGCAAGCTGACAGCAGGATACCGAATATTAGCGATGTTTTTGGTGCATGACATGGTCGTTCTTGGGAGGGACATGGCGGGAAGAGCCAGTGAGTGGATGCGGAACCATACTGCCACGTGCGCATACCTACCAGTCTGGCGTCTGGTACCGATCCGATCTTTCAAGCGCTACCTCACGAAGAGGTTAGCAGCGCTCAGTACTAAGTGGTATACCTACATCGCCAGAGAAATGATATTGTACATGACAACAACCTGCCAACCAACCAAGCAGTATAGACTTATGATAGCGAACAGGTCGATTCTTGCATTAACAAGGTGTGTGGAATCTACTACTAATACTGTACACAACATTTCTGGTATGGGTACTAGGGGTCAGCCGCCAACTGATGCAAGAAGCAACGAAGAAGAATGTCCGGCTAATTCATCCGGGACAACGCTCGGTGAGTGTCCGGATAGTGCAACCCATGTGTAGATGAGACGTGCACCGAAACCGAGTCGTCGCAACGCCATTGCGCTACCCAGTGTATTCTGGCGGGGGCTCCAAACGCTCGTTCCGGATCTCCTGCATTACCCTACGCAGGCTCTCGACCTCCGCCCGCAGCCCCAGCACTTCTGTTGGTGACAGTGATCCCGACGCAGCTGTGCGCGACCCAGAGCGCGTACTGTGCGACTCTCCTGGCGACAGTGGATCTCGACTCGACGCGGAGCCAGTGTTAGATCCGGCATTCGAGGAGCCCGAAACGGTGTCAGCGTAGGCGACCCGTGCGTTCAGGGCTAGTTCGCGCATCTTCATGGACTGAGAGTTGAGGGGTGAGTTCTCGGGTATTGGAATCAGCGAGGCGCTCGACCCTAGAAGCTCCGGTGCACCCGAGGCGTTCCCCTGTGCCGTCATGACGCCGCTCTCTAGCATGGAGGTATCATGAGATGTTGGACGCACGTCTTCAGACGAGCAGGCGTAGGGAGAGAGCGTTGGCCGATGGGGCTCGTACGTGATGTCCGCCTTCTCCAGTTCTGCAGAACGGTCGCGCCTGCGCCAGCGGAGAAACAGGAAAACGCCGACTACAGCGAGCACAACTATAGCCACGCCGCCCACGACACCACCCAAAATAGCCCCGGTATTGCTGCTAGAATGGCCGGCGGCGCTGCCGACACCAGGGTTGTTTGGTGTCTGAGGCCCCAGGACGACAATGTCTTTCACGGGCAAGCTAAATCATATCTTTAGTCTATTTGTTGTCACGGACATGTTATGATTGCTCACTTCAGCGCTAGGAGCGAGAACACGCCCCCGACGGCGGGACTGGATGAGTGATCAACGTCGTCAGAGGGCAATAAACATGTATGGTACTATCGCGGCTCACCCGGCAGAACCCTCCAATACTGCACCAGTTTGCACATTCCACTGGTCGGGGAAGGCGCCCGCAGTCAAATTGGAGGACGCCTTGCTCCAAACGTTTTCTATGAGGCTATCTCGTACCCCATTGTCTTGCACGGTCGCTGCTGTGAAGAGAAGCCAGGCTGATCGGTCAGGCTCCGTCAGTCTCTAGCACATCAATACCGATAAAGCATAGAACAAACCAGCGCTGGTTCCTAGTGCCGTGTTGTCCAGTTGAAGTCCGAACGTAGGCACTAAGGGTGCGTGAGCTATGGTTTCGTAGACCCATCGGTGAGACTCACCAGAGCTCAAAAGAGACTTGTAAAATGCAGTCTGACTTTGTAGCAACTACTTTGATAGTTACCACATGCGTCGAGGGGAAAAGGGTAGGGGGCTGGCTCACTGTGTCGTTCACAAGGCTCGTGCCTAACAGGCGGTCGGCATACATGTTGTACATCAGCGCCCAGGATACCTGATTACCATAGACCCCAAGGATATGCTGCCGATTGGCTGATAGCGCAAGAGATTCCCACTGTCCAACAAGAGCAGAAGCATGGCTCTGAAAAGTCCATGTGAGCTGAGACTCTTGCTGGAGTGTAGACACGTACGTCGAATTGTGTCGCATCCATATCCTGGCCAACCGCGCGACTGATCTCTGCCATGGCCTTCACGCCGACAATTCCCTTGATCGCCAAGTTGGTCATGTTTGCAGTGCCCTCGTTGTCAGCGGACCTCCTGAGGAACAGCATCAGCGGAGGGCCGTCGGCACTATGTACGTCACGTACTGGTTCGACGGAGTCAGTGTCGTGCCGACGAGATAGTTCGCCCAACGCTTCGTGAGATTGTACTGCGCGCGAGATCAGCCCGGACTTCTCGGAGAGGTCGGATGACACCAGGACTCACATGGTTATTCAGCAACGACCCGTCGCCAGTGAACCTAGCATGCGCGTAGAGCATGATCAGCATATTTCCAGACTCTATAGTGTCGTCAGGGAATCGGGCTCCCAAGAGTTGCAACTAGAATAGCACACCTTCGATTCCCTGTTGGTGGGCCCCGCGCGTGCCTGTCGCGTTTGGATACGCTAATCCTGCGGGTTGAGATCGCAGTCAGCAATCGTCATGGTATTGATATCACATGCAACTCGCCAAGATCCTGGGTAGCATATGGCATTGACGTTTGGGCTTCTTGAACGTCCAGCAAAGGTGCAAGCATCGGTCCTACGAGCGACGCATTGACGTACAGCAGAGCGGGCAGCGCAGCATACATTCGTTCTACGGGGTTTATACGTCTGCGCAAGGTCATATCATGATGAGCATGTATGGCGAGTCGTGAAGGTCAACATACATACCCCGTAGATCCTATATCTCCAATATCCTTCATGAAAATTCGCACATCCGAAGCATTCGGTTTGCCATCGCTACCCGTCGAGACCGTGATATCCATAGTGCCGAACGTCTGCCGCATAGCAAGGGAGACGAGGTCAACGTAGTGCGATGATACCGCGGAGGCGTCCGCGATAACTGCTTCGTCAAACGCAATTGCCCTCTGGAGCGCGTCACCGTAACCCGCAGTAAAGTCGTCGATCTACAGTGGCATTAGTTCGACAATCATGGGCATACCAGTATCATGGTGCTTGCCACAAGGCCCATATTTGTGGTAGTGCCATACTTCGTGACGAAGTAGGGACTCAGTTGGTGCACCGTGAAGTCGGGTGCAGTAAAAGCGATGCTGGGGTTCCGCACGTATCCAACTGCCCATGTCACCGGCTCCTGAGTGCTCTGAATCTGGCCGAGGTCGACTGCAATGGCGTACACGGTAAAAATCCTGGCAATTTCCTCTCACCAAGTGGTCAGTTTAGAGAACTAGAATGGACTCACGGTTGTATTGGCGCGAACTTGGTTGAAGCAGTGTCCGTCAGACTGCCGTGGGTGCTGAATTGTCCCCGACTAGCGACATCGGTGTCAATTTGCCACGAGAGCCCTTGCCTCTGCAGACGCGCAGCTTTGAGGAGACAGCACTTGAACGGAAACATGAGACCTACGTTCGCCATCGCGTAATACGTGATCCCATCTTGGGCTTGCTGATCGCCTTCCTCGACATATTGCTCCGGAGACATGAGTTGAATTTCATGGTAGATACTGCCGCTTGAAGTTTGCTGGCTCCAGGAAACACTGCTCCCTCGATCACCCGAGAGCCACTCTATGTTGTAGACACCGCGGTCAACCACGTCCGGAGTTAGCACACGAATGGATGTGCTCACCCGCGCTGATATCGGAGTACACCTGCACGTCATGGGCTTGATCATCCAAAGAACTCGCTTCCACAGACACGTATGAAAATGGAACAGACTGTAGGACCCAGTCCGACGGCTGTGCGGCACATTAAACATCACGAGCGCGGGGGGATCGGAAACAAGGTCCTCTCACTTCGATCGGAGAAAGGAAAGTAATAGTCACGTTCATAGGTCCCGCCTGCATGACGAAGATGGATCGAGTCGGTGTGACTTGCACGTTTGTAACGTTCGCGCCTGAAGCTGGAGGCATATCGTCACCCATCCACGAGTATGTCACTCCGTCCACCCTGATCTTTCCGGCCCATCCGAGGATTGCCTGTGCGCATAGTCAGACTCGGGTAGCGCAGCATGTCAACGAGCAGCGGCCGTACGTTTTGGTCCCAAAACGATGGCCATGAGTGCGAAAGAGGACCAGAGGTATTTGTGCTGGAATGCCATGCGCTCAGATAGGGCGAACGGTTGGCCAAGGGAATGCTAGCAGGAAAGAACGTCTGGACAGGAGACTGCGACCGAGCCAGGGCCACCAAGAACAAGAGCCAGAACCAGCACCAGCACCAGAAAACGCGAGACAGCATGGCCGAATGGATGGCTGGAAGTCTGGAGAGAGGGAGAGAGAACGTGGGACGGGAGGCCTACCGCCAGGCTGTGCCCCATTGGCAGGCGAGCGTCGGCGGCACGTTCACTGTCAGGCTTGTGGCCGTGCTCAGTACTCAGTCCCCGGCGGACCTAAACTGTAAATGAAAATCGACTGGCTATTACTTGGTATCATAATACTATCCGAGTCCCGCTGACAGTTCGTCGGATGTAACCATCAATCACCACCTTCTCGGGCTTCAAAAGCGGAGCCATCGGCATCAAGGTTCGCGGACGCTATCGATGTTGTAACCACCACCGCAGCCCGAGGTGATAGGGGGCTGCACCCTTACATTACTTGCCAGCGGTTTATGCATGGGAACTTCGGTTGCAGAGTTCGGAAAGTGCAGCTTGTTCCCAGCTGCGTAGGCCCATACTGCGCCAGATGGCGTATCAGAGGCGACGCACATGAGCTCTGAGGTGACGCACCTGAACCATGGAATGACAAGACGTTAAGTTCAAATGGCCGTGATCAGAGCGAAGAACATATTCGTGCTGGTGAAAGATGCGCCGAGCTTTGGATAGGCGCTAAAGGCGCTCGCACAGCAACGCAGCAGCGCTTTAGCACAGGAATGATCTGTCCGGCCGGCGGCAACGAGTACACCTTCCTCTCCAACTTTCTGGCTTCAGACGTTGATTATCAACGGCTTCTAGTCTTCAAAGCCTCGTACGATGTGTTCCCACCCGGAGGGATTAAGCCGACAGCCGACGTAGTACGCGAAACAGAGCCAGCACGGCCGGTAGTCGACGTGGTCGAACTCCTCCCAACTAGTTTGCTGCGGCCCCACTGGCACGAAGAGACGCCAGCGTCATAACAAGTGCACAGGCATGAGTAATTCGACCACGTACGGATCGAGACGATAAACCACGACCACATCGCAGCAGCGGCAGAACGCGACCAGCTATACCGAATAACATAACCAGCGTGTGTCCATCGAGGCCGGCCAAACAACACGAGGAGCGAGAGAAATGTGCGATAAGATACACTTGTTTCGGGTTTCGACTACATACTCGACCATGCGGCCCAAGAGAATCGTCATTTCAACGCAGTCAACCCCGGGGACAGCCATTCGGAGGCAAAAAGTCCGGCGCCGCTCGCAGTCCCCGCTCTCTGTCAGACCGAGGCTCGTCAGTAATTGCCATGGGTGCATGGACACGGGCACCCACATCTCATCTACGGCGACCATGAGATCATAGTTCACTTCCTGGCTGACCACCGAGTTATGTTTGTACCCCGGGTGTGAGCGCACGAAGTCACGGATCCAGCTCGCCGCGGTCCGTAGCGAGCCTGCAAGACACAGGCACAACCTTGTCAGCATCGTCTGATATTTGTGGCGGACGTCAGGATGCGCGCACCGTTTGTCCGGCGTCTGATCAGGTCGAGGTATTCCTCGATCTGACGCGCGGACTTCTCGTCCATGTCGAGCGTCTCAAGATACGCATACACCAGATTCAGCAGCCCTGGGAATGAGGAGCCCTGCGCGAGGACCAGTCAGGCGTCGTCAAGCCGCACGACGTGTTCGATGCAAGGCGAACCTTCCCGTTCATGATCTCGACCATCGTCATCTCCTCGTACTCGTCCTCGACCGCCCCGGACGGAGACGCGTCGTCGGGCTTCGGCGGCAGAGGGTAGCAGTTTCGCAGCTTCTTCTCCTTGCCGTTGACGCCGTTGACGAGGATCGGGGCGCCATGCTCGCTGACAGGTGTACTCGGGCACGAAGACGCTGCGCTCGTCGGTTGAGAGGGCCCTGGAGGAAATACATCCTTGCGAAAATAAAACTTCTCGGCGTGGACTGCGTCCCGCCGCTGCGCGCGCGCCATGTTCTCGTCCACCTGGCGACCGTCAGGACAGACGTCCGATCCCAAGATGGCGAGTATGGCGTACCTTCGAGATCGGAATGTACAGGTTCAGGTTGAAGTGCAAGATCGCGCGCGAGAGCAGCACGACAAATATGGAGAACGCTGCGTTCTCGAAGTCTGTCAACTGCACTTCCATCGGCCGGAATTCTACACGCCACCCAATGGGCGAGTTCGTGGGCGGCGGCTTGAAACGCAGTGTTTGCCAGTTGGTCGACTGGATGTTCTGCTGGGATGTCAACCGGATGCAAGCGCATTCGGGCCACGTTGCGCTCACCTCGAAATGATCGTTACTGGTTGTGTCGTCTTGGTCGATGCTCTCCGAGAATACAACGATGGGATCGCGGATAAATAAGTGCGCGACGTGTTTTGATAACAGTTCGTCGACGCCTTCCACACACACACACACACACACACGTACACACACACCTCAGCATTGTCGTCTAGACGGGCACAAGAAGACATACCGTGCTTGCGTAATCGTTCGAAAATGGCGGGGTCATGTGGCGCGTCTATATCATTATACGCCGGTTGATTCATCCAGTACTCCGAGATGTACAAGCTCACGCTAGCGTAGCGTGACTTGGGTATCCTGAACTTGTTCTCCTGCAAGGGCTGGTCTACGCATGAGTCGCGCACACTTGGAATGTGCCACAGAAAGCCAACCTTTGACCCTCGCTCTTCTTCTGTGCGATCATCTACACTGGCAGAGACCACGTCCCATCTACAGTCCACATCGGCGATATAACCTCGCCATAGGGGACTCGCCGCAGTCAGCGCCAGCTACCGACAAAGTGTTAGTATGGACCGATGGCGCGGAGCGCAAAGCTTACCATGAGCGGCGCGACTGGAATAAGGGCGTCATAAAGGCGCCTCGCTTCAGTAACGTTGCACGCTTGGAAGGTGATCTGGAGGCAACTGCAACCCATGCCGAAGCCCATTGCATCCATGTATATGTGGTCAAGGAGAGCGGCGCCATTCTTGGCCTCTGTAAGACTCGTCAAGACGCGCTATGCTGTGGAAAGCTCTGTGCAGATGCGTACCCGGATCCTCTGGGTACACGTTCCTTTGCCAAGGAATCGTGGGGTCGACAAACGGACGCGGCGTGTGAGTGTCTATGAAGAGTGGTAGATTGATGGCTACTTTCGATCCGCGCCTTCGCCTGATGTTTGCGGTGAGTGTCCTACAAAGAGACATGGGTTGAGCGTTGGACTGATCACAGAAGAGAGGGTCACCGACGGGAAACGTGCATGGGGGTTTGTTATCTCTTCCGGCAAAAACAGGCTGTGGCTGGACACCGCGTCTAACGGATCAAAGTACGGGTCCGTGAAAACGTCTGGTACGCCTAGGCGGGGGAAGGATGTCATGGTGTATGGTATTTCGCTGTCCTTGAGGTATTTCCGCGCTATGTGGCGGCTTGCGCGTGGCTCAGAAAATCTCACATACAGACCTCACAAATATTGCGGCATACCGGCAGCGCATGTTGTCCTCCACCGAGAGCAGACTTCTTATCTCTCCGGTATACGGAGACCCCGGCGTGGACTCGAGCATGAAGCGACCATATTCAGGGTGGAAAGTCGGGACTGAATCGCTATTCGAGACTTGTACAGCACTGTTCGGTGCGGGGAGGCAGAGAGGACGTACGACTCTCCGCGATCGGTCGCAATATCGTCTACGATGGCTTGTAGCTTTGCCAAGATCTCCGTTTGGCGCAGGGATAGCTTAACGGTCTTTTCCTGGTCATCGAAAGAGGCGACCATGTACTCGATCTTGCCGCGCGGGCCACGTTTGTTTAATTAGAGGAGCAATCACAGCGACATGTGGCCGAGATGAGATACCTCGTCTCCCCACAGCAGCTCATCCCCGCAGCGGTCCTTGAGGCGATCCCAGATGTGTAGAAACTGGGTGATGCCGTGCGTGCGGACGTGGTCGGCGTACTGTTTTGCCTCGTCCCAGGCGAGAGGCGTGCCGAGCGAGAGGAGACCCATGGCGGAGGAGCGGGGGGCGAACGCAGAAAGAGCCCGGTGTGTCCAAATAGAGCGGCGAGTTAAGGAAAGGCGAGATGACAAAGTCTGCCCTGGGTCTGACTTTCTGTGCGGGAGGCCGGCTGCCCACTCGCCTTACTCAGCTATGGTGCAAGAGTGGGCAATCGGACGCGCAGAGCTGAACCGGTCCGGTCCGGGCTCGGACTTTCTACAGTATCCCGCCAGGCGAAGGCGAAGGCGCAGGACGAATGCCCGACATGTCGCAGACGGCTCTTCCGCTTGCACAGACATGGCGAAGACGAGCGGCGAGTGCAAGCGTTGCGTCGAAGCCCCGGCGCGTCTCCGACGTGCGGCCGGTGCGCTCGAGACGTAAACGTGCTCCTGGCGCGCGTTCCTGATCGTCCGTAGCGAGATAGCCCCCGCAGATTAGAAACAGTGAGAGCGCATTGGCAGACGTTCATCGGCCTATGACTGTACACCCTCCAGTCCATGCGTACCGCTGTGAGTAAGACTACTATCTCAATTGAATCCCCCCGCCAGCACGCACACATGATTCAGACACAACAATGTAAGAATAGACGCGGGAAGTAATAAATTGGCCAGCCGTAACGGTCGGCGGGAGTGCTAGCCATTGCTCCCGTTCGTCGTCCACTTGAGGAGAATCTTCAGTGCTAGCAAGACGTGCCGTAGCGCACGCGTCCAGGCCTCCTCCTGACTGAACTGCTGCTTGACCGAGGCCTCCCCGATCTTGTCTTTCACAATTCTGTATGCAGATATTAGAATCGGCTCGCCTATTCCGCTAAGTGAGCGGCTCGAAAACGACTGACTGGTGAGGAAAGTCAACTTGCGGGTCCTGGGACCTCACGTAGTCGGTAATTTGCTTGAGGCACTCCAGGAACGCAACCATGGCAAAGTCAAATCGACGGTTGTGCAGCAATCGACCAAAGTGAAGGTCCCCAGAACCGTAGAGCTCGTATGTCGCCTTATCGCCAGTCGTTTTCTCGATGCGAGAGAAAGACCCCATAGGGACTAGACGGTAGCTGTTCTCGGCGTCAGAGGATGTACAGAGAGGCTTGAACGTCAACACCCACTTCTCGAAAGTGAAGTCGAGCTTGCGCGCAATCGTGTAAAGTAGCAACAACGTCTGTCCCCATGCCGCATTGATCTCCGCCCATTCAACCTAGACGAAGTGTTAGGCATGTTTTCTGGGGGCGTGCGCCGACAACGTACTGGAACTCCAGGAACGCGGCCCAACCGCAGCCCGTTGATCGTGCCAAAGACGCCATCATGGCCGATGCAGAATGCATCGTTGTAGACATTTGTCCGTTCGAGTTTATCAAGCGTTGCTGAATCCGCGGCATAGGCCGCTCGAAGCGCCGCGAGCTGAGAGGCCTGCTCCGCCGACTTCAGCAAATGCGCGTTGTGCTGTCGCCAGAATCTATGAATTGCCGATAAGTTCCACGAAGGCATTGACAGACTCCGCGCGACGCACTCTGATTCCTCCTCTTCTAACGCAGCTTCCTCGCGCTCGAGGCTCTTGAGCTCTTCTTCCAGCTGCTGCCGCTCGCGTTCTGCTGTCTTGAGCTGCTCGATAGCAAGTCGCTCTTCGTCCTTCAGACGCTCGATCTTTGCCTCGGCTTCAAGTCTGTTCACCCCGGAACCTTCACGGTCCTTCTCCTTCTTCACCTCCTTCTCGAACGCGATATAGCCGTCGCGCTCTTTCTTAGTCTCCTCAAGTTGTCGCGTGAGCGTCGCCAGGAGAATGTGGGTACATTCGGCGCAAAGCGGGTGGTCAAGGTCCGTCCGACTCGAAAGAAGGTTGAAGAGCCGGAGCGACGAGCGCAGATGGTGTGAGAGCGGCGAGGGGTTCGGGTGAGTTGGCTCCTCCGGTGGCGGCGCGGGCTGTGCAGGTGCACTCGAGCGACCCTTAGAGAACGACGGCCTCTTCGCATGAGATGTCTGCGGCAGCTGCGTGGGTATGTTGCGAATGACGCTGTCCTGTAGCAGAACAAACGACTCGCTGGGGTGCGCCGGGGCACGTGGAGGTTGTCTCCGCTGTGTCGGCGACGCGACAGGAGACGACGGCGCCCCCTGCACGGAATTTCGCCACGCTGACTTTGCGGACTGTGGTGCGGGGAGTTGCGCTAGTTTCTCGGCGCCGGATGTTTGCCTCCCGTGTGACGCCGAGGGTGCTGGCGGTAAGGATGAGGCGACGAGATCGTATGCCGACGGCGTAAGGTCGACGAGGGAGGCATCGATCTGCATTCATCCGGTATGTATAAGCATCTGGCGACTACATAAGGGCTTGCGCGTACTCACATGAAGGGGCTGTTTGCACTGCTGACAGACGAAGTTCATGGCAGAGTTGGCAGCGATCGCTCGACCGTGGAATCTGGCCGATGCGAGATGTAACTGTCTGACTGTGTAATTGGGATGTTAGTATGTGTTCCCACTAGGTACGGTGCTTTCTAGCAATGGAACACTTGTGCGTTATGTAGTGGCGTTTGTTGCGAGTTCGTTTAGACGGTGGAAAGAGTAATTGAGCCGATTCGAAGCACGTCGCTGGACCGCTTTCGCCATTTTTGGACGTCCGGGAAGTATACCGCGCGAGCGCCTATTTAGCCCCTTCCTCAGCGCGAGGCGCCTGTCACGATCTTGGTACAGCGCTGTGGCTCGCGGTATACTTCAAAATGATCACTTCTCAGTATACCAATTTTTGAAGACTGTCTGAGGCTTACTGATAGAACCTTGCATGCAGCTCTAATTTGCATGCGGTTTGGCCACCCTTGACAAGCTTGAACGCCCGGGAGCAGCATCAGCAACGCACATTACACGACGATAGTTGTGTGCATTTTGATTTGTGGTAGTCTTAACGACCCGCAAGGATTGCCACCTATAATCTGTCTATGGCTTCAGTCGCAACACAAATTCAAACAGTGTGCGGGAATCCAGTGTACTTGTCAAACCTGCGGCTGGCAGTGACAGATGTGTCACCTTTGCTAGGTCTACTACTTAGGGAGTTCCAATTCCATAGGTCACCGTGAATAGTATCAATATTGGGCCACGTTAGTACACGCAATTGGCCACAAGGATCGCTATACAAGCCTGCGACTCTAGGGCTATAGAACGGAGGGTTCAATCTCGTGCGTACTAGTACGGAGTCTAAACCCCCCGTCGTCGTCGTCACTCACTCAACAACACTCTAGTCGAGAGAAATTCACACCAATATACAGCGGCAACACATCTGCATCCCATTACAACGTCGTCCCACTCGTATTCTGGAAGTAGAAAGATCCAGGAACTCTCCTACCCATGACCCACCCCCGCACCAACTTGCCATCCATCCCCCCCCCCGTATTCCGGTCACCCGACCTCTCAACTCGTTCCTGTACTCTGGAATTATACTACACAGTGTCACAGTGAGCGTTTCGATCTCGCACACAGGCCGTAGCCTCACGCTTACCTGCCTTCAGACAACTTTCCGTTCAAACCCGAGCTTGGTCCACCTCTGACTCAGGGCGGCTTGCAGTGACAACCACTTGGGCAGCCGCAGTCAGGTTGAACCTCTACGGGAAGCGGGGTGGGTGCTCCAAGAGCAAGCGCAGAGAAGACAGCGACGAGGAGGTAGAGCTTTGTGATGATCTTCATGGTGAACTGCTGCTGACGATACTGTAGAAGTTCTGCCTGAGAGGCGGGCTTTTATATCATTTATGCCGTATCGGTACGCAGCACGCCCGCCGTGTGCACGCATCTCCTCTGAGTGGTGTTTTCACGGCCAGTGAGAATATACAGCCTCAGCTATGACAGTCTACGACATGCCGACCACGGCAGGGGCTGCTAATGTCGAGCTAGATAGCAGGAGGAATGGGGGAATTGACAGCGAGTGTGCCGCTCAGCGCTGCGAAGCATGAATACTGAATCGTGATGCACCCCAGCCCGCCAGTCGGCGTGCTCTTTTTCTCGTCCTTGGTCAGCTTATCATGCTGCGGTGGACGTCTCATTGAGCTCTCGTGGACGGGCGTGCTTGGGCGTGCTCCGACGGCGTCGGCGACGTAGTAATAACGGCCAATGGGCCCATAGCGCAGGGCCAACGGCACGACTTGTGGTGTGAATCAGATACGTTAACGTATGGACTATTCATGATACAATAAGAACTCAAAAGCAAGGTCGCACCCAACGTCAGAGTGCACTCCGCGGATGGACCAACCTCTCTGATGAATATTTATATTCGCACATCGGTACGATCTGAATACGCCAATGCGGCTGCATCTACAGTAGAACATTATAAGTCGACCCGATGTCGCAGTGCAGTAGCAGAAGTCACAACCCCTACGTGGATATCTGACGAACGTAGTCTACAGATGATTAGTCACTCTGGAGCCAATCTGGGTGACAGTGTACCAGGCCATATACGATATACAGTAAGGATAGCAAATAATTTCATGAAGGGTCAGGGAAGTAAGCACGGAGTGTCCGAGGCTTGCCGGTCCTGGAGCTGGATTTGAGCGTAGCAACTCGTTGATAATGCACACGGAGGTTCAACCCCTGGATAGCTGCCTTGGCACGCGACCGGTCGAGATGTGCGGCACGCGTATCGACTACATATCGCAGCGTTAGATATTGTTAAGCATTATAGAAAGCACGGCGCACCAATTCTGCCGTGCAGCAGCTCCAGCTGCGTTCGGACCTGCTCGATGATCGACGGCGGCTCTTCGTCGTTCTCTTTATCTTCAGCCTTCTCTTCACCCACCAGGGCAAGACGCTCCTTTCCACTCGCGGCCTTCTCTTTTGCGGCCTGGACTTCTAAGAGGGTATACTCGTCGATGTCGGAGAGGACCCGTCCGAGCAGTGATACTCGGCAGGTCAGATCATCGTGATAGCCGTCCTTGTCGGCGTTGCCCATGACATCGAAGTAGGCACCAGAGCCGACAGGGGGTGTAAGAAGGTCAACGACGGGCGAGAGATTCGGCAGCTTCTCGTAGCTGCGAAGAATCGACGGGCCATCGATGAGGAGGATACGGGCGATGTTGCGTGCCATTCGAGTGGTCGAAGATGACACGCAAGGGAAGAGCGAGATTAGCCGAGCCTGATTAATGGGCGAAAGGGTCTTGCCAAAGGCGACAACCATCTCGCTCAGAGATGTCTCCTATGATGCGATCAGCCTTGCACCAATCCACACATCGCTGTTGGACTCACCAAGTCGAAGGAATCGCCCTGCGCGATTTCGATGGAGCGCGCAATCGATTCACATGTGGTATGAACCTCCACTAGTAGGTCTTCTGATGTCGTTGGATCCTGGCCAACTAGCAATGTCGCCAAGAAGAAGTCGCGGAGGCCTTCGGCCATAGGTGCACTAAGAAGCGTAAGCAAGCAGTCCTCACATACGCAAACGCATCACCACTCACTTAGCAAGCGCGCCAAGAAGTGTGACGAGACGATAGACCATTTCATCGCGATATTCAAGGGTCGCGACATACCCAGATACCTGCGTTGAAGTTACGTCCCAGCCGTACTTCTCAACAAGCATGGATCGAGATGCCCCTAGACGAACTAAAGCAGAGTGGACCGAGGAAGGTTGTAAACCAGATGCATGAGGGCCGAGTAGGGGCCCAAGTCGCATGAGTTGTGTATATGCAAGTCTGCTCATGGTGGGGTGGACGTCCGAGAATACTAACAGAGACGGTATCAGTAGCCAAAGCTACAAATTGGCAAGGTTGTACACACCGAGGTCAAACAGCCAAGGAACCACAGACGCATATTGTTCGGGTCTAAGTAGAGTGACAAAACCGGATGCCAATAGTGCAGACACCTGCGTAGCATCTGAACAGGACGCATTTAATCAGCGGCCCGTTAAATGACTTGAAGCACACGTACCGTTGCTGCGGGTAGCATCCCTAAGCAGCTGGAGCATGGCGTTCGCCTCAACCTCGGGAGGATCAAACGACGATAGAGGGCAGTCCACGTCCATGTCATCAACTACGTCGCCGGGTACACTGTTCGCGACCCAAAGAGGAACTCCCACAGGTTCTGCAGTGAGGGTAGCCAGAGCGCGAGCCTTCTCGTCCCGCATGTCCTTCTCCAGAATATCGCCGACTGCATACACGCTCTTAGAGCCCATGACGGGATCAGAGTCGAATTCACCGTTGCCCTCGCTTCCACTAGTGTCAGGATCGACGCTCTGTGCTTTCGTCGCGTTGGGCCGTGAGGCCCTCGGCTTCCACGAGCTTTCGGAAGCGGCAGCACCAATGAGGCCGATGGCCGCTCTCCAATCATCGTCATCCTCCGATTCTTCTTCATCGTCTATCTCATCCCTCAAACCCTTCCTTGAGCCATCTCTCTCTCTCTCCTTCGCAGCGGCGAACGCTGCGGCGGCAGAACGGATTGCGATCATACCGGTACCGGTACGTTCTTCGCGGGCCTTCTCGCGAAGTAGAGCATCGAGCGGGCTCGCTTTGCTCGTCTTGCGCTGTTGCATGAAAAGCGGGGCAGGGGCTTTACGCGTCTTAGGTGAGAGGTGGCGAAGATTGTACCGGGGGATAGCGGCCGCTTCCGTCTTGGAAGAGCCACCCTCGGAATGGGAGTCCGATCTGGAGCAACCGTCAATATATGCGCCGTATATACGAATAGAGTGATGTTGCTCACATTTCCGCTTTTCCCTTGCCTTTCACGCTCTTCGTCAACATTGCCGCGAGCCCGGTAGCATCATCCGAGTCCGAATCAGAGTCGCTGAGATCGTCGAGATCGACTGGCGACTGTTCGGGGCTTGAGTGTGCGGCAGCAAGAGCGCGAGCCTTGATGTTCGCAATAAGTTGTTCAGTCTTACTTTTAACGTCCAGAGCTTGGACAATCTGAAGTTCCTCTTCTGGCTCAAGACTAGAATTATTTGGGGACGGAAGGCTCAGGGAGCTGAAGACGGAGGGAGAAACACCTGGGATGGGTGATGTGCAGGTAAGAGGGTCGACGGGCAAGGCGAGCGTTGCATGCGTTACCGGACGAGTCACAGCTACCTCGTCTGTTTCAGCATGCTCTGGGGGAGGGCTTCCGTTGAAAGGGCGATGCATTCGTAGATACTGAGAGGCGCCAGTGGCAAGCTTATCCGGCGTTTCGCTGATATACAGCAGCGCATCTACCTCCATCAGCGTGTCGTCGGAGGCAAGGTTGTTAGAGTCAAAAGGAAGGAGTGACTGAGCTCGACTCGGGGGGTTGGCATCGGTCTCCTGTCGCCATTTGGCTACGCATTCTTTCACAACAGCCGGATCTCTGTCTAGTCCCCTTGGGAGTGTCAGCTCTTGCTCATCCGATTGACTGGTGGGGACAAGTTCATCAGAGTCTGTATCCAGACCAGAGGTAGAAGGCAGAGGGGTGAGGTCGGATTCCGGCGAGGAGAATCGAAGCTTTTTCGAGGGTGAAGACAGGCGAGCCGTCCTTGGCTTGGAACCTGCACAAATTGAACTTCATAGCGGGGCGGAAGATCTAGATGACTGGACTCACTCAGGAGCTCTACATTGACAGTTTCTTCGGGCCCCATTGCATACGGCGATGGATCTGGGGATAATTTACGTTTGTGCGAAGGTCGTCTATTTTGCGCTGGGGTTGTAGTTGAGGCCTTCGGAGAAGCTTTGACCGGTGATGTGCGCTTGGAAACCCTCAGAGCATTCTGAGCACGGGAATTGCGTTTGGGGGGTGGCGGTATCTCAACACAGACAAGAGCGCCGCCCCGGGTGCGTCCATTGGTGAATTGGATGGCTTTCTTCGGTCTTAGTGTCATCTCGACAAGTTCAGCAGGTACTGGGGGTGTAGTAGAAGTGGGGTTTTGGCTAGAACGCGCGGGTGTGTCACCCTGGGATATGGGGGCGAATGAAAGCCTGGTTTGTTTGAGGCCCTTCATATTGTAGCCGTTAAACTAAGCGACGCTAGCCACTACGCGCAGAGACACCAGATCGGGGGCCAAGACGGCTCAAGCTTTTCACGTAGAGACTAGACGCGTTTTTAGCTGGAGGGATGCACAATGTATGTCCAGCGAGAGCGAGAGGGAAGCCAAAGCCGAACAAAAACGGGTTGTCGTCGTCGGGTGTGGTGGCGACGAACGCGACTTCGGTCCTGGCCCTTTCCTCATTGTGACCTACTGTGACGCTTACGCGTGGTTACGCGTACGTGACATATGTTTGACCCCGGGGACCCCGTTAATGATATTGCCTCACGCATTCCGCGTCAATCGCCAGTAGACGGGGCAGCCATCCCCGAAATCGTCGTTCCACTGCCAGGCAACACGCACGACGACGGCGAGCTTCTTGACAACTCCCGCCCACATACATGACATGCCTATGCGCCATGCCCAGAGGAAACATATTATACACTCCGTGAGTCGCCCTCTGATGTCTGCTGTGGCTACATAACCTCATCATGTATGTGGGCGCATCCCTAGCTTAATTCCCTCTTGTACCAATTGCACACCGTCTCCTTCCTCCTCTCGCCACGTATCTGGGCCTACTTCTGTCGTGTGCTTGTCCAGTTCCAATTTGCGCGCCCGCGGGACATCGATTCTCAACGCTCCCTTCGATTCTGGATATTCTGTATTTTGTCCACCAACGCGCCGTCTATTTACAATCATGCGACGAAGAACACGGCGGCAGGGCGGTCTCTCATCCTCGATTTTGTGGGGTCCGGTGCGTCTCAGAATATCAATAACGATATCAGTGCGTGGTCTCAACGTTGAATTCACTTGTGTAGACAACGTACCCTCGAGGGCATTTCTCTTATTCCTCGACTTCGTCATCGTACTCTTTCAGATCGTCCTCACCGTCATTGCGTACGAAACATCTCTCGCACGAGACATGCCACCCGATACCTCAGATCCTCTACAACCCGAGGCTATACCCACAACATCAGCCTCTCATATACCACTCAGTGACGTAGACACTAAACGTTCTGCGACTGTGTTGCATGAAGACGAAACCGAGTATGTCGTAGACCTCCGTCTACGGACACTCCTACAGCGCCTCAGGCACCCCCCAACACTCCCCCCGCCTCCACAAACAAGAC
This sequence comes from Trametes gibbosa, assembly GCA_022606055.1. Classification (NCBI taxonomy): domain Eukaryota; kingdom Fungi; phylum Basidiomycota; class Agaricomycetes; order Polyporales; family Polyporaceae; genus Trametes; species Trametes gibbosa. The sequence continues at coordinate 559,910 of JABYQJ010000007.1, forward strand.
TGTCCGAGGATCTGCTACCGCTCCCCAATACGACCTCCTTCCAACTATCCCAAAGTATTAGGATGCTTGCGCGTGCCACAGCCCGTGGCCGCGAGCGTGCTGCGGCGCCACGAGCCCAGTCTGGTCAAACCGGTGCTACTAGGAGTGAGAGCGGGAGGGGGTCGGATAGGAGAGAACAAGAGTCTGATGTACCCAGGAGGGTACCGGGAGGTATGACATCCGATGACGAGATGTGATTGTTGCTATATGTCGCTGTGTTACATTTGTGGGTAATACTAGCTAGCAGCTATGTGCAGTTGCAGCTAGGTCTCCGGCAAGTAGGCGAAAGTCACCACTTTCTTTTCATCTGTGTGGAATCAGAGCAGTCCCGGCAGCGCAGACGTCTGACTCACGGCCTCCCGTAAGCACGCTCCAAATTTGGCAAATTCTTCTTTGCATGTATCTTTGTGAACATCGGTATATGTTGCCATGATGCATTTCCCGTAGGAAGTTGCGGTGGTGGAACAAGTGGTCATAGAGTGAAGTGCCAGACGACGCAAGGGTGTTGTGGCTGCGTTGACAGAGGGTTGCATTGTGGTCGGCTGTTGCTTGATCCGTGGACTATGTCTCCAACAATGGTGAGGGATGATGCGAAACAGAAGTGAGTAAAGCCAGTGGCTGAGGAAACTTTGAACTTCACTAAATATATATGGCCAGGATTTTTGTCGAGCGCGGGATAGACGACAGGCGTCTCTGACTTGAACCGCTCCCGCTCTCCTCGCATGGGCTACTGAAACCTCTCTGTCCTTCGACTTGCTGTCTGCAACTTTTCTTCTGGGAAGACTGGATGATTGAGGCTGAACTGGGTGCAACTACAAGCACATATACCCTACCAACGCTGCTCCTTCCCAATTCCTGGTCACTCGCCACAACCTCGGCATTGTGGGGTGCACGCTCGTTCCTCGCTTTCTATAGCAGTGAACTGTTCTAGCCGACAGGGATCCATAGATCACTTTGAGACATGCTGAACGTGGTCGAGCTCATAGTATGCGTTTTAATCATCATCATTCTTGTATTCTACTTTTTCTTCTGGAATCGCTTCTTCGCGTTCCTCTTTAGCGTCCTCGTCCGCTTTGCGCTGTGGAACCAAGAGGAGTCTAGTATATGGATAAAACTAGGTGCGTAAATATATTCAGAGTCTAGAGCGGCATCTCAGAATGTCCTTCTTAGGCTCCATCCATTTCTCCCTCCTCGGAGGCCGGATTCTCATCAAGGACCTACGTTACCACTCGAGCAACCAGACCTTCCGCATTGTTAAGGGCCAAATATCTTGGCGTTATTGGCTTCGGCGCCCAGCGGAAGAAGAGGACCTTAGCCATGCTCGAGTGATCGGTGAGGACACGCCAGGTGTGTCTACTTCGTGCTTTGCCGCTCTCGCAGTCCTTGAAGAATAGCCCGACCTCAGGCAAGGAGCAATCACCGCTCGCGTGCCGCGTTCATATCTCCCTGCAAGGGCTAGAATGGTTCATCTACAACCGCACGGCAGCATTCGACAACATCGTATCACAGCTAGACCCAGATGTTCCCGTCACGCCGGTTCCGACTCCGAACCCTGACGGAACCGCGTCCATGCGCAAGATTTTTAGCAGATCATCTGTTTTCCGAGACCGTAGGTTTCTCTCCACCGGGTAAGCCTTCATGTTCTCACTTCACCCAGCTTCCCTATTGGGTCCTCCCGTCTCTCTCGTCTCCTCAATATACAAGCGAACACCCACTTTTGTGAAGCGAGGGGTCAGCTGGATGCAGGAACAGCTGCCGAATTTGGACCCCAAGGACCTTCTCCCAATCAGTATTGAAGTGGTCAAGGGTGCGATCACTGTTGGAAATGCTTCGACACCTAATCTGCTTGCTGCCGAGTTTCAACGAGGAGAAGGCACGTATGGCATAGTGGAGGTAAACAATCTTTACTGGGCGCGTGAAACTGTATCCGGTAGCTAAGTTTGCCCACGCCAGTCCCGCTCCAAACAAGATCTCTACAAGCAGGTTCTGAACTTCAAGGTTCAGAATGTGTCCATGTCCTATGTCGAGAACGAGAACTACACAAGCCCAATGGTTGAGATTGGTCGCCGTACCCATGAGACTATTAATCGCTCTGAGACCACTCCCCTCCGCCGCTCGTCCTATCTGTCATACGGATCCTTCCAACGCGTATGGCAGCATCTTCGCCTTTGGACAACCTTCCAAGTATCTGTCTCCCGTGCTCACACATCTACCTCTGTTGGAATGGCGCATCCGCAGACATGGGGACGACGGAAACAGCATAAGAGCGTGGACGAAGCGACTCCCCTAGGTGCCGACTTTTCTACACTTGAGTACGCGGTCGAACGTAAGATTTTAGAGGCCAGCATGTTGGAACTCTTGTATTACGCCGACGTAGTTGGCGTTGTGCCCCCGTCAACCGGAGGCGAAGAACCTCAGGATGAGAGCTTGGACCCCTTTGACATTGGAAACGGGGACTTGCCGCCGGAGTGGGGCATTGACCTGCTGGTGAGAGGCGGAACCATCCGTTACGGCCCATGGGCAGATCGGCAGCGGTGAGTTCCTTGAGTCATGCCTTGAATGTACACGCTGAACCTAGTATGCAGAGCAACGCTACAATATGCATTCTTCCCTCCGACCTTCGCCGACTCGCTACCGACGCCAAGATTAAAACCTGGAGACATGCGCATGTGGACTGGTATGAAGGTGTTCATCGAATTACGTGACGGCGTCACACTTCAACTTCCTTTCCGCGAGGCTTCGAAGGTCAGTTGAACGATTTGTACATCGACATCCCCTTCGGCTCATGCGAAAAAGAATTGGCAATGGGATGGGAAAGCAGAAGTCAAAGACAGGCCCAGGAAACGCGAGGCCGCATCCATTCACGTGCGTGCCGGCGACAGCTCGACGATCAGCTACATTGTCCCCATGGTGGCTACGGTAAAGGGTTATCAATCGGTGCTGGAGGTCCACCTTGACACTATCACCGTGACGTCGAGCCTGAACGACATCCGTTTGCTGACTGCAGAGACTTGTCGAGTAAGCATGTTTGGTGCTTACGACACCTAGCGATACTTACCAAGGTTCCTTACTAGGTCCGTAGCCATATGCCAAGTCCTCTGAAGTGGAATGGTCTTAGACAATGGTCATTTGCCGTCTCTCTCAGGCAACCATGCCTTTACCTCCTTCGCGACCATGTCAATATGTTGACGGACCTCGGCAAGGATTGGAGCACCGGCCCCCCGAGCGACTACAATCTTTTCACACCCATGATATACGTGATTGATCTGGACATGCACAACTATGATATCAATCTATACGTGAATGACCACAACATCATCGACAAGCCCCTCTTACGAGAGGAGAACGGTACGAATGAGATGACAGCCGTAGGAAAATGCATATGCTGACCAGCATTCAATAGCCTTGCTGACCTTGAGGGGAACACATCTCGTACACGGGATTCATATGCCGTTCGACAGATACCGCCCTCAGTCAACAGACATATCTTTATGGCTCGACACCCCAGACATCAATGTCAGCATTCATCTCCCGCGATGGAACATGTTGAGCTTGTCAGCTACCCCAGACAGGAGTCAAATTGGGCGCATCGGTATGCTGAACATGAAAGGCTCGTATCGCTACCTTGCAGATGTCAAACCCGAACATGTCGATCAGCTCAAGCTCGAGTTCTTCGTACGATGTTTCGTTATCGTTGCATTCCTCAGGTTGCTCATGAACTGTATCATACAGGCGCGCGATGTCGTGTACAAAGCATTTGGATGGACGATACGATATTTCATGGTTCTGCGCGACAACTATTTTGGAGCATTCACCCACTTCTCTACGTTGACGGAATACCTGAGCAAGCGAGGCAGCGGTCAGCCGCTTGGTGACCCCATCTTACTCCAATACAGAGAAGCCCAGGTAAATTTCAAACAATACATGACTTGCTGCCCGTCCTCACCATGATCCCACGATCACCTACAGTCCAACGCTATGCAAGTCATCTTGACACTGGAGGTGGATAATGGCCTCATTGTTCTCCCCGCTGGCTACCCGGGCTACGAGAAGTTCTGCAGCGAGGAGCGAGCTTCTCCTGAAGACCTGGGCCCATGTCTTCTACTATCCCTGCCAAAACTTCAACTACACCTTAGGACGAACGACTTTTACATGGGTATGTGCGTATGTACGTATTCCGGTCCACGCCATCGCTAATAAGGGCACAGAGATGTCACTGAATATAGACACCATTGGTGGCAGAATCAGCGATCACTGCTATAACGATTCCATTCTGACGTCAAATGTCCGTACGAGCAATGGGCGTGAGAAGATCATTATTGATGGTAGATACCTTTTCTGTCGTATTGTGAGTATGGCTAATCTAGAATTAGGTCTTGATATCGTCGCCAATCGTCTCTTTGGGCCAAGGCCGGCAACATCGACATATGTCTGTATCTGGGAAATCCGAGTTGGGGATGTAAAGGCCTCCCTCAGTCCCTATGAGATAGCGGTGCTCTCGAGCGTCGGTTCCGCCTTTGGTCTTAACTTTTCCGATCCTCTCAATGCCCCCGCGAAGGAGTATGCGATTCCATCCGATCCTGACGGTAGGTATCTATCTTCTCATAGCGGTCACTGAGCCGGCTGACGTGTCTTCAAAGTCACTTTCCTTAAGGTCCAAGTAGAATCTGTCAACGCTGTATGGGTCACGGGTGGCGCAGCTGCTGAGTTAACTTTGCCTCGAGGTCTCAGGCTGGATATGAACGATCTGGCGGGCAAGTCGTTCCGCAAAGTTACAAGCTTACGGCTGCCAGAAGCCACGGTAAGAATCATACTCGCGTCGAGACAGGATCGTACCCGGTGGATAGAAGTTGCCGATGCACGAGTCGATGTGAACCTTGATCTGTATTCCGCCCCTCCCGGGTGGCAGGAGTCTGCACGCCGCCAAGCGGACTTCATTGCAGAACAGGACCATCTGACAGGACGCGCGAAGATCCTCTACATGGAGGAAGAGGATCCAGCCTGTTCCTCGAGGTTGCGACCGGGTATGAGTTGCATAGTCCGTCCCTTAAACGACTAACACGAGTCTGCAGGTCGTGGAATACTGGACAATGATTTTTACCTACCCCAGATTCGCATCCCGAGAATATCGCCTGTCCAAACAATGCATGATCGCCATGGGATTCCTCTGACGTCCCTCCGAGAAGATGTGTCTGAGTCTGACATTGACCCTCTGCCCGAGTCGGTTCGGGATGCTCGTTTAGCGTACGCATACGGGTCCTCCAGTGGACGGGAGATAAATTGACTTACGCACTCGCCGATCAGGGACCTCCGGCCACCCCACATCCCCGCCGGTCTTTTGAGTGATGATGACATCAGCAGCGGTGACGAGTCTGATAACGACGGCCTAACAGATTGGTCTACTGACTATGAGGATATGGTGGAGAGTGAGTATAAAAATGACATTGTAGACTTAGCGATGTACTGACGAAGGGTCAGTGGAAGATCCCTCTCAGCCAACATGGCCGCAAGTAAACCAGTATACGACGCACTGCAGGCACTACGAAAGCCATTCTCTGACCCAACCTGCGTCTTGGCCAACCTCGCCGTTCGTTCTCACTCGCGTAGGTCTCGATCAAGTGCTCATGATGACGAACACTCAATAATTAAATTTGCACAGGACATCTCTCAATCACGACATAGCTCTGAGCAAGGATCTTTCTCCTCTACTCCCTTGTCCGGACCTGCCATCGATGGACTCGGTCCTCAAGTCCATGATACGCCTCCCATGGACAAAGACACATATCGTATTCATTCCTCTCGCGGCATATACATCTGGACAACACCACTCATCCTGCCCGCTGTTGTTCTGTTGTTAAAGGACTTCGGCGCTCGGGTCCGTGATTTCTTTGCGTTGGAAATGAAATCTCATCGCTGACTATAGCCCTAGCAATTGAGTCCGGAACTTCGCATTGATGGGTTAGCCATGAACTACATCAAAGCTTTCAAGGAGCGGCCGCTCAAAGTCGATATGGTCACCTACTTCGACGTCCAACTGCCTACCATCGAGCTACGCTCCTTGCAGCTGATCAATGCCGCGTCCCAGCATGGCAACTTTCAACCAGGTGATGCGTTCCTCACAGTAACCGAAGTTATTTCGACTGGAGTGCACCTTCGCGCTCGCCTGCAAACATCGTGTAATGGGCTGCCGGACAGGGCAATCGCGTCAGCCTTCACGTCTTTCTCTGCCAAGCTTCTCTCCAAATCATCCATCAGGCAGTCATCCAAGCAAGATTTCAGTACACAATGCCAACTATCGATAGGCCCTACTTCCGTTACAACGATGGGGGAGCAATTGGCTGTCTCTCTTGGACTGGTCTCCGCTAATATCAGTCACACTGGCCCGGACTTGACGCTCGCTACTGTAGTTTCCCTGGCCAGATGTGCTTCTGGCCTCGTCATGGCTCATCGGGATCTTCAGACCCATGCCCCTGCTAACAACAGGCAACTTGTCCATGGTATCCTCACAGTTTCGCGTCAACGGTCTGTAGTCGATCCACTCTCAACCATTCAACCTTCGTATCTAGTTCAAGATGGGTTGCCAGACAGACTGCGGAAGGACATCACCTGGAAATTTCTGGTATATCTACGGTACTCTCTGAGATTCCTAGACGAACGTGAACGTCAAACAGTGCAGTCCGTTCGTTCCGATACGGACAACCCTGTCTCCATCGAGGAGGTTCTCGCCACCCTCCAAAACCAGTGGTTTGGCGTAGGCGGCGACGACGATTCATCTGATACCACCCAACAGTCACTCTTGCAAGTTCTACTCCACACTCCTCCTCTAGAACCCTCTCCGAAGGCCGACCGATGGAAGCTTCCTTACGACGCATTGACGCTGACGCTGACGGGAATCAGTTTGGCACTGTGTCATCCTGGCAGTAGCGCGCAGAGCGGATTCACCACTGGAATGAACACGGTGACGCTTCACCACCGACCTATGGATCTTGTCCAGGCCCCTATCGGAAGTCCCAACAAGAGCTATTCAGTCCCTGCTGGCCGAGAAAGAGAGAAACGCCCGTTCATTTGCCTCGCAGTGTGTCTCTCCTTGGACAACATCTCCTGCAAGGTCTACCCTCAAGCAGTCCAGTTCATACAGATTGCTCTTCGAGAATACAGACACCACCGCATTGCGCTGTACGACATTGCGAAGAGTTTGCGTCCTCCTCATTCCCCCCATCCTAACAAGCCCTCGATCGCATCGCGTCCCGCTAGCCCTTCTCGCAAGCCGCCAACAACCCTATCATTCGAATGCACGCTGTCCATGCGTTCATTCTCGTTCACCGCAGCTACAGAAAAGCTCGTCGTGCGTTTCAAGAACGCTGGCGTAAGCTACGCGTCTAATTTGTTGGCAAAGTTGCCCTCCAAGGAACAGCCGCGATGGGACATCTCCACGAACCAATCTCTCATGTTCCAGAATGCGATATTCGAAGCCTGCGCGGCATCTGGCACTTCTCCAGCAAAGGAACATGTTCTCGCATCGTTGAGCTTTACTGCCGGCCGAACAAATGTCGTGTTACAACAGGACATCCGACGAGACAAAGTACTGCACGTTTTTTTCGGCCTGGGAAAGTTACACCTTGAAGTTCCACGTAGTGCCTTGCGTCTCTATCGTTTCATCGAAGGCTGGCGCTCTGATTACTTGCCTGGACTCGACGCGACCGTCCGTGCTCTGCTCGCTGAGCTACGAGGTCCTCCTAGCTCCCCTCAACCTTCTCCCTCACATGCATCGCATTCGCTCACATCCTTGAATTTCCAAGTACAGGCTTCGGTCGATTCGGTGCAAGCAACCCTGCAGGTCATGCATGGCACATGGCTATCTTGGGAAGTGCACGAAACAATGGGATCCCTGTCGAACGACAATCGCCGCAGAGAAACTCATGTGTTCGGACTACAGATGGGAAGCCACGTCTTCAGTATATCTAGGACGAGGAGCACTGCGTATGCAAATCCCAACTCCAGTATCAGGCTTGAGTTTCCGACCATGACCCTCCGTGGTCGACACGATAACGCTGGCCTTCAAGGAATGGCCCTGGTCAATTTTTTCCATGTCACTGTAAGACCTTCGGATTGGGACACCCTCCTGTCCGTGCAACAAAAGTCTGGGCAAGACTTCAACGATCTTCTCCACATCATTGAACAGACGCGTCAGAGGTCGGCTGTACCCACAGGCGAGACTGACCGTTCGACCGGAAGTAGCACCAAACCTGCATTCAAATTTCACGGCTCACTCAAGATGAAGGGTTTCCGGGTCGGGCTCGAGGGGCTCTCCTCTACCGTCCTCCTCGAATGCGATGATATCAGTGGGGGTATCGGAAACCATACACATTCCCTATGGCACGTCAAGTTGACAGATCTAGCTCTCTCTCTCGCGTCCCGGCTCCCTGGATCCGGACCTTCAGAAAGGGATCGCCGATCGGCTTTTGTCCGCGTAGACTTCGAGACTCACATGCAAAGCAAGCCGAACGCATCAGTACCTCATCTCGAGGTGGCAGTTGCGAAGGCCCACGCGGTGATGCAACCCAGCTCGATCGGAGAGTTGGGCGATTTCATCGATCATTTGCAGGTGCGGACGATACAATCTTTGCTCACGGGGTAGCTAACGCTTTCTTAGGCCGAAGTCCTCATACGCAAAGAGCAACGTGCCAGCGAGCTGGAGGAATTCAAGGAGAAGACTAGGAGCTTGATGAGGACCTTGGACGTCAAGATTGGGGAACAAGCCGCTTCCGAGAAGTCTTTGCTCGAATTGTATACCATGTCTCTGGTCATCTCCCACGTTGGCGTCGCCTTCCCGCTCTCCTTGACGCGGGACCTACAAATGCCTCGTTCCGGGAGCCAAGATGACGCCTCTGTCCGCGCGTTCCTATTCTCCATCAAGTCCATAAGCTTTGCAAGCAACTTGGGCGAGAACGGCCAAGCGTCAATGACGAATTTCGCGTTCCAGTTCGTCTCCCGGTGAGCGTCTTCGTGTGCCACCATTTACCGTTATCTAACAAGAAGCCCCAACACTGCAGCTTCCGGCAAGGCGTCCCCGCCGATTTTTCGGGCGAGAGTCATAAGACTCGAAACCGTCTTCTCTATCCAGACATGACGGCGGAAGCTCGCTCGGAGCGTATAGCTGGCTCTCGGAGAGTGTCTATAGCAGCCCAGGTCAGCGGCTTCATTCTTGATGTCGACTCCACTATTCCCGACTTCATCTCGTCTCTCCTGGACGTCTATCGGAGAGGCAAAGATCGAGTAGAACGGCTCAGCGGAGGTGCCTCCCGCCTTTCACCTAGCACCGAGTCGGTGCCGCATATCGATCCTACCCCGGAAGCGCATTACGGGGCGTTGCCAACCTCAAACATCCTGGCATCTTTGACATTTGCTAGTGGAAAAGTCCGCATGCACAGCAAGGAGTCAAGCTCCCAGCATCGCAGAGGCGTTCTCTCAACCCTGGTATACGGACGTGGAGAAGATATGACCGCTGCAGAAGAGTTCAACCTCCCCGTGGTCTCTGTATGGGGAGAGTTCCGCGCAACTCCTGCGGTTTACAAACTCGTCAATTCCGCACAACCTTCCGAACCGTCTACCCTAGTCTTCAAGAGCACCATTCATTCCAGCCAGAACACCCTCCGACCTAGCCTTCTGCTGTTCCTCGCAGAAATCATGACTCGAGTGGAAGGTCACATGCGTTCGAGCAACTGGAAGGGTCCACAGGCCTCCCCCGGACCTCGACCCTATAGCTTGCCACCTGCGATCGCTCCGACAGAGGAACTACCAGCCCGTATACCGCAAGCAGATCCCGTCTCAAGCATGAAGATCAGCTTCAGCCTTCGCATTGATCAGTCGAAGTTGCACTTCACTTGCCGTCCCGACGCGAATGTGATCGCAGGTTTGTACTGGGAGAGTGGAGGGTTCATTATCAACATCTCGCCCGGTGCTCGTCGCGTGTCCTTTACCGGGACGGTTGGAGGGCTCACTGTGGCGCTCAAGCACGGCTTTCTGAGCGAAGACTGCGTCAGACTGGACGCTCGGAATCTCAACTTCTCCATGGCGTTCGCGAGGGTGCAACCCACCCAAGGCCGAATTAGTAGTTCGATATCTATCGTCCTCGACACTGAATTCTCCGGTGGTATCCGCTTCTCCCGCCTCCAAGACGTTTTGTGTTTCAAGGCGGTTTGGCTGGATAGGATCCCAGCGTTCACAGGTGCAGGCTCGACTCCTTCTGATCGGCCCTCTAACCCTCCTAGCGCGTTGCTCGCACCTCAACCGTCGATCGCTGTGAAACAGGAACTCACCACGGCGGTGCTCCTCCGGTTCCGACGTGTGGAACTGGACGTAGATCTTGGTCAGTCCATCAGCAATATCAAGCTCACTCTTGACGACGCTCTCTTCCGCACGAAGATCACGGAGGTCTTGTCCGAATTGTCTTTGTCCATTGAACAGTTCACCATCGTTGCATCCGGAAACCTCTCGGGACATGCAGACTTACCCAACTTCCAGTTCCAAACCATCCGTCGCAACAACAGCCATCATGCTAAGGAAGCGGGAGGGCGGATGCTGGACTTGTCAATGACGACCGGCGTGTTCATCGTCAAATTGGATTCAGAATTTCATGAGCTGATTCAGTATCGGTATGTGTTCGATTCTATTTTAAATGGCATAGTACTCATCACGTCTCGCAGAGCTGAACCTATCTCAGTCTACATCTATGATGACTGGTCTAGGGTCTCATCGGATATTACGGCCGATGACAGACACGTCCATCTCAACTTCATAGTCTCTGGAAGCGACGTTCTTGCTATCATGACTGTGGGTACAATCCCCAAACTCGTGTCCTATGTCAACAAGTTCCGCATGAACCTGGACGCACAACGGGAGGGCGCAAGCCGAGAGTCACAGGCATTCCGTATTGCGAACCAACCCAAGCCGGAAAACCCTCTTTCGACAGTCGCTAATGCAATGTTCAAGACTGCGCGCTCGCGGTTGAAAGAGTCAGAGGCCGGGATTTGCTACGTCGTCGCCCAGCGTATGAGTCTAGAACTGGGACATTTACAATTGATCGTCTTCCCTCGCTCCATGCGAGACGCGGAATTGGCGCAATTCGTGGGCGCAAATATCCACGCTCGCCTTCAACGAATCATCGAGGGAGATGACGACCCTTCGAAGCGCGATCTCCGCCTCCATTTTTCTGCTATCAGCATCTCGAAGATCAGTCACCTGCATCATACACTCATCCCGAAAGACCGTTCCCTGGACACTCTGGAGTGGCTCAAGAGGGTGGTGACTGGGTCTCCCGAGGCAACAATCTTCGGCTTGCCTTCCATGAGCATGCATATGCAGAGCGTGGAGACGCCGAATGCGACACAGCGCGTGCTCGCGTACGACTTCAAGAGCAGCTTCGAGAAAGCTGGAGTCACGGATGCCGAGGACATCTACATCTCACTCAACATGGCCCTTTACTCGTGGCTCACGGTTCTCCGCAAGACATTCGCACGCGAGATGGAACAAGTACAGGCGGCTATGGATGCACGCGCCGTTGTCGGGCTCACCGCAGGCGTTGGCATTGGCGCACAGGCGGCACTATCTCATCGGAAAAAGACCCATGAGATCGTCGGTACGACCGCGCGGGCCCTTGACGACGGTAACACCCCCGAGTCTACCGGGTCTCTCAGGACGCGGTCCCGTGCTCGAGGGTCCATCTCTTCTAGGACAGTTCCCACCGCAGCACGGTCTATGGACGACATCACTGTCTCAGCCCCACTCGCTCCTCTGAAGATATCTACCACGCACGTAGGTTCATCGAAACTGGTATCCCCTATCTCTGCTACAAGCTCGATGGAGGGAGCCTCCAAGGCGTCGTCCGGCTCCGGTCCCTCTGGTGCTGCTCCGCCCGCGCCGGTGAAGAAGACTAAAGGCCTTACGTACGAGCCCCACGACCGCAAGATTGAGCGGCTGACGATGCGTCAGCTTGGTGAAGCGACCCCAGACGTCATGCATCCGTTCTTCATGAAGAAAGCCGGCTTCAACTTAGAGGATTCACTGCCGCAGTATGTCCATGAATACGCGACAATGCCGACGGAGGAGATTATGAAGGCGCTGCTGAAGCTGTACAGCAAACAGCTCACGCGCGGAATCGATGACCCTTCATTACGGGAAGATATGTAGTTGGACAGATACCTTCCAGGTCGATTTCTGTACAACTCCGATCAGACTTACCTACTACTAGAACCCCCGAGCACCGCAGACCGCATGGGTAAGTGTGTTCTTTCGCATATCTCGGGCGGTGCTGATATCCTGCCTACAATTAGCAAGCACTCGTGCCAAGGGCTCCCTCAGGCACGACATAGCGGGCACTCCAGGGAAGAAGACGTGGGATGCCAAGGCGTTCAGGGGAGGAGAAGCAACGAATGCGAAAGTGTATCGTATCATATCGTCAACCCGTCAAGCTTCGAGTGCGAACTCAATGTACTTCCACTTATCGCGTCGAAGCCACCGTGAGGCCATCACGCCAATGCGTACTGCGCAGGCAGTCATGCACGAAGTGTGACTAAGTTCGTGGTTCTTACTCCCGCGGCAGGCGTGCGACGAAAGTTGTCGTTAAGTGATTAAATGTGCAAATGTGCACCCAATAAGTAATACGCCCTGCCGAGGTCGCCGTGCTGATCATATCTAGGTACTTCAAGGGTTTGCTTTCCTGCTTCGGGGGCCGTTATAACGACGTCTATCCCAGAGCGGTGTTGCTCAAGGTTCCTTCGACGCGACCCTCGAGTCCTGGCCATGTCGACGGTCCTCGCAAAGACGTACCAGGTCAAGGCTATCAACGAGGGCTCTGGCGCGGGCCTTGCCAAGAGTGGCCTCAGTCCCGCCAATAGCACTGTCGAAGTGCCGTCGCTCGGTGGACCTGTGTCCGAACAGAAGACAACCTTTTGGCGCAAGCCCAACCACGAACTAGACAGCATAGCGACCCAGCTCTCCGTTTTCGACAGCCCGGCGACACTGGAGCAGTACCGTCCCCCGGCCAATTGGGAAAACGTACGCCGCTTCGATCCCGCTGCGCGCTGGACTTGGCGCGAAGAATACGTGAATTCTGTGTATGTCCTCGTCCTGCTCCGCCATTGACTGGTACTCTTAGCGCATCGTGCGGAGGATCGACTGGCTCATCATGCTCTGGGCATTCATCATGTTTTTCAGTTTGGATCTTGACCGATCAAATATCTCCCAGGCGAACACCGACAATTTCTTAGAGGACCTCAAGCTAACGACCAACGATTTCAATCTTGGGAACACATTATTCAGGGCTTGTCGATAGCTGCGCTATCTTGAACCCTGTGCTAATTGTGTCTTAGTTATCCTTTCTGATTGCGGAGCTCCCTTCGCAGCTCATCTCGAAGCGCGTGGGTCCTGATATCTGGATTCCTAGTCAGGTACGCCTTACTTTCCACATTATCTCCTGCGCATCTTCTCACTTATTTTAGATGGTCCTGTGGAGCTTCGTCTCTCTTAGCCAATTCTGGCTGAATGGCAGGGCATCCTTCCTGGCTACGAGGTATGTTGTCCAGATGTAGGCTCCTTTCGAGAGAGCTCGTCGCTGACCAACAGTGTAGATGTTTGCTTGGCTTTATGCAGGGAGGCTTTATTCCCGACATGATTCTGTACCTTTCGTATTTTTACACCAACAGCGAGCGTGAGTACCCGCTCCACGTCGTCGAAGCCAATGTTGACTCAAAGCGGACATGATAGTCACACTGCGCCTGGCCTGGTTTTGGGTCTCCAACTACCTTGCAGAAATTGTTGGCGCGTTCATCGCCACCGGTCTCCTCAAACTCGGTGGTCTCGGTGGCAAGGCCGGATGGCGATACCTATTCCTCGTCGAGGGTACTCTTACCCTGGCTCTCGGCGTGGCATCGTTCTTCATGATGCCACCAAGCCCGACCCAGACGAAAACTTGGTTTCGTCCGAAGGGCTGGTTCACTGAGCGGTTCGAGTCCGACCTTGCCTCCTACTCGTACCTGCGCTAATAATACCGTTCAAACTTCATAGCGAGGAAATAATATTGGTGAATCGGGTGCTACGCGACGACCCCTCAAAGTCGAATATGCACAACAGAGAGGGTCTAACCGTCAGGATGATTTGGGATATTCTGAAGGACTGGCGCATGTGGCCCATCTACGTGATGGGCCTCGTCTTTCTAAGTATGTTGGGCAGATTGGGCAATTGCTTGCTCATATGATTGTTGATACGCTGCTACAGTTCCTGTCACTCCTCCACAGACATATCTCACGCTCTCGCTAAGAAATCTGGGCTATACGACCACCCAGTCAAATCTCCTCAGTATCCCATCCAAGTTCCTCGGCATGATACTCCTCCTTGTCTCGTGCTACGTGAGCGAGATCGTCAACAACCGTGTCATCACGCTCGTCTCTCTCCAAGTCTATGCGCTGCCTTTGCTTGTTGCTCTGTACACACTCACCTCCCAGACGTCTCCCTGGGTGTACTTTGCCGTCGTCACCCTTATCACTGGTTACCCCTACGTGCATCCCGTGCAAGTCGCTTGGGCATCGACAAACTCGGCCGGTGTAGGCACTCGAACTGTGTCCGCCTCGATATACAACATGTTTTATCAAGCCGATGGTATCGTTTCTGTGGGCATGCGCACGACCCTGCCGGCAGAACGAACTCCGCTCACATAATGTTGTTACTTCCAGTTCAATATCTATCGAGATGACGATAAGGTGAGCCTGAACATCTATGTGTATGCGGTGAATCAGATTGCTGACGGTATATGGTATCGAAGCCCCTTTGTTAGCCGTTTCGTTTGCTATCACGCTGCGACACTAAACCTCGACACTCATAGACAAGCGCGGAAACCGAGCACTCATCGGCATCTGCATCATGAACATCTTCCTCTACGCCTTCGTTTACTTCTTCTACCGAGGGATCAACAAACGCAGAGAAAGGATTTGGAATTCCTGGACAGCAAAGGTGGACTATGATCAATCTCAGCATAACTTCAAGCGACAAGTACTGACCCCGTGGATGTGCAGGAGCAACAGGAGTACCTTGAGACAACGAAGGATAAGGCACGATGGGAAAAGGTTTCCCATCTGAAAGATTCTGGAAGCTCACCAAGACGCTTGCAGGGGAACGCGAGGATGAACTTTCGCTTCGCATACTGAACTCATGAAGGAGGTGTTCGGCGCGCGATGACGCGGGAGGGATGTATGCTATGGTGCGCTTTGTGGACAAGCACATCGGGCGGGCAGTCAATCAGTCACCGGGGACCCGCCATCCATATGCACTCTTCATGACTCAAACTGCATCAATTGTGATTAGAGCCTGCAGTGAGTTTCTGTACTTGACAATACAACAAGACTCGTGTGGTGATCGCCACAACTTTGGCAGTGCTGTTACTTCTGTGTATATACGTAATATTTTCACTCTTTAACCGGAGCATGAATGAGACACTAGGAAGGTGTTCACCGATGATAGATTACTTAGCGGAACCGCCTCCCACGCCGGCGTTGAACACACTAAGCAGCGCAAAGCACCCGTACAAGAGCCCAATGGGATATGCTAGCAGCAGCCGCTGGTCCGACATGCGCAATACCACAACGAAGATGCCGGATGCTGCATATGTGCACCAGAGGATGGAAAGTGTTGAGAGGACATATCCTACCATGCCGCTGAAACACCGTCAGTACATGACCGCACGCAGGGAAAAGCACGACGTACTCTAGCGTGACAACGACGGATATTGCACCTACAGCGACCATGGGCAGTAGGCAATATCCCAGTACGGAGACGACGCGGTACGCATCAATTCCTTTTTCCGACATGAGGTTGAGAAGGGTATAAATGGAGAGAGAGCCTAGCACGCCGACTCCGTAGATATATCCGAACTGCGGCTTGCCGGACTAGACATTGATACGAAGTCAATGTCAACTATGCTCATTGAAAGTAGACGGGCAACCACGTACAAAGAGGAGGAAGGTACCGAAACAGAAGACAAAGAGTAATGGACCAGCTAGGTCTGCGTCGTCCATGATGCGCTCGTCTACCCGCTGCAGCGGATTAAGGACCGCGAGTGACTTCGTGCGGATATGCGAAAAGTTGATTCCAAGTTCTGATATGCAACATTCAGCCCATCTCTGAGCCAGACATACCTGCATACACACCTTCAAGTAATGGTGGCTCCCCCTCGAACCCTCCCGTCCCAAACGCCGTCCACCACCCACCCGCGGACTGGATGTTTCCTCCATAGCCAGGGCCACCGCCTTGTTGTATGTTCCCTTGGGCTCCAACGTTGCCGTCAAGACTAGATCGCGAGCCAGTGTAGAAACTGCTGCCGACCGGACTGGGCGCATAGAACTGGAGAGGTACGCCTGGCTGCGGGGCAACGGGCTGCTGGGGGTAGTACTGGCCCTGAGAGGATGATGCACCGTAAGCTGCACTATTATCTTGCCACATCGCACGTCAAGTCGCAGTTCTGGTGTGAGTGTGGAGGGTGATGAAGGGAGGAGGACGTCGGGGCGCGTGGCTGCCCGAGAGCGAGAGACGTGGACGGGGAACATATATTGACGTCACGTGCATACACTTTCGGGTCGTGTTTGTTGGGCGCTTGTATCCGAATTTACTTTCCATCCAACCCCCTCTCCAATCTGCAATGGTATGTCGCGACTGCAGCTGCCTGTTTTCATCTGGTTGCTGACTCAGTCATTTTTTGGTCTAATAGCCTCAGGTGCGCGCGAACTGAGTATACGCTCATCAATCATCACTCACGTTTTCCCTCATAGAACGAGTACATTGAAGAGCATATTAAGCGGCATGGTCGGCGTTTGGATTACTTCGAGCGCAAGTACGTCGTAGTATATCTGATTTTATATGCTCTACAACCACTTACCATCCTGTCAGACGCAAACGTGAGGCCCGTGAGGCCCATCGCTCATCCGCTGTTGCTCAAAAGGCCTTTGGTCTCAAGGCAAAGATTCTCCACGCTAAACGACATGCCGAGAAGGTGCAGATGAAGAAGACCCTTAAAGCGCATGACGAGCGCAATGTCAAGCAGAAGGACTCCTCATCCGCTCCCGAAGGAGCACTCCCGACGTATCTGCTCGATCGTGAGGGCCAGAAGGACGCAAAGGCATTATCCACTGCGATCAAGGAGAGGCGGAAGGACAAGGCCGCCAAGTATGCCGTCCCACTCCCTAAGGTCCGGGGCATTGCGGAGGACGAGATGTTTAAGGTCATGCGGACTGGAAAGAGCAAGAAGAAGGCGTGGAAGCGCATGGTCACGAAGGCAACTTTCGTTGGAGAGGGTTTCACGCGTAAGCCAGTCAAAATGGAGCGCTTCATTCGACCTATGGCCCTTCGGTATAAGAAAGCCAATGTTACACACCGTGAGCCACCAGTCTCCATTCGGGCATAGCTAGTTGCTTACTATCAAATTGCAGCTGACCTGAAGGCGACTTTCCAACTCCAAATACTTGGCGTCAAAAAGAATCCTCAATCACCAATGTACACCCAGCTAGGCGTCCTGACAAAAGGAACCGTCATCGAGGTCAATGTCTCGGAGTTGGGTATGGTGACCGCAGGCGGCAAAGTCGTGTTCGGGAAGTACGCACAAATCACGAACAATCCCGAGAATGACGGCTGTATCAATGCAGTACTACGTATGTCATTATGCCTTCACTTTGTTGGGCATTTTCGCTGACCTCCACTAGTTGTCTAAGCTCCCCCACGCACGGCCTGCCATCGAGGAGTTCACTCGCATGCATCTTATAGTAGCATTTTCCTTACATGTCTGTTCTGTCGCTTTCCATGCCAACTATGTAGCACCTGTATCATCATGATGGCGGACGTTTGGAACTCGTACAGTAGTATAACTGGTCAATTTCTTAACACTCCTATTAGTGAGCCTAACGAGCGCCTAATATACCCGTGGGCGCTCAAATCGCCTGCCGTGGGCTTGCGTGAACATTTCCGACAACCCGTCTTCTTCCTACTCATCTTCCTTTGAGCCACCGTCTGCTTTTCTCTCACCGTTCTATCATTCTAAACAGTATCTGGGAGCGACACGACGTGCAGGCGAAATCTCAGATATCTTGTTCATGCTTGCTTCCTTGAGGAGGAATGGGTTGGTGGACAGGTATGTGCACATTCCACTTCTCCACTCCTAATCTCAGTCTCACCGATATATTCTTTTCTCAGTCGCGCTGTAGCGAGACACCATGGAACAGTCATGACCACAAGGTATAATGCTCGATGCATCACCCTCTGCGCGCACAGGCTAGACAGTGCAGCCTGGAAGACGTCCGGGCATTCAAATATTCCTCCCTTCACCTCGCGCCGTGTGTCCACCACGTCTCCGTCCATCACGGGTCCGCCCTCCAAAGAGCTCCCGCCCTCAGGTCCGGGAACTGCGCCTCGTAAACACAAGGTTGAGTTGCGCCCGGGTCCCGTCAAACCCCCGAAATCTCCTTCGGATCCCGCATCTGTGCTTTTGGGGACGACTGCCGCTTCGGAACATGCACCCTCTACTCTTAAGTCCCCCTCCGAAGCCTCTACGCACTCTGCGTCACTGCCCCACACACATACTGTGATTGAGGTCGCAAAGGAAGACTATCAAGAAGCCTCAAAGCATGGTATCCTCACACCCCCGCCTGCGAACGCGTCATGGGCGGGCAAGCTCTTCCACCAGGCGAAGGAACTCTTCGTATGACATTCATCCTCGTAAAAAATGTGCGCTCACTAACCTAACGATTTTGTAGAAATTCTACTGGAACGGGATCAAGCTCATCAATACCCACCGGCTCCGTGTCCGTGACATCAACGCACGCGTCAAAGCGGGTGGTGCGCCACTCTCGAGATGGGAGGCGCGTTTTATTGCGAATTACAAGCGGGATGCCCTCAAGTATGTCTTTAACATATTAACGCGGTGAAAGCCGTTGACAGCGTTGCAGGCTTATTCCATTCGCGCTCATCATACTCATCGCCGAGGAAGCCATCCCCCTTGTCGTGATATATACTCCCTTCCTCCTTCCCTCTACATGTCTCCTGCCGTCACAGAAAGAGCGTATTGACAACAAGCGCCGCGAGAAGCAGCGCGCAGTCATGGAAACTGCATGTGCGGTCTTCAGGGATGTGCACACCCGTGCGCTTGCCCAGCCAGATGCCGGACTTGATGTGCTCCTCGATCGCCAAGCACTAAGTCCGTTCAATGGGTAAGCCCGTTTTGACTTCAAGATCTCCTTTCGGGAATGGGGCTGATAGGAGAACCTAGGGTTCTATCGTTGTCAACTTTCGGAACTTCCACCCTGCTTCTCAACCGACTCAAGAAGCATCTCCTGGCCCTCGCGGAGGACGACGCGCTGCTTGCGCGAGAGAACACAGGCGCGCGCCTTTCTCCAAACGAGCTGCGGGACGCGCTTGAGGAGCGTGGAATGTGTGTCCATCTTGATTGTGCTCTAACTCCTGCCGTCGTAGTGCGTACTGACCTCGTCCTTTGCAGTGTTACCGAGGGTCTCTCGGTGGATGTGATGTACGCGCGCCTACGCTGGTGGCTCACGCACACCGGCGCTGATGATGCTGACCCGATCCGCACGCGTGTCCTCCTCGTCGCACGTAACGCCATCGGGCAGTACGATGCCAGCACAGTATAGGCCCTCTCACTTGACGGGTTCATAGACGGACACAGCACGCAGCGGCGCCCAGACCAACCATGACGTCTGTTCGCGCTGGGCATAGTATACGACACGGTACTATAACATACTTGCACAGCGAGTTTATTAACGTGTATCCTCAGCTCAATCGATCTTCCACATTCTTTGTCTCATAACAATCCCTGTCCGTAGACTCTGCTAGAGCTCATTCCTACTGAATACAGGTACATCGTATACTCTGTGGACTACAATACACTCCACTCTCATGATGACTCTCATCTACCCCCCCCCCCCCCCACACACACACACACAGAGCAAGCACCTCACTGGGCGGCACGACAGTTGATATACGCGACCGCCTCCCACGCGTGCCTGTCCCATGGCGAGAGCAGTACAGCTTTCTGTGCGAGAAGCAATGCGGCGGGCGCTTCCTGCACACTATCCACGCAGAGCGCAACGGCGTGCAGTGCTAGTGCAGCACGCAACTCAGCAAGGTCGCCGTGTACGTGTGAACCCGATTCGAGGGTAGCTAGGGCGGCGCTGCTTTCCCCAGTGCGCAGGGTGAGTGCAGCCAGCGAGCAACGCATGTCGGTGCAGGCCGGTTCAGCGAACACGGCTTTCTGGGCGACAGAAAGCGCTTGACAAGTGTCTCCCTGTGGAGTACAAGCCATCAGCACCCTGCATGATATAATTAGGGGTTACGTGCAGGGGTGAGAACGAACCTGTCCTAGGTGATGCTGCATGAGGAGGTACGTGACGTCCCGCTCGGGATCCCGTTCGTGGCGCTGGTCGAGCGGCAGCGATAGGACTTCCGTCAATGCGGCGTCGATGAGGCCGTCATCGTCCGTGAGGATGCCCATGCCCGCGAGGGTATTGATCGCCATGAGGTTCTCGGGGTCGTGTTCGATGCTAGTCACGAACCAGGCGACAGTCAGCTGAGAACATTACTTAGTGACCTGATAGGAGGCCCGGCTGTACCTCTGAAGCAGCTGCGTCTTCGCAGACTCTTTCGCCTCATCAGTCCCGATAGCCCACAGGGTCTGTGCGAGCAATACGACGATGTGACCGCGAATCACAGGGTGGTCCACCGCAGTCGCCATTGCGGCCTCGAAGAGCGCGAGCGCTTCGGGGAGCTCGCCGAGCTTGAAGTGTGCTAGGCCCGCGCCGAACTGGCACTGCGCGAGCAGCACCCGGCTCTCCGCATCCGCCTCAGCTTCGCTCTCATTGGGCTGATCGGGCAGCAGACCCGTCGCGACTTGGTACGACTCGAGCGCACCGGCGTAATCCGCAGTGGACAACCGCAGACGGGCAACGCTAGTGTGCGCCATAGTAAACTGGCGCTCGATTGCGGGATCCTCCGATTCCTCGTACGCGGCTTCGAGCACACTGATGGCGCGGCTTATGAGGTCGACGCCGACACTGAGATGTCCGACGCGTTCGCAGACAAGGCCAAACAGGTGCAGCGCCGACGCATCTTGTGGGCGCTGCTTGCAGAACCGGTCGAGGACGAAGAAGGCAGGGAGGAAAGCATCCTTGGAAGCAGCACGCGACGTCGTTGACTTGTTGATCTTCGTGAACAGACGCGTGGCGTACTCAAGATCAGCTTCGGGCTACGCTTACTGTCAGATATGAATCTTGCACTGAGATGACTGATGAATTTACCACGGCAGCGGTGAGTGTGGTGGCATGCTCGAACAGCGCCCGAGCTTCTCTCTCGTGACCATTCACTGTTGCTACTAAGCCTTGCCCCACCCATGCCAGGGCGTAGTCTGGATCGAGCGTTTGTGCCTTGTAAAACGCCTCATTTGCGAGTTCCGCATCTTCATGATGAAGGTAAAATAGTCCCAGGTTTGTCCACGTCGCAGCATTCTCCACGTCCCGTTAAGATGTCCCGCAAACAGCCTGCAAGATGATGATGAGCTCACCTTGCTATCGATTTCCAGAGCGCGGACGTATGAGTGCTGGCACACGCCTGGCTGGGACAGAAACGTCGCGTTTCCGAGGGCCACCCAGAATGCATCGTTGCTAGGGTCGAGCCGCAACGCTTCCTTGAACTGGGAAATAGCATGCTGTAGGGCCCGTTCACGCTTCTCGTCATGCGTGGCACGTCTTGCAAATTCCGAGAGCGCAGAGCCCAGGTCATGATATGCGGATGCTTTTGCCGCGTCGTCAATGGCACCGAGGGCAATGCGGTAGTCGTAAGCGACTAGGGCAGCCTCAAGCGCGAGGAGAGGAAGGTTCTCGGAGCTGTCCACGGACAGAGGGTGGGAGACAATATCAACAAGCCCATTGCCAGGATGGTCAGTAACAAGCGGAATAACCCGTGCGAGCAGTTCTTGTGCGAGATCATCGTCGTCGATATTTGCGAATGCAGATAAATGGAAGAGCGCGTCGGCGATAGTCTTCCACGCGACCCTGCGAAAGCCGGAGCTCGCTTCCAGAAGATCCAAGCTGACACGGACTGCAGAAAGGAAGGACACTTCCGCTCTCGCTAAGAAGCCCGTGGCCAGTTCATACTGTCCCAGGTCAAGGAAACTCTGACCGAGAGAATGGAGTACACCAATTTCCTGTGGACGACCGGAGAGAATCGACTGGAAGGCGACGATGGCCTCTTCATATTGCCCCATCTGTCGCTGCACCTCTCCGATGAAGTACGAAGATATCCAGTCCTCATGGTCCAATTCGCGAGCGTGCTCGAGCGCCTTGAATGCGGCGGCAAAGCGACCGGCTTTACTGTATGCTTCCCCAAGTCGTATCCACGACATATGATCATCGACGTCCGTGCGGAGCGCAATTTGAAGGGCTTCAATAGCAGCAACGTAATTCCGTCGCGTCTGCACAGAAGCGTCAGTGAAATCTCATAAAAATACCGTACCACCCGCACGCGTACCAACTCTACAGCGCCGACGGCCTTCCATGCCCAAGCGTTGATAGGTAGGTATCGACGGGAAGCGCGTGCCTCCGGTCCCTCCTCCAAGCCTCCTTCCCCGACGATAGTGCGGCGGGCAACGACCTCGACAAGATCCCATTCTCCTTCCTCGGCGAACCCTTCCGCCAATCTGCGGGCGGCATCCGCTTCGCGGGGATCGAGCTCAAACGCCTTCTGGAAGCACTTGGACGCCCGGTTGGGATCCGGCGGGGAGAGAAACTCCAGATAGTAGATTCCGAGCGACGTGAACGCGGGCGCAAAGGTCGGGGATCGCTTCAGGGACGTAACGAAGTGCTTGTATGCCTCTTCCCGGTGTTCGTCTGGACGAAGTGTGAGTGCCCGCCGATCAGAAATTCGCCACAACGATAATCCCACCTCCCATCTCCCAGTAGCAACGTCCCAGCTTCCAGTAGCATCGAGCTTTCTCGTCGTCATGTCCTTCCAGCTCTTCCAATGTGCCGATGACCGCTCGCAACTCATCTGCTGCTTCTTGCTGCTTCCCGCACATTGCGATGCTCCACGCGCGTTCCTCCTTCGCTCGACCCCCTTGGTCGAGGTCTTCCGGATCCAACTGTACCACTTTACTAAACAGGTCCGCTGCCTCGTCCCAACGCTTCGCATATTGCAAGATGAATCCCCTCCCCATGAGTGCGGCCGTGTCGTCCGGATCCTCCGAGAGGACCTGGTCAAGGATTCGCAAGGCACGTATATGGTTTTTGGGTGGGAATAGATGGACTAGCGACGTCGCTAACGCGACGTTGAAGGCCTTCTTGACGCTGCAGTGAATATTAGAGCGGTTTGTGCATACTTGCGGGAAGGAAACGAACTGGTTCATGGGGCGACCCCAATTCTGCTCGGAACGGCGCACGAGCTCCAGCCCGCTTTCGCATACCTTGATCGCGTTCTCGTAGTCGGCGTCTTGCTCGTAGATCTCGGCGATGATTCTGTGTGCGAGCAGCGAATCGCTCAAGTCGTTGAATGCCTCCTACAACACAAGCAGTGAGAAGGAGAGCCTTTCAGACAAGTATTGCAGACGAACGATCATGATCTCGGCATATTCAACTTCCGGATCAGGCTCGCGGGGTGTTTTGCCTTCGTCCTCATCATCATCCTCAGAGGATATGCCCACGTAGGCAAAATACGCGCCAAGCAATTTCGACAGCGACGACGTCTGAAAGAGCTCCAAGTATTGTCTTAAAATCGCCAAGTCGTAGTCCTCTAGCATATAGTCAGCAAGAGCCGGTACACCTCCACACATAGTCACTGCACCTATTTTCGCAGCATCTTTGCCTTCAATGAAGAGCGACCACGCCAGTTCATCTGGTATCTTCAGGAGCACCATCCCATTAATCAGACGCTCTACCTCTGCGGCTACTTGATCCTTGGGGCTCCCATCCTTTGCTGAGGTCGGAAGGGCATAGAGGTGCCGTTGCTTGGCCCGTAGTAGCTTTGCTTCAGTACTGCGGCGGAGCTCATCAGGCGTATTGGGATGATTAAGGACCTCTTCGTAGAGACGCGGAAGCTACATGCGCCATCAGCGAAAATTGAAGCGGGATACGACGGTCGCGGTACCTGTGAGGATGATAGGACCTCCAAAGTGACATCCCGCTGGATTTGCTCCAACGGCGGCGCGCCTAGGCGTGTTCTCCGCTTCGCGATCTCGTTCTGTGCAATGTTGTTCTCTTCTTGTTCGTAGATCAGCACCAGCTCCTCCAAGACCGGCAGTGAGTTGTGTATGGCCGCCTGCACGTCCCCGATGATTGTCGAGGCAGGGTTCGTGGGATCTGGTGCAGGAAGTGTCGCTAGAACGGTGTATAGAGGTGACTCTGGCAGTAACAAAGACAGCGTCTCTGCTAGCTGCATCCGGCTGCTCCGAGTGTCATCGTGCCGGAGCTCTAGGAGCTTTTGTAGCGCTTCAGCGCATTTGGTGGCATCGTTGCTGGATCCAGGTGAGCGCGAATATACCAAGGAGAAGGGTATATGTGGTGACGTACGCTGACGCATGCAGATACGCTAACTTCTCGAGGGTTTGCGCATATTGCGTCCACTTCCGGGCTGCTTCATAGACTTGTGAAATACCCTAGACGAACGTCAACAGCTCGCCCGGTTCGTCTCTTCGCGATATCTGGTTACCTGCCATGCGAGCACTTGGACGGAGTTCAGCTCAATCGCTGTGTGATACGCCTATAGAGGAACACGGGGTTATTTTATGCTATACCAATGAGAACTGAGGCGCCAATTACTTGCTCGCTCTTCCCTAGATCATCCAACTTCATATACGCCACTCCGAGGAAGACATGTCTGCAATCTGGTTGATATTTGAGGGCGAAAGCTAGTAGGATGCAGCTTACGCATGGTAATTCTCTGGTTCGTATTCTAACACGCCCAAGGCGGATTCCCGTGCCTTCTCATAATCCCGCTTGGCTATAGCGTCCTTCGCAAGCTTCAGTTTGCTTTTGACAAAGGCCGACATTCCCTGTTCCCGAAGGTGAAGTGCAGGTGCAAGGCACTCCAGTAGAAGGTCTTAGAGTAGTATGGTTTTCCTCGCAGGAAAGAGCGAAACAGCAGGGATCCCGACAACTTATATGTGACCGAGGCCCGTATGCATCAAAGATTATACGAGCACAAGTCAATGGCACACACAGAAGTAATACTGATCGAGATTAGTTCAAGAACATGACGCGCATGACGTTTTGAGCTGAGGATCCGAACCATCATCTAATCTTATCTGAATAACAACCGCCTTGGAAAAGTTGGTCAGGCAGACTGAGACACGCTCCTCTCGAATTGAGTACGGAGAACCTACGTACCGTAGTAGACATTCATGCAATCCTAAGAATGACACACATCATAGTACAGAACTATAGAGAATTGGGATTCCTGTGAAGTATTGCATAGCCTTACTGCTGCTGGTGCATGTATCTTCTCCGAAAGTAATTATACATTCCTCGACGACATAGCGTAATAACGTATCGTGGACAACATGCGAACGACGGCGCCACGGCACAGAGAAAGCACAAGAATACAGCCAGCAGCTTTCCTACAATTCGCCTCACAACATACATGCTGCTCTGCCTACAGTCATAAAACCTTGCTCCAGAGGTATTGTCTCGTGACTGATACCCAAGGTGATGCTGAGGGACGTTGCGCTGTGCGTGATGCTTAATCGTGCATCTCGTCATCCTTCGCGATAAAAGATTCTTCGTTCTCATCATCTTCGGTGGCGTCTTCTGGTTTGAGGCCTGCCTTGGCGAGCGCCTCGGCAGAAGAATAATCGACGCGGACACCACGAGTACGGCGGCCGCCAGTGTTGATAATGGCGGTTGGGTCGAGTTCAAATTCCTCCTATACGCGTCAAACACACCCGAAAGCAGAAAATGAGAGTCAGAAGCGGCACAGCAACAAGCATATAGCCAGGCCGAAGTCTGCGGAGAGAGCAGACCACCTACCTCTTCCATTTCGTCGTCGTCCTCTTCGTCCTCCTCCTCTTCATCGTCCTCCTCTTCATCCTCGTCCATCACCTCTTCCTGAACAAGCTTGCCCTTTCCCTTGCCAGTGGGAGAAGCAATGGGCTCATGATTGCCGTTGGCAGTAGCGGAACTGTATGTGCGAATGAGACAAGGCACGTCTAGGTGGGAAGGGGGACGTACGCGGGAGTAGTCGCGTCGGTAGACATTTTATTCACAGAGGAAAGCTATGATAACGCGACAACGGGATACCGAACCGAGGTACAGCGGGCGAGGTGGTGGTTGCGGGAAAAGGAGCAGGACGCGTCGCGTGTCGCGTAGAGTGGCTGGGATTGTTTGTAGATATTTGTAATATCGGTAAATGCCGATTATCCGGAAAAGAGTGTCCAAATGGAGATTGGCCGGAGGCAAAGGGGACGTGGGAAATGTAGCACCGGATCAGCCGATTGATCCAGATAGCGACCCACACCGACGCCCATAGATCCAGACACGGGCGCCCCGGGAAGACCGGCTGCGCTAGCACGCCGGGCGCTGGTGACGATGCTAGCTAGCAGCAGCCGGCGTATGTCCGCCCGCGGCGATAGAATTCATACGATGGGCAGGATCCGCGTACCCGTCATGGGTCAAATGCGAGAGTTGGGGTGGACGTAGGATCAGTGGCATTGGGGGAGTGTGTCAGGCGGATATGGTAACCAAGGACGGAGGCTGGAACGAGGATGGTGTAGACGCAAAGACGCGCTGAGCCCGACCCTCCCTTGAGGGCGGCGCGAGGACATCGGAGGGTACGGGTATGGACTTGTTGCAGGCGTCGGCTGGGTGGGCATGCAGGCGGAGGGAGGGAGCGTCCGGCGGACAATAACCTCGGAGCGTGCGAACGAGAACGAGAATGAGAATGATGGGAGGAGTGGTCTCCCAGTCCGAGTCCACTCTGTCTTAGACTCTCACTGCAGTCGAGATTGTCGAGTGCAGCTGTGCGATGCTCCCTCCTCCTGGTCTCTCTCCTCCAGACCTGCCGCCCGCCGCCGTCCGCGCTCATCATCCCGACCCCGACTCCCGCCCGCCCTCTCGCTCTGCCCCCACCCCCACGCCCGCCCCCGCCCCCGCCCTCCCAACACCCGACAAGGCAGCGTCCCAGCACCACCCAGATTTGTCACGTTCGCTCTCTGCCCGAGGCGCCAGTAGGCTCTCCTCCTCCTTCTTCCCCGCCCTTGCCAAAGCTCGTCTCGCCCTCTCCTCCGCCGCCGCCGCCGCCGCCGCCTCTTCCTCTTCTCCCCCTCCTCCCGTCCCCTACCCCCGACCTCGCGACATGCGCCATTCCAGCGCCCGCGAGCAGCCACCAAAGCCAAAACCCCTCCTCATCCTCAAGCTCTCTGGCGCCTCCTACCTCGACACCATCATCAGAGACGACAAGTCCAAGGACCCTCTCTACATCCTCGAGACCGTCCGCGAGCTCACAAACATCTACCGTCTCGACCACCCCAGAGACGAGCCCGTCAAGGCTGCCACCGTCCAATGGCCCCTTCATCCAGTACGCGTCAAGAACAAGTCAGGCAGGTCCATCCAATTCGGAAACGGCAGCTGGAGGGAGGCCGAGGACCTCCTCAAGAACGGTCCACTGGGCAGCACCGCGTACGTCACATACCTCCTCTCCCTATCCCTCCCCATCCACTTATCCCTCACGCTCTTTTTAGCATCCGCAAGTTCTCCATCCCTCATTATCCCAACAGCATCAAGTGGAAACTCATACCTGGAAACTGCTTCTGCGTACGTCCCCCATAAACGGTGTTCAATTCTCGCAAGCCGTGGCCGGTACCGGCCGTGCAGGACACAGCGAAAGCTCATCTGATGGGCTCAAATGTTCACTGTCCTGCGTGGCTTGCACGCCATGGCTGGCCAGAACTGAGCACTCCTATACACACATCATCTCCCGTCACTCATCGCCATACATCCCTTCTAGTGCGTCACCAATGCTGTCAAAGGCCCCGTCGCCGTCCTCGACGCTGCAACCCTCAGTGCGCCGCCTCGACTAAAAGTCTACCATCCGCTTATCGAGCGCGACGTCGCTCGTTCGCAAGACAACTACAAGGGCATTCCCACTATCCTCCTCGATTATCTCGTCGTGACCTCTCTCCTCCTTGTCACTGACGTGCAGGAATGGCTCGACCGACCAAGGGAGGCGCGCATTCCAGGCAGCAGCTCTTACACTGTCCAGCGCTGGCTGGCTCTGATTCACGATACGCCCGCGCCTCCGGAGCCGGAGCATCCCACCGTCGACCTGAGCCTCACCGTTCCCTCGACCCCTCCCCAGTCTGCAACATTCCCCTCCCCTGGTGCGTATTGGGAGACGCAGAGCGGCATGACCTCGCTGTCAAATGCGGGCTCGAATGGCTCGGGGTCGAGCGCGTCGTATTCGGGCGAGCCCTTCACCCCTACTACGCCCGCCACCCCTGTCACCTCCGCGACGTCAGCAAACTCGTCCGCTTTCTTCTCGCGCTCAGCAGAGGACGCGCCCCCGGTCCCACCTGTGCCTGGATCATCGACCGCGTATAGTGCGGACGCGATGCGTGTCCGCGAGCGACCAAAGTCCAATCCGCAGACGATGACGCATTCGTCTACCCGCAACGCCAATATCGAGGCGCTCGGGTCGTACCCGTACGCGCAGATGGTGGATAGCAGAGAGGACTCCGTGTCGTTACACCCCCGTTCGCGATCTGCACACACCCTGTCGCTACCAGGTGGAGAGCTAGGTGCGCCTTCTACATCCGCCCCAACGTCACCTCTCCCGTCCGGCAGTTTCAGTCCAGCATCATCCCTGTCATCAAGACCCAGTCGCCGTCAGCTGCCCGTACCTCCCGGACCTGTTCCTGCCAATTCTTTTGCTCAGCCATGGCTCTACGGGTGCTCCAGTCCGTCGGCGCCGTCCTCTTCGGCAAGCACAGCGTCCACCCCCACCGCGGTTGGGTCCCCATCCACAGCCCGAGCCGCCCGTGCATCAATGCGCGGCTCTCTCCGTACAGCGCAGATGCCGCCACCTCCGCCGCCTCCTCAACACTCCATCCCCCTGCCGCCAAAGCTTGCACTAGAACAAGATGGGTATGCAAGCGGGAGCAGCAGCGCCCGACCGCGCACAGCGCCAGAGCATGAGCCCGGAAACCGAAGGCGACATTCAGAGTCGTTCGCGCCAGGACAGTTTGGCGAATTATCTCCAATTTCGCCGATAGACGATCAGGGGCCGAACATACACCCATATGCGGCCGCATCCTCATCGTCAATGGCATCGGGAGGGTACTCTTCACGCGACCGTGATGGCGCGGATCACGAACGCATCAACCAGATGCGCGGGCTCAGCGCGTCCCCGGGACCTTCGAGCTTTGGGGAGTCGCGCATGCATGTTGGGCACGGGCGCGCCCCGAGCGTCGCCGCACCGGACTACGACACACACTCGTTCGTGACATTGCCGCCGCCTCTCCCTGTACCACCTGCGTCCAGCTCAGGGACTGGATCAAGACCCGTAACGCGACGACAGCTCACCGTCGTGAACGCGGATGTCGTTGCGCCATCCACTGGTGACCCCAGCGAGGGGAACGGTGCTGAGACAGCAGGGGGAGGGGCGACCGGGAGTGGACTTGCGGCACGCGGGCGGGCGCCGGTTGACCTACACCTGAATCCACGGATATCGTACGCGGAGAGCGTGTATGAGATGCCGCCGCCTGCGTACGACGCGATCGATTTTTCGGTGCAATATGTGCATATTCCTCCTGTTCCGCCTATCCCAGCGCATCTCCAGGTCGCCGCGACGACGCACCCAACCCCGCTGCCTGTTCCACCGACGGATGCGGGCGGTGAGGGTCAACGGGCGCCATGAGCACGCTGAAGGTGTTTTTGTTCGCGTTGTCTATTCTTTCAGGCCCCGGTTTTGGCTGCGTGTTGTTTTCATCCCCATGTCCTCCGTCACTCGCTCGCTCGTTTGCTGCAATGTCCTTCTTTTTCTTCGCCGCAATCTACACTCTCGTGTGTCTTTCATTTGCCTTTCTCTGCACCTGCTCGCACGACCTCTGTTTCTGTCTGAAACCCCCAATCTCTCAATTCCAATCACCTCCCGTCTGTTCATTCGACCTCTGCAATCCAGTGCCCCGACCCCCGCATGCAGTCTACTTCGCCTTTCCTTTGCCGCCTCGCCCGGAACATTGCCCGCACCCATCAACACGCACTGGATCTTGAGGATTCTTGCTGTTCGCTGTATCATACATGCTTGCCCTTTGCTTCCTGCCCGCCTACACCCTTGCAAGTTCCCTTCGTAATCGCCGCCTTGTTCTTACTATAACTACTGCTTTTACTAGCTGCCACATACACCACGTATCCCTCCACGTCCAGCCACACTCCCGCCCCCACTTTCCGACCCCCGATCCGCGCAATATGATACTCGCCTTGCCCCGCCTGTAATGCCTTTCCACCATACCCGCCGCGCTTCATATATCCCGCTCATACACCCACTGCAACCGCCCCTTCCTCGCTTCTTCCACCCTATCTTTTTTCTACGCACGCTATCTCGAGCCCGTTGGACGGGCGTAGATATCTCCGGTCGTTCTCCCCATGCTTGTCTCCGAATGGTCCGCGGCTCGCGTCCGCATATACAGCGCGCCCACTACAATACCGACTCGTACGACAAGCTCGTTCCATATTCTCACACTCACACATGCACACTACGTACGTCGTCCCTCTCCCGAAGTTGGAGTGCGACAGGATCGCGGTGCGCAACGTGGTGCGTCACGCACCGGCCGTGGTCGAGGCTCGCGTGTGTCGGGATCCCTCTATGACATATTGTACAGAACGTGTTCGCTGGTAAATATGACCCGTTGTACTACTATATAGCTCGCTTAACGAATGTCGACTTGATTCTGTTCTCGATTCGCGCTGTCCGGGTTGTAGTACGAGGTCCCATTAATCGAATCAGTTTTAGGGGCATTAGTTCTCTGACTGTATACCTACTGATTAAATAGACATCAGGTCGATATTGGCCCAAAGACACTTCTTACTATTAGTACTGATACTTATCCAACGGGAGTTAATTGATGCGTCGGCAAATGCCGGGCGCTAATGACGAACGCGTACGCCTTGAGACGCGTCAACCCAAGATCATCTGAATACTTGCCCGCACTCTCCTTTCCCTTCTCCTTCCGTATACTATATCACTCGTCATACCATGGTAAGTGCGCGGTCGTGAAGGTCTTTTTTGTGTGGCATATGCTGATTGGGCTTCAGGCTAGACGTTACGACAGTGCGTATAGACCGCGTTGTCCGTGCGCTCGTTCGCTAACATGATGTCCACCACCCCAAGGCCGCACAACCATCTTCTCGCCCGAGGGTAAGTCTCCCTCAAACTCTTGCAACAAGGCTCGCAATTGACTTGTCTATCTTTGGCTTTCAGGGCGATTGTACCAAAGTAAGCTCCCGCTCAGCAACCCCGTACGCGCGTTCTCATCCGCAGCGTGCAGTCGAGTATGCCATGGAGGCGATCTCGCACGCAGGCATCGTCATCGGTGTGCTCTCCAAAGACGGCGTCGTTCTCGCGGCGGAGAAGAAGGTGACGGGCAAGCTGCTCGACATGTCTGGTGCGACGGGCGGGAGCTATGGTGGGAGTGGCGAGAAGATCTTCCTGTTGAACTCGTGCGTCTCTCCGCTCTCTCGATACCCGCCCTTTCGGCTGGTGCTGATCTCTCATCGTGTCTGCGTGTGTAGAAACGTTATCTCGGGGGTGGCGGGCATCACGGCCGACGCGAACTCGCTCGTGAACTATGCACGACAAGCGGCGCAGAGGCATCTGTACTCGTACAATGAAGATATCCCCGTGGAGCTCCTCGCGCAGCGGCTATGTGATCTTAAGCAGGGATACACACAATACGGAGGTGCGCACCCATCCGCCTCTCCGCCCTTCCTGTCCCTCCTCGTTTTTGCGACGTCTATTGACCGCGGCTCGCGCTGCAGGCCTCCGGCCATTCGGCGTCTCCCTCCTGTACGCGGGATACGACCCACATTACGAGTTCCAGCTGTACCATTCGGACCCGTCCGGGAACTACTCGGGGTGGAAGGCGACGTGCATCGGCGCGAACAATGGCACGGCGACGTCGCTGCTTAAGCAAGACTATAAGGAGGATATCTCCGTTGAGGACGCGATCGAGCTCGTGCTTAAGGTCATGAGCAAAACCATGGACAGCACGACGCTCGGGAGCGAGAAGCGTACGTCATCCCTCTCTTCTGCGTGCATCTCGTAGCTAATGCCGTAGGTTTTGTCACTCGGCGGTGTAGTGGAGTTCGCCACGCTCACACTGGACGCGGACAAGAAGCCGAAGGCGAAAGTATATAACCCAACCGAAATCGACGCACTGCTGCAGAAGCACGGGCTCGGGAAGAAGGAGGAAGAAGGCGACGCTGCTGCATAGAGCGGCGGCACCATGTAGGATTAGTGGCCATGCGCGGTGAAGCGGTGTCGGACATGCAACTTGCTCTCCCTCTCTCTTTCCTCTGTCCCAGTGTACAATGCAACATGCATAACCCTCTTCTCTGCGCCAGCGGCCACATCGTGCTGACGGTGCGCGGCTTGGCTTGGCCTGTATCTCTTGACATCTTTCGGCGGAAGTGCTCGGCGCTGATTGCGCAGTTGTGGGCCTGAACATAAGCCAGGAACTGCAGACGGCGGTGGGCGCTTCGAGAGACAATATAGAATAAGTCTCGCTCAGATTTGGCCGCTCGCACGGCCGTCGCGCCCTACCCTATCAACAGCAACACCAGGCTCTAGATTTCTTGACCTGCCCTCTTTCCACTACCCATAACAATCTCCCAACGACGCACCACCGTTTTCCAGCAGCACTATGAACCACGGTGATCATGGTGGCCACGGTGGGGGACACGACATGCCCGGGATGCCCACGGGCCCGACGTGCACGATGAATATGCTCTGGAACACGCAGATCGAGGACACATGCATCGTCTTCCGCTCCTGGCACATCTCCTCCACCACCGCGTTCGTGTTCTCGTGCGCGGCCGTTGTTGGCCTCGGCGTACTCTACGAGTGGCTGCGCGCAGCGCAGCGCACGCTCGACCGCCGCATCGCCGCGACACTCTCCGCGCAGGGCAAGGGCAAGGGACTCGCGAGGGGCGAGGGTACAGGAGGGGTGGGAGGAGGTTTGGTGAGTGGCCGGAGCACTCCTGAGTACGAGTCGGAAGAGGCGGGTTTGTTGACTGGCTCGTTGGTCCCGAAGGCGCGCCCCGGGTGAGTGTTCTATGCTCAGCGTACCCTACAATGCATCGTACCATGGCAGCGGCAGGTGCCCCCCCCTACCCCCCACATCATCTAGGTGTACCACCGCCGTACGTGCCAGACGTTGTGGTGCTGACCGCGCTGTGTTTTGTGCCGCTTTTCTGCAGGACCTTGCTCCCCGTGTCGGCTCGGGCGAGCCGCGCGGCGCTGTACGGCGCATCGGTCTTCCTCTCGTTCTTCCTCATGCTGGTGTTCATGACATACAACGTGAGCCTCCTCACATCCTATCAACACTGTGCTGCGCCGTGCTGCGTCTCGCTGACCCAGAGCCTATTTGCTATGCTTGCAGGCGTACCTCATCCTGGCCACAGTTGTTGGCGCCGCGCTCGGCCACTTCGTCTTCTCGACCCACATGGACATCGACGCTGTCCTCTCTGGAGGGGCAGACGGGAAGGGGATGGCGTGCCACTAGCGTCGTGTTTTGACTGAATCCGATGAAGGAGGTTGTGTACGATATACCAATGTTTGCACAACTGCCTCCCCGCGTGGGGAATGTCTGGCTTCCTGCTGTAGTTTTCTGCGATTTTGCAAGCGAAATGTGCCGGAACCATTTGAAAGCGGGAGCATCACCCGTGCAGTCCAAAGTGCGAGAGGTCTGGCAATCGGATGGAGAACAAGAGAAAATCTAATAACACAGCTATGCGAACAGTTTTGGGGTAACAGGAAGGACGCGCTACAACCAGATCCTGATACATACTCATCGACGAATGCCTCTTGCAGCAGGGACACCACGACCGCGGCGCGCTAGCATCGTGGTCAGTAGACTGATCGTTTTCGCGACAGCCGAGAGGCGACATACCATTTGCTGTAAGACGAGCAGCAGTCAGTCAGATGCACGAGTGACGAAGAATCGCAGGACGCACCCCGCATGATCGTTGCCCTTCCACGAGCCGTACCGATACCCCTGCCCTTCATCGCATTGGGTCCGACTCGCTTGAACCTGATCGCACAGCGTCAGACCGCGCTCCTAGAACGCAACCCGACGGGGACTCTTACATGGGCGCATTCTGCAGCATGTCCGGAACAATGAAGAATCGGACCATACTTCCCCTGATGTACACCTGATCGAGCTGGGACACGCGACCGTCGCGCTGGGTGACGGTGATGTCCTTGAGCGAGATGTTCAAGTTGTCCTCGGCTGTGTCAAGGGAGGGCAAACGCTCAGTATCCGGGCAGGAGTAAAAGGACATAAGACGTTACCTTCCGCGAGCTTGCCGCGGTAAAGCTGACCGGTCTTGAGCTCGACAGTGATGATATGTCCCAGTGACTCGTGGAGGAGCTTGACGGGGATTCCGAGGCCTGAGGTGGTCATTTTTGCGTGGGGAGAGTGTGCAGGTCGGTACGCGCACCTGGAGGCGAGGTCGAATCTTGAACGGAGGCCTGCCTTCGCGCACCAGACTCCTCCCCCAGCCGCTTCCACGTGCAGGTTTCCCGATAAGGCCTCTGAGATCTGGGACCCGGACCTCGGGAGTCGGATCAGGTGACCGGCGCTTGTGAGCTGCTCGCCCAGCCACCCAAATCAGGTTGCGACCCCCAGAGGCCTTTGCGGTAATAACAACTCTTCGCGACGACCACCAGGCTCTCCGACTAGCACTCCCTACCTTTCCGTCCGCGGCCGCGCTGACAGTCTTCTGTGCCACTGCGCGGGGTAGGGCGCTGGTTGACGTCTCCAAACATCGCGTACAGTAGCGAAAGAGGCCGACCATTCATCCGAGGTAGGCAAACCCAGTGCCCCGTTGTGTACGGTCATTTCTCACGTCGCCAGTGCGGTATCAGGCCGCTTACAGATTCCGTTGGACTGTCAAGGCAATATCGTCACTCTGAACCACACATTCTTTGAAGTGAGCACCCGGACAGGACGATCGCCGCTCCGATGCCTTTGAAGAACGGACCGTCGAACCCTGTTCTGCGGTCTGACGAGGATGTGCTACCTTCTGGCCCCCTGAGCGGTCCTTCAAGCATCGAATGGCGTCGCCAGCGTCTCCTCCAAATAGGCAGTCCGACCGCCGAGGACGAGCAGTCGCCTCTCCGTCCCGCTCTCGAGGCACGTGCCGCATCCTACGGCACTCTCCCCAGCGTGTCGCGTACAAACGGCGGGAAGCAGAAGTCTACCTTCCGCAACCGACACGGCCTCGGCACTCTCCCCGATATCCACATTCCCAGGGGGGGCCACCGCACAAACCCGCCCACGCCAAGCATCACCACCCCGCGTTCGCTTCGGGCAAGCACCTACTTTGCGGCACAGCGTCCGATCTCAGCATATGACCAGCCTAACGGGAAGGATGTCCTCCAACCAGAGGGTGCGGTGAAGACCAATGGTATCCGCGTATGGTACTCCTCGTTCACCTCCATTGACTGGCTGCATGATTCTATCAAGGACTCTGCGCGCAAGGCGCGTCTGCGTAGACACAAGTCACGGCGGGGTCGTCTCCGACGTCAGCTCGACCGAAGCCTTGGCTGGGTTGTCGTCACTATCATTGGCTTCCTCACGGCTATCGTCGCGTTCATGATCGTGCGTGGCGAGCAGTGGCTCTTTGACATCAAGGAAGGTTACTGCACTACGGGTGCCTGGAAAGCGAAGCGATTTTGTTGTCCGGTGAAGGACGACACTGTCTTCGCGCCGCGTACGCCTGCGTTTGTTACGTTATCGGTTGAGGATGCGTGTCCAGCGTGGCGCACGTGGGGCGATTTCTTTGCGCCTGTACCTTCGTCCGGGGGAGACGGAGTGGAGCAACAAGCCGTCGAATATGCAGTCTATGCCGCCATTGCTGTATGTACCTACACGCCGCTGTCATGTCTATCGCCAGTGTATGCTCATATCTTCATAGACACTACTTGCTGTCATCTCCGCTGTCTTGACTATCAATCTTACGGCTTCGACCTCCTTCGTCACTCGCAAAGACTCCGGCGTGCTCTCGTCCACCTTCGCATCCGGCAACGATGATCAGAAGCTCACCGAGCCCCCTGTAAGCGGCGCAGCCCCGCGCAAGGTTCTCTACTACGTGCGTAGATGCTCTCGTGATCAAAATATACGATTGATATGCTCATACGTGATTGTAGGCCGCAGGCAGTGGCATTCCAGAAATCAAGACCATTCTGTCCGGTATGCCATGCTCCTCCATATCCAGACGTGGTCGGTCTAAATCGTTGTACATGTAGGTTTTGTGATCCATGGATATCTGGGCGGGAGAACCTTGTTTACAAAGTCGGTGGGCTTGGCACTTTCTGTGGCATCCGGACTCTCCCTAGGTCAGCATATATGCATCTGGCGGGTCGTATTTGCATCCTTCACTGAACGCACGTGTTGGTCTCTTAGGCAAGGAGGGTCCGTTCGTGCATATCGCGTCTTGTATCGGCAACATTGTGAGTAGGTTCTTCAGCAAGTACGAAAACAACGAAGGTACGACTTTTGTCATTTGTAGCGGATAACTCGAGACTGAGCATCATATAGGAAAGCGACGCGGCATTCTCAGTGCTGCCTGTGCGGCCGGCGTAGCGGTCGCTTTCGGTGCACCCATCGGTGGCGTCTTGTTCAGTCTAGAGGAGGTTTCCTATTTCTTCCCCGCCAAAGTGATGTGGAGAAGGTTCGTTCAATCCGTACTGATTTCTTAACTGCTCAATGGCCCACCGACGTCTAGCTTCTTTTGTGCGATGGTCGCTGCTGTAACGCTGCGTTTCCTCGACCCCTTCGGGAGCGGGAAACTGGTACTATTCCAAGTAACATACGACAAAGTATGTAGCCCCCTGAAGACGAAGAGACCGATCTCACTTTATCCCCATAGGACTGGCATGCGTATGAGTTGATACCCTTCCTGTTCTTGGGAGTCTTTGGGGTAAGCCTCATTCGACTTCTCCCGTCCCATAGCGACATCTCACTGCGTTCCATTCAGGGCGTATATGGCGCTCTATTCTCCAAACTGAATCACCGCTGGAGCCGCGATGTGCGTAACGCGACATGGCTCAAGAGATACCCAGTGGTCGAAGTGATTCTGGTATGTGCTACTTGGCAGTGCTTACCCTTGCGCTTTGCAGTCTAACGTCTACAATGTAAGGTCACTCTCGTGACTGCTATGTTGAGCTTCATGAACCCCTACACACGCATGGGCGGCACAGAGCTTGTCTATAACCTATTCGCCGAATGCCGATCAGGTAGCACGAACACACACTCAGGGCTCTGTGTCCTTGACCCTCCCACACAAGCTACGCCCGTAATCCGGTCGATTTTTGTCGCGTTGCTCGTCAAGGGTGCGCTCACCATCGTCACTTTTGGCATCAAGGTGCCTGCGGGTATTTTTATCCCAACACTTGGAGGTACGCCCGTTCTAGGTCGCATCAAGAAATGGCTAATGTTCATTGGTGTCAGTGGGCGCGTGTGCGGGACGTATTCTGGGTATACTCATCCAATGGGCACAGTATCGCTACCCCAACAGCCCAGCCTTCGCTGCATGCGAAGGAGACCTAAACTGCGTCATACCCGGTCTCTATGCCATGGTTGGCGCCGCGGCCACGCTGTCTGGGGTCACCGTAAGTTTCGTCCATCTCCCGTATCAGCTACGCTCATAAAAAATACTCTAAACCAGCGCACAACAGTATCCCTCGCCGTGATAATGTTCGAGCTCACCGACACACTGACGTACGCCGTCCCGGTCATGCTCTCCATCCTCGTGGCAAAGACCATCGCGGACTCCCTGGAGCCGAAGGGCATCTACGACCTCGTCATTCAACTCTCACAGCTGCCGTATCTCGATGCCAAGCACGAGTACCTCTGGGGAAATCTCCTGATCAACGACGTGGTATGTCCCCCATGTCACCCGTACGCCTTACATTCGAGAAAGTAATCGCCCGGTGTAGACCGACCGAGACGTGGACGTTATCCGCGTCGATCGCGAGAATACGGTGAAGAGCCTCCGGGACCAGCTTCAGTATCTCGTAGAGTCCGGCAACTCCGACAGCGGCTTCCCCATTCTGCGCCCTGACGACGAGGGTACGCGCATGGTCGGGTACATTGGCGCGAACGAGCTCGAGCACGCCTTGAGTAAGTGCTTCCACGCCCGGTGGATGTATGCCTGGTAGGCAAAAGTTTGCTCATGGCAGTACACTCTACAGGCATCGTGGCGGACGACCCAGACCAGGTCATAACGTTCACTGCTGGGTCACCGCATCACGGCGGACCGATGGCGTCGTCCATCTCCTCGCTCGCGGAGGCCGGCTCGAACTTCATCGGCACTGACCCGTACGATTTCAGCTGCTATATGGATCAGGTGCGCACGTCTCTCCTTCCGTTGGCTGGTTGTGCTTACGAACCGTGGCGCGTGTATGATTAGGCGCCTCTGACGGTCCAGGACAACTCGCCTATCGAACTAGTCCAGCAGCTTTTCACCAAGCTCGGCTCACGGTACGTCGTCGTCACCGACACGGACGGACACTGTGAGTGTGTCGCATTCCTTGTGTGTGATCTCGGGCTGACCAGAGGTTCGACCATTCTGAAGACGAAGGCGTGATCGACAAGAAGACTTGGCTCGCGTTCCTCGACGAGCTGGAGCACAAGACCGGATGAGCTTGGTATATCTCCGCCCCTCGAACGTCTCTGTTACCCTGCATGTTTGCAGCCCTGCCCACTCCACCGGAATTTCGCATCTTACTTATGCCTCGGCGTACCCATGGACCTCTCACACTTTCTTTCATTGACGTAACTACGGCAGCTTTGGATGATAGCCTCCCACAATGTATCCACCGCCCACTGGCCCCTACCGCACTCAGTGATTCATCGCTTGGCCTGCATCATCCTCAGCCAATTCCTGAAGTCTCCCCAGCAATCGGCACACGTCTACCGTCAAAGTCCTGTACCCATGCCTTTCCGGCTTCAGTTTTCTGGCGTGTGGACATACCTTCCATGTGACACAGAAAAGGCATACCCTCCATATATGGGGAGATGGTGCGCCGTGCGCGTGCGAGGCAATCGATGTCGGGCAGCATGAGATGCTCTTAGTGGTCGTAGCGAGCTGGGACCATGTACGTCAACTAGGCCCGCGACGGCCGATCGGGGGAGCACGATGAGCTCCGCCTCGGACATGTTCGTGGCGTCCATCTGCAGGAACTCGAGCGACGTGGTGCGAAGCTCCAGTTGTACGAGGGCGAGCAGGCTGGGACGCACAGCTGCTCTGGCGTGATCGTATGAGCTGCTTTTTGGAGCCAGGCAGGATGGATAGGATTTGGATGTGCGGCCACGCGCGACCCAGTTACTCGACCGTGTCGTCAGAGATGGAGAGGATCATGGGGACTCGGAGGGTGCCCCGTGCAGAGACCAGTCGACGGAGGGACGCGTTCTGCCGCCAGGGAAACGAGTGGACTATCGGGAAGGAGTCTGTGAGGTCGCCTACACTAACAATATCCAGCCTGGTCCACTCGATCCTCCAAAAGAAGTGCACAAGCTCCGCGCCCGCCGACCCAATGTTGAGTGTGCGTACGGCGCGGAAGCCGCTTGAGGGTGTAGGCGCAGCCGTGTCCACGTCCTATCCCCAAACCCGATCTTGATCTTCTCTAGCCCGTTGAGGTGGTACAGTTCCGAAACTAGATGTGCGCTGTATGTAAGGGTCAGGTGTCCTACGTAAATCGCGCGCAGATGATGAAATGGCTAAGAGGCAACCTGATGACTG